>RCWM02000081.1:1697500-2897500 GCA_003667255.2 Euschistus heros
CGTAAAGCAGTTTTGGGATGATAGCCCCCCTTCATAGATAATTTTTAGTGCCTCTGTCTTTAGGCCCCATGTGTTTCTTGCAGCGATAGTTAGTCCGTTTACTGTTTTTATTGTTTTGTTAACAACGTAGTCTGTGTGTGCTTTCCAATTTAGTTTCCTGTCGAATGTTATCCCTAAATATGTCATGGTTTCAGTTTGTACAAGTGTTTTGGAATAGAGTCTAATGTTTAAATTTGGAACAATTCGTTTCTTGGTAAAAAATTATGTATTTTGTCTTGTCAGTATTAAATTCGAGTTTATTATCTGTTGCCCATTTTTCCAAAATAATTAAAGCTTGATTGGTGATTAATTGTAATTGGGGGAAACGTTTACCAGTGACGAGAAGTAAAATGTCGTCTGCGTACGTGGTTATCTCTTCATTCTCTGGAAGTACTAAATCGAATAAAGAATTAATCAGAATATTCCAGAGCGTCGGTGAGAGAGAAGAACCTTGGGGAGTGCCAATAGTTAGTTTCTTTGAAATTTGGAAGTTATTGGATCTGATTTCAACAGATCGATCCTGAAAGAAGCTTAGTATCAATTGAAATAAATTTCTTGGGCATTGGTACTTCCTCAGATTAAACATTATGGCAGGAACCCAGGCATTATCAAACGCTCCCGATATGTCGAGTTTCAGCATTAAACAATTTTTTTTATTATTTGTTGCTGATTCTATAAATGAATTAGTATAATAAAGAGTTTAATATATAATATATTTAATATATAATATATATATAATAAAGTATATATATATATATATATATATATATATATATATATATATATAATTAATTAACAATTTATTAGATTACTTTTTAAAAATTCATTTCACATTAATATTTATATATTTATACATTATTACATTCTTCCATGCATTTTATTAGTATCATATTGATGCTCTCTGAACTCGCACTGAAAGGGAGAGAAGATATTATTAACTATTAAAAACATTATTAATTAAATTCTCAGAAATATTGAAGTCTGAAATGTTACAGATTTTGATTTAAAATAATCTAAAATAGCAAAGTTTCACGCGGTATTAAAAATTTCGGTCACCATATTGGGACCGCCATTTTGAATTAATAAAAATGTTACATCAGACTCCCCGCGTTACGAGTTTTATGCTAATCGATTGTAAATATGGTGGAAAATATTATATAGAGATACTGCCATTTTTTATTTTATAATACAAATGACTAATTCTTTATATTATTAAAAATTTAAACGGTCCTTGACCGATATATTAATTATTTGTCTTTTATTGGGCGTTTGACGCCATATTGGACCCTCAATTTTGGGTGAAAAATCTCTATTATTAAAAAAGTAGTTATGGAAAAAAAAATTAAAAATGAACAGATGCTTTATATAATTTGAAAATAATTAAAACAATCTTTTGTAAAATAGGAGACCTTCCCAATAGGTAGCGTTAATAGTAATAATTGGTTAGAGAAATAAATGTTGTTCGGCCATTTTTAATTTCTAACAACCTTATTTTCCAGCTCACCTTTTTCAATTTATTATTTAAAATCCTAAAAGAATTTTATTGTATTTGCAAGTAACGAGTTTAATAAAGTCTATCCTTGATTATGGAGTTCAAATGGGTGATTTTTTTGGCTGACTCGACGCCTGAACGTAATGTGGAGGCATAATCGTATTCAAGACCCGGTCGTGGAGTATGGAGGCGATAACCATAACCAAGATGTGAGGACTCTAACATCTTCTTATTGCATCTATATTGATAAGCTAGCTGGACAAGCTATATAAAGAATAAAGACTGTATTTTAATGAGCGGTGGTCTTTTGTCTGTGGTCTCCTAAACCTGGCATTAATTTGGCATCGGTGGGCGTTGTCTCAATGGCTGTTTCAGCCTTGAAAAGTGATATTATAGGTTCTTGGTAATTTATGAAAATGGCTGTTTTCCACCTCCGAAGAATAAATAAAATGTCCTGTAACAATAAAACCAAGGAAGTATTGCATTCAATACTTAACAATATCAGGATCTTCTCCTAATCCATTAATAGACTCAGTACCAAGTAATGTCTGTTCATGTCAACGGTGACATAGTGACAGAAGATACTGACTAAACTAAAAATATTTTGCTGCAGCATGAACATGTCCACAGAAGTTAGTGGTAAATCATTTAACACGAACCATCCACTCCTTCAATTCTTCGGCGTAATGCGAAGTCATTGTAACTGTGTATGTTAGCAACCCCAAATATCATTGTTATATATTACGATTATTTAAATATTATCAGTGTTTGAATGAGAAATGAAAAGTGTTATGGATCCAATGAAGATATCACTATTAATTGATAACATACACGCGTCATCGGTGTTCGAAGTAAGGAGAGCGCGAGGATGTGTCGGGGTGTAAGCTGTAAACATAGTGTGGAGGATGGGACCTAGGATTCTACCTTGAGGAACGTTGTCAGATTAGGTAAAAAGTAAAGGGTTTTGGACTGCACGAGATGATTTGAATGTCTGAAATTTAATAAATTTTATACTGAAGGACAATTGATATTACAGAACTTATATGATGGTATTTTCAGGAATAAATGCATGGGTCTGTAATTTAGAGTTCTTTCACCTTCAGTTTAAAACATTTGTAACCACCGCTGGTTTCGATACACTCAAGGTTGTCGTATATTATATGTGAGAAGTATATATTAACTGATCGGGTTTTCTTGAGAACATAATAATTATAAAGAAACGATGATCTTTAGTTTGGAAGGAATAGGAAAACCGAAAATATAGAATTATCCAAATAACAGTTTACAAAGTAGCTCTGAAGCCAGCGGCATATCCTTCGGACTTCTAATGTACGCTAATGTAGTTCGAAACATATGCATCCAGGAGTGCAATTGCTGACCAGATCACTGTTATCTTATATTCAGTACTCCTGGATTATACTGCAAGCTGCTGCGATTTGAATCGGAGTCTCGGAGTGCATAATGCTCATTTGATATATAACCATAGGCCTTGGGGGGATTTATATATATAAGATGGACTTGGACACTAATAAATTTGGAGGAAACGTATAACAGTCTGTGCAAGACAATTAAAAAACTCAATTTCATGGATAAAAAAAAACAACAGATCATGAATATATCTATTGGTCATTCTCCCATTGCATACAAATTTGTGTCCCGAAGTGATTCTGGTTTCTACATGAAATTTTTTGCAACCCAACTTTAACAAGCAGGTGCAAGGTAACGTAAAGTAGTTTTTCTATGGTTAATGATTTGTTTTCATGGTTAAATTTGAATTCAAAACGTCAAATTCTATTTCCCTAACATGTCCTATAACATGAGTTGGAAACGTTAAATGTGAATAAGTTCTCCATTTATGCAATTATTAACTTAATTTTTTTGTAGCACCTCAGGTAAGTTGCAATATATTGAATTTTAAATATTGAAACTGAGGCTTATTGCTTACAAAAAGAAGAATGACTTCAAATGCCTGTGCCTCATAGGGTCAATCTACTTCCCTCACATTTTTTGAAAAAGCCCGCAAAAGCATTCACTCCATCATATTTTAGGCTGGCAACACTGCAGAAGCTTCCTTTCAAACTGAGGGTAACCTAACTTACAACAAATTTGCTTTGGTAGTTGTCCCAAGTTTGTGTCGAATCATGTGTTCGAATCGTGTCATTCATAATTCAATTTCTCTCATATAGTAATTTTTCAAAGAGAGTAACTTTTATTCTTGTTTTCTTTGCATTGAACTATATGTTTCCCGTGTAGTTCAGAATTCCATTTGTTCTTTTTGTTTTTCTAAAATGTGTGGTGGTGGTAATCTTAAATCAAACTGAAAAGTCTATTTTCGCCATCTCTATTCCACTCACACCTAAAGTGAGGGAAATAGCTTACAACAGGTAAACCTGTAAGTGCAATAAGACTTTTTATATATAATTTCACTATTTATAATAATGTGATATAATATTAATTATGTTAATGTAATATTCGATTTCAATGTTTAAATGTATAATATTATATCTTACCATTTTAATTTTTTTTCTTTCAAGTTTTATGTTTGAATGTTTCATTAATGTTAATAGGGGTGAGGGTCTTAGCGCGCATGGTACTAACGTCCGTGGGTTCGATTTCCACCGGGGTGGGTTAAAATTTATTTCATGGCGGTCCAACGAAATGAATCTAGAATAGGTTGGTAACCAATAGGATAGCCCGTCATTCCTGCTCTAGTTGGATTACATAATGACATTAAGCACCAATAAAACTTAAATTGTGCTATTTTAGCCAGCATTCCCCGTCGCGGCTTTCTTAAAAAAAGAAAATAGATAATTTTAAATAATAAGTAAAGTTTTATTTATTTTTCAATAAAAATCTTTATTAGTAGAAACCATGCAGCAATTCATAAAACATCGAATACACGACATTTTGAGTTTTCTCTCTATATTATTGTTATCCCGATATAACAAGAATGATCTGATTGTTATAGAAAACCTTACATATTATTGACCGTGAGGAAAATGGTTAGTCTGAAGATTGACTACAATGATTAGGTCTGACTTTGCGATTTGTTAATAGTTATATAAGAAACTTTAATTAGGAATTTTAATTCCTTGAAATGAAATGTTAAATTTCAAGTAGTATTTATTTAAAAGTTGGAATAATTGGGATTCTAGTGGTAAACGCGATTTCTCCAACCGCTGTTCTAGTGAGAAATGTAACCTCAATTATATTTCCCAACATATTTATCCTTTTTTAATTTTAATTGAATTAACAATAATAAAATACGATTATCAATTTCAAGCTCTAGATAACATTGTAAGCTCCGTTGCAAAATGGAACTCGCCACCTTTCGGTCTATGTTCAAACCTAACTGCAATCCACATATCTATTGCATTTTTGATAAACATTAAGTAAGAAAATCAGTAAACTTTATTATTGCTAAAAATTCCTTGAACTATGAAGATGACGTAGTTAAAATTTAGTACAGATTGGTTCAGTAATTTTAATAGTTAGTGATCACAAACGAAAAATGGTTTGTCCTTTTATATAGTTGTATGGAGGATAGCTGATGGATTCGGGGTTAATATTATTAACAAATATAAATTTATTGTGATTTTTTATGTTTAGACTTTTAGTCCAAATAGTAAGTTAGTCTTCTTCCGGAAATTCCATTATCTCCTTTTAAGAGATCATCATCCCTCGTACTTGCGCCATCATCATCAAAGAGACTCCAGATCTGAGCAAACAATCCGAGGAGCCGTCGAACACTGATGACCAGCGGCACCAGTCACTTTGATTGCGAGCAGAGCATGATCCAGCGAATTCCAGTCAGCTGGTACGTTAGGAACCGTGGTTTATTTAGCCACACAATGCTTACAATGAACGATTTTGAATCTTACTCTGTGATTGAATACTATGGTTACAGTGACATTTTTCACTTACTATGGTACGATGTTTTATTAATCATACTAGTATCCTCCGTCACGGCTTAGCCCGCTCTCTTAAATAGATAATTTTAACTAATAATTGAAATTTTATTTGTTTATAGTTATAAACCATGAATTGGAGTATACGATTGAGTATTATTATTTCAATGATATTTTCACACATTGCAGTAATTTCTAATTTGATACAATTGCAAAGAAGATAACGTAAACATTATTGGACAACCAATTTTAAATATAAATATATGAGTTGGTAATCCAGATGGACAGAGACTATTATATTAAGAACCTTGCGGATAATGGATTGCATTATCAGTGATTGGAACTAAAAGGCCATGAACATACTTTTACACGCAATATCAAAAATTAAGGATATACATTTTGATTTGATAATAATTTTAATTCGTCAGAAATAATTTTATTGATATCATCTGGTTGAATTTAAATTTCTAACCATAAAATACCGGTCAATTTTCAAGCTTCACTTTTATCCACATATTATCACTTTTATAACAATTGATTACAAATTAATAAGGAATCATTAGATTTTATTTTTCCTGAGCTTTCTTGGAAGTATGAAGATATAGTTAAAATTGGGTTGAAATTGGTTTGGTAGATATCTTATGTATGACGCACTAAGATAATTCACAGCAGGTTTTTAAAAAGAAAAAATATTTGTTTCGGGTATGTAATATCGAAAAATCTTATGTTATGTATCTGTTATATTACAATAACAATTTAGCTTAAACATACAATCATATATACACTGACAGGCAAAGAATACCGATAATTTTTTTTTTTTTTTTTCTCGACTATTTTCATGAATTCTCATAAAAACTATATATACTATTTATATATATATATATATATATATATATAATATATATATATATATATATGACATTTTTGAGAGGTGTTTGCCTCGATGCCAAAAGTGTAAATAAAGTATTAAACCAGAAGTTCTCAGTTATGCCGCTTTAATTCAGCATAAAAAGAAAAATGAATGAAAGAAAAAGAAAATTTCTACACTGACATAGCTTCGTTATTTTTTTCTACTAAATCATTTCTTTTTCAATTATTTATTTTTTCTAAATTGATAACTGCTAATCGAGTTCCCAACTGAAGGTTTTTTTACAATGATTCATTTGAAATATTCATTTAAAGGTCAGCTAAGTGGAGAGATTTTCTAAATAGTTATTAGCCTGGCTGTGAAATAAAAAAAAAAATGGTCGAGAAATACCCTAGTCTCCGAAGCTTAGAACTTTTTTTTTTTTAAATCGGGAAAACGGAAAAAAAACAAAACACATTTAGTGATCAAAATAATACGGGCTCTATACTGACAGGGGGAAATTCCACCAAATGTTTTTTGTTTTTTTTTGCATTTTCTCGACAAAAAATATCATTCTTTTTTAGATGATACGTCCCCATGTACTTTAGCTAGACGACGTGAAACGTATTAGGATACTTAAAAATATCATTTAAATATAAAGTAACAGTATTTAAAAAAAAAAAAAACTTACAAAATTTTAAATTAATATGATTTATTACAGTTCTGTATTAGATGGGACATATTCCTCAAGAATTTATGTAAAATCATGTGAGACCTATACCCTCATCGAACACAAGATTAAATAAATGTAAGGGGCGGATATAAACATTATTAACTCAAATTTTTCGTGAATTTAAAATACCCCTGGTATTTCGTTTTTAAATACTGCTTCCTTTTATTAAATTAAATTTTTAAGAATCCCAATAGGCTTCAGATAGCTGGCTAAAGTATATGGAGGTGAAAATCCCTCCAAAATATAAAACTTTTACCCAAGAAAATGAAATAATCATTTGTGTGGAATTTTTTACGTTACCGTATGTAATGAGTTGCTGTAGTGCCGAGGATTAATAACTAAAATATCTCCCAGGGCCGAGTTCTTATCAAGCTGTGGGTAGAAGATTTGTCTTCTGTTATTTCAGCCGTGGATCGACTATGGGGTTGGGAAACCCTTTTTGGGAATATCCTGCCTCTATAAGGTGGGTACCTTTAATTAGAGGGAAAAAGTGGTGGTTGAGAGTGATTTCTCCCAAATCTCTGTACTTCACAACCATTGGCCTAGAAAGACATCCTTACCAAATACCTAATACCTGATTTTAAGCCCAAGACTCCTCATGGGCTGTAGTGATAAATGTTATATTTATGTATATAACATTATTTATTTGTTTTGTTCCTTTTATTTTCTAGATCCCGAGTTTATGCGGAGTTAAAGTGGCTTTTTCCTTCTTATCTTTGCTAGTATTTTCTGGCATCCATTCCTTACCTTCCGCCCATCCCAACGTCCACCATACATTTCTGAAGTCCTTTAGCTACAATCAGTTTTTACCCGAAAAATAGATTTGTTCACTCAAGCTCATTTCCCCGCTGTCTTCAACTGATCCTTCCTAAACCGATCTTCTTCTCTATGGAACTTCCATCCCTTTCAACATTCGCCATTCAAATTTATTTTCTGGCTCTGAAGGCCCATATATGTACATTATTTTTGTTCTCAAGAGACTTAAGATCCAAGAATAGATAAAGAAATTTTTTATTTATATATGTACTGGATAATAAACACCGCCGCAAGTCGGTCCCAAGCCCGGGCCCATTTAATACAGATGTAGTCCAGTAAAATAAGGGTTTGCCGAAAAAAAAAAAACTGCCGAACTTTTATTCTCAACGAATCTTTATGTTGTTTGGGGTGCTGAATCCGAATCCGAAGTTTGCTACGACGGCAGACGTCGGCTTCATACCCAAAATCGAAAAAAAAAACGCCCAAAATACTAATAAAAACTACTTCAAAATCGGAATATTAACGGCGAAGATATCGTCTTGGGAAAAAGTGTAAAAATTGGCCAACTGGCGGTCAGTCCCACTCCTCCGCGAAAACATGTTTGTCGTACTTTTTAGCCTATTACTGCGAAACTTTTTGTCAGGTTCAAAATTACTTTGTTTTCGTCTTAAAGCTGACTAAATTTACTATTAGACCATTAAATATGAATTTTTAATAATACCCCTTAAAAGCACGCTTAAAAAATCCATACTGTTTTGAAATCCACTTTTTTTGCACATTTTTCACTATAACTCCAAAACTATTCGTCCGACTCAAAATTAGTTTCGAACTTATAGACAAAAAAGTACGACAAACATGTTTTCGTGGAGTAGGACTGACCGCCAGTTGGCCAATTTCTACACTTTTTTCCAAGACGATATCTTCGCGGTAAATGATTTTTTTTTTTCATTTCGTAGGTAATAATTCCAGGTACAATCAATATTTATAGACTTTCTTCGAAAAAAGCTTAGTTTTCGTGTTATTGGTAAAAAAAAAAAACGAAAATAATTTTGGGCGGTTTTTTTGCGATTTTGGGTTATGAAGCCGATATCTGCGGTGGTTGAAAACTTTCGTATTCAGCACCATAGAAAACATAAAGATTCGTTGAGAATAGAAGTTTGGCAGTTTTTTCTTGAAAACGGACTATTGTTGCCTTACTTTACTTGACTAATGGGGAAGTGTATATCAACCTCGTTAAAAAACCAGGGTTCATCTGGCTCCAGATGATAGTACCCTGTTATAGGGCCCCTCTCTAGGGCTACTAGGTGACAACTGGTCATCGGACTCAATGGTGGATGAGGATATTTTCAAGATATTTACAGAAAATATTATCAGAATGGATGAGAAAAGACTGACAAAGAAAAGTTTCCAACACAGCCTCCAAAAACAGAAAATTAATACATGGATACGGGTAGTAAAATAAGATATGATGGTAGCAAATATACAAAAGGATTCAATTCGGGACAGAGACACAATGGTCAGATGAAAGGAGGAAACGTTAGGCAGAGGTGATAAAGACGTATAGGAAAGGACGAAAGAATAAGAAATAAATTTTTGAACATGGTCCACAGATAGCTGAATTCGAAAGAAGAACACTGTCATTATAATTTCGTTTATAACGCTATCGAAAAAACAATTGTTACTATGCAAAATATGGAATATTAGATAATAGTCTGTAGGGTGTATGTAGTATGTAGGGTGAAGCAAATTCATTTACTAATTAATACTAAATTTTATTTACTCGTAAATCATGTTGAGTATAACTACTAATTTTATTTTGCTAGCTTTATTGTTTATATAATACTTATAAGTAAAATACAAAAACGTTAGAAACAAACCAGTATTGTACTCAAGAAAACGTCACTGATCACCCGACATGAATTAAGACATCTCCAAGGCTGCACATCATCGAAAAAAAATAAGCTATCCTTGGTTGAAAAAAAATTCGGTTATTTTGATAAATCTTTTTTTGTAAGGCCATGACGTGGGAGCGAAACATATCGAAGATGGGCTTATGGATGTATTAAGGAGTATATTTGCATATTGTTGAAGGTGCCTTTATAGATAATTGCTGCGCTACACCATTGGTGACCTTCCCCAACTGATGTTCATGATCTTCCATTCCGGCGTCCCGGGTACGATTACGTCAACTCTTAAGTCTTTACTTTGTCGTTTTACAACTCAATGTTTATCAATTACTGGTACAGGTGTTTTTATTAGTATAGGACGGTTTAATGGACTGAACCAAGGGGAAGGAGGTGATTAAAGGATTATTGGCTCGTAAAATTGCTAGGATATATTGAAAAATATGCGTTGGGTGTCTATTTTTGTCCGTTTGCCAACGGCATTTCCAATTATTATCCCAGCTTAATAGGTGATAAATCAAAGAATGAAAAAAAAAAATGAATGTTTCCATTAGAATGCAATAATTGAACGATTTTATCCGTTTCGCCTATATTAAAAATATGTTGAATACGCCGAATTCTGAAACCATGTTGCAGAATAGCAATTGGCGAAGTTAAATATTCTTTTTTATCACACAGTTCTTCAATTCTTCTATTTCTTTTAACTATGGAAATAGAGTAAAATCATCTTTCAAAATGGACTTATCTTTACAGTTGTTGAATGAATTAGTTCGACAAGGCAGATTAGAAATATTTACAAATTAAATCATTTCATCTTAATAGATCATAGAATGTTTGTTTATTTTATTGTTTCTTGAATATTTTAAGCAATGGTGAAATATCCAATTACTGCAACGAAGTACGCTTAGTGTTGATCTAAATTATTTCTAATTTGTACATATATTATAAAATATACAAAATATAATAGATACAAATACTTAGCTAAAAGCATGGTGTACGTGGGAAATATTTAAATACAAGTCATTCATACAGCGTTACTGTAAGAAGGAAAGCAACATACCTTTATGTATCAGGAACAACATACTAAGACTTCAACATTCAAAGTATAAATTCATTTATAAACAAAAATCCAGATTCATCAAATAAAAAATGACAGAAGATACCTACTCGTTGTTACTGGATATGTTCACATATTGGCCTTTAACATTTATCTCAAATTTGTTCTACTTTATTCGACAATTATAATATAATATTTATTTCCGTACGGAATTAATTTTTTTTGGGGAAGAATCTTATTTTACAGAACATATCTAAAAATCAAACTTCAGGGACACAACGAACTTCATTGTGAGTAGTAATTTATTTGAACTTGTTGTGAAGAGAATTATAAATAAATGGAAACACATGTACGAGAAACGTTTACAAGATAAACCAGATACACAAGAATATTCACTATATCGTACCTACAACTGCAAAGTATCAAATGTAAAAAAACACATTTGAATTACTTCATCAATTGATTTAGGATTGATAAACGTCTTAGCGAATTCTCAAATCTGAATTCACTCTGTAAAGGGAAGAAATAACCCTGTCGAAGGGTCGATTATACAAACTATTTGATCATACCAAATCAATGTAACGAATCGCTAAAGATCGAATGCCAAAATAGAGTATTTTCACATTCGATACTTTGCAGGTGTAGAGACAATCTTTTTAGAATTCTTTATCTTTTTACAGTTAAACAACTAATTCAGTCACAAACAAAATCATCTTTTGCCTCCCTTTTTTATGTCAAAGCACTAGTTAAGTACAAGAAATCCACCATGGACAGAATAGTTTGGTAACGTGTTGGATAACAGGGGCCTTCACGGTGGAGGGGAAGGATTTCCCCGGGACTCGGACTCTGTCGTCGAAGCAGACATGCTTTAAGTATTAGGCTAAAATAATTAAAACATCTATTAATTTATCAGCAACTGATGCTACTGTAAAATCCAGTAGCCGTCTAAATTTTGTCTTTTTGAGAAGTGCTTTTTTTTTTTTTTTTTTTTATTGTATATGCGATATCTTTAAAAGAATACTTGAAACACCTCACTCATCTGCAGATCCTGATTTTCCTGCTGAATGTCTGTGAATACCTAGTGTATATTTATAGCTGATGTACTTCCATTAGCAGCCGGCGGCAAACAGGATTAGCAATCATATCTTTACCCAGAACTGCAACAATAATAAAGCAATGATGTCAAGGAAGATCTGGTCATTGTCTCGCATATTAATATTTCTCCTGTACGGAGGGGGGGGGGGATCTCCGGGTCCTTCGTAGGATTATCTCACCCCTGGCCTCGGGGTCAAGGTGCCTCCGAAATATTTTGAAGCCATTATCAAAACAAGAGAATCGATAAAGGTGTAATTCTCCTTTGATTTATTCGTCTAATCGGATACACTGGAAGATACTTAAGAAAAACTTATGTTTAAGTGCCTAAGATGTATCTTTTCATCTCCAATGGTTCTGCGATTGAACTTTTTATAAAAATATTTCTCAACGGAGTTCTTTATGTAACTACGATTAAACTTTTTACAAAAATAGTTTTCAATTTATTGTTGCTTGTTTCATGTGAATGATGGTTGGATCACTTCGAGCTGCATATCATCCATATTAACTTTTCTATCTCTATATATTTAAATATGACGCAGCTAAAGAGCATGATATCTCTTATGCGGGGCTTTTCCTTTCAAAAGGTGAGGGACAGGGTTTTTTTTTTTTTTTTTTTTTTTTTTTTTTATTTTTTTTTTTTTTTTTTTTTTTTTTTACGGTTTTTTTTTTTTTTTTGGTATGTTATTTAATGATTGTTTTTTTTTTTAAATTTGTTTTTCTTTGTTTGTTCTTGATTTTGATTTTTTTTTAATAGTTATTCTAATAGATTGTCTTCAGTTGGAAGGTTTTCTTAAAGTAGTTAAATCACATTGAAAACGGCCATAAAAGAATAAGGCCTCTTCCTAATCCAGCCAGACCTTTACTATTACCGACCAGCTGTGAAAAAAATTAAAAAATGGACTTGGCTGGATTTGGGATACCACACCACATTTGTTATATTTTATTTTTTATTTTGTTTTGTTAGGTTTTTTTTAATTTAATTTTTCCGTAGTATATATCGTGTAAATAAATTACTTGTCATCCATATTACTTATTGCCCTAATGTGAGGCAGATTTTAATGCTGATTCAATAAAACATTTATATGTCTCATTGATGACAATAACTTATCTTTTAATACTCCTTTTTTCGCTTAGTTCTCAATAGTCTTGAATAAATTATTAACAAATGCTTAATTTATATTGAACATGACGAAAGTATCTTTAATCAAATCCTCTTTAAACGTTATCGTACGTAATAAATAAGGATATGCATCATTGTCGACTATTTCATAATATCAGAGCTCAGAGGAACAGTATGACAGTTGGTAATTCTCACCTTAAACAGAACTGTGATATTTATTTTTCTAGTGTAGTTCTTTTTTGATTACAGCTACTCTACAAAACGCAATTATAATGACAGCATTCATTGCTGTAAAAAATGTAGTGCTCTACCCAAAATAGTATTTCTCAAATCACCACCATCTTAACCACGACCTTATCAGTAATGATGTTTAAAAATTAAATTATAAGCCTTAACGATTTACCCTAGAATTTTTTTTTTGTCAGAGTGTATCTATTCATCAACATCTTGGAAATATCTGAATGATACAAATATGCAACAATATTAATAATCTAAATATCTTAACGGTATTGTTCATTGTGATTATTTTTATTTTTCATATTTTTGTGGATATAAAAAATAATGTGTTCAAATTGGTGGTATTTTTATGAGTGGGAGATAGAGTTACATTCCTTGACGGTATACTCTGGTATCCGGAAGGCACAGAAACATATATAAAGTATTATAATTTTAAAAATTATGATTAGCGATGATACGAAGCGTTTGTTACTGTTTATTTGGATTTTTTTTTTTTAACTTGATAAATATGTATAAATAATTTTAAAAAAAATACAAGTCAAATTAGTCACTCTGAAAGCCGGCTGACAATATTTTATGTTTAGGATCATATAATGGTTAATATTTCATCTGATAGAAAAATAATTGGTCGGTTCAAACACAATCAATTGAAAAAATTATAACCATAAAAGAAGATTATTTGTTTCATTTTTTTTTTTCTGAGGTCTAATAGTTTCCTTATTGCTTCTGCAACTTTTTTTTCCAAGAGAAATATCATATAATATTGCTATTGGATTCAAGATGAAAATGATTCCTTATTAGGCATCGGTTGATCCCCAAGGACACAACGGAAACGCCAAGAAGAAGGTGGATGATGGTGACACTTTATTAATAGGATGCTGGATGCCATTGCCAAGAGGTAACGTTTAGGTCACCGATGGTGATGCCAGAGGTGTCAAAGGCAACAGATTTATTGTTGGATTTGTGCGGTTGGGATGTCGTGATTCCCCTCTGCGGCTTCCGGTATTATTATAAGTCTGAAAGAAGAAGCGTTGAGGAGTATGATACCAAGAATGATAACCACCATCGGTGCTCAAAACGACCTATGTTCCAATGGATCCATGTAAAAAAAAAAAACCCTTCGATTTTCAATTATTATTTTTAACAAAGAAACATAATGTTATAACACATTTTTTTTTTAAAAATAACTATTGTTTGATTGAATAAATATTACAAGCTGCCTCTCTAAAGGGCAATGAATAATATGGATGACAATGAATCTGTTCATACAATATGTACAATTAAATTAAATAAAAAGAAAAAAAATCCTCTAACTATACAAGATACAAAATATAGTAAATATTAATATAAAATATATCAGAAAATAAAAGTATAAACAATATACAAAATAGTAATAACAAAGAGAAACTATAAATCACTCTTTATTTCAATAAATATAATAGAGGGAAACATTCCAGGGAAACCCAGAACCGATCTTGTTTCTCCACTTATGGGAGGGAATCACATTTATCTAAAAAGATAGTTGGTAAGAAAAGTACAACCGAATTTCGACTACATGATTAATATAACAGAAAACCTCAAATCAATGCAGTTTAATGCTTTTAAAAATAAAATAAATGATCGAAATCATTTTATATTAATCGAAGAACTACCCATTACTCTCAAGTCACTTATACCAATATTTTTTTTCTAAGCACCATGAATTTTTATGAATTTTTTAACTCATAAAAAGTGGTCCAGGTTTGTAAAAAAATGGTAGCTGGTTGGCGAGAGGTCTGGAGGGTTGGGTGGATCCAACAGAATCTCATAACCAAGCTCAAAAGGGGTCACCTGTGATGTAGTGGTTAGCATAGCAACCTACTAAACCCAAGATCGCGGGTTCACAGTCCGGCAGATGACCTTAGGATTTTTTAAAGGGAGTAAAAAATTCTTAGCTATGAAGGGACGTAAATGGGGGTCCCGAGCCTGTGCGATGTCAGGTACTCGTTAAAGATCCCTCCCTATACCTGGATAGGCAAAATTTAGGACTCCACCGTTGCATCGTACGATTAGCCATAGCAGCATAATGTGACGTTAAACTAAATAAACAAACAAACCAAGCTCAAATAATTTTTGTGAGGTTATATGCGAAACACTGGCGGTCTGTTAATGCACGTGGCACCCAAGTTTCAAGAATGTTTACTATAAATCGGCTGCTGTTGTAGTCGGCGGCTAGTCGGCAAATTTTCTACGCTTAAAAATAGGTTGATTGAAAATAAATCATGGCCTTTATTGGTTATAATTTTTATTTTAGATTTATCTTTACAGTTTGTTATTTATTCTAACATAGAGAGAGTCTCTGTACGTTCTCCAACAATTGTTTTGTGGTTTTCTTCTAGAAAATCTCTCAGAACATATTCATCAAGCGACCAACATTTCTTTATTTTTAAATAATAAAAATGTACACTTATTCTTTTGAAAGAAAAATTATCGTTTGTTTGGACTTTATTTCGCATTACTTTCGAAACGCCTAACCATTTCAAAATACACTCCAAAAAATGTAATAATCAATTAAAAAAAACTATATTCCCCCTCTCCAGAAAACTAACTAGTTTCTGAACAATTGTACCCGGCGCTAACAATTATTCACTTCTGTCTTGATATGTACATTTCTAGATTACTTCCAATTAAAAATTGACTTGAGGTCAGTATGCAGAGTTATATTGGTAACGTACCAAGTTGCTCTTGAAAATGTAGTTAATTATTGCACATTTCAAGCTATTTTCGGTGGTTAAGATGCTTTAAGTTAAAGAAAGAAGCGTATGAAGTTTTAAGTAAAATCAGAGTTGTGAAAATTTAATCATGACTAATTATTTGAATACTAATTTCTTCGAATCAATCACCTAATATAATCATAATTAAATTAGGTAATTGATTCCAGGAAATTAATAGTCAAATATGATTAAATTTTCCTAACTCTGATTTTTTAAAACTTGACTTTAACTTAAAGCATCTTTAAATTTTTTTTTTTTGAGTAATTATTACAATCTGCCACACATGTGGGGAATAAGTAATATAGATGGCTTAGTGATTACATTCACACAGTATGTATAGTAAAAAAAAAATAATAATAAAAAAAAAGAAAGAAAGAACTATTCTATACATTAATAATATTTGTTGGAGTTTTGGCAATGGCCAGCTTCTCTACTCATATCCTGAGTGAATGTATATAGCGCTCTCAATCAGCCTCTACTAGGTTTTTTTACACGAGTGACGCGGCTGAGAAGGAAGAGCTGGGACTTCTCTGTGCCTGGCTAGTCCCTCCAAATGATGATGTGCTGGTCGAGGGATCTCTAGAATGAAAGTAAAATAATTAATTATGATTAAATTTTGCTCAGCTGTGAGCAGAATGTTGACTTATGTGAACTTACCTTGTCAGGCTAATAATATAAGCTGGTGACCTGTGAGGTAAATCTCTCTTCATAAGTAAAGATATATATAAGCGTTAAGACAAACAACATAAATTTTATAGATGTACATTCTTATAAAAGTACTGTCAAATTTGAATGAAGACCTTACTTACAATGCTATTTTCAACCTTTAGTAACAACTTCTGATTTATTTGCCGTTTACTTATACCAATGAACATGTCTCAACCTGTCAGTCCATAAATAAATAATTTGTCACATAAATCTCAAGACCTCAATACTGGAACATGGAATTGATCCTTGCTCGTACAAGGAAATGGCTGACGTAATTTTAGTCATAACTAATATCAACAATTTTTCACTTTACAGTGGATTTCTTTTAAACGCTGATTAGGTAAGAAGGCTCAAGGTGGCTGGCACGATCCGCCAGGAACAAATAAGTATTTATAAAAACCTTACATTTTATGGACATATTTTAATATCGCTAATATGTAATTTGCACTAATGACTCTATGGACATGTTGGACGGATTGAAGAGCCGGAAACTAAGGGAAGTATATTATAGTCATTATTAAGCGATTTCTGACTGCTGGTACGTGCTCGCTGCCTTCTAAATAGGCTTTGAGGTCAAGACCTATCTGAAAATATTTATCAGTAAACCTCTCAAGTATTAAAGCTCTATTAGTACGTCAACTGAAAAAGTAATATTATTAAAACAATTAATTTTAAAGCTAATAATATTATTTAGTTTATTTTTTTTAAAGAGGGTATTTATTCATTTGCTTTTAGACAATTTAGTATTCATTCTTATATTTTTCATTTTTCATTCATTCTAATATGATAATAAAAAGCAACAAACAGAAAAATAATAATTAAATTAAAAGTTTTTTATTTGATTTTGCTTTTATAACTTTTATTAGTTTAACCTATATGTAACGGAATCTTTCAGCTTAATTTTCACCGATTTCCATAAATCTGATTGACTTAGAAAATTTGTAAACGTGTTAAGGAATAACAATACAATTATTTCGCAACATGGTTTTAATGTCCTCACTAGAATTATCAGAATAAAATAAAGTATTTAGATAAGTTTGCAGGTTAACCGTACACCATTCACGGTACGTCGGTGAATTTTGTTCTTCTTTGCCGATAAAATTATTCTTAACAATTGAAGATAATTGAATAATATCAAATGATAATGATTGTGGTACCACATATGTCGCTAAGACGTTTATAAGTAGAAGAACTTGATTGCTCGAAGTTAACAGGAAATAGTTTTATACAATAGTGATGCTTTAGATGAAATGGAAAGGTTCATATGACTAAAATCGAATATATTGATTATAAAGACTATTGATATCGTTTAGAGACTTAAAATTAAGAAAAATAATTATAGTTAAAAAAAAAAAAATAAAAAATGAAATTAGAATTATTTTCTATAAGTAGAAAATAATTTTTATTTCATGAATAGTTTGTGTTACGGCAATATAAATCCCGACGATCAATTATAATTAATTAATTAGTAATAAAAGCTATTAATAAAAAAATTAAATTTTTGGTTTAAAAAAAAAAAATGTTTTATGCCCCAGGTTTTTTTTTTTTTATTATAAAGTTATTATATTAAAAAGGCATAACTCCCCATTTGCTTTATTCATTTAACTACATGTTTCAGAGCTTGTCATGTTGCTCCATCTTCAGGTCCTACAATCATTATGTTATGTTATTTTACAATTCTTTACTATATAAATACATCACTTAACATTTTTGGTTTTTATTACCTAACACTGTGATATTCTCACTGGTCATCTCTTCTACACTGACACCACTGGGCAATGTTCAATTTTTGTTTTGTTTATTTATTGTCAGCTTCTGGCCTATTCATTTAGTTCCTATTTTACCATTCCATACCATTCCTATGTGAAATGCATTACATAGGTGAAACCAAACAGAATTTAATTAAAAGAGTGAACCAGCATAAATATGACTGTAAAAGAATAAATAACAAAGAGAAAAATAATAAGATTGCACTGTGTGAACACACAAACAAATTCAAACATGAATTTGACTTTGAAAATACAACCATATTAAATCATGAGTATGAAACCAAAAATAGAAAAATAATGGAAGCAATTTATATAAATAAAACAATAGACCAGGCAGTAAACTACAAAACTGATACACATAAAATTGGTACAAACTATGCTAAATTAATAGATAGACTGAAAATATAAATAGTCCATAAAAAGAATAAAATCATTAATAAATAAAAGTAATAAAAATGTAAATAGTAGTGACAATACAACTAATAGAATGGAAATGGAATGGTAAAATAGGAACTAAATGAATAGGCCAGAAGCTGACAATAAATAAACAAAACAATACTTGAACATTGCCCAGTGGTGTCGGTGTAGAATAGATGACCAGTGAGAATATCACAGTGTTAGGTAATAAAAACCAAAAATGTTAAGTGATGTATTAATATAGTAAAGAATTGTAAAATAACGTAACATAATGATTGTAGAACCTGAAGATGGAGCAACATGACAAGCTCTGAAACATGTAGTTAAATGAATAAAGCAAATGGGGAGTTATGCCTTTTTAATATAATAACTTGATATTAATCTCCTTAAATGAAAAATTTAAAGTTTTATTATAAACTTATTATTTGTTTAGTTCATACTATGGAAAGATTACTGTTTGGGCTTAAAGAATCTCAAGAATGTGAGTTAACTAAATATATTACCGAGATAGCTGTAGGTGACGGCCTCAGTTAACTGTCACGCGAGACACGTTCACACACTTGCTCCCAAGTACATGAAGTTATTTGCTATGAATTTTTTCTTGTAACGCTATACGAGTCTATTTGGGTTATATTAACAAATAACCCGATTCCCACTTCGGGAAGACGTAAATCCCCGCGATTCTTACTGTACTGATTCTCAATTTCTTGGATGCTCTTTAGTTTTCGGAAGACCTCTCTAAGTTCACCAGGGTCATGATTTAAAAGCTTGAGAAACCCATTTGAGGAATTTCAAAACCCCTCCGGGAGAATTGGGTTTTTGTAAGTTCTGCGACTGTTTTCTATTTTAGCGGTATTAGTGAGTGGGGTTGTTTTCGCAATTTAGATTAGAGTTTTTTTTTTTTTTAATTTAGAGTTTCATTTCTTACGTAGATCATCTTTAATTTTTAAGGGATTTCCATATCGTAGAATTATTCCTAGAATTATTAAGATGTTTGGTAGCCCCTTCTCTTTCGTATATAGTACAATTTCCTTTCTGCAATTGGAATTTGGCTCTCTTGGGAGAACCCCGATTTAGCTATCATGTGTGCAAAAGTTACTTATGCACATGACGATTTTTACATTGTATAACGTGATCCTAGTGATACAATGAAGTTAAGAGATTTAAATGAGAAAACTATAGAGGTGCCTCTTATCAATCAAACAAACAAAACTAATATTGATGAGTTTTTAAAATAAATATAATTCAGTTCGTATTGATTGTATGGACATACACATGATTATGTGTTTAGTTTATTAATTTGAAGGTTTATGAAAATTTCAATTCATATTCCTTAGGTTTATTTAGTAGATGTATCTAACATTCATATGAATTTTATTCTAGGTAGCGGATCTGTTCAACAGGGATCAGTAGAATATTATCGAAGTAGCTCAAAAACAATGGTACATGTATCCTTTGAATTTATTATCCTGGAATTTCCTATAACAATCTGTGATCTAATATTTTATACTCATATCTACATCCTTAGACAGCTCATCGATTAATAAGCAAAAGGTTTTATTTTTGTTGTTGCCGTCCGCTGTAGTTTTCCATAGATAAAGATCTTCGCATAAGAGTTCAAGTTGTTTGTCTAACAACGCGCAATAAAAGTCCATTTGCGTTTTAGCTCCTTGCTTACGGCGTGTACGCTAAGGTAGTTTTTCCTTGAATAACTCGGTGCGTATGAAATAAAAGAAGTTAACACTTTAGGACGAAGCCGCCAGTGACTAAGACGACACCCTAAAGAGATCAAGCACCCTTGACACGGGGAGGAGGTCAAGAACTGTGACCTCATCGATGTATGACTTGCGACTGCTCGGAAGTTCCTCTGCTGACTTCAGCCAAGGTCGTGGATCCATGTCCCGCGGTCGTCGGCTGCTCGTGTCAGCGACTTGTTTCCTCGTTGCATAGGCACGTACGTCCTTCGGGAGGGTGGTGATTTTGTGGTCCTTACTTTGTTTGAATATTTTGGAATGCCAAATGGTGTTGTCTTTACAGATGAGCTAATCGAAGAAATATATATATATATAAATATATATATATATATATATATATATATATATATATATATATATATAAAAAACCTGTACCACTTACAACCCATGAAGGGTCTCGGGTTCAGTACTTGGGTAGGCTGTACTGTTTCTGAGCCAACGGTTGTGAAAGGAGGTGATTTGGCTAGAATTCACGCTCAACGCCAGGTTTTTTTCCCCATTTAAGGGTACCCACTTTTTTTGAGGCTGGGTGTGCCCCAGGAGGGTCTCCCGACCTCGAATCCGATCCACGGCCGAAATAACAGAAAATAAATTTTCTGCTTTCAGTCGGACTCGAACTAGGGCCCGGGAGCTTGGTAGTCAAGTGCCTTACCCACTGAGCTACCGCGCCTATCTATATATGTATAAATAAATATATATATAAATATATATATAAATATATATATATATATATATATATATATGTGTGTGTGTGTGTGTGTGTGTGTGTGTGTGTGTATCCTTTGTTTGTGTTTTTGTTTATAAAAGTGGAGAGGAGATATCACTATTTAAAATTATGAGAAATGGCTGAAGCTTATCAAACATCCTATAACTTGCAAAGAAAATAAAAAACGTTTACTTATTAATTGGAGCTATTTTTAACGTTAATTTAATAATGCATGGTTACTTCGTGATTATTCAATACTAGCATTCCTAGTCGCGGCTTCGACCACTCTCAGAAGTAAACTTATTTTAAATAATCATTATATTTGTTTATCGATAAAAATCTAGAAATAAAGTATCTAATCTCGGCGTACCCGTTGCGGTACTGGCCTCCGCCGGATATAAAAAATTAAAGTATGCGTTATTTAAACATGATTTCAATGATTTTGTACATAGCATTAATTTTTAACCTGATTAAAATAGCACTCATTAGGTATTTGAAGATTACGTAAAAACCTATTGGGACATCCGGTTAGTTTTAATGTGTGATTTGGTAATCCAGATAAACAGTGACCGTCAAAAAACTCTTGCGGATAATGGACTGCATTATCAATGCTTACAACTGAAAGCCTATGGATCATATTTTTTTACTCAATATAAAAAAAGTAAATGATCGACATTTTGATTTGTTACTAATCTTCATTTGGCAGAAATAATTTTATCAATTTCATTCTGTCGATTTTTTAATAACTATTTAAATGAAAATCTGTAAATTTTATTATTGCTGAACCTTCCTTGGACTATGAAGATGACATAGTTTAAATTTGGAACATATTGGCTCAGTAGTTTTCGCGGTTAGTGATCACAAACGAAAAATGGCTTGTCCTTTTAAATAGTAGTACAGATTGATAAACTTTAGGTATTTGGGTCGTCATTGCATGGGGCAGTCACCAGCTTTAACTGGCACTTGTGGTCTATGTATATCGACCTTCAATTCGCCTCTCAGGTACACAATTCACCAAAAAATAAAAAAAAATAAACAAGTATACTGAAACTGGTGGATTCACCAACTAAATAACCGTTGATTAATATAATCAAATTTTAAAAACTATCGTTCGTAGTGTAATAAAAATAATGAAATAACTAACAATATTGTTTTTAGTTAATTAAAATTAATTAATGTAAGAAAAATATATTAGAAAGGCAGTAGATTTTTTTTAAATAAAACGTTTTCTTTCTTTCTTTCTTTTTTTAATTTCCTGGTTTTGTAAAAAAAATCTACAAACTTCTTAAAATAAAAAAACATTGCTTATTTTACAGTAAAAAAGATCGAATAAAAAGTTAAATTGCTACAGGCAGAGTTGGTAAAAATTTATTCATAGTTAAAATTTTATCGAAATTTAATCATAGCTGTTTGTTAATTAATTTCCTGCAATCAATCATCTAATTTAATAATGATTAAATCTTTCAGTCAAACAATCATTATCTCACTAAAAAATGACTGAAAGATTTAATCATAATCAAGTTAGGTGATTGATTCCAGGAAATTATATGTAAAATAGTAATGATTAAATTTCAGCTATGATTAAATTTTGCCCAACTCCAGCTGTTGGTTAACAATTGTCAAAATATATTTATTTTATTAATAGATCTTTGAGTTGTATGAAAGTAAATACTGAATGAAATAGATTCAATTTTACAGTGCTGGTTTTTAAAAAAAATAAAAATAGCTTCTTTTTTTATTATTACTTTTATTATTGACGCTCCGGGAGGATAAATTCAGTTTCTTTATATTTGGTTAATTATGTTCACTCTGATCTTTTTAAAAACAGGAATGATTCTCTGCAGAAGCAATATTTTAAATTATACTGTAAGATTCATAGTGTAAAAGTGTTTTTTTTTGTTGGTAAGTGTTTCAAGCTGATAACAGAAGCCCCTCATAGATAATTTTAATGACCTTGGGGTAAAATGAACGTTTGGAAAAAAGGAACAAGCTTAAGATTGCAATTCGTTCTAAAAAGATAAATTCTGAAGTTTTCCTGAAGGTTAAAGCTGTTGAAAATGAAATATTCTTAAGAAAAGCATTTCTTATATGCAGGTTATTTTCTTAATAAGAAATACTACAAGATCCTAATTTAAAAAATAAAAAAAAGTATATCTATGTTTTATCATGAAAATGATTAAAAACTCTATAAATTTGGTTAGCATCATTTCTAATATTTTATATCATGGATTTCCCTAATCTCATAATGTTTTAAGGCTTTTTGTTTTACTTTTTTTAAAATTAATTTTTATACTTAGAACTCCATTTGTACAAACGATTTACTTGGAATCCTCACACGAGACTTCAAAGACTTAACAACCGTCTTTAAATTTATTCGTTGTATATAATGTATACAGTTGTAAATACAATAAATAGTTTTAAAAAAAACATTATATTTCCAGCATACTCTTTCCTTCATAAATGTTCCTGTTTTGCTAATTTATGTAATATAAAATTTAAAAGAAAACAAATAGTGATAATTCGCCATAATTCATACATTTACTGTAATTTTAAATGTATTGATGACAACATTTTTAAAAAATTTATTTAATTCTTATTTACATGCTACAAAGGATAAATATGATATGCTGGAGTGAAAACAATAGACCAGTCTGTACGGTCAAACATTCATTAATCACTGCTTGAAATATATCTACATTTACAAAAAAATGGTGAAAGAAAAAATAATAGAAAAACAAGAAATATAAAATCTTAATTAAAGGGTGGGTCGTAAAAAATAAATGGTTCATTTTTGTGTTGTTAATAAGTGTTCTTAACAATAAATATAGATGAATAAATTATATTTAGAAAACAAATCAGCAAATAATATCTTTTATAAAAATAGAGAATAATTAAATGATCTACATCATTTATGCAACATATGCTTTACGTTTTCCACAAAGTCTTGCCAAGAAATGCCCGGTGTTCTGTAAAAGTATGTTGTAACATCCTCTTTCAACACGAAGTAGGTGATGGTCTCTAAACTTAGTCATCGATTTCGAAAAAAATAAAATTCTCAACAAATCCCAAGGGGAATATTTCCGCTTGTCAAGGATATAATTAAAAAAATATATATATTTTGGATATTATTTTAAGATTTTTTTTTTCAGTAATATTGTACATTTTTTTTAGACCTTTTCAAAATTTTAATTGGCTAGATTAAATCAAGAAATATAGTATACATATCTTGGTATAATTATTTCATTGTTTCTAATTGGCTGAATATTACAGGTCAGGGACTGTAGCTTTAGAAAATCTTGTATTGAGTATGAGAATAACACTCAGCCTGAACATATCTTATGTGAGTTAAGGCCGACAATTTCTAATTCAAGTTTTCTTCTTTTAGTGATAAAACATATCCAACCATTTAAAAATGTTTATTATAAACTGAAAGAAATGTACTGTTATGACCTATAAATGATGTTGGATTTTAGTACTTGTGGGTGATGTACTGTCTTTTGTACAAGAATTAATTTTTTATGAAATTTTCCTTGCTGATAGTGGATGAGGGCAAGGCATAAAATTCGGATAAGCCAACAGAACTCAAAGCTCTTTATTATCAAGTAATACTAGTCTACACACTTACCCCCTTGAAGACGCTTAACCTCCAGTTTGTTCCCTTAATTAGGGGAACTCAATTTATATAATATGGCTGATTCCTTTATGATTCCGTTATAACCCAATGAATAATTTTGTATATCAGCCGGAATCAAACCTGGTCCCGAAAGTCTTGTGATCAAGTTTACAAAGTATTCAAATGAAAATGATATGAAGAAATGAAATAGGTTCACAAGAAACAAACCTTGGTTCCATATTCAGAAGGATGTTTTTATAAATAACGAATAATAAAATGAAAACAATCCATATTCAAAACAAAGTTGATGTGTTTTTTTTTTTTTAAATATAATTTACTTTCAAAGGTTATTTAAATTATTCTGTCCAACTCGTTTTGTAAATATATATTTTCTTACTGAAGAATAAAATAAAAAGATATTTGATGATTACTTTGAAAAGACTCTGTTTTTCCATAACGTTATATAATAGTGTCAATAATAAATAATAACGTTCAACTTAATAAACACTACTTTTATGCTTTTTACTATAATAACTACTATTTACTAATATAAACCAAAATAAAATGAAAAAAATAATGGTGCAATATTGCAGGAAACCCAGCCACAAGATTCTCGCTTATGCTAATCGGAATCTTCTTAAGGTCTATTTATAGATGTGTGTAGATAGAATTGTTAAAACGACTTTAATGACTCCCAGGATTCTACTGGGTTCTTCCATCGATTTATTTCTTTGACCTTAAGTTCATTATTATGCCAGAGTTAAAGTGTAAGAAAATATCTAAATACCTATTCTTTATATTATAAATTACGGTCATGAATCATATCAGGTTTGCATAACATATCGTTAGAAAAATATACTGTCCATTGTCTTCCTGCATGCTATAAAAATATACTTGATTCATATGTAAATTCATCAATACTGTCTAATGCTCTGAAGTAGTGATGCGACAAAAGAGAAGCATCAGAAAGGGAAGAGATAGATTGGAAGTCCCGATCCTGATGTAAATTTGAAAATAATTTTAAATATGTTTATTTATTATATGTGTATCAAATTGTTTTATTTTAATATTTTAATTGTATTATTGTATTGTTTATTTTTCTATTAATTGTTCGTAAATTATAGATGAACCTATCCATAACAGCACTATTTCTTATAGCATATTATTGTAGCACATTGTTATGTTTACCGAAAAAATTAAAGTTTATAAAAAATATAAATACTAAAATTTATACTTACTGGTCTTTATGGTAAACCAGACAGTTACTGACACCCTTAAGCAATATTCATACTATAATTATAGAAATAACAGCTCAATAAATTAGAAATTTTCAGTTATTTTCCTTAATTACCCTAAAACGGCCTGAATTTGCACCAGTGAGTTAACTTTGCACCAAGTTCACTAAACATTTTAAAAGTATGCAATATAAAAAAATGAGTGATATTTTATATTGCTTACTTCCTTACGCTTGGAAGTAAGAAATATAATACTTTATCTTCGACTAAAGCTTTTTAGTGAACCTGGTGCAAAGATAACTCACTGGTGCTGTCATGCCGTTTTCAGTACTATATTTAAACCTTACAATAAAGTTCATATCAAATATTATTACTGGAATATATTTTACAAGATAGTGACAATAAATAATGTAAAATCAGTTATTGAAACCCTAAGGATATCTTTTAAAATACGTATTAAATTGAAAGTATTATGGCACAGTTGAGTTGTAGGATTTAAAAGTAAGTTTTTTGAATATATTTTCGTTATTTTTAATTTTTAATTTCTATGTTACGGTGTCAAGAGTTATCTGATAAGTCAATAACTGTCTGGTTTACTCTACGCCCTAGGTATTATACTATTATCGTGAGTTGTAAAAAAAAAAACCCCTAAATTTTTAATTTATAGTAATATATGAGATTATCAATTAAGTTTTATATCAATCAAACTCTTCTTGAAACACTTTCAATAACGATTTGAAAAATTAAGATACCACCTAATATAATATTTCCTCACCCAGAAAATAACATTTAAATACTTCTATTTATATATAATAAAATAATCATTGTACCAAAAGAATCTATTTCTTTTGTCATTTATAGAATGTTCTCTTATTTTCCTCTCTATAGATTTAATTAGAATCTATGTATACATTATCGTTGTTATATTATCATTTCTTCTTTATTTTTCTCCAAAAAAATCTGGCCTGATGTAACTAATTATATTTTTTTCTGTATTTAATTTTTAAGGGGACTTAATCCCAGAATAAAATTATTTTTCTATTTCTATAACCCATTGAATCGAAATATCATGACCAAAATACCTAAAACCTCATGTTTAAAATCCTTCAAGAGGCCCGATATCTACTAATGGCGGATAATGAATTAGGTCTAAATCACACATATAAAATAGATAAAACTTTGTAATTCTATTAAAATTCTATTTGAGCTAAAATATAATGAGTGTGAAGCTAAATATGCAGAATTAAATGGGAATATCAGTAACGCATTATAAGTATTTAAAGGTATACATTAATAAGACGCAGAATTCGAATTTCGTTATCTATTAAAATAAAAATAAGTATACATTCAACAAATATTTGACAGGGGAGTGAAACTAAAATATCGTACATATAAAACCTAGAAAACAATTTTTAATAAGAAAAAAAATAAATAAAAAAAAAACCCGACTAGTCAAAAAAACCTGAGGGACAACCAATTGACCTGACTAATAAATGTAGGGGTCAAAGTGTATTTCACAAACCACCCAACTTTTACTTTCGTTTCTATACACTCAATTTACTCCAGGTACTTATAGCTTTTAGAATCTCTTCTTCCATTTGGCCTCCCTAGGTGAGTATCAATATGTTAAATCTCGTGTGTTACATATTTAAAGTTTAATACATATAATCTATGTAGCAAAGCGCATGTGTTTTGAATTTTTTGTATGTTTTTGGAACTGATAGTGAATATTTAACATTCAGAACTAGTTTCAAACAAAAAATTCCTATAGAATTGGCAATTAATTCATTAATCCTAATTTTAAATATTTACCATAGAAGTAAATATATTGACATGGAAAAAAGATTTTGGCGGAAATTCAATTTTACTTAACAAGAGTGCCGTATTGCCTAAAACTAGAAGAAAGATGAAGGTATTACTTCAGAGTTCGATAGCGGTGACTTGAGATGTCACTGTCACTGTTCCAGTTGACCCGATGATAGTAACCGGTGACAGGTCCGTTACCACTGGGTGTGTTGCACATTCCTATTCACTCCTGGCCCATATTTTTTTGCCTCTCACTTTTTGCTTCCTTCTCAGCGACTTCATCTGCTAATCTGACGAGTGCTGATAACTGAATAACGGAATGTGGTTATCTTCACGTATCGGGTTGGAGATTACTAATGGATTTGTTATTGTTGTTCCCGGAATAAGAGGTCTTAAATTCAAACATAGACTCTACTACTTGAGTATAAAAAACACTTGTTTTCGAAATACTCATCATCCCAAAAGCCAAAAATACATAAATTATATATTTTTAAATTAGATGATATTTCAGATTTTTTTGACTTCGTTTTTGAAGAAGATCAAACCTAAGCGAAATACCTACCTGCACTATTGAACTTATATTTCAAATGCATTATTTTGAACAGAAAATTAAAAAAAAAAAAATATTTATATTATCTTATAGATGCACAAACGTTTATTATTATTATTTTTTAAATGAAGACCAATAGTTTTCTATGTTGGCTCCATGATAAATGCTCACTATATCAAACCAAATATTTTTTTTTATTCGAATAGCTTTTTTCTTAAATAATTTTAAATTGTTTATTTCAAACAAAGTATTTATATTTGTAGAAGTATTACTGAATTTAGTCCATTAACATTTTTTGTATTGATACTTTGATACTATTTGTTGCAGGTCTGAACTATTTTCATTTAGGTGCTCTCAGCGCGTTCTATTGTTATTTATTTACATAAAAACTGTTAAAAATTTTCAACATCACGGACGATAGATCCTGTGAAGATTTGGAGAATCATGTTCCAACGTGACAAGAGCTATTCAACGTTTTGTTCATCTATCTTACAGCCTTCTATCAGCCTCTAAAAAATGCATTTTTCACAGTTTTTTCTTTATTAGAATTAAACGTTTTGATTTAGAAAAATCACAGTTTTCATTGCAACAGGTTTCAAGCGAATGACAGGGAATGAGCCGAAATAACGATGTAGATATTAAAATATTGTATTTGGGTAACATTAATGTTTCCATGGTTTTACAGAAAACATTTCCTAATTATTATTAATGAGGTAGGCTGAAAAAGGTTAATAATAGTGGACTGTCAAGTCCAATCTTACCCTGCAGAACCCCTGAACCATCTAAGGTCAGTCAATTGTGGTTTATCGACGCGATTAATAAATTAAAACGACTATATCCCTAACAACATTTTTATTTATATGAAAAAATATTGCTTATTCTATTAATTTGCCTTTTTCAACACTCAGTATGTGAGGTGAGAAGTAAATTTACATATTTCTGTAGACTACTGTCTTCACAAGAAGCTTTTCATCCCACACCATATGAAATATGAATTTCAAATTTTGAAGATCAACGAACCTTAAAAAACGTTGAAAGGTTTGTCAGGAACATTTTTCATAGTTAACTCATTTGAATTTTTATTGTTCTTTGTTGTTTATCAAAAAAGTACATTTATTGTTTCCTTAGTGCTTTTCTTAAGTTATATCGAATCGTAACATATTTGTATTATATTTTTTGATTATTTTTAATGTGCAATCTGTCATTTTGACTTTGCTTTATTACGAGAAAAAAAAAATCATGAATGGTTCTTACATAGAGGAGTAAGAATCCAAAGCTTTTCGAAGCTGTAAGAGATATTTGGATATTTAGACAACACTGTAATTTATCGTGATGTTAAATTGCATCTAATGTGAGGTTTGAGTCAAAAATTATAATTTTGTGGTATTCATTTTTAGTTACTGCCATTTATGGTCATAGTGGTACAAGAAAAAATAAGAGTAAAAAGAAAACAAAAACGATAATGATTTCATTATATAAATTTTATTGAATAACTCCTAAATAAACTTTCATGCAGTTTTTGCGAAGCAATTTTACTGAATATTGACTAGGGTTTTACTAATCAAGCAGAAAACTTCGGATGTATTTTATTCTGTAAATACACCGACAGGTAAAATATTCCACCTAACAGATATAACAGATTCCACAAATAAAACGGATTTTTTTTTCATTTTTCTCAGCTAAAAGTTTTATTAAATATTAAGTGTTTACGTACCGATATACTTTACTCAAGGCATACTAAACTTAAGATGATCATTAAGAATACTAATCAAATACAGCAGTCTTTATAAAAAAAAACAACAAACAAAAAACAAATTGGAGTGGAAACATATCTACTAATGTTAAAAAAATATGCTAGACAGCTCAAAAACATGCCACCTAGAAAAATTGCTAGGAAAAATATTCCTGGCTGTGGAGAAAGAGTTTTGGAGGAGTCAGCTAGAATCTCAAGGTTTCAACGAATCCGAAATGAGATTATAATATAAAGAATGCATCCTGAAAGCAGGGATATCCTGGAGGAAATGGAAGTTAGGATATTAAGATGGTTCGGCCATAATAGAATGGAAAAAGAATCCCCAAGTTGCTTCAGAATGGGAAGCAGAGTGTAGGAGGAGGGGTAGGTCTTGCATCAGGGATATTGTGGCTGGAAATATGGCTGGCTGGTGACTGAGGAAGAAGAAGCGTTCATTACATATTTTATTCCATGGAGAAAATGTTTAATATGATTTTGAATAATATTATCAGATCATTGCCCCATCTAATGCAAAACTCTAATAAATTATATTATTTTAAAATTCATCCACTTAAAAGGCTAAAACGACAAGAGACAGATCGTTGTTTATACTGCTTCCACATTCACTAGAAAAACGACCAAAGCTTCCGAATAATTACAAAAGGCAAATTTACATGAGAGAAATTAGACCTATTTGCGCATGCGGAGTTGAGTTTTGGGGCTCCATTAAACCATTTAACTCATCTCGTATCCAATCCTTACAATCCAATATCCTTCGAAAAATCTTCAATGCTCTTTACATTGTCACATGACGCTTATACATAAAGAGCTTACTGTTCTATATTTTGCTGACTCAGCCCACACCAGATACCTATCCTCTTATGATAATAAACTCCATACCCACTCGAATCCCCTAGTCTCTCAGCTTCTCCGAGGTGTCTGAAAAAAAATAATTGAAAAGAAGTTCTACTAATAAATAGTTCTTTACAAGTTATTGACATGCCACTGTAATCATTATCCACATACTTGTATATATAGTATACAGTTGTAAATGTAAATAAAGAAAATAAAAAGTAAATTTATTTTCTTTTAAATACTGCTTGCTTTCATATAATTAATATTTTTAATAATCATAATATGTTTCAAGCACCCTGGACAATAAATGGGGACGTAAACACCTAATGAAAAATGAAACTTTTAGTCGAGCAAATAGGAAAAAAAAAACCTAGGATGGAATTTTTAGCTTGTCAGTATATGTTTTAGTCCGTAGTATGTCAATCAATAAATGTGATTTTTTTTATAAGTTTTCCTGATTAAAAAAAAAAAATCTGAAGGCTAGGGATATTTCTCGACCATTTTTTTTTAAATTTAATTTCACAACCACGCAAATAGCTATTTAAAAAAATCTCTCCATTTACCTGACCTTTAAATGAATATTTCAAATGAATCATTATAAGAACCTTAAGGTGGAAACTTGATTAGCAGGTATCAATTTAATAAATAAAAATAATTATTTTTTTGATAATAGTGCTAATTATTGTTAATCCTAGACACGATAGATTTACACTATATTATATTAATCTATTATAATATAAAAAAAATATTTCTATGGGAACAATTTTTATATCTGAACAACTTTACATTAAAATAAGTTATCCACAATAGCTATATTAATTTCTAGATTTGGCTCGAACCAGATTAGGTCAGTCAATGAGTGCTGAAATGAGGGGTGTAGAGTGAAACATGCGATTTTTTTTTACCTCACGGCCTCGTTAGGAGTAGTTAGGATATAAACATACTAAAAGTTCCCGCCCGTGGGGATCAAGAAGGTTTCATTTTTGGGTTTCTCGATCTCTTATATGTTTCAAATAACAAATCTGAAGAGTGTAAGAGATATACGTTATTGAAAATCGATAATTTTCGATAAACAAAATAAGGTTTACCTCACTTTTTTTCAAACATTTGCTTCAAGTGCCAGAAACATATATATGAAATCAATGTAAAATTAATGCTCTATAACTTTGATTTTCAATTTTTTTCTGAAAAACGAACGTGGAAGGCACTGGAAGCAAATTTTTGACAAAAAGTGAGCTAAAAATAATTTTATTTTGTGAAAATTCGATTTTCGAAAACGTATATCTTGAAAACCGTTGGAGGTTCAAAAAATATTTATACATTAAATTTTATAGTCTATTACAGATGATTTGGTTTAGCTTTAATTTTTATTTGAAACATATCTTTCTAGAGTCCACCTTTGTCGATATATAATCGAAAAACCCAAAAATGGGACTTATCCCCTCCCCCTACCGTTATCTGACCCCCCAAGGACTTTCAGTATGTCTATCTTCTAACTAGACGCCCTGAGGTAAAAAATAATCGCATATTTCACTCTACAACATGTTTATTGACTGGACTAGATTTTAATGAACTATACAGCCACATGTTCCTCAAATTAATTCCTATTTTGATTTCTTATAATCCTCGGAGGTCTCTGAAAAGAAGATGGCCTCGGGACCTTCTAATACAGATCTTTTATTACAGTGCTCACAATGGGCTGTTTTCAAGTATTTACGAGTTTAGTTGTATTTTTATACACATAATGTTCTAGATTTCTATAATTATTATACAAAGTTGCAAATTTGAATGTATAGAGAACAAACCAAAATTATAATGTTTCCTAGGCCGATCAAGGGTAGACATTAGGTTTCTTGTTTTTATTTGGTTCAAAGACGCTTAGAGGCAATATGTGTTCGCTCAAGCGTTCATGGTTGTACAATCTTTTCTTATGCTCCCTTGTTTAAGAGTACTGGTTTTTCCCATTTCATATAAAATTTATGATCAGGAACCTGATGCGTCATGTGAAGAAAATTTACAGTGAACGTTTTAACTGTTATAATCTTATGAGGTTTTTTTAGCAGTTTCTTCTTAGTCATAAGTTTTGTCTAACATCTCCGCAATTTGTCAGCCCTATAGAATGTCTTTAGAGAAATTTCCAGGTATGTTATCTCAGAATCAAACTCACAAGATATCTTCGGTTTATGATAGTATCTGAAAGAGTAAATCCGTTAGTGTTGGTGTAATATTGCTATCTGGAGATAAATAACAATACGATCAAATAGAGAAGACTATTACATCGCCCAAGGACCGAAGTCACGTAGGCAGATATCTGGTCCTAATGAGCGGAAGAGGAGGCTCGCTAACAGCGGATATAGCAGAAGGACAATGCTATCTAGATCTGGAAGAACGGGAACCGCTATCCATCGGGATAGCAAGGTTAGGGATGATTCCTTAACTGAGAAATTGCTGTACCTAGGCCTTACTTTTCAAGAAATAGTTGATGCCGTAGTGCAATAGAAATTAAAATATACTTCTTTGATTTTTCATTCGAAGACCAGTTTTGATTGTTTACTATTCATCATCAGTTCTAAAAACATACAATAAATTCAAAACTACATTGGATATATGGTAGTTATATATAGATGAGATTTCATTGAAATAATGAGATTATAATTACTCGTGATTATTATTAGCCATATAAACTCCACGTTAAAAGTATTGTAACACCCTTAATTCTCGAGATTTTTTTTAGTTTTTACCTTAATCCATACTTGGTTTTTATTCATATTAATATTATTTATAAAACGTGGGACATTAAGGATTAGACACATCAATGTTTTTCCCTGTTAATAACAAACGATGGAATTTTAGATTAATTTTTTTAAATTTCCTTCAGTCCACGCTTATCATTCGTTTCGTTATTTACAAGCATGCCAAGACTAGTGAAAGCAGTCATTCAAGCCAGAGTGGGTTATATTTCTTATTAAATATAAATTTAAAATTTAAAAAAATGAAAGTTTTCTAACTTTTTTGTTAGTTGGAAAAAATATTGTAATTTATTTTAATAAAAGTTGTTAATGTATAGTTTAGGAATGTTTATTATAGGCTTCAGAACCTTTCTTATTAAAAAACAGAGCTTTTTTGTAAAATTTAAATATTTCAAACTGTTGCAATACTTTTGACGGGGAGTTTAGTTATTACTGTACGACTGCATTCAAACACGAAAGATATTTACTTATAACGAAAATACTGATAATTGTATATAGCAAAATTATATAAAATATACAAGAGACATTTGGTAGAATTTGCTACATCAATTGGAAATCAGACCTCGTACCTGTAGGAAGAAGACCACCCCACATCAAAAAACAATCGAAGACATACATTAGAAAATCAACTTGTCTACTCGTTATATTTCCTTTCGTCTTGTTTTTTTTTTTTTTTATTTATTTTATTTCATTTTATTATTATTTTTTAATCCTACCTATTACTAGATTTTTTGTTTATAAATTTTTGTTATATTTTTTCTTATTCTTTTCTCTGTTTGTTTGTACTAATTCCTATATATGAACTCTAACAATTTGTAATTTATATTATTTAAAAATAATATTACACCTGTTAATTACAGAATGGTATCTGTAAAAATATAAAAAAATAAACGAGGCTTTCATATGGTGGGGAACAAATATGGAAGAGAAACAAATAAAAAAAAAGTAATAATAATGTGATATTTCTTTTTGTGAAATTATCAGCACAAGACAGAAAGTCCCGTCTTTGCATCATTGCAAGAGAAAGTATAATGCAACTTTAATGGTGGCCATAACTGGAACGGGACTGGCCACAGCAACGGCACTCTTTAGATGTTTCTTATTTATTGACCGTTGTAAAGTGCAATAAATCCAAAATTCTATCTGGCAGTTTTTCAAAAAAGGAACTGTGTAACAAATTATTTGAAATCTTTTACCTTATTAGGAACATATAATCTTCTATTTCGAAAAGTCTAGAACGAGATGGTGTATTTATTACAGTGCAACATATACCATATTTTCTGAAGTTAAAACGTGAAAATTGCACTCAGCCTCACTTCGAAAATTGGGAAACTAATAAAGTAAAAAATGGGCGGATCGTTTATGTGAACATAAAATATATTATTAAGTCTATTTCTTGGTTTATCAAAGTATTTTACTTCTTACAGCAAGTATCCAATGAATTACATAAACTTTCTCAAAACAAAACATCTTCCGGAATTATAAACTTTACATGGAATCTCATATGACGGCCGAATGATAGTTGTTCTCTCTCAGGTAAAAATGAAACACTCCCCCAGACTAATTGAAGAGTCTGATTACGACACTCTTCTTCTTCACAGACTCTACGACATGACTTGTCCAAATTGCATGATGTTTAGTTTACGACAAAAACATGTCTTCTAATTTACGTTTACAACACATTTCGGCTTTGTTCTTGAACCTTTTTTTTATTTATTTATTTTTTCTTCTGACATTGGAAGTGGGTTTTAAAATGTAAATGACCCCAGGAAGACAATTTAAGTCACTAAAGGATTTGTCAAAGTCAACAGTGACATAACATAAATAATAATATTCTTTAGTTATTAATTATAACAATTGGAATTAAGGGTTGTGTTCATGGACAAAGGCTTTGGTAGTTTCAAGTACAAGAATGGATCTCGGGATTTAGAAGGAATAATTTTTACTAAAAAATTCCATTTTCTAAGAGCTAAATTATGAACCGAGTCTAACATTCTTATAAGACTTCAGTCGACTATATATATATATCAGTTCCATCGTTAATTTTGCTTTTAATAACGTTCCTAAATAATTTGAATTAGCAACAAGTTTCATTGCTATATAACTATGTATTATATACCATAAATGTTATGGTAAATATTTACCTTGATAATATGGAAATAAAAAAATGTTGAAATGGGGTTTCCAACTGGCTGAAACAATTTTTTGTCTCCATTATTTGTCACCAACTCCTTTTCAATGTCTAGCACAACTTTATTTATCTAAACCTAACTCTCTATAATAATAAAAATTATTATGAAGTCTCGATTTGACAGGTTCACACTCGTATATACTATGTTTAAGCCAAACGGATTACAAAAAAAAAAAAAAAATATCAGAGGAATTACGCCTGCCCCACCATTGCACAAATCAACATCAGGTAGGAAGAATTCAACTTTTCTTTTGTACAGTTTTAGAACTGATGTCAACTTATATTGGTAACAAATAATCTCCTAATCCCAGGAAGTAATACCTGGCAGGGGGAGGGTTGGCATGGTTGAAAGGAGGGGTGGTTTCTGTATGGAAAATTCCAATTCAACAGTACGAGGTTAATCCTGCCTTTAGAAGATTTGTAGCTTCCTACGTAAACTATTGAATCCTAAACCTATCCGTATATATATATATATATATATATATATATATATATATATATATATATATATATATATATATATATATATATATATATTATATAAGTGTTGAAATTACCGTTTATCAAATCATCTGGGAAATTAAAACTGTTCTTCATCAAAATACTCCCTTAAACAAAAATGTTTTATTATGTTTTGAATGTGCTGAACACGAATCCTAAGTTAAAAAATCTCAATCAGGCACCACTTAATGTCACATTTGTGTTTTAGGTCGAAAAATGAGGGGGTTTTCGACATTTTGATCATTTTTTTATTATTGAAAACATTAACGAAAAATGAAAATAATTTAATTGATTACTATGATGTATTACAAAATGAAAAAAAAAAAATTGGGGCGCATAAGTATTAGACTAGGTTGAAATATATTTACTATATATAGGAAAGTGACCTATATCGGACTCCTCCCCCTAAAGTGGACCCCTGGTCTTCTGACACTGCATTCTCTTGAACTATATCGTGACCGATTGTAAACAGCAGTTTAGATTTACATTACATTTAGTTTAGACTTGCTTCACCTATCGCTTATAAGTTCACCATTACATGTTTTGATATTCGAAAAAGTTTTTACTAGTGCTACAACTTTCGCTATTTTTTCCTATATATTCATAGGTGATCCTTTATATCTATAAACAATATATTCTGAAATGGCATGGCTTAAGGTTAAAGCTTATCATCAAACCAATTAATTTAGATCTTTGTTTAAAAATTTATCGGGTTAACAAACTGTTGGCTTTAGTTGCGCAAACCGGATCCCTTATTTGTTCATGTTCAAAGTTTCCTAAATCTGTATATTCTTTTGAAATTTCGTTTCAGATTTCAAAAGGATAATGAAAAAACTGACCAAAGAAAGTGGAACCGTTCGAAAATGACGAAAGCAATAGAAGTAATTCGAAAAAAGAAGATGGGGTGGAAGAAGAAGGAAGAAGAAGAAGCGAAAACAACGCTGATGAGGTTGTCCAAAATGAAGTATAGTACACCTGAAGAGGCAGGGGAAAAAAAAAGAAAAAGAAAATGAGGCAGACCTACAGTTGGGTAATGATGTTGAAGAAGAGCTGGTTCGCTAGTGCCTTGCTATGGAACATTTTGTTATGCGATCGCTATGGGCCCATGTGGATTGTGCTGGAGTAAAAAAAGATGTGTGTACATCTTGCATCTTTTACAACATGTCTAAGGAAATGTTGCAGCCCATATATATATATATATATATGATATATATATATTATTATATATAATAATATGCATTGTTGAAAAATTGCTTTTATCATAACTTCCATGGGCTGCAACATGTCCTTAAAAATTCATTTTATGATTCCCCTTTGAATTTCCTCCGTCCTAACTTACTAGTAGCTTCGTATGAACACGGAGAACGATATCACTAAGACACGTGATGTTCAGTACTAAATATTATTATTTTATATATTACTAGTTTTCACCAAATAAAGTGTTAAAAAGATTTATGAAAAAAGTGCTCTTTCATAATAAAAAAAAACTGGTGGAGTCACCATATATCGCTATCAATAGCTTTACTGATTGTAATAGAGTTAACATAAAATGCAGCTTGATATTTTTTTTTTTGCTACTGATTCAGCACACTTGTTTACATAAAAGTCACAAAAAATATTCATAGGAGTGAAAAAAATGAAACTAAAAAAAATAAATAAATAAGCTACCTGAGGTTTTTCAAAAACGTATAATTTTTCAAAAATGGTGCTAGATAGAATTTTTTTTTTACCTCCAGATTCGAATTTAGCACACATACAAATATAAAAATCAGGAACAATTTCTCAAGGGAGCTATGAATTTTTTTTTTTGTACAGAACAGTGGTAGTTAGACGACACAGACGACATAATCTTTATTATAACCACAAAGTGTTAGAGTATTATAATTAATATAATAAGTTCAGTAATAATAATAATAATAATTTGGATTTAACTGTTTTATATTTAAAAAAAAAGTTATAATCATACCAACATTATATAATTATTATATAACCATTTTATGTTCAATTTTTTAATAGATTTAATTAAAAAACAATTGAATTATCTATATTATAAAGTAATTTAATAACAATTAAAGTTTTTAATTGAATAGTAGAGTAAAATGTAGAAAAGAATTTTAATTAACGGGCAGATTGCTAGTTACGTTATTTTCGATTAGATATAGTTGTCATTCCTAATCTTTTTAAGCGGTCGCCCATCCTGTACCTGTACTCCATCATGTATCCCATCAAGTACTGACATCGATCGACTATTCTTTACTTTGATTATCATTTGCACACGCCTTAGTTCGTTCGGCCATCCCGAACCGTTTAGCTTATAACTGAAAATGAAATGAAATGAAAAATGAAATTTATTCTGAGACAGACTGTCCCCTAAGAATAATTAAAGTGCACAATAATAGGTACAATTGTGTGGCTGAGATTAGTTAAAACTCAGCACATCGGTGTTAAAAATTAAATTATGAGAAAAAAAATAATAAAGAAAAGAAGAAAGAAGAAAAAGTAAAAATAAAATAATTAAAGTTGAGTAAAAAAAATATATAAAAAATCAATAAATAAAATAAAATAAAAACAATTAACAGTAACAATTTTAGCACACTTATGTACTTTTACATTTTTGTGGAAAATTGAAGATTGAGGAGATGGATAAATAAAAGATATTTAAAAGAAGTCAAGGAAGAGACTTTGCGAATATGGATAGGTAAGGAATTCCAAAAAAAGGTACCACGGATGACGAAGGATTTTTCAAAGGAGGCAGTTCTAGGTTGGAAGGTTGGGATCTTGTATTCAGGTGGTGAATGGAGGAAAGCAGAGTAAGTAGGTCTAGGATATAGGAAGGTTTATTGGTTTTTAATGACTGGAATAGAAAAGTGTCGAGGAAGTATTGCCGCCGAAAATTGGGGAAAAGCCACCCTAGCTCATTGTACCGGAAAGATACGTGAGACCGCCTGTCGACACCAAAGATAAATCTTATGAAGTAATTCATTAGTCTCCTTAGTCTCATCTCTAGCTCAACAGACAGACCCCCCCTACACCAAGCACCCGTAATCAAAGTGGGGAAAAATAAGAGAGGATATCAGAAGTTCGCGGGTACTTCGGGGAAATGAGTCACGATGTTTTTGGAGCTGTTTGAGGATCATGATGGATTTTCTGGTAATTTGGGAAATATCGTTATTCCAGGAAATTTGAAATTTTAATTGTACGGTTATTGAGGTAAAGTAATGGATAGCAAGGGAGGGAATTGAGGGTAGGTTTTGAACCGATAATAATTTTTCTCTGGATTCAGACGTAACTTATTTTTCACTGCCCATCCGCTGATTTTCTCAATATCGCCCTAAATCTTACGATTCAGTGAATCTTATGTAACTGATATGTATCTTTTCTTCACAAGCACAAGATAATCTTTATGGCTCTGTTCCTTATAATTTTATATTTAAAAATATTTTGTATTTCATTATATTTTTTTAAAATAGTTTTTTGTTTTTCTATAACAATTCTGGGCATCGTGAACTCTGATATGCATATTTTCAAAGGGTTTCGACAGAAACTTAGTGCTTGTTCTCAAAATATTTGGTGCCTGAAAAAGAGTGCATGTTTACGTTTTAGTATATTCTTTTAGGTCATGGATAAGAAGTTATGAAAAAAATAAGTTTAACATTTCTTCAAAGAAAAAAACTTCTTTAATTGAATTAATATTACAATTCAGCGAGTGGATAGTAATGAATCCAAATGTAAAAAGGATTGATCAATATTTTGCATTATATTAAATTTATTTTCAATAACAGTAATCTTTGAGTGGAATAACAAGTGTTTATTGGATATTTTCGTTCTACGAATACTTATTTAGCATACATTTAATTACAATAATTTCAAAATTACGCCAATGAAAAAAACTCGTTCGATGTATGTGAGTTGGCTTATTCATTTGAAAAACATCCATCAACAAAATTTCCAAATAAAGCTACTCAATTTAAAAAAAAACAAAAAAAAAACATGAATAAGTATTTTAATAATGGGTACGCACAGGGTTTTTTATTTTTTTAAACTGTATACGGAATATTTTAAAAATATTTTGTTTTCATGTAAATTCATTCGTCATTTTTATGATGGTAGAATCTATAATAGAAAATTTACAAAAATATTATTACGATATAATTGTTGGAAAATGGTATGTCTAGGTGTTAACAATTAACGACGTCACTTATACGTTAATAATAATTTTCTCCGAAATTCTTAGATTAGGAGTGTTCCAAATGAACTATTATATTAATTTTTTTATTAGCTGGTAAAACATAACAATATTTCCTACTCAAGAACAATAATAAATAGTTTACCAATATTACCAATTTTCCGTGTATATAACAGACTGGCTTGTGGTTTATAATAAAAGTTCATATTCGTTTAGCAGATCACAACACATATTTGTGTATCCATAAACAAGCATAATAGAGCTTCCAAGATAAGAATTCTTTTTATAATTTCAAATATTTTTTTAAAATTATCTACAAGATGTCAACTTTCAGAATATTTCCCAAGATCTTCATGAACATATTTTTGAGAATTTTTAAAAAGTCGTGATTTGGAATTATGAAACCGGCTACCTTTACACGAATAGGTTGCTTCACTAAAAGCACGTGATCCGAATTTCCATCTCATTTTGTCAAAAGTGCTACGTCGTCCTAGGAACACGATATCTCTTGAATCATAAGGTCCCTTTCTAAATAACAGGGAAAAACTATAAGAAATATATTAGGTAAGGTTAATGTCCACGCAAGAGGAAACAGCTACTGCAGTGGCCTCTTACATATTATATTATTTTAATTTTTTTTTTTTAATGAAATTATATATAACTTTATAACAAAATAAATCAAGTAAATTTGCTGAATCATGTATGTAATAACACGAAGAAAACTATAAGAGAAATTTTCCATTGGTAGCACTCAAACAAATGTCCTATTTTTTAAGGTCCCAAGACCATCTTCTTTTCAGACGTCGTGGAAGTTTATCGGGAATTGAATAAGAATCAAGTTTAGTTAAAAGTAAATAAGTATTAAAAAATGGATGTAAAATAATTTATTTCTTCTATTGAAAGAGCCCTAAGAAACAAATTTTTCAAATGAAATGATTGAATTGTTTAACCAATTATCAAGAATTCATCGTGAGTTAAAATTGTAATTAACTGTCGGGAAACGTAAATATTTTAATAGGAATACGATATACTTCCGAAATAAAGTATGTATTATCAATAATTAGAAATATTTCCACTCATATTTTAGCTCAATATACAGCAGAACTTCACTATACCTTGAGCGCTGGCTGATGGCACCTGGCTGGCGAGAGGAGGGGGAGCAACTGAGATCTTTCTCTTAATTATTTAATATTTCTTTGGTTTTATTTTTTTTAATGTGTTTATAAATTTAACTACAGCTTGTCCAGGCAAGATGGCCGCAACTACACTACACGTCTAGTTACGCTCTGTCTTTCTGTCTTTCTCTATCGCACATTAACTGAATTATCTCCTTATAGTTAGTTAATAGTGAGTGACATTATTGATATTCAAATACTCTGACATTTAATTTAAGTGAGGTGAGTGGAAACAATATTAAATTAAATAAACAGTGAAATAATACAGGCCCGCCGTATTATAATCCAGTGCTAGCTAACTATATACAGCCGTTATCTCCACGGTCAAGGCTGGCTTTATTTGTTTCTCAAGCCTCTGTAACGTACATAGCTAGAGTTATTATTATTTTTTTTTTTTTCCTAGAACAATTTTTATTATTTTTTTCTTCTTCATAATTTTTATTTTTATTTTTAAATAATGTCAACCCTTGATTTAAATATTGTATCTAGTTTAGATATTTAAGAATTAATTTTTAGTTTTTATTTTTGATCAAATTCAGTTTTATTACTTTAGTTTATTTGTGTTTAATATTATAATGGAAATCGTTCCCACATCTGGTGACGAATCGGAGGAAGAGGCCCCTTATTCAGAAATAAGCGAAACCGATTCCCAATCAAGAAGAACGCTTCAAAAAACGCCTCAGAAACTCCGCCCCAGGATCAGCGGGCAATTCGCCTAATAAAAAAAAAAATAAAACATCCAAACCAAAAAAGCCACTCAATAATTCTAACCATCAAACCCGCAGTAAAACCTCTGCAGCCAGAACATTTCAACCAACTTTACCAACCAACTCAACTGTCAATGAGTCCACCCCTTCAACCAGTAATATTAATAATAACAATATAAACACAAATCCACAGCATACTACTGACCCAGACCCGCCACCTATCTATGTCACTAAAATAGAAAACTTCATGTCATTCTGCCAAGAAATTTCAGCATTAATTGGAGAGACCAATTTCAATTGTTTTTCCCGGGTCAAAGACGTAAAAATAAAAACATCAACCAAAGAAAATTATAAAAAACTGACAAATCACTTAGCCAGCCACAATTACGATTTTCATTGTTATCAACTAAAAGAAGAGAAAGCATATAGAGTGGTATTGCGGGGTCTCCATTCTTCTACCCCAACCAGCGCCATCAAACACGACTTAGAGGCTATTGGCCACAACGTGAGGCAAGTTTCGTGTGTCCTTCACCCAAAAGAAAAATACCCTCTACCACTATTCTTCGTAGACTTAGAGCCAGCTCGTAACAATGAGGAAATATTTGAAGTAACAAGACTGGTCTACTCATGCATACGGTTTGAAGAACCACGAAGAAGGGCAACAATAGTCCAATGTACTCGGTGCCAAAGTCTAGGGCATACCAAGACTTACTGCCACCACGAGGAAAGGTGCGTAAAATGTGCTGGCCCACACGCTACGGAAACATGCCAGAAAACAAGAGATACGCCAGCGATATGCGCTCTATGTGGAAATGATCACCCCGCAAGTTACAGAGGATGTACAGTATACAAAACTGCTCAAAATCAGAGAAATTTAAATTCAGCCCCCAAACAAAATCATAGGAACCAATCATCAGACATCCGTAATCAAGAAGTACCTCCAGGAACGCAAGAAGCTCAATCGCACAGAACAGGACATCAACAATCCAGCACAGCACGAAATCATCCACCACGACAACAAGCATCTTACGCTGAGAAGATTAGATATCAACCTAGACCTCAGGCGCCTCAAATCTCCCAACCCCAGCCCCAGACCGCTCAATTTCAATCTCAACCCCCACAACAGAAAATTCCTCTTCATCATTTACCTCTAAAAGTCAATCTACCACCAGAGAAGATACAACCGCTTCCTATCCAACATCATATTCACTCCTATCCTTATCTCAAGTAGCAACAACAGTAGAAACTGCACCTCGTATCTCACGAATAGTGCAGCCCCCAACTAACACTCCAGTTGAAACAACCAATCCAACCCATACCATGGAATCATATCCGCTGCCCAACCAAAATCCTACCGATATCTCCGCCATCCTCTCCTCATTCCTTCGAGAACTACAAGACACCATCAGACCACTCATAACCCTACTTACCAGAGCACTTACAGAAATTCCGTTTAATGTGCAAGATGAACGCTAAGCCTCTAGCTATCATTTTATGGAATGCCAACGGACTACAAAATCACCGAGACGAACTCGACATTTTCTCCATGACAATAAAATAGATATTGCCCTACTGACTGAGACTCACTTTACTCAACGTTCGTATTTTTACATACGCGACTACACTACTTACAGATCAGACCACCCAGATAATACCTCTCATGGCGGATCTTGCATCCTTATCCACAAATCAGTATCCCATTCTCTGATTCCTTCTACTCCAACTGACACCATTCAATCCGTCTCTGTAAACATTTCTACTCGTCCTTTTAACATAAATTTTTCAGCTGTATACTGCCCTCCTGGCAATTCCCTTTCATACAACCATCTCGATTCCTTATTCCGATCCTTCGGACCGCGCTTTATCGCTGGAGGAGACTACAACGCCAAACACCAGCGATGGGGTTGTAGAACATCTAACTCCCGTGGCAGCATCCTATCCCGTATTGCAACCTCCAACTGCTATTCTGTCCTTTCACCCTTGAACCCTACTTATTGGCCTACCTCACTTAAAAAACGTCCTGATATCCTTGATATATTCATTTCTTCCCAAATTTCCTCCTCTCAGACCATTATAAAATCCATGGACGACCTTTCATCAGATCATAGCCCTGTTCTGCTTCACTTCCATTCAAATCCCGTTCCTAAACCCTCCCTTCCTAGACTGATTTCAGGACGTGTAGATTGGGACAAATTTCGAACTGATCTTGAAAATAAACTGGACCTGAACATTCCCCTTAAAACTAAAGAAGACATAAACTTAGCCATTGACAAACTAACATCATCAATCAAAATTAGTATTACTGAAAATACCGCTCCCCGAAAAATTCATCTAGGTCCCATCCTTTACACGGTGTATACAGCTGATATCCCGACCCATCCTAGCACCATCCTCACGACGTATGCTGATGACACATGTGTGTTATCAGTGAACAATGATCCCTTCATTGCCTCCCAAACACTCCAATCTCATGTGATAAACCTTCAGGAATGGTGTCGAAATTGGAGAATTAAAATAAATCCAGTCAAATCTCACCAAACTACAGCTTAGCCATTATAAGGATCGTAGTTAGCATTATTTCATCTTTTGTTCATCTAGTAACTAAATTTTAAATATTTTTGTCCTATACCAAAACAATGTACTTTTTTCCTTAATTTTCATTTAAAGTAATTTTTAATTTGTTTATTAGCAATGTAATATGTAAGCGAGAAGAGGACCGGCAACCCTGCACCACTCTCATTGGCCCTGACCAGCCACACCCTCCTCTTTTCCCCAAGTGCCGTCAGCCAGAACTCAGACTATAATGACTTTCCTGGTAATCTGACCCTCCTGAGGAAAATATTTTCGATTTACAAATCCCTAATAGTCCAGAAGAACTGTTCATTTCGGTAAGCAAAAGTCGGGTAGTTTTGATTAAGTTATATATTGTTAGTGATGTGATTCTGAACAAAATCGATGGACCTTGAAGCGCTGTCGCGTCCTGATTGGTAGTGTCAAAGCATCAAAATTGTTGACCATTTCTGCTTTTTACCGATGTATCTGCTGCACGGTTGGTTTCAAAGTAAAGCTTTTTATATTTAAATTTAAATTAGTCTAAATTTTCCACACTTAGAACAGAAAATAAGCTCTGTGGCTTTAACGGGGACTAAGATACAATCTTTCAAATTTTCGGAATTCTCTAAAAGAATTACGAAAAATCTGATTTTTTTCACGATTTTGCTTTGATTTTAAATGTGAGTTAGACTGCTACAAGCCTGAAACAATATAGTGTTTCTACGACCAATGCTTCTATATATAAACATCTGGTTAAAACATTTCTATGCAAACATATTAGTCTATTAGTGTATATAATGTACTTTTTTATTTTGTTTAAATTTTAATATAATCATAATACAATTTTAACTATTTAAAACGTGTTTCATTGTAATTTCCAGTTAATCTGATCTTAAGGTCCTTCCACCCTACTCCTTGGTCTCTTAGGGGTCAAAGTAGTGAGGTTCTTCTGTAAGTGTATTTTATGAGAATAAGTTTCTAGTCTATTGGCCATTTTAAAAATAATATATCCATGTGAATGAATAAAGTTATTACAAAATGTAGGAGTTGTTTGAACGTGCTTACTTTCCTGATGATGGTCGTGGGTAGGGCATTGGGTTCTCTTAATGAAATAAACAGTAGTTGTGTAATGTTTAATGTATGCCGGCGTTTTGGCTCGAAAATCTTACATCAGAGCCGTAGGCTGGGTACGAAACAATCAGTAGAATATGAAGACACGAATATAAAAAAAATGTAAAATATGTTAAGGAATAAATCTGATCGAAATATTCTGTATGAAACCGAGTGAATATCCATAATAAACGTACGATATCTATTATAAATTTCACAGTAATATCCGTAATAAGTACCAGCATGGTAAGTAAAAAAAAAAAAAGATAGGTAAATTATCATTATTTTTCTGAAACAAAGGGTACTTAAGATATTTACAATGAATATAATATGAAACGTATGAATATTATGTAATACTATGTATTTATCTGTGAATTCATGCTCAATAATTTTTTATTTATTTTATTTTATTTTTTTTGGTGAACCAGCCACCCATGGACAACTCATATATCATATCCTACTTCCTACCACAATATCATTCTTCCTGCTCCTCCAAATCATTCATTCTCTTTAACTGCTGCAGTATTCTCTCTTCCGTACATTGCCCACGCCCATGCCTCGTTCTGTTTTCTACAAGAACCATGAATTTTTAATCGGTTTCTGAATCTCTCTATGTCAAGGCAGCAATTAAAGGTTTCTAGAAAGTAAATTATGTTTTTTTCTAAACATTTGATCTGCTATATTTCCACCGGAAATTGCAAGTTCTGTTCTTTATCATATTTAATTTGTTCCAGGATTGAACGGGTGACTAATTCTTCCATATGAAATATATTATTTCATTTTAATTATTAATTAATTTCATTTTAAATATTTTATTTATCCAAGATATGGAAAAAAAACTATAGTTCACACAATTAAAACTGTGCTACGGTGCTGCTGTGGTACGGCCATCTATGAAGAATGGGGCCAGGGAGATGGCCAAAGATAATCTTCAACTATGTCCCGGTAGAAAGACGAAAAAGAAGCCGCACAAGGAAAACATGGCTTCAAGGAGTTGAGGAGGTGATGGCGGCGAGAGGACAAGCGGAAGGAGATTTGGAAGATCGTGAATAATAACGATCGAATATGTTGAGTCTCGGTATATGACCTAAGGTTGTCAATAAGGCCGTTGAGAAAGGGGGACAGGGAAGGGGGCAAAATTCCTGGGCCCGGGTTCTTGGGGGGCCCTGTGCTGAGGTAACCTCTTACAAATGCTACCTAATATAAACGATTCTATGGAGATTAATCATATTAGGAAATTAATCAAATATTCTAGTTTATTAGTAATAAAATAAATTGTATTTTATGGGTGATGTTTTAAGGAGAGTTAGGGGGCCTTATGAATAAAAACAAAAAATAAAACAATTGCTCTGAAAGGGGGCACTTGAAAATAAATGAAATTAAATCCAGTGCAAATTGTTTTTCCATCCTGATTGATTCCCCTCCCCTCCCCTCCAAAAAATAGTAAAATATATTGTGTCTACCCCTTAATCAAGTTTAACATACAACAAGAACAAACACTAACCCAGAAAAAGTCCTAAAGTGGAACTGCTAAGATGTACCAGGTCTGATGGTAACCTAAAGAAGCTGAATTCTTCTTCTTCTTTCGAGTTTGGCCATCTGTGGACTAAGTTTAACAATCCATTTCATACTCAAAGAACGTGAATTACCATATCACTTTATGTTGACTGTTATTTTTGTCAAATATTGTTTTAAAATATATAATGTTGATGTTTAATAAAATACCAATTTTGAGCTCAAATTGAATTATGTTTTCTTCAATAATTTCAAAAACAAGGTACTTGAGTTTTTATTAGCGTCTAATCAATACTCTCCCTGCTCCAATATCCCTATAGTTTCAGCTTTGTTAGGTTGGAAACGTTTGTCTATTTCCCTAGGGAGGTAAAGTATTTTTATAATTGCTTCTATTGATTTATGATTGATACTAACACAGGATCCGTGCATCCCCACCCGAGTACAGGACCCCTGCAGTCCAGATTGCCGGTGCAGGAGGACAGTTGATGCATTGACCCCAGAACCGGTTGTAGGCGACATCCCCTCGCTGCCTCCTGTATCGCAGCTTTTTATAGCCGCAGGTGGACGTATTGTTTTATAGGGTCCACTATCTTGATGGTTTCATCAGCACCGTGCTCGCATCGGCTTGTGGAATGTCACCTTGTTCCGCACGTACTGTCATCTGTGTATCGGAATTACTATCTCTCATGTATTCGAGAAATACATCTACCATTTAATAATATCTATTATTTGATTGATCTAATCAGGGTCACTGACAGAGGTGGGGAGGGCAAAATCCTGGGGCCCGGGCTAAGGTGGGAAATTTTGGAAATTCCAGTTACCGGGAGTTTGAGGTGAGATGCTAAGAAAACAAAAAACAGTCTTTTTCACTAAAACTTTCACTAAACTCTGACGATAATTTGTGTTATCAATTTAATTAAAAAGTTAATAAAACAATAGTTAACGAAATGAAAATAGTCGTCACTGAGATCAATGTAGTTTTTTGAATTCATAATATTAGAAATCCTTTGATTTTCAGGATTGTTTTGATTCTACCTCTTTATTGCTATTTTTTTGAATTTATGATTAAATTTTAATTGTCATGCCTTAAGATGACATCTTCACAAGTATTATTTGATATAAAACTCCCGCTTTCATAAATAGAACATAGATAATTTTAACTAATAATAGAAATTTTATATATCTATTGATAAAAATCTTGTAATGTAGAAAACAAGCAAAAAGAAAAAGAAAAACTGGCCCCCTTGGGCTTGTCGGCTGAGTAAAGAATAACATGGAAGATATTTTAGGTATTGCCCCCTTGACCTTTAATAATAGTCATATCGTCGGTGAAATTGCCAATTCCGTTATGTACATTTTTTCGACTTAAGTTTTTTTTTTTTTTTTTTGCAGGTTTCGTTTTATAATAAAATGCGTCTAACTGAAATTCAAGAGACTCCAACAGTTTCAGAACGGAGTACTGAGAAGGATAGTGCAGGGTACAACATTACAGAGGACAAAAACTGATGTACTACACACAACCCTAGACTTACCTAAGGTGACAGACTTTATTTCACGGAGACACGTTAAATTCTTTGACAGCCTTCGACACTCGACAAACCCCTCATTTAACACACTGACCCCGACAGGAAAACCACAAAGACGGCAACAATATGTCAACCAACTTAGTTTGACCTAAATTACAACTTTTAATTCCCCTTTGCCCAAAAACCCTAGTGAGCCCCATCACCAGATAGTGACTCATAATACTATTTTCTCCAAACCACTGCTCTCTTCAGAACCATCTTAAAATGCACCTTGGTGCAGAAAAGAATCAGAATCAACATAATGAAGAATGAATCAAAACTTTTGTTAGCTATAAGGGCTTGAAAAAAAAAGTAAAAAAAATAATTACAAATGTGCAACAAGGCACATTTTTTATTGAATGTAGAAGGTGCTAAAAGGCACATAGCGGAATTGGCAATCTCACCAAAGATATGTTTTCTTTTTTCTTCTTTTACCTGTGATTCAGTTTTCTGTAAGAGATAAATTTTCAAATCAAATATCTTAATCCTGCTGACCGTCTAAGCCTATTTCTTTCCCCGCTTATGTGTATCATTGTACTGTTTATTTCCAAAGGAGTAATTGTTTGTACATAAAAGCCTAGAAGGATCGAGCAAGATCGGTAAAAATTGATTTAGTACTAGGAGAAACAGAGTCACAAGCAGCTCTCATATTAGTTAGCTAGTGCTATTTAATAAAATGAGTGTTGAGCTCTTAACTGTTTCTACTATCCAAATATTAAACAATCAAAGTACACGTAACGCCTTCGCGTTACCCAAAAACGTACCACTATTGACCGATTAGGTCACTTGTAAAACATGTTCCAAGTTAAAAAATGAATTCATAAGACTTCAGAAAAAATTACATTTCGAGTTTTGCCTACTGACATTATGGCTATGATTTGATTGTTAGGGTTTCCAGTTCTGAAATGTCCTACAAATAATTGACCGTAATGGAAACAGTCGAAGATCTACGACGTTTTTGTAAGTTCTACCTTGCTCTATGTTAATTTGTTGTTAAATTTTTAATTGTTAACTATAGTATTATAGTCGATTTTCAAGTTGCAATGGGATCGCACCATATTTTTTTTTTTTTTTTTAAGAAAATCAGTAAATTTTTTGGATCTAAACCTTCCTAGTACTATGAAGATGATTTAGTTAAAATTTGAGTACAGATTGGTTTAGTAGTTTTTTGGTTAGAAACCACAAACTAAAGTTGGCTTGACCTTTTATAAATGGTTGTGGTATTTATTTAGCACATTCGCCGATTGTCTTGAGTTTGAAGAATGGTCTGAATGGAAATCTAAGTCATGCAGCTTAAGTAATTTGAATCAGCATCAGCGTGTTCATTGTTCAAAGTAACTGATTTCATCCTAGTAGTCGATGAATAGGAGGAAGGCAAGTTTGATAATTTTATGAGAATGAGAGCGGAAAGATGGCAAAGGATTGTCGGAAATGCTCATTGAATAAAGTAGGAAAAGCGAAGACGTAACAATAGTGCCGAGTGGTTGTAAATAGAAGAGAGATTGCGAAAAGATAACCTCTGGAATTTAATTATCTTCTGGTGGCAAAATTTTGAGATTGTTTGGAAATAGCTTATTTAAAATTACCTTTCAATGCTATATAAACGAAGCCATTTTGTTATGAAATCCAATTATGAAAGAACGACAAATAGATTTCCATTAAATTGTATGTCCATGAGATTCTGATTGAGGGGACTGTCGGAGAAAGGGAAAAATCGCCCACATGAGTGAATTAATTGAAGGAAATCGTGAGCCGAGGTTTCGAAACCGCTTAATAAGCGGCACACCCAACTTCATCAATTGTTTTCTAGCAGGACACTATTAAAGAGAAATCCGATGACATTGTCTTTGATGTAGTTGGGAGTTGTTATTAGTCACTCGTAATAACTCAGAACGTTGGATAGATATTGTATTTTCGTAAGAAGAAACTGTGCTGGCAGGAAGAAATTAAAACAATTAATAAAATTTCAACATGGATTCAGTCACAAAAACACTTAGTTACAAAAATATTTAGTTACAAAAAATGTGGCGCACCTAGAAAATATTGATTTGTTGACAATTAACTCAAACGATTATCATTTATTTTTTACAATTATTTAAATTTATTTTAAAAACAATAAACAACCCAATTGTAAGAAAAGAAATAAATGGTTTCATTGAAAAAATTAACAACTTTAAAAAATTTAGAAAACTAAATTTTCATGTTTTTTTTTAAGTTTTCGCCATGGTATGAGTAGCGTGTATTTCTTCCACTCGCAGCCAATAAAAAATCTATTCACCTAGTTATACCCTAAAATTAAATTTCTGATGACGTTGCCATTGTTCTCTTAATGTCGTTATGAGGGTCTCAGGAACAACTCTCAATCTAATAAATCTCCCTAGTTCATCCCAAGCGTGTTCGATTAGATTCATTTCAGTGCTTCAAGCAGACCAGTAATAATTTCGATTTCAACTTCCAGCAAGGCAACTTGAGGTCTTGTACTATCGTGCTTCGAAATGAAGCTATCCCCAATGAACGGTGAATGGGACAACGAAGTCCTGGAGTATGTCTGTTTTGTATAAACTAGCGTTCGAATTTCATCCTTATAAGACGTACAGCTCCGTATTTCCATTAATTGAATTATGAGTCCATACCATAACTGAGCCACCCCAAACATTGTTGTCAAATGACTGTGGCTTTAACATATCTCTCAATATGCCTGTTTGAGACTCTAAGGCGTTCATCTAGTGACGAAATCTGTAGACTACTTCATCCAGTTATCCTCAGCTCCATGCTTGATTCCCGTCACATATGCCGTTTTCGATTTCGTTGGGGCTCCCGAGCCAGTTTTCTTGCACTTAAGCCATAATGTACTAGCCTTTGCCTCACAGTTTGTGGATATACATCATAATTAATTAATTGTTAATTAAATGCTTCTTTTACTAAAATATATGTTAATTTTGTTCAAATACACTCTTTTTGGTTGGACAGACTTCATTTGGAACGACGTCTCACATGAAATCCACATACTAGACTTAAACGACTAACAACTCACCTACGTAAAAATACTCATCAATATGATCATAATCACTTTTGGTACAATTAGGTCTACTAAACCATTCAATTTATCTTATATCCATTACTACAATCTGAAATCCTTTAAAAAATCTTTGATGCCTCTTATAGTTAGCCGGACCACTATGGTGGAGAATGGCAAGGGACAGAGATAAATGGAAAGAGAAGTGGATCCAAATCGCGAACCCGGCTTCCCAGTAGGCTGGTCACCTGGGAAAGTCTAGACCTATACTCCCTAAGGGAAGGCCCATGTTCAAACTCACAGAAGAATTTTGTTTGTAAATATGATAATAATTGTGGACTTATTTGTAGATATGTTAAATTTTTATTTTTATTGTATTTATTTGAATTATGGTTTATTTGTTGAGTTATGGACATAATAAAATGCTATTATTATTATTATAATGTTACCAATAAACTAATTCATAAAGATTTCGACATAGGGTGCTGTGTTACCTCAAACTCTTTCCATCTGCGATAAATTTTATAACAATGTAAATCAACTAATCTTGCTAATCCTCTGAGACCTAGTTGAGTAACTTGATCAGTAACAAGTTGGCCTATGAAGTTCTATTGAAGTGCTACTAATAGGCAATTTCTTTACAAGTTATCTTTAAAATAATCGTATTATTCGTAATTCATAATATTAATAAATATATTATTAAAAAAAGGAAAGGAAATTGGTTGGTCAGGTATTATAAATAGCTAGAGAGAGGAAAAAAGGGAAACAGAGAGGAGGTGTTTCAGGGACTAAAATGTTTGCAAAACATACCAAAAATGTCAGGTTTATGAATATTTTAATATTTTCTAATCAGAAATAAATTCACTTTGCTATTTCAAACATCAGTATATGATGTAATAAAACTACGACGTAATCTAGAGGGGTTTGATCAGGATAAAAATTCAGTGAGTCTTAAGTCAGTTTCACTCCCTTATATCGGCTGATTCACAGGAATGTCGGTCCATCCCACAGCCATTCCTGACTAAGTATAGTAAGAGTCGATTTCGCCATTTTGTGTCAAGTTTCAGCAGTACCAAAGTTTTTCTACATCAGTTCTATATCAGATTCATCAGAGGCTATTAAAATGTTTGCAATATTTTTGTTTTTTAAATATTAAAATAAAATTAATCTATATATTTAAGAAAATGTCGACAGGTCTTAAAAGAACTTTTAATGTCTCAGACTGTATTTTTAATATATTTTTTTTTCAGCGTAGTTCTTCAATTTCTTATTTTTTATTTTCTCATGTATTTAAAGATTGCTTACATTGATCTTAATTAACTGTTACATACTGTAATAATGTGACTGCAGAAATGAAGTTCTCTGTCATTTAGAACTCACATCGATTAAATAAAGGTTTCAATCGATTAAAAATACATGTCATGAGAGGCAAGAAGGGGAGTAGAATCCAGCGATACTCCAAAAATTTTTTTGGATTTTCTGTGATTTTTTTTTTTCTAATTTAGTCCAGGAGATCCCTAATCCAGCTCCTTTTCAGTCTTCTCTAGGAAAATAAGCAAATAGTGAACACATAGTTAATCAGTGTGTTGGAATGTCCATAATATTTTTCGAGGAATCGTTTCCTGTAGGTCTGCATTTCATTGTTTAAAGTTGCGAATGTATGCGATGTATTGCTTTCCTGACAGGGTGTCTAGATTGGTTTTTCTTGAAACATTTGAAGTTCTTTATTATGAGCATTTTTAGCTGTTTCGGATATCAGCTATAGGTATACTAAAATGCGTTGTATTAAGTAGTGAAATGAAAGGTTTTAAGAAAAGTAAGTATAGATATCTTAGCCTTGAGGATTTTTCATTTTTGTTTTCATTCTTGATGTATAATACAGTTTAAAATAATATAAATACCAAAAATGCAAATTAAATTAATGTTAGAAAAATATTAATATTATAAATATGCCCACCCTGGGGAACTGTGAACCAAGCCCTTCTCAAATTATATATTCTCTCTCTCTCTCTCTCTCTCTCTCTCTCTCTCTCTCTCTCTCTCTCTCTCTCTCTCTCTCTATTCCTTTCTCCATCACACCCTCCCTCTCTCTCTCTTTCAATCACTCTCTCCCATATTTACTAAAAGTCTCAGAGCTGCCGCCGTTCCAAGTTTAGGAAGAGATTATGAAACGAGTAAATTACATGAAACGAACAAATTACAACTCAGTGCTTTCTTTTCTTTCTTTTTTTAAATTTTATTTAAAGCAAACTCTCATTGGTCTATTGTTTCTATGATAATCATTATGAAGTACATGCCAACTACTTCCCGATGCCTTCCCACAGTTAGTGCCTACTAACAATCCGATAGTTACAGCGAAGACACACAGTTATAAATCCAATAGTCATCGGCAATGCTAAATCCGTTGCCGTTACACATGTCCTCCGACAGACAGACATACAAGGGAGTATAAATTCAGGAGCCTAACGAGGTCCTAGATCAGCCAGCGATGGTCTTTTTGTTCCTCCTCGTCGGCTTTCTTCTCCGATTTATCGGAGCAATTGATGGATGTGTTTTCTTTGGTTCGAATCTAATCCGCTGATTATAGAGTTAAGACTTTCCCATTACCTTCGAATTAATTGTGTGTGACTAATGTTTTCTCAGCTCTTTCCTATTACTATAATATTAGAAAGAGTTTGATTATACATTGTCAGGTTTTCGTGATTCTCAAATGATATCCCTCCGACTTTCACACAAACATGTTTAGGTGATAAACTCGTGCGATGCAAATAGGATGAACCCTAAACTGTTTTATAAAATTACATGTGTGTTGTCTTTACCCAAGGCTAACGTAGTATTTACGTACAGAAAATCTTGGCCCCTTTCTTCAGAACTTTCCTGATTTCTAGAATAAGTTATTGCACTGCAGTTTTTATTTACTAAAACACTTCATTACGGTATTTGGCTGCTCTCACAATTCATGTGAAGAATAATTACAATGTTAAAACTGATAATAATGAAAACCATTATTTTATTGTATAGACGCATCGATATCACAGAAGGGAAGTGACTGTAGGAGGAAGCGGATTATGATATTCTTAACGTTGGTTAAGCAAACAAAACAAACTGTAATTACAAGAAAAAATATTTATAATTACATTATAAATAATATTATAAGAATGAGGCCCAAGAAATATTAAGAGAATTGGCTATAAAGGGAAAGACATAGACTTAGAGCTTAATTTAAAGAAATGTAAATACATGGTATTAAACACAGAAGGCGCCCTAGGATTTAATGATACAAAAATAGAAAAAGCTTTTAGTACCTTGGACAACTGGTATCACTTGAAGATAGAAACATGGAAACATGGAAAAGAGATGTTCTGCTGCCTGGAAAGCAGTTCTTAGAAACAACCTGTTTTTTCAGAACCAAAGGCCCCCTGAAATGAAGAAGATTTTATGGGAAAATCCGGTCTTGGCAACTTTAAGTTATGCTTAAAGTTGGCCAGTAAATCAATTATCAGGAATCCACGAGTAACGGTGAAGGGGATGGAACGCTATGCCTTACAGTTCACAAAGAGGAACGAAATAAATCAAAAAAGAGGATAAGGCTTAAAAAAAAATTCCCAGATATAGCTCAGATAATTCACAAAAGAAAATGGACTTGGCAGGACACCTAATAAGGAGCAAAACAAGAAATGTTCCAAGAATATTATAAATTGGTACCCCCGAGATTACAATAGAAGCAGAGGACGCCCACCTACCCCATGGGTCCAAGATATGAAGACTACATGTAGCGGAGCAACATGGAAAGAGTGGCTGAAGAAAAGAATGGAAAAGACTAGGTGAAGCGCACAATTTGGTCAGAATACGACAAGAAGTATAAAAACAGTAAAACTCTTAAAAGAAAAAAAATGTACTCAGAAAAACTTCAGCCATTAGTTGATTTTGTACATGTGTATATAGGAAAAAAAAATGTATGTATATGTATAAATAAATATATGATTATAAATATATATATAATATATATAATAAATATATGATTATAAATAAATATATGATTATGTATCATTATTGCACAAATAAAGGTTTATTATTATTATTATTATTATTATTTTAATATAAATAAGCCAAATAATATAATTATATATTTGATTGAACCTTCTTCCTGAGGTAATGTTAAGGTTTATGCAAATATTTGTCATGTAATAAAACTTAAATGTTATATTATAGAACTGTTTTAGATGTATTGATCCTGACGATGGAAATTTAACCTATTAAATATATAATTCAATAATTAATAATAAGGAGATAAATAAGTGTAATACAAAAATATCGATACGTTTCCAATTATTTCAAAGGAAACAATTTATTTAATTATTTAGGTAAAAATGTATTTTACCTCAAGAAATAGAAGAAGATTTTTGATCATATATTCTTGACAGCTATTAGTAAACGAAGATGTCCGTCTACACATCAACATTTATACTAATTATTACTTTTTTCTCGGAGTCATGGACAATCTTCTTTAACCACATGAGTCAAATCCAGGCCAGGGAGATGAGATAACTGAGAAAAGTCGAGAGGAATACTAAAGAGGGACAGGACCTGCTTGCTTTACAACTATTAATTCCTACAACTGTTAAGAAAACATTTAAGAATACAATGAATTAACGTGGTTAGGGTTCTGATGAAGATGTTTAGGGAAACACAGCAGGCTAACAGAGATAATACAGAAATGTGCCACTTGATTCAGGGTCAACAAAAAGCAACTCCATTCTGCGCAGAGGTAGAGTTGATAGGAATATGGATTTTGATGGTTTTGGTCTCCCTAGAAACCCAATGCTCCTATTCAGTAATCATGTTACCAGGAACTCCATTCTTGTCGAGGAATAATTAAATGCTCGTAAAACCCTAATTTTTTGCTGTAAAGATTGACTGTTTGATCTCAAATCTAATCCATTTATTGTACTTTGCGGACATGATTGCAGCTTAAGCAAGAATCGGAAAGCTTCTGCTCTATTCTTACAACTTTCATACGTCCTTCAATCGTATTAGAATACTTATATATTAACCAAACCCGATGTATAATGTGTTAGAGATAAGTTATAGACTGTCATTACCTTACAACTGATTGAACTCTTGAACTGCCAACCTTTAACTTGATTACGAACTATAATATTTATGGTAACCTGCCGTTGTCCAATAACTCAACTAACAGGCACCTGCTGATGTGATGTGGCAGACAGTAATCGTTGGTGATGAGATTTATGTTCAAGTCAGGCGAACGTTGAAAAGTTGAATCTAAAGGACAACAGGTTGTTTGATGGGTTGTATGTTAAAACGGTGGAGACAGGTCAGTTACTGGTTCTATAAATTTAATTTTCGAATTAAGGTATGTTGGTATTCGCATCAATTTCACATAAATTAAATAAAAACCGAACCATATATGCTATAATGTAATCCCCGTCCAACAAACGTACATTTCTACATCAAAGCAAAACTATTTTAATATTTTGATTTCAGCCTTATATGAGAATCTCGAACAACCGATTGATAGTCTGTCATTTGGAGAAAATTCTATTTATTACAATTTCACATATTTTGTAAATTTATGCTAATCTATTAAATGTTTTAATTTAGATTTAAAAGAAACATTTTTGTATCTTAAATTTTTCTAAATCCATACCTGTTACTTTTTCCGTTGCAACAAACAGGTGCGTTTATGATATGAAAGATAACTGGCATTTCAGGCATTTGAGAGGTCTGCACCCAGCGGTACTTACTAATAACATGATGTTTGGATAATTTTAACCAAGCAAGTTCCTCAAACAACTCATTTTTTGCCTTTTCCGAATTTTATGGAATGTTTCTCAAGGCCAAGTATGTATTAGATTTCTGACATGTCCACAGAGTTTTTCATGAAATCATTTGCAAGATGTCTGGACGTGATCTTGTACCATGGGTATGCGTGTCTGTGCGAAAATGTTACGTTATTGGCATAACAGGGAAACTGTGTAATGAGTCTTAATGTTTTTAAGTAGATAGTCTGTGTTTTTTGATATTCCGTAATTTTGTGAAGTGCAGTGGTTTTAGTAAGCCAGTAAGTAATTTAGTCCATGCCTAATTTTCAATGTTAATCATTTATCTTTTTTTAAGGCTTAGGCGTTTCTGTTTCACATGTCGGTCACAGTTCGTCCATTAACGTGTTTCTAGACATTCAAAAAGACGACAAAGTAAAATAAGTTGTAAAGTAAAAGAGGTAAAGTATGTGAGAAGGAAAATAAGTTTATCGAATAAGAAATTTATAAAACAAAGAACTTAGAGGAGAACATATATTGCGTCAGATGTAAATTTAGTACTCCAACCTTAACATATAATAATCATAGAAAAAACACACATAATTATTTTTCACATTAAAGTTAGTGTTAACATTATAAAATATATACCAAATTAAAACTGCACTAAAAAAGTTTAATATTCTCACATCTTGTATTAAATATCGAAAGAGTACCTGAATTATCTATTAATCCCAACCGCAAGTGAGATGTATCAGGAGAGATTTGAAGGTAATCCAAAACATTTTTGACGTCTTATAAAAAAATATTGAACTTAAACATGAAGATAAATAAAAAATACAAATTTTTGATTTCTTTACTATAACAATATCAAGTTTCTCTTCAGTTAAATAAAATAAACTTTAGAAGCATTATAAAATATAAAATTCGGTCAGCATTCCTTGGCAAACACTTTATCATAAAGAAAAGTGGCGACATGTGTATCGAACCGTTACCTGTTGCACCCTAGGCCGCTGCAGAAAACACAACAAAGAACTGTGTAGCCCTACTTGCGGAACACCCACAACTATTTGCGGAACCGGCAAAACGACTGCTATTACCGTCCCTATTCACGATCGCTGTATGGTTGTGCAGTTATGCAGTTTGGTTTTGTGACTGCAGAAGGCCTATTGCCGTATTTCCAGCTCCTCAATTCGTTAGATTCGATATAGCATCAGTGTGTCCGATTTTTATGCAGTTGTTAAAAAACAGTTTTTTGAAAGCGGCGTTCCTTAGATCGATATTTGTTTTTTTTTCTTATTTTAACAGAACCATCTAGTTCCTATAAGTGATTGTAAAAGACTATTTTATTCACATAATTAAATTTACTTATTTATATTCCATTGTAACAACATTATTCACTAGTCCTTGATTAGAAATACGCTAATCACATTTAATGTTTTTTCTTGTGTACAAATATCGTTATGAATCCTTCTAAATTAAAGGGGTTGAAGATCGTTCAGTGAGATTTATTAGTTAATTACTAATGTATTGAATTTGATGGTCAGGATACTAGAAAAAATATTTATAAAACATATTTTGCATTAATAAAAATCGCGACGTTAAGAAAAAATATATTATTTGATACACTTTCATTATGCTGCGTTGTAGAAAAGAATAGTATTTTTTTTATATTATTAAAAACAGGTAATTTTATGATATTAGTGGGCACTTAGTCGTGACAACAGTAATTATTTCTCTTTCTTTTATCAGTTTCTTTAGAGAGATGAGAACCAGGGGTCCACGTGGTCGTAGTTATACCGGACGCGGTTACTCTCTTACGCTCAAAACCAGTCATTTTTGTGACTGTAAATAGTACCCCACGGTGAACGACGAAAACCCTTGGGAAGATTTACAAGGAATTTTGATGGTGAAATAAAAGCGATTCTCCTTGCACTAGAAGTATTAACCATGAGGAGTGGCTCTAATGCGGTACTATTAGTAAATTCTCGGGGAAAAGTTAATACAATGGGGACTCTCTCGCAATTGAAATCATGCCTCCTTAGGTGCCTTCAAATGTACTGACCTCCTCAAAACGTCTTAGTTCTTAGTGCATCAACATTTTGCTACAAGGGATTCTGACTCACTGCGGCATCAGCAAATAGGCTTGCTGAAGAAGTCTCTTTTCAACACCTACCAAACTTTCCAGTTACTTTCGAGGCGTCGAAGAATTCTATGAAAACCTCGATTAGAAATAGTGTCGAGCAAGACTGAGATAAAAATGCAGAAGGAAAGCAATGGTCTACCCTTCCTGAAGATAAAGTCCTGATAGACCTGCCAAGAGGAGGATCAGTATTAATTCCATGAGGACCGCACAAGACTACCAGCAAAGTCATCTGTACAAGATAGGAATCGTGAGGTCCAATATTTGTACGCTCCGTAAACAAGGAGAAATGACTTCTCATCTCGACATTGACATGATTTCTCATCTTGACGAATTAAAATCCACAGAAATGGATATATGTGACACACATTGGGCTTGTCGGTTTTTATTGCCCAGTTAACGAAAGTGATTGCTCACGTTGTTACCACCTTATTTATTACCCTCCATAGTAGAAAATCACTTTTCAAATTAAATCAAACTTTATTATTATTTTTTTTTTTTTTATAATAAAGTCTTTTATTGAGAAAGTATTACAATCTATATTAAAGAGGGAAATCAGCAAATCTTTAATGAAATTGAAACAAGGAAAACAATTTTAATTAATGGAACAGGTAACATTCAACAGAAAAGACGAGTTGGTTCTGAATCCATATATCATATGCTTGTGATGAGAAATTCCATTTTTATTATCAAATTTCATTTCCATCAGTTTACAAGATTTTTACAGGTGTCTTTTTCGACTTTAACAAGGCAAATTTATATCTTTCCTGATCAACTCAACCTTTTTCTAAGTGAAATTTAACGCTTCTAATTTCAAATGGAACCCAATATACTTACTCTGTTTTTTCCATGGCTCAAGCCTATAAATTTCTTCAAAATATGTAAAAAATAAAAATGTTCTTAAGTGCATTAGTTTTATGTGTTTTTTTTATTTGAACCATGTAAAAATTTAATATTTTAAGATATTATAGCCTATAAAAAAAAGAAAATCCGATTTAGAAAGTAGGGAAGAAGCTGATTTAGAGTAAAATTTACAGTCCTGTCTTTATGAAGGAGGGAGCAAGACGATCGGTAAAATTTACATATAGGAATATTTAATAAATATTTGCTTTATCTACTCAGCAGTAAAATAAACTAATGCTGTATTGTAATCGTGTCATCAGAAGTCTGTAATCAAATTGCCTGATAAAGAACCTATAGGCAAGCCCGCAACACAGCTATGTTGTAGCCACAACTTATAAGAGCGGCTCGGTTGCTTTTTCTCTTTTTATTTTCTCTTCATAATTCATAATTATCTTTATAATTCAATTTATGATTGTATTTATTATATTAAAATAAAAGTTGTAATTTATCACTCTGTAAAATGACTTATAAATTAATTTTATCTTAATATAATTATAATCTTAAGATTATAAATATAAATCTTAAGATTAGATTTAAAAGAGAACAACTTAATATATTACTACATTTTTTAAATCTAAATCTAGATTGATTTGTTGCATGCAATCAAATCATTAAAAATATTATTACGTTTTTTAAAGGATTATTACTTTCTGCCTATTACGATGTGATTTTATATTTTATTTTTTTTATCTATTACTTCCATACTGTGCTAATCAAGTACATGCAGCCATGTGGCGATAAGGGGATGAATGAAGTAGCTATTTTAAGTTTAAAGAAATACGTAAATAAATAAAAATTTAGGTTCATTAAGTAAAAATTATTCATATTGGAAATGCAAACAATCATATTCAATCAGTTTAATTAGGACAAAAAAATATTTTTTTAAACTGAATATTGTTATTGAGCTATATGTATAATATAAGTTGTATAATATATGTTAAAAGGAACAACTTAAGAAAAACAATCAACTAAAAAAATGTAGAGGAAAAGAAACAAAAAATAATATTAGGGTACAATTCATATAAATTATACCCTAACATTTATTTTAATATTAAATGTATGTACAATTTTTATTTATTTCTTTTTAAATTTAATTTTACTAGCCAAACTGTACAATTTGTTATTCTTAAGGGACTTGGTCCCAGAATAAAATTATTTTTCTATTCTATTCTATTCTATTCTATTTACATGAGTGTGATTAGACCTGTTTGGACCTACAGAGTTGAGCTTTGGGGCTCTACTAAACCATCCAATTTATCTCGTATCCAATCCTTACAATCCATAATCCTTCGAAAAATCCTCAATGCTCCTTACTTTGTTATCAATAAACGTACCCATAAAGATCTTAATGTCCCATATGTTGCTGATTCAGCCCAAACCAGACCAAACCAAATATCTATCCTTTCATAGTAAGCTTCATAACCACTCAAATCCTCTAATTTCTCAACTTGCTTCCCACACCATTCCCGATAATCCTCCGAGGCGTCTGAAAAGAAGATGGCCCAGAGATCTTATAGTGTAGAATTATTTCTAGTTCGGATTGAATCTTGAATTTCTCACTCTGGGTGGAATAGGTTGGTAACCTGTAGGATAAACTGCCTTGCATGCCCTGATCGGAGTACTTAAGAACGATTGGCTCCAACAAAGAATCATTAGTCAAGGGATCTCTTTTTTTCTTCTTTTTGTTTACCTTTTGTACTTCATTCTTCATGAATAATCCACATTTATGAATAAAATAAATAAATAAAAACTACATCAATAGGTTCGGTCTTCGGTGAACAATTCGGTGAAGGTTAAAGCATTCATTATTGAAGATCTTAATTCAAACGTCAATTTTTATGTGTTTTTTTTTCAGTCATAATCTATTCAGTAGGATCTATTTAGTACCAACCTATGTTTTAATGTGAACAGGTAACTTTAAGCTATTCTGGATATGAGTGAGTGGAATAGATTTATTTAAAGATAAAACGAATTGTAACTGACAAATAGATTGATCATGGAATTATTACAGGAAGATGATCTGCATGTTTGTAACTTACTCATCATATCCCTTGAAGGTGACTTCATCAATTTGGTAACAGACTTCCCTGTTTTGTTTTTCAAGTTATAAATATATTATTATTATTATTAGCAATATTTTTATTTAGCTCCTATTGAAGAGATACATGTATTATTAGTAAGCATATATCAATCGTGAATCGTAATCCTTTTTATTTTTTATAGTCTTTGTTCATTGCCTTTTTAATGTTGTTAGGGGAACAAGTTTTCACTTTATATTATGATATAAAGGTGGAACGGAATTAAATATATTTTAATTGACAACTGTATAACTAAATGTATCTTACTAATAATCTGAATTAAGAATCCAATTGTATGAAAAAAAACTACTTATAGGCAGCATTCTAAGGAAAGGTCAACATTCGAAGTTTCGAAGCAGTGTATCTTTAATACGCCTTTAATCGATCATCACGTATCGATTAGGTAGTTGAGTTACTAATGATTTAAGTGGATAAAGAGTTAGGTATGGGAGAAAGGTATCTGGTTTTCTTGCAAATAAACACAAGGTTCTTGTGTATTGTTTCACTTGTGACATAAAAAGGAGCATTTAGGATTTTGACGATTTGGTCTAAAAGAATTAGATGGTTATTACGAATTCAAATAGGTTTATAATTGTTAAGTAGTATTTTTAAGAGAATGAGGGGATTAAAACGTCTGTCAAGAAAGTGTTGGAGTAGTAGAAATCGATAAACGGTTGCTTGGCTCATTAATCTCGTACGAAGATTCCATGTGAACTTTTTTTTTTCTCTTTAATTATAAAATCTACCCCTGTCACATCCCCTGACATATAAGCAGATCTGATCATCATATGCTAGAGAACTGGCATGTCAGGCAAGATAGAGGTCATCACCCAGCGGTACTTACTCCGAACATGATCTTTAATTAAGTTTAACTGAGCAGATCTCTCAACCGATTCCTTTAAGCATTTTCTCTAGGGTATTTTCTCGCATGTTTCTCGAGGCCATCGTTTATATTAAATTGTTGATATGTCTATAAATTTTGTCAAGAAATCTTTTGTATGACGTCTGGATGTGATTTTTTACAGTATGCATTAGTCTGTTTTTAATGTTACGTTACGTCAATGACGTACCTAGGTACGTATTTTTTATATTTATAGCTGATCCATAAATTTGTGAGGAATTCGTTAATATTGTTTTTTATAATTACATAATTAACCTGTTATATTAAAGTATAAAGCTTTTTAACTACTTTCAAAACAGAATAGTTTCTGGAAATTAAACTTCTTTGTTTTATAATGGAAACCAGCATGCAGATTTTTGCAAATAACTTTTTCTGACCGTCGGCTTTTCCTAAATGATCTTCGGTTGATCTTTAAGTAGATAGATACAAATATTTTTTAAACTTTTTTCTATATTAATGTTTAGAAAAGCAGATTGAAATATTTTGCATTACTAGGCATTAATAGGGAAGGTTTTAGGTTCACTCCTTTCGCTAGGAAGGTTCGCTTTGAACGTCCCACTGATTTTTGGCCTTTATTCCCGATAAGGACATTTTCCTTTAACAATCTCGCCACCTTTCAGGTCTACATTATGCTGAGTTTGTGGGAATGTACTGCATAAAGAAATTAAAATGTATAATTAATTATCATGTAGATATAAAATTCTGTTTAAATGAGTCTTTACCAAAAGCAATCTTTTACTGTCAGCGATAGTAAAGAAATATATATTATGATTATCATTTATGTTCATATCAAATAAATTATTTGAGTTTTTGTATTTGGTTTGATCCTGAACTACTGTGGTTCAAATCCTACCTTTAAAATAAAAAAGTAATATGAATGGACTTAAAAATAATGTGTTGACTCCTATAATTATAAAATATGTCAATGGGGTAATGATCAGTGAGATCAGAGTTGAAGGAGTGTTCCATGATATATACTGAGTAAGCTATACCGATAGTGAAATCCAGGTACGTGTCAAGGTTGCAAGAATAATGTCATGACGTATAAATAAAGGCTTATATAAAAAAATATCGGTGCTGAAACAAACCTGTTTACAAGTCTATCTTTATTTCTTTCCTCTCTGTGTTGAGGGCACTAGTATCGAAACGGACAGACTCAGGGAGTGGAGATGCGTTATCTAAAAGCCGCTGGTGGAACCAGAAGAGACTGGATAGTACTTACTTAAATATTGCTATTAGTAAATGTATCCACTATTGTAAATAAAAAAAAAACAAAAACTTAAGATGTTTTGGCTACTTCATAAAAATTCCTGATTTTTTATTATAACTTGTGTTAATGTAGATATGTCTGAAGGAACTGTTCATCCCTGATGTAAAAGAGTATTGACTTTGTTTATCATTGACAGAGTTCGTTAAAAATTATGAATTTGTTTTTTTTAAACTTTATTCATATTTACAACTGTATTCAATATGTACCAGAAGTAAATGTGCGATAAAATAATTAAATAGCACATCAATAACTTGTGAAAAACTAACAATTAGTAGCACTTCAATAAATATCCTACATTCGAATTCCCATAGTCTATCTTCTTTTCATACTCCTCAGAGGTTAATCGGGAATTAAGTAAGAAGCAAGTTAGGAGACTAGTGGATTTGAGTGGATATATAGCTTGTAATGGAAGGATCTTGTTTGGGCCGAATCTGCAACATATTGAGCATTTAGATCATTATGGATAAGTTTATATGTGGCATAATAAGGAGCATTTTAAGAAGGTTTTTGGGTTGTAAAGTCTTTTGTAATGAATTGGAAGCTTTAAGCCCTTGTCTAGTATAGTCTGGAGCAGTCCAAAACGACGAGCGGTTTCTTATTGTTTAAGTCTCGTAATTTATAAGTTAAGATTGTGAATAGTCAACTATAGTCGGTGTTTGTCATATTCCAAGATTTCTTTTTTCCTCAGTGGCCTGAACATTATTCCAGCTAAAGATATACCGTCACCTTTTAATTAATTCAAACCCTACAGGCAACTGATTGCATCACATATGACGCCACTCAAGCTTAACTTCTGTGAGAAGGCCTCAACAATCTCCATGTTGATTCCTCCAAATGTTTTTAAATTGTATTATAGTACAATCATTAGAAGAAGAGACACTTTACGAAACTGACAAAACCGTAACAATCAAGGGTTGTTAAATTTTAACATGATACTGAATGCTAAAACAACTGATCGCATAATAAATATAATATAATTATAAATTTATAATGGCCATAGAAATAATTCAAAGTTAAAGAACATAACTTATAATAATAATAATAATATATGTTCCAAGTTTTAAAATTACAGTAGAAATATTTAAAAGACATATTTCATACCTTCATGTATGTTCCAATAACCAGGGAAATAATCATATATTAATACAACTATTAAAATTAATAAAAATTCAGAAATATTCAACATCAGGAAACCCTAAATGCCCTATTAAAAGGTATGATATATTCATTGATAATATATGATATATTAATCAAAAATGAAAGTTTTATCTTAATAATTAGAATTTAGAGTAGGGTTTCTATTAGTTCAAGGTGAACTAGATAGTGTCCACCTAAAACTATCGAAAACTGGGACTATCAAAGCTCATTAGGGAAAATTAAATAAAAGATAATAAAAATTGGACTTTTTTTAAAACGATTTTCATAAAATAAGAACTAATGCATTTTACTTAGCTCAAATTTATGGATAACTCGAGTTATTAAACTTAACTGTATATTCATTACAACAGATTTACTTTATTTAAATATTGCTGTTTTGTGGTATTCATCTGCTTAGATTAATTATTTTAAACATTGTTTAAATTTGTTATGCAATATTGGCAAATTATCGTTTTTTTTTTTTCACTTATGCGCTGCCAAATATATCTAGTCTTTTAAATACTTTATACAACTATCATATCTACCGCTTTTACTTATATTCAATCGTTGATCGCCTTTACAAATCATGAAGTTGGAATTATAAGAAAAATAATAACTATATCATCATCAAAGATCATTAAAGACAAGAATAATGAATGATCGACAAAAAGATTTCGAACAATCAAAAGAAAAAAATAATAGTCGTTTAAAGTAAACTCACATCTTTAAATATCTATTACTTAAATGAGGTTATGTGTGACAGAAACCTTCTAATATGAAATTAATTTTTTTAATAAATTACTTTTATTCCATCTGAATGGTATTTAAACTAAATAGCTGACTCAATCAGTCATTTAACTCTAATAAGATAGTTAGTATTTTAAAATGGAGGGCAAAATAATCCGGAACTGTAAGAAATTAAGATGTGTAAATATTTGGGAAAAAGGGAACGACCGCTTTTATTCCATCTGAATGGTATTTAAACTAAATAGCTGACTCAATCAGGATAAGATAGTAGCAAAATGGAGGGCAAAAAACTTAAGAATAAGATGTAAATTAGGTGGAAAAAGGGGAAGGAGGATGGAAGCGGAGGATGGAAGCGGAGGATAGAGATAGATGGAGGAGAAGAATCCAGGAGACCAAAGGTCTCCCAGACCTGTAGTGCCGAGTAGTAAGCAATAAGTAAGTAGTTGGATATAATTTAAATGTAAAATAATTATTTCTCTAAGATTTAAAACCTTGTTTTAGTGCAAAAAAATTAAGGAACGAAGCTAATGAACTCGAGAAATATTAATAATTAAAATAATTTATAATTGTATATAAAAGATCATACCTTAACTGTTATATCAACTTATCACCAAAATAGTGTAATTTTTTTATTTGTTGGCACGGTTGCTCAGTGGCTTAATAACTGTACTTGTAACTCTTGCGCCCAAGTTCCAATCCGGCTGTTATTTCAGCCGTGGGTCGACCGTTTTGAGTCCCTCCTGGGGCACACCCAGTGAATGAACAGTGGGTACACTTAAATGAGGAATGGCGGTTATGTGGGATTCTGGCAAAATTAATTCCTCGCAAAACCGTTGGCCAAGAAACAGTACAAAACCTACCAAGTTCTGTGCCCTTACCATTTACGGGTCGTATTAGTACAGGTTTTAATTTTATTTAAAAATTTTTTAAACCTCTTTGTTGAATTTTACAACAGTAAAAAACAAAATAGATAAAGTTAAAGTGAAATATTATGGATTTTCATTTTTGTTTGTATTTTCATATTTTAAAGTTCGAATGAAGGAAGCGCCTAACGTTTAATGTGAACTGGTAACTAACTTATACTTATTCTGAACATAAGAGAGTGAAAAACATCTAATTAAAGAAAAAAATGTATTGTAACTAAAAATATATATAAATCTTTGAATAATTAAGAAAATGATCAGCAAGTTTGTAACTTCCTCATTGTATACTTTGAAGGTGACGGCATCAATTTGGTAACCGAGTTCTCTGCTGTTGTTAGCAAATTTATTATTTAGTTATTTGTTATGTGCATCAATAATAATTGATTGTTTTTTTGAAAAAAATCAACTTATTAATACCATAAGATTGTTGAAAAAATAATTAAAACCATTGAGATGTACAACTATATAAAACAAATTACAACTCGTAAAGCTACAAAGTGTAAAGATAGAACGTAGAACTCCAATCCAGAAAGTTCTATATTATAGAGTTCTCGGTCTATATTCTTTTAGGACGTCTCGAAGAAAAGAAAGGAAATAATGGGAAGAAAGTTGAAAACAAATAAATTGTAGTGGTTTAAAGTTTTTTTTTATAAAGAGTGGGTATGAAGTTTTTGAAGATATGATAGATTTCTGGTTAGTGCCGAATCGGTGATATATGTTACATAAGAATTAACAATCATTGTGGATAACGTTCATTTGTGACAAAATATCGAGCATTTGGAATTCTGGGATGGGTTTTAATTGCTAATAATTGAATAATAAAGGAATTGGGTGGTTTAGCGAGATTTAATTATCCTAAGCTGAATTCCTTATGTTCAAACAGGTCTATTTTTTAGTTTCAATATTTTATTAATTGATATTTACAACTGAGTCAACAAGTAAATTTGTTGAAAATGATTACAATGACATGTAGAGAACTACTCACTAGTAGCACTTCAATAGTTCAAACATTAGAAGGTCTCTTGGCCATCTTCTTTTTAGTCACCTGGGAGGATTATCGGGAGTGTGAGTCAGGTTAGGAGCTGGAGTATTTGGTTCGGGCTGAATCAGCAAGATATGAAACATTAAGAATTTTTGGATAAGTTTGTTTGACATAATAAAGAGTGGATTTTACGAGGGATTTTGGATTGTAAAGATTGAATACAAGAAGAAGTTTTAGTGGAGCCCCAAGCTCAACTCCGTATGTCCAAATGGGCCTAGTTACTGTCAAGTAAATAAGTTAAGTGGTTTGTAATTTATTGGGAGCTTTGAGCGTTTGTATAGTATATGTTGGAGTAGTCGGAAACAATGACCAGCATTCATCTTTTAATTTTGGTATGGCTAAGCAAAAACATTAACAATAAAAATAAAATGAAATAATTAACTATTAATACTTTGTAAGAAAAAAAAAATAATTTAAAGATAAAATTGGGCATTGAAATGAAGGCTAATTCAAAACAATGTCGATACTTTTTGGAAAATTAATTTAAAGAAAGACCGAAAGATATTTTTTAAATAAAAATTAATTTCAAAACATTCAAATGTTGCAGATTTTGCCCAAAAAAGATACCTAAACTAAACTCCATACTCGAATCCACTAGTCTTTCAACTTGCTTCACACTCAATTCCTGATAATCTTCTGAGGCGTCTGAAAAGAAGATGGACAAGGGACCTGCTAATGTAGAACTTTTATTGAAGTGCTACTAGTGAGTAGTCATTGTATTCATTATCATTAAATTTACTTATTGTATATAATCTATACAGTAGTAAATATTAGTAAAGAGTTTTGAAAAAATTCAAATCACATTTGATGCCAAAAAAATTAGTTCAAGTTTTTAAAACTAGGTCATAATATTTATTAAAAAACCTTCCCCCAAGAAGACTAACGTTCCTTGACGAGCTCGCCAATTGTCATCGACATAATCAACTCCCAGGTCGATAATAATCACCGCCTCCTCAACAACCCTCAATTGAGTTCTGATCCGAAAAGAAAATGGCACTAAGTCACTGCAATTAGTTACATTTTATTAATCTAGTTTTCCGCTTTCCAAGGATTTTCACCCAAGCGCGGAGCGGCGAAGTCCGCATCACGGTGATAAATCGCTATCGCTGATTGTTACAGGCCCAATGAGGAGTTATCTCATTCATATTCAATCAGATTTACTTATTCAACTATTGTTTTACTGTCTTGAGCCATTCAAGAACAAAAGGTGCTCTGTATATTTCGTTGTTTCCTTCTCCTAAAAAACTGAGTTATGCATTACTTCCTAAAATTACATGAATATAAAAAGTACGACAGCTGATTCGGATTCGGTTTTGTCAATTCGATCCTATTATCATAATTTGAAATATATAAAAAAATCAATTGCAACAAGGTAGGTTATTATAAAACAAAAATACTGTAAAACTTTACTTAAACCTCAAGTGTAGGACTAGCATCATTTAATATTATTATTATTATTGACATTCATGTAATAAATATATACTCTAAGTAATTGTGATTGAATATAATTACGTTAACTAGTTAACCTATTCATTGATAACACTTTAATAAAAGTTCTAGGCCACCTTCTAATCTAAAGCCTTCGAGGTTATCGAGAATCGAGTGGGGGACAAGATGAGGGACTTGTGGATTCCGGTGTATATGGTACCTATAATAAGTAGCATTATAGATTGTACAAAAGATTGTTGATTGTAAGGATTCGGAAATTGGATTTAGTGAAGCCAAAACGTTTGACTCCGTATGTCCAAATAGGTCTAATTTTGTTATGTTAAAGTTTGTATTGTAATAGTTTAAAACGAAAAGCAGTGTCTTGTCGTTAAATTGTTGTGTTTGTTATCCAAGTAAGACGTTTATCTAAATCTTGGTAGTCCTTGATAGCAGATAAGCTCAGTAGGGATCAGTGAAAGATTATTAAGAGACACTGTAAGTTTGCGACGATGGGCAAAGGTTATTTGATGACATTAGTTGGGATTTATTCTAATACTGATTTTTACAACTTAATTGAAGGTTTGTTATATGAGATTGAAAGCAATGAATGGATCATTATCACCGGTAACACAGGTCATCAGCATGCTTGGAGAGGGCTAGAATGAGTGGGGATGTTAACTAATTTATCTATAAAATCTAATAAACTTATAAATATGTTGATATTGTGTGTCTATTGTTATATCGATATGTAAATTACCTCAAATATTAGGAGTGTAAAGTCATTCAGAGTCAGAACGTCCAGTACAGATGATCGTGGGGCCATGGTTTATCGCCTTGCCAAATAAATCTCAAACTTCTAGCAGTAACTATAATAAGACTTTCTTTTTTTTCTTTCCTTGACAAAGTGCATAAGGACGTTAAGGTGTAACAAACAAACAAATGTTCATATATTTTTACTCCTACACTTGGGACTCGATTAACCGACGAGTATATGTCAACCAAATCCTAGGTTAACCGAGACCCCAAAGATTACCTAATGCTTTGTTCGGCAATCTAATTTTCTGTGAAAATTAAATAATAATACGTAATAAAATGAAATAAAAAAAGAGAAGGCTGGGTTGATCAAGACATCGGTTGTTTGAGACTTAGTTTAGCGAATTTCGAGTGTATTGACATTAATTGTTCTTTAAGTCTCATAATTATCAGGTAGAATCTATAATCTCCAAGATTATTATTTTAAATTTGAGTAAAATGTTTAAGTAGAAAATAATAAATTATATGACAATATTCTTTAAAAAATCTACATAGTACTTTTGTTTCATTTCACCTAGAAAATATGGAAGATATTTTACTGGAGATGTTTATTATCCATTATTACAATTCTTCACGGTTCGTAAATATTATAGCCTCCGTAATATGCTTCTGGAAGTTTGAGTATGTTCCAAAATGGTCCTATAAATGAATTTTGCCCCGTTTTGGAAGCTCCTGCATCCCGTTAAACGTGTTCGACTACCGCCATAACATCTGCCATCAAAAGCGATAAGGCAGGGAGCGAATTGACACCGAATATGTCCTGACATTCCTTCGGTCCCTGTTATCTGCACAAACTGTCAGCTGTCATCAGGATGACGAGATCTGTCATCAATATATTTAGCCATAGCTATGTTAACTGGCAACCAACGTCAATTAGTTCTTCTAGTAAATTATCGTAGAATGGTGGTTAAACTACAAGTTGGTTTCTGTAAATTTTATGATTTTGCAATGTCTTCCTGTATTGTTACAACAGGTTTTTTGTAAATATGGTTGTGATCCTTTTACGAAATCCAAACAAGAACTTTTAATATACCTTATGTTAAAAGATCTCATGACCAACTCCTTTTGCATTTATTTTGAACATTTATGATAGAATCATCATGGCTATGTTTTGTATAGGTTTATTTGTATACAAATGCAAATTATATTGATATTTTATATATGAAATCTCATTTTGTTCCTCAACTACAGCTCTGTAAATAATGTATCATAAATGAACTTACAAAAGAGATCAAGAGATGAATTTTAATATAGCCCTTTTCAATTTTGTTCTATAATTTCGATGTTATTTTTTTAGTAAAATAGGCTACACATTTTCAACCAACCAAATTATGTAGTTTTTTTTGTTTTGTTTTTTTAATCGATTTTTTTAAAGATTGAATCTATTCCAAAAACGACTAATATATATTTTACCAGAATAAAAATAAGTAAACTACTAGTCTTGGTTAAGATCGGTTTCAAATTACTGATGTTATCTTTAAGCAACGATTTGCATTTTGCAGCCAATCTCTCCACCCCCCTCCCATAAAGAGATATGAATAATTTTATTAAAAATATATTTTATTCCTCAAAAATTTATAGTTAAACCCAAAATGGTTCCAAGAAATTTTTTTTTAAATATTATTTTTAACTAAAAAGGTAAAGAAATATTTAAAAATAAATTAATATTTTCCAATTATTCTTCTTTACTTACCTAACCTACATAAACTAAAAGGCTGTAATTGGGTTTATTGAATTTTGACGTCTTTGGAATATTTTATAATTATTCAGTTTGTATTTATTAATAGAGTTGATTCATTTTATTACTTTAATATGATTTATATTTTAAATGTTATCTAATCCTGTTGAAAAAAAATCCACTACTGCATCAAGGTATATTCTTGATTGTGTTCTGTTAGAAATAATTTAGACAAATATACTTCAGTCGCATACCCGTAATTCAGGCAAGTGACCTAGATTTGTTCTAGATTGTTCGAATATGTTTCCTTTGATAATGTATCAGTCGCCCATTCACTTGGTACCCGTGGGAGTTGTCCTTTTACATGCCTTAGTTATAAAAAGGCGTTATAATACTACTATTTCTCATTACAAAGTTTTATGTAAATTTTATGCCAAAACTAAATGTTTAAATATTATTAATGATCTTCATTATAAGGATTAATAAAATTCTTCATTATGATGATTCTGCTTTTTTTATTGCACCAAGGTGCATTTTAAGAGGGTTCTGAAGAGAGCAGTTGTTTGGAGAAAATAGTATTATGAGTCGCTATCTAGTGATGGGGCTCACTGGGGTTTTCGGGCAAAGGCAATCAAGACTATACATTTTAATTACTATTTTAGTAAAATTTATTATCCAAAACCTTCCGAGAACTATGAAGATGATGTAGTTAAAATTTGGTACAGTTGTGTTTCATAGTTTTACCATAGAAAACTCTGTCGCAGAAAGGCCACATATCAGTTGATTTTTAAACTACACTGGGGTCCACATGTCGCTCCATAAATTTATAGATTTTTAATTATTAAATGAATTGAAAATAAGTAAATTTTATAATAAATTTCTAGCTATATATAATAACGTACCTTTCTAACTCTCGAATTGTGCTCCCCACCAATTAGTCGATTAACAAACTTCACTGCGCACCATAGATATCGCTTTTTATGGCAATATAATTAAAAATCTTGTAATCATAATATTGCTAAATCCTTGAACAATGAAGATGGTGCGGTTTAAATTTTATACAAATTGGTTCAGTAGTTTTCATGGTTAGTGATTACAAACGAAAAATGGCTTATCCTTTTATATAATAGTACAGATTTAATTTGACTGAGATAGTATTTTCTTCTGGCTCTTGCGGACATTTTTAAAACCTTTTGTCAGAATTTAACTAAAAAACAACTCTGGATCAATCTTTGTCATGAATATTTATGTTATGAATTAAAATTAAATTAAGAAGGAGAAATATCAACCACTTAAGAATTTTATAACTTCGTTTTATTCAATGAACATTTTTATACTAAATACATATGAACTTTTTTCTTACTTATTAACTTTATATTTTCTTTGTTTAAAAAAAATATATATAAATGTGTTGTGCAGACATTACTGTGCCCTGGGACAGGATGTAATATTAGAAGACTCTAGAAGGCCTTGCCACCCTCGTAAAGATCGGGTTTCAAAGGCCGCAAAAATAGAAGAGTTCATCATTTGACTTTTTAAACTGATTTAAGGCCGAATTTAAATATGTACGTCTCGGCAGGACCCTTGTACTCTTTTTGTATATCGTGTAGCTGCAACAGTACTGACGTCTACTCTTGTCTTAATTCAGATACTACAATGGCGTGCTTTTTATTTGTATTCTTTCTTTTTTAAGTTGATGATTATAAATCTTATCCTGTCCTTCATTTTAAGGTATATATCAATAATTCTGGAAGATTTGCTATTAATATTGTTCAAACAAGATGTATAAAATTTCAAGTATAATAGATAGATTTTTGTTTTCTGTGATAATGTACAACTTTTGATCATTTTTTTATTTTTTTTAGAAAAACTTTTTACTTGAATAATTACAGTCTGCTTCACTCAAGGGCAATGAGTAATATGGATGACAGAGACTCATTCATACAATATGTACAATACTATAAAATAAAGTAAAAAAAAAGTAAGAAAATTAAAATAAACAGTCTTTAAAAATACAAGAAATAAAATGAAATATACAACAGATAATAATATAAAATGGGTAATTATTGAAACTAATAAATAGAAAAAAAGGCTGAGAGAGAGCGCAGTCGCACAGGATTAGAGTGGAGAAGCTGACCATTGCCAGCCAGCACTCCAATAAAAAATATTTACAATAAATCTCGGGCTATTGTAGTTTTAATCTACGAGGTGGATTATAAGGATGCGTGGAACTGGATAATGAATAGGTAAGTGGATTTGGATAGATAGAATCATTTTGATGGAATTTTTTGGAAGGGGTATGATATCAAGAACAAAACATATGCTGAGATATTATTAATGTAGGGATTTGTTGGAGATATAATATGGAGCATTTACAATAGTACGAAGGACTTTGGATTGGAAGGATTGAATGCGTTTGATATTCGATTGTTTTGCTGTCCCCCACAGTTCAAGTCCATAGGTTCAAACAGGTTTAATGATGGTTTTAATCAGGGGTTTGTTTTCTATGGAGAGCTGGGATGCCCTATTTAGTAGTCTGAACAATAGGCTGAATCGTCTGTTAAGTTCTTGTCTTTTAAGTCTAGTGTGAGGGTTCCAAGTAAGTGTTTTGTCTAAGTAGAAGCCAAGATACCGTACTGTGTCAGCTATGGGTAGCGGGATATTGTTGATATAAACAGCAGGGCAGGATGTGCGGCGGAGAGTCAAAGTTATGTGTGATCAAATTATGGAGGCGCAGTAGCTTGGTAGGTAAAAAATCTATTTTCTGTTTTTTAAGCTGTGGATCAGCTTTAACACTAAACCTACCGGTATTTCAGGTGTACGCATTTAGCCCAAAATTTAATGTTAAAAAACAATAAAAATAAAGGAGAGGATATTGAAAATTTTTTTTGTTGAAAAGTAATGAATGAAAAGCATAGTAATGAATGTTTCCATGAACTTCTGCCAAAAAGTCAGAAAAGGGTCTTTGACCCGTCATGGTAGGTTTAGTGTAAAGAGACCCTCCTAGGGCACATCCAGCCTGTATTAAGTGGGTACCCTTAATTGGGGAAAACATTGGCGTTGAGTGTGATTTCGGCCAAATGTCCTCCTTACACAATCATTGGCCTTGTATAATTTCTCATCGACATGGGTTGTGTTTTAGGTTTGTCTAATAATAACTATGCTGATTGAAAAATATTTAAATAATAAAAAACTATCTGGAGAAAACATATTTTAAGAAAATACATTTGCCCTGAAGAGGGATCGTAAGTCAAATTCACAAAGGTTGCACAGCGGAAAAGTTAACCTCTGCCGGGGCTCCAAGTCATATATTTTAGTACCGAAAATTCTCTGTGCCAATGACTTTTTAATCTCTGAGGAAAACATTTTGGATTAATCGATCTGGAGAAAAAGCAAGCCTAATGATTAGAGCAATTGAAAAGATTTAATGAATTTTGAAAATTTCCTATCCATGATTTCCTAAAGTCTAGCCCGAAAAAAAAAATTAGCTGCGTACTCTTAACTGCCGAAAAGCTCTATTAATGGAGTTAGTAATTTAGGACCAAGAAAGCTGAAGAATTAGCTCTTATGAGTGAATTAATATTTCAATCTCTACGGAGATGAGAAGGCTTACACAGGACAGGGACCGTTGGACAAGATGGTCAGAGGATGCTACTCCACGCTTAACAGCACTCAGGAGATAGTGAGAGAAGAAGAAGAAGAATCTCTACGTTGAGACTTGCTACTACACTGAGTGTGGTAGCTGTTTATATTAAATCAATACTTTTTTCAATACTAGTTCTTTTAAGTAAATAATAGTGATAACCACCTAGTCACCCTAGGTTCTTCTGTAGCCAGGATATTTCTTGTAGGAGAATCAGATCTTCGTTCCTAGCCATCACTCTTTTATAAAGAACCGGAACTTGATTCACTATACAACATGATTTAATCATTGATTTATATACCTCTACAATGTAAGTTGTTTCAATGTTTTCTTGTTTAATATTAATGTTATTTTTTATAGGGGTTGTATTGTATGATTTTATCATACAATTATTGTTATATATACTAATGAATAAAATATTAATTAATAAAATAAATTATTGTATGATTTTATTATTACTATTTGTTTAAATAAGTTAAAATATTTACTAATTATAATAGTTATTGTATGAAGGAGTGAAAATGAACAGTTAGCCAGTTTTACTGGTGGGTTGCTTTATGTTAACGAATTCTTGTGTCTGTAATAAGTTGAATATAAATTTATTAGTAATTACTATAGGAGTATATACTTCTTCTCATTACCAATAGCTAAATGTATATATGCACGTACATAGAAATAAATGGTTAAAACACAATGTTATATTTCAAGGGAAGAGGGTTCTTTTTGATGAAATGTTTTAGTTATGATATAGACACAGACATTGTTCACTGCGGTTGGTTTTGAGTCAAGAGGGTGGATGCACCATTACAAAGGACTGGTCCAATCAGATGCTCCATCGCTCAATTAGAAAATGGACCGGAGAATTACTGGGTATATAAGAAACATCTTAGAGGAAACAGGTAGAGTGGAATCAATTGAAACCATTAAAGAAACAAATGGTGAATAAAAATTCTCTAACAAAATTATTTTAAGTACGCTTTTACTACGAAATAAAGAAAGTGTTATAAATATGTTACATACGTAATAATATATACAATTAATATTTATGTCAAGAACCACGAAAATACAACATTTTCTATACCTTCGAAATTTTGTCACTTAACAATAGGGGCTATTTTGAGAATATAAAGAAACAAGAAAAAATATATGTAAGATTAAAATAGACGGCTACAGACTTAAACATAATCGAGCAGTTGAAAATTATTTAAACACTAAATAGGACATCAAAAAAAGGCGGTTGAAATTTTATGGACACATTAGAAGACGTATAATTCTGAAAATAGTTGAATACCTCATCAAACAAAAAAAAAACTAAACAATTAAACAAAATGTATCACAGAAATTCATAAGGACATGAAGAAATTGGAATTCACGTATACCATTATCTTTGACCGGGATCTACAGAAAGATGATTGGTAAATGGGTTTTACTACCAGGGCAAACAGTCAAAAATTATTAATCCAAATGGTTGGAATTGCGTTCACAGAATTAATATGATCGTACTAGAAAGCTCATAAAAATAAATAAATAAATTAATTAATAAATCAATAAAAAAAAAAAAAAATTGTCTAACGTGTTACTCGATTGCCTATCGTTTTTTCTGTAAAAGGATATAACGAACAAAAAAAAAAGGAACATAAGTGCAACACTAGCTGGTAACGTGTTAAGAGGAATGTAGTTGGGTACAAACTACATTTCATACTTATTTACGCTATCCTTGCAAACGATAGTTCTTAGGCAATAAGACACGAGTAGTTTACCATGCAATTTATTGTAAAAGACGCAATAAAGCCTTATTCTTCCAATATTGTGGATGCATAATCTTATTTCATGAAAGGTTTTATTTAATATTTTTGTCATAGAAAATAACCTTATATTGCATAGCGTAACCAGAATGAAGTGTGAATGAACGCATCTGTCTCAGATTATTGCTGTAGTACTGAAATAGTTTATTGTAAGTTAATGTGCAAATTTATTTCACCATGAATTGTATTTTTTTTTTAATTTATCTATTATGAACGGAAAGGTATCTGGTTTGGGCTAAATCACTAATATATAGAACGTTAAGGTCTTAATGGAAAATTAGTTTGGAAGGGTTGGAAACAAGATGAATTAAATGGTTTGGGTACCTGTAGTCCAAATAGGTCTTATTACTGTCATATAAATAAATCGGCATCTTACAGCGTTTCGCTGGTAAATGTTAATGAAATCGTAAACGACGAACTGTTTCTTATCGTTTTAGTCTTGTATGTGGATTACAAGTTAAACTTTTGTCACTTTGGGGAGCTTGGGAGCAGATCTGTTCAACAAGGATCAGTGGAAAATAAACATAAAATTCAGAAGATAGTAATGCATTTTGATTTGAAAACAAAAGAATTTTTTCCAATCATGGTAAATTACAATTCAGAACGGGAGCTTCAGTTTTTCATACTAAAGGTTAAAGAAGAAGTTGAGAGAACCTCAAGACGTTCTTAGAGGTTAAAGAATGCATAGAGGAATTGCTTAAGAACCCAAAGAGAAAAAATAATAGTAATTGTAGGGAATCTGGTCGGGCCGCCTCTTGGACTCCCGCTGCCAAAGACATTACCGATCAGGGGGGTATTGCAGTTCAATTCTTAACCAACATCTAAGGCATATGCACAATTGCAGGTCTCTACAGGTAAAATATGTAAGTATTATTGACATGGTTTTAGCAAAATAATTAATTCTCTTGTTAGCTTCAAACACATAGATCTATTGAGATTTTAAAAATTTCTCCAATAGAGTTTGTTCCAGAATATTTTCCTCCAATATCGTGTCTATAAATATGTATTAGATTGATTTATTTTTTATAATGATTCATCTTAGGTCTAGAAGTGGTTTCTTGCTGATATTAATAGTTTACTAGTTTGTATAAGGTAACTCTGATCCCAACTATATTATTTTCTAACCTACTTATTCTGATATGCTGACAGAAATGTTTATTTAAGTTTTGATATAGACATATTTTTTTTTTGTAATGTCATTTAGAAAACATGCAATAACTAACTTGGCATATAACTTTGCAGTCCAAACCTAACTTGGGCATATTCATTGGCACTGGTTATAATTTTATTTATTTGTTAAGTCACTTTATTTTTGGTGATCATAGTTAATATCTTGCCCAAGATAAGGCATATAGAGTTGGTCAAAACGTCAGAAACCAAAATTATCAGTTAAATATATATTTATTTACCATTAAAAATCATAAATTTATTTTAGATGATGTAGGTACTTAACTATATTCTCATTTTTTTAACAATCCTAAGAAAATATAGGTCTATGAAAATACCATTTCAGTACTTTTTACTCACAATCAGTACAGATTGTCCCACTAAGTTTGTTCCTCTCTACTTATTCATACAGCCCTTCCTCTTTCGACTCAAGATACAATCAATAAATTAAACAAATTTCAAAGCTGAACACTAATGAGTATAAGAAGACAGTCCCTTTGGCATTGACTGACTGATTTTGCTACACGTAAAACGTTTTCACATAAAATATTACATGCTTCCTATCTTATCTAACTCTTTTTTTTTCCCCCTTGAACCCACCTTCCAAGCCAACTAACAGGAATGGAAGGACAAAGTGCTGTCTAAAGACTTTTAATTTATGTTTTTTTATTAATTAATTTTATTTTATGTTCTCTTTTATTATTTATGAGCCTTTTATTTTTCTTTCTCTCAATCTCAGTATCACATTGCCACTGAACGTGTCTGTAAAAAATTAGCTCTTATGCTTTACTAATCCTTAACCACATGAAAACATCCAAAATAATGATACTTTGCCAAACATTATACAGAAATATTATATTTTAATAATTTAATGTATAGTTGTTCTATTTTTTTGTTTATTTTTTATAAATATTTAATAAAGTAAAAAAAAGAATTGTTTCTATCGTGACATTATTTTGTTTTTATATATATTATAATTAAATCTTATTTAACTGTGTAGTATACGGTGATGGAGCATTATATTTTCAAAATTTATCAAAATGTATATTGTTGAGTCTACTTGACTACATTGGTTATCATGTTCCCAAAAATATATATATATATATATTTTCCTAATTTCTCTATATAAACTTTTCAAAGGTTGTTCCCTTCTCCTTTACTTTTTATTTTTGTAGATTTCTTTATTTGATCTTACTTTGTATCCATCTATTATTTTGTTGGGCCTTGGATAGTTCTTCAAATTCTTGTTTTTTAAAATCTTTTACGAGTAATCCTAAATTTGATCTCGTTGATGTTTCTGTCTCATAAAGGACTACCACTTTCAATGCTGAATCAATGTTTGTTGTCATATTTTTTTACTAAAAATCTCAGTTTTTCAAACTCCTTTCTCTTTTTAAATCCCTTCTCATATGAAAACAAAAAATATTTTGATTTCATTTGTATATTATTTTAAACATCACTTGAAATCCAGACTTTCACTTATGTAAAACCATTCAATGGATGAGCAAGAAATATGCTGATTATCTTAAAAACAGATAATACAGCAGTCACAAAAATAGTATTCCGCAATTCTAACAATGATTAAAAATAAAGGTGGGATTATACAGTAAGATGGTTGGCTAAGACTTGCTTACGTCACTGCCGCCCGCTGAGACCTTGATCGATTTAAAAAGGAGAAATTGTGCTTGAAATCAGAGCGGTTGTTTTAATGGCGGATAATTTTAAAATTACCGTAGGATGTGAAAATGTTGTTATTATAGATAACGGTCACATTAATACTTGGTATCAGGTCTGAGTTTCTTCCTCTGAACGGCTGATAGTCAGAACTGGATTCAGTTGAATGTATAATCATTTTAATGTTTAACTGATGTAAATACAGAAATTTTAAGTGCAATAGATAATTAAGTCATTGATAAATTATTTATATAGAATATATAATAACATTTTATAATAACGTACCAGATGTAAAAGACAAGAAATGTTTTCAATTACTCTAACATTCATAAGAGAAGCAATCAAAGCTCCCAATAAATTACAAAAGAAATTTTTACATGACAGTAATTTGACCCATTTGGACGTATGGAGCTTTGGGGCTCCACCAAACTTACCAATTCTTTTCCAATCCTTACAATTAAAAATCCTTCGTAAATTTATCAATGCTTCTTGTTATATTACAAAGAAACTTATCCATAAAAATAATTATGCTCCATATGTTGCTGAGTTGGCCTAAACCAGATACCTATCATTTTATAGTAAACTCCACACCCACTCGAACCCATTATTCAGTTATAAATGTCAATAAACATTTATTCAAAAAAATTATATTCCATTTATACAAAAGAATTATAACTTCCAGTTAGTTTTAAATTAAACGGAGATACAAACAAAATTACTAATAAATTATTATATGTAGGCATTTACTTTGACAGATATATGACATTTTCGGCCCACTTTGAAAAAAAAACAACTAAAAACTGTACGGACAGAATCATACAAACTCTATCTATCACCTATTACTATCAAGGAGTCTTTCACTACGGCTCAAGTTCATAATTTATAATGCGTTTTGAGGCCGGCCTTAATCTATGGAGCACCGATGTTCCTTCATCTGTCAGTGACAATGACAAAACGGTTGGAATCATTCCAAAATTGAATTATTAGAAAAATAGTAAAGGGAACGGCATTAGAAAAGAAAAATTCAAAATTAATAAATGAAGAACTTCAACTACCGACAATAAAAGAAATTATAAATCTATAACACTTTTTTTTTTATATACATTTATTGAAATTTACAACTGTACAGAATATATGCATCAAGTAAATGTATTGACAACGATTATAATAACATGATAAAACTTGGAAAGAACTACTCATCAGTAGCACTTTATTAAAACTTCTACACTAGAAGGCCTCTAGGCCATCTTCGTATCAGACGCCTCGGAGGATTATCAGGAAGAAAGTTGAGAAACTAACGGATTTGAGTGATTATGGAGCTTTTTTATGAAAGGATAGGTATCTGGTGTGGGCTAAGTCAGCAAAATATGGAACATTAAGATGTTTATGTATAAGTTTATTGGTGAAAAAGTAAGGAGCATTGAGGATTTTACGAAGGATTTTGGATTGTAAGGATTGAATACGAGATGAATTAGATGGTTTAGTGGAGCCCCAAAGCTCAAATCCGTATGTCCAAATAGGTCTAATCACAGTCATGTATATGAGTCTTTTGTAATTAATTGGGAGCTTTGAACGTTTGTCTAGTAAATGTTGAAGTAGTCTGAAACGACGGGCAGTTTCTTGTCGTTTTAATCTTGTCTATAAATTTAAATTTTCAATCAAAATTACCACTATCTGAGAATAACTTGTTCAATAAAATTTTAGAAATTCCAGTTGGCAGAAATATGTAACCATGCGTGAATAAATTTAAGTTTTTAGTTTTAGTTTAAGTTGTTAGGTCAGGCCGGCTCAAAGAAAAGATGAACCCCCATCATCTAATAATAAATAAATAAAATAAAAAAATTTAAAATCTAAATTTATCACTTATAAATTCCCATAAATGTAACTTAGTTACAGTACAAGGAGAAAAAGTAAAATATTAAGCATTACAAAACAAGAAAAAAAAAATATAATAAAAAATCACAAAACTTTTATGTCGTGTATGTGCTTCCTCAACTTATTCAACTTATTTTTAACTTCTATGATAATTCATTTAAAAGTCAGATTAATGTGTTTAATGCTATGTATATGTTGTGAATGTATGTTTTTAAAAACGGGATGTTCATCCCGTTAGATTGGCTTTGAAATTTACCATGGCACTTTGATGATTTTAATGAATTAGAAATTCAAGGGCTTGTATTTCACATTTATACTGGAACCTAAACCATTTGTCCAATATTTTTCACATTAGACTAAAGGATCTCCTGATTCCTAACAATTTTTTTTAATGGATCAAAAATTGTTTTTAAGATATTCATTAGAAAAAAATATATAAATATACATACCTATTCTTTCATTGTTAACTTTATAACCATTCAAATCCACATATCACAACTTGCTACATATTATATTCCAGATACCCCTCCGAGGAACCTGAAAGGAAGATGGCTTGGGACCTTCTAATATACTACTTTATTATGTAGGACTATTTATTATTAATGATACCAATGGGTAGTTGCTTTAAAAGCAATTGACTTTTAATTTTTAGAATTATCATCACTTTTATTTGATTTTTTTTCATTTTATATTGCATACAGTTGTGAATTTCAATAAAAAGAAAAACAAATGAAATCGCGTGATGATATTTTAAATAAAAAACTTTCCTATGGCATGCTGATTCATAATTTTCTTTAACATTAGAGATGAGATTTTTGACTTCAACAGCAGTTTAGTATATCACTAATTATTTAGCCCACGGTCCTCAATGGACAAGTCATAGCTTTAAATATTGTACATATAGAAAACAAAAGTAAAATACACAATGAAATAAACACTTCGTAGCTTTAAAGAAGTGGATGGAGACATAATAAACGGACTACTAAAAGGATCACGTGCTTAAGCCTCTTAGGCCACAATAATGGGAGGGCACAAAGAGGTTGAGGATTAAATCCTGATGAATTGGAATGGACCAGCTGATAAAGAGTTAAGCAAAGCAGGTAGCGAAAGAGTAAGTGTGCTGTCGACTGCTTTATTCATTTCTTCGGTCAATTGTTACTTAAACTATTGCTAACGATTGTTTTTGTTATTTAAAGAGTCTTATTCTTATTAATCATAGTTCTACGAAGGTTTACAATTTTTCAATAATAAGTTAGAATACTCGATTGAATCTAGTATCCTATGTTTTTCTTCTCCCATTTTAATGATATTTATGTACTTTTAATGATAGGATGTCGTTAGTCTTGGAATAAGAATAAAAATACACATGAATTGCTCCAATAGGTTAAACTAACTCCTACTGAATCATTGACCTAATATGAATGAATTTAAATAAATGAGCATCGTAGGTATATAATTTCTCAGAATACTAAACTAAGATGTTCCATGACCCATCAGTATAAATATAGCCAAGGTATGGATCAGTTATCAATATTTTAGTGCCACCTTCCTTTCTTGATTCCTTGGACACACTAAATTGTTTGGGCACATGAAAGAAAAAAAAAAGAAGCAAGTATTCAAAAAAAAAAAAATTTTAATTCTACAAGTTGTATGTAGGTTTAATTTAAGATCAAGAAGTACTGGTAAGTGAAAAACAAGTTGGTGAGATGGATGAGCTTGCATTTTTTAAAATAATATACCTGTTCTTGGTTGCGTTTTTGTAAGCGTACAACGCAAGTCATTGACAACAAGTTTTTCCCCATACTTTGTTTTTATTGCCGCAAGTGTTGAAAACTTTTTTTTTTGCACAAAAATTGCTTGAAAAAGGTAAATAATCGAAAAGCTTCTACCGATATGCTGTGTTGTCATATTGAACGGCAAACATTTGATTTGAGACACGATTGTAACACCTTTCAAACTGTTTAAATAAATGCTAACATTTCATTTAAGTTAACTTTTTTAAAAGCATAAACACCATGGTTAAATTAAGCAATCCACATTAGGTACATAAACGTAGCTATGATAGTTATACTTATAGTAACGATATATTCATGTCTACTAAAAGTTTTACTATTAAGGGGGGGACACAGTCACGGATCTTGTTGCAATATTTTTTCCTGGTAAAAACATATTACTACACCTGTTTTGATGTTCTGACTTAAGTCCTAGAAACCAAGAAAAAAGTGAAATAGCATTAACCTAATTTATTTTATATCTCGAATTAAAAAAGGGATATTGACATGATTCTTGCAATTTTTTTTTTTTAAATTTGAGTGCATATTTAAAAAAAACATACATCCGTTTCATGTGTTAAAATAAAATAATTATTTCTTCAAGCAAACCACCCTTATAGACATTTTTCACAAAAAATGACGTCAGATTCTAATCTAACACTCCAAAAAACATTGAAAAACATTTATTCAAGTAAAAAAAAAAAAAAAAAAAAAAAAAAAAAAAAAAATATATATATATAATATATATATAAATTTTTTTTTTATTTTTGAAGAGAAAAGAACCCCAATTCGAATCCCAACTGGGGTCAAATCTTTTCTCTTCAAAAATAAAAAAATATATTATATTTATATATATATTATATATATATATATATATATAAATATATATGTATCTATATATATATATTCTTTTCATCCTCTACAAGGAACAGAAAATTTTAAACCGATTGTTAGTATTTTTTTTTTTTTAATATTCATTAGTTTTTTACACATTTCAACTTGATTGGCATCGCTGGAAAGAGGAGAGCATCAGTTTTCTTTTGATGTATATAAATGCAAAATACGATGAAGAGAAACCAATTTGAAAAGATGGAAAATCCGAAATACATTTTGATTTTGAAACTAGATACCATATCTTCGCTCTATATTTTGGGTTAAGATGAAATTGATTCGTTTAACGGTCTAACCGTAAATAATTTGTTTTCTAGTTTTTATCAATTTAAATAAAAATTACTTACCATTTAGTCGTCAGGCAAATGTGGAAGGTTACGTTTTTGTTTTTTTTATTTGGAAGCAATATTATATTTAAGGGTTCTTTTGAATGTTGAATTAGAATTTGACGTCATTTTTTGTGTAAAAAAATCTATGCTATCTAGTATGCTTATATATTATAGTTATAGTTATAGACAAGTGGAGAGGGATCACCTCTTAATAGCCAGGGCAGGCAGCCATTTTGATGTGAACCTTATTATTAGTATATTAACCTCTTATCAGTTCAAATTTTGGCTTCCTAGGCTTTATACTGCTGTTATTTTATATACTTTAGTGATTTATTTACTTTAGTGATTTACTTATTTTATTTATTACGAACCCTTTCAATTAATTGCCCTAGGCTATATACAATGCAACTCGCCAGTTGGGCATAGTGGGCGTGGCCGGTTATGTTTCGGTCTCGCCCCTCACGGAACAATATACGGGAAGGGCCTCTCCATAGTACTATAACTCCATGATTATAGATGTATTCATTTTCTGAGAATTTAACTAACCTAAACCAAAATCTATGAATCAGCTGTATTTTCTCATAAATACGCACCCCATATAAAACATATTGGTGCTATAATCATTTCGATATAATTTATAAAACTCGAGATATAAAATAAATTAGTTTAATGCTATTTAGTTATTTTTTTCTGGGCTTCTAGGGCCCATCGGTCGAAACGACAAAATACGTGCCTAACATTTCTTTATTAGGAACCTTCATAAAAATTGCTAACAATATCCGTGAGAAGCTGAGTATGAGATTTTCTTTATTTTCAACTAGCCCTCCCTTCTGTCTTTCACCTCCTCAAGGGGGATCATTTTATGAATCCCAGGTTAAGAGGATTCTCGGGGTCTTAGGCGAGTCCCCATGATTCATAATCAGGAACTCTTAAATCAAATGGTGATGTTCAGAGATACACTGCAGCTATTTGAATTATTTTATGATTGAGAAACTATATTATAGGAAATCCACTATCTTATTAGAATTTGTGACTCAAGTGTAACGCTATCCTTGAAAATATCTTATCTAGAGCCGCCTCGCTATATTGAAGAATGACCGAGTTATTGGTCTATTTATTGCAGCCAGCCTGGCCCTGCACGAGCCCTGGTCAAGACCTAGTCGTGATTCACGACAGAGCGGATAAGCCAGCCGGAACACGACCCCGGGTGGTACGGTCTTCGTCACACCGGCCAGCCCACACCATCTACTAAAATATCTTCCAGCCAGAGAGTTCTGCTATCAGATTCGGATTAGTTGTAAGCTGAGGAAAATTCCATACAAGAATTTTTGTAATTTACTAAGCAAATATTATTTTACTTCTACTGTTTGGGCTCAGTATTTCTTCTCGTCAAACTGCAATCTGTTTAAAAAAAAAAACAACAGAATATTAACATATTTTATTTATATATTCTTTTTCTTTTGAAATAAGCATCTATGATTCAATCAAATTAAAATTATCAGAATTCTATGCTGACTTAAGTTCCGGTGTTAAATGTTTTACTACATATTAGAATTAGCATAGCAAAATTATTATGTAATCAAGAAAATGAAGGACCGAAAAAAATAATTACATAGTTCTGTATTTTGGTATCGAGTGTTTAGTTCAACATTCTAAAAGAGCCCATCCCACGGGGTTGACCAAGGAGATTGAGAGTGGTTAGAACACCTCTGTTTACGAATTTTCCTAAATATTTTGGAAAACATCATCAATCAAACGGCCTTATAGACCACGCAAACATCATTATTTTCACTTCTTTTCATACCCCTCCTCTCCTTCCTTCTCTCTTCCCACCTTTTCCTCATTATTTCCAATTGCTCCTTCCTTCTTCCTCGGCCCTTTTCTCGCATCTCTGTTTCCCACAAGGACTTTAATTTCTTTTAGTCTTTTCCTATTGTCATGTCTATCGAAACAGCCTCGGTCTGTTATTTTCAGTATCTCAGTTTCTTCCTTCATCTGTTGGGTATACCCCCAGCACTATTGTATCCTCTCATTTTATAGAAGATTTCTCTATTTAATCTCTTTGGTTGCATCCTCACCATATGCCCGCAGAACCATAATCTTCTTATTCTTATTTCCGTTTCCAAATAATTTATTTCTTTGTATATTTATTTATTATGTCTCAACCTATAACCTTCTTGTGTCTTATTTGGGCCGTAAATTCTTTTCAGTATTCTTTTTTCTATTCCTAACATTTTCCTGTATTTTTTTGTCTTCGCGTTTATTGGCTGGCTCCTTTTTAAAAATACAAGTAAAAAAAAATAAACTTTTTTTTTGTCATTAGTTTGTATGATAGATGAGGAGATATAATCATTAAAGATTCAGAAATGGAACTTATACCCACCTAGGAAAATAAAAATTCCATTCTTCCCCTCTCTCTCCAAATCTACTAACTTGGCTAAATAAATAGTACGTTTTAGGGAATAAATCTCCCCCAAATTCTCTTGAAATCAACACTAATCCGAATTAGTTCGTAAATGTTCTTCTAATACATTACCAATAATTTCCTTCCAATAATAAAACACGATAAAACAGTAACAAGATTGTTTACCAATGGTTAGTTTCCCCAAATAACTAATCGTGCCCTAATCTCTGCAGAAAATGTACCCACTACTAAATGTATACTAATGTCTCTTAGTGCTCGCAATGTTCCTTCCCTCAGAACATTCAAAACACTCCTCTTACACCATCTTCTTTCTCTCAAAACTGACGCTATGTAATTATAAGCATGACCAATTGGGAATGTCATTCTAATGTATCAAACATAAAACATTAGCCTAAATTTGCAATTTTTGTATTGATAATTTTTTTTTTTTTTTTTTTTTTTTTTTTTTTTTTTTTTTTTTTTTTTTTTTGCCCCTCTCTACAATCTTGTATATTTTTATTCCTATATTTACTATTTTTTTCTGTTTATTTTATTTAATTTTTTCAGCTATAATGTAAATCTGTATTCACTTTTATTTATCTTGATTTATTTTAAAACTCCAGGATAGTTATCTTTTTACTTTTTGTCATGTTATGTAATTTATAAAATTTTAATGTCCCAGGATAAATTATTTTTCTACTATATTTTATTCTATTTTAAATATGTTGATAATTGATGAGATACTAAGAAATTCCAACATTTATAAAATCCTTTTGGCAAGTCACAACATCCTTTAAATCATATGGTACAATAGTAAAAAAAAAAAAAAAAAAAAATGACGTAATTTATACACCGATATATATTTAAAATATATATATTCCAAGAGTTTTTCCACAAAACTGCTGGCTATTAGGATTATGTATCTGATTGCTATAAATATATTTTATCTGATGAGAAGAACCGGTTAAATAAGACTAAAATATTAGCGCCTTTCAACCCCCACACGATTGGTTACAAGTGCGTTCACCCTGACGTAGGTGTGGACAGGACTCACCCCCAATAATGATAATTCAGGAACTGAGGTGGGCAGGTCAGCGTGGGAGAAATACATCGACTGCACTTCTGCACTTACACATGCATCATGTCTGCCCTCAGAGTATGTAGTTCTGGGGCTATGGGGAGTCTTCGTTTAGTTTCGAAGGATGGCCTATATGGAGATCAACTCTTAGCTTTAGGAGCATAATTTTCAGATTATAAACACATAGGGTGCAGTTTAAAATTTCTAATTCAACGTGGTGAAAATTTACGTTGTCCCCACCTTCATTAACCTCTGCAAGCCAACTATCAACCTCTGTGCTTAAATGAAATATTTCTAGTGACTAAGAGGATTGATAAGTATAGCTTTGTCTAAAGCATGTTGCTGAAAAAGCTTAGCGGCAAACCGTAACCTCTATGCACTCGTGAGTGTTAGTTAAAAGAGAATTACGGAGATGGCGAATTTGTGATTCTTGAGTATTCGTTTTCTTAAAATATAACGGGGTTGCGTTCTAAGGTTGGCCATTAAAAACAAATAAATAAAATACCTGCGATTATTTTTACATTTACACATGAATATTTATATTTGTAACTTATCAACTGTTTTGTTATTGTTTTTAAGTATTTTAAAATTCAACTATCAATTTATAGAGACCACTATTTCCTTCTTTAAAGTGAAAGTTTTTCGCACTTTTTTTTCACTAAAAATCATGATTCGGGAATGTTTTTTGCACGTAAGGAATCACGTAAATCAAAAGCGCATAGAATGTATAACAGTTCTGCTAGAATATACCCTTGAAGTACTGCAGTTGTAACTGATCTAAAATAATTTCCTAGTACTGTGTGATATTTTATATAATACTTTCGTTAGAGAATTAAGTAAAAGGAAGTAAGGGAAGATTTTAAAAATAATTTGTTGAGGTTCGTACGATGTTATAGAAGGGTCGATTCAATTAGCATTTTGTTCATTCGAAGACTATTTTCTAATGTTCAACAAAAATGAATAGTTCTTAAAACATATGAGAATTCAAAACATCAGCACTTTGATACACATATTATACTTATCAATTTATTTTAAAGAAAAATTCTTAGGAAAATATATGGACCTGTGATGGTTAAGGGTCAGTGGAGGATTCGGAAAAGCAGAGAGTTATATGAGATGTACGGTTCCTGTGACATGGTTCAGTTTATAAAAGCGAGAAGAATTGAATGGTTGGGCCATGTTCTGAGAATGGAAGATAGCAGACCTCAAAAAAAGCTACTACTGGGGACAGTGTTTGGTACCAGGAAGAGAGGACGCCCAAGAAGAAGATGGCTGCAAGATTTTGAAGGAGACCTCCGGACCCTTGGTGTAAGGAACTGAAAATTGAGGGCATTGTGTAGGGACGAGTGGTGTAGTATTGTTGGAAAAGCCAAGGTCCACCCGGGACTGTAGAGCTACAGAAGTAAGTAAGTAATTTATTTTTTTTCTCATTTATTGATTGAAATTTACAGCTGTACAACAAAAATATAAATGTACAATAAGTAAATATGCGGCATTGTGATTAAATAACTAAAACCTGGATACATCAACTACCCATTGGTAAACTACCCTAGTCATACGCCCTAGAGGTTGCCAGAAATGTAATGGGGAAAAAGTTGAAAAAACATGTAAATTAGGGGGAGTATTTAGTTATGAAACAAAATGTATCTGGTTCTTGCCACATCAGCTACTTATTGGATATTAAGGTCATTGTGGATCAGTCCATCTGTAGCAAAATAAGAAGCATTAAGGATTTTGGATTGAAGAGAATGGATGCGGAAAGAATTCAACGGTCTGGTGGAGCCCAAAAACTCTATACTGTAAGTCCGAATCGGTCTGATAATTTGCATATAGATGAATTTTTCAAATTGAATCGGTAGATTAGAACATTAGACAAGTAAGTGTTGAAGCACTCGAAATTGACGTGCAGCTTCTTGTATTTTTAATCTTGTATGAGGCTTCCATGTGATTCACTTGTCTGGATAGAATCCAATATATCGTATCTGCTCTACATCATTTAACGGTAATACATTAAAAATCTAAAAATTCAAGGCAATAAATCATAATCATGTTAATGCATCGCTTCTTGATGGATTTCTTTAATTACAAGAGGAAATACTAATGAATTATTAAGAAGTTAGACTGCCTAAAATTCCAGAACACCGCTACCGTTAATCAAATTAATTCATTCTCTTCAATGATTACAATCCTTCACTAAAAGTTTGCGGCAATGATCTACTGTTTCTCACCAAGACGTTAAAGCGTTTCCCACAGCTAACCCGGGAAAAAGATAACAATGCTTCATAAATCCAGCTGAAGGACCCTGTAAAATAATAGATTGTTATTAGTTGATCGAGTCGATTAAAAACATTTACCCAGACTTTGTAGAACTTACTGATTTGTTTTTAAAATCTGTATTAAAAAAATCTAATATCTCCCTGTCTGTAAAAAATAAAAAATTGATGTGTTTATCTAAAATCTATTGTTTTTACATAGATACCACTGCTTCTGATAAGGAAACTGTCGACACAATTTCAATCCGAGCAACAACAGCAGAGGTGGAGTGTGTCGAAAAGTCCCTCAACACTTAAAAAATGTAGAAAAACGTGACTTTTTTCATTCAAACCAATATAGCTCCTAAACGGTAGTTCAGAATCAAAATAAATCTAAACGAATCTCACCAAATAACCTTTACTCTTCGTCATAAACTTATGATATTTTGTCCTACAGTATCCTTTATTAATGTTTGACTGATTCCTGTTGAACAGAACCGCTACCTATCTGGACAAACGTCATACATGGAACCCTTACAAGACTAAAATGACAAAAAACTGCACGTCGTTTTTGATTCTTTCAATATTTACTTGACGAACGTTCAAACCTTCCGATTAGCTGCAAAAAACTCATTTACATAACATCAATTAGACCTATTTGGTGGTACGGAGTTGTACTTTGGGACTCCAAGACCCCACACAATTCATCTCGTATCCAATCCTTACAACCCAAAATCCTTAGAAAAATTCTCATTCCTAACTTTGTCACAAACTAACTTATCTACTAAGATCTTAAAGTTTTTTATGTTTCTGACCTAGCCCAAACCAGTATTTTGATGATGTATGTTTGTGTCGAAAACACATACGTATTTATCCTTTTTATTGATAATGACTGAGAACCTCAAAATTAAATTCAATAATTCTGAAAGTGAGCATTATGACACGGTAAATGCATTATTTATTTGTTATTCCATCTTCAAGAAATATAAATTTTAATAAATTAATAATTAATTCCGCCTTATTTTTACTTTTTAATTTACGAAAATGTTCAAAATATTCATATTTGTTATAAGTGAAACAAAAATGATATCTGAATTATTTTATGCAATCATTTTACTGAAAATAATATTAAAGATATCGATTATTCTTGTTTCTTTATTTATTGATTGAAAATAATTAAATAACTATAATACTTAATTATGATTAAATTAAAAAAGAAAACTGAATATAAAATTGATTATTTAAAAATAATTGATTAAGGATATAGAAGTTCATTTGGTTCACTCATACAAATGAGTGATTGTAGAGAACCTAACAAAATATCAGAATAATTTAATATTACAATAACGTTTCCAAAACATTCCTTTATATATGTGGACTCTTTGTATCGAAATAGAATTATTTGATAGAAAACATTTGAATAATTTTTGCCTCAAGGACAGACAAACAAGAAAGACGATTAAGTTTCCTTTTGTATGGGCAAAATCAACAATATGGAAATACTGATGGTAGTTCATCCATTAAAATAATTCTTTTGAAAATTGTCTTTCCTGTGTTGAAAAGAATAACAGTAGTCATTGATACCTCTTACCGTGAATGAATAATTTCCTAGGTATTAGTTACTAAAGATAACTCGTCAAACTTTTTTTTTTTTTTCAGTTTCCTGGGAATATTAAAATATACTTTTTTCGATTTCTTATAAATATAAAAATGTATAAAATGAGAACTGAAAATATAATTTTTTTCACGGAATATTTTGGTCATAAACTAAGCTCCGTTAGATTTAATTCAGGATATATACATATATATTATTAAAGTTAAATATAACAAATAGAAAACATAACTTTAAGATTTAACCAGAACTTTGTTTTATTTATATTTTTTATTTAGGCAATAGAACTAAAATATCTGTGGCACTTGTGAGTAGTCGGTTAAGTGTGTTCGTGAATTTGGGTTATGGGTATCACCAGGAAGTAAGTTCTTTTCTCTTTGTTTGCTTCTAATGGAGGTAGTTGCAATGCTATTTATTATAGAGATGAATATTAATTTTTGAATCGTTGCGAAAAAAATTGCGTTTTTCCTAAAATACGATATTTTCACTCAACCGAGTATCCACAAGTCCCACACATATAACCCAACGAGAACATAAAAAAAAAAGGAAGACTAAAATGAGGCCCTTGAACGTCAAATAGAACTAACTATTATTTATTTTTTTAAGTAAAACCGCATAGTGCTGATTGCTGAATCAGGATTTATTATAGTCCTGAATTAAATCTAACGGAGCTTAGTTTATGACCAAAATATTCCGTGAAAAAAATTATATTTTCAGTTCTCATTTTATACATTTTTATATTTATAAGAAATCGAAAAAAAGTATATTTTTATATTCCCAGGAAACTTAAAAAAAAAAAAAGTTTGACGAGTTATCTTTAGTAACTAATACCTAGGAAATTATTCATTCACGGTAAGAGGTATCAATGACTACTGTTATTCTTTTCAACACAGGAAAGACAATTTTCAAAAGAATTATTTTAATGATGAACTACCATCAGTATTTCCATATTGTTGATTTTGCCCATACAAAAGGAAACTTAATCGTCTTTCTTGTTTGTCTGTCCTTGAGGCAAAAATTATCTATATACATACATATAGATTATTAAAGTTTAATATAACAAATTGAAAATATATATATATATATATATATATATATATATATATATATATATATAAAGAGGTGTTAATATGATACATGAATTTCTGTAATTTTGAAATAACTGGACTACTAAACCATAACGGTGCGAAGTTCCGCTAGAAGCGGTCTTAGATCTGGCAAAATGATATTTGTTGTATCAAATCGATGTGATACACCCGATGAAGAGTTAACCGTCTATCAAAACATTTCTTTGAAGATTTAACTCATTTCGACCTCAAATTGTTTCTTATTAAATAATGGGCTACTGCTGTTTGCTATTAAAGTTTTTTTGTTTTTTTTTCCCGAAACCATTTATAGCGGTCCTAACCGAAAATCATATCTCCGCTCGCCAGTTCGAAATAACTGTTAACAATTACTAGTTAGAACTGGTTATTTGATTAAATAGTTTTTTATTATTCGTTTAGCGAAAAGCGACGCCAATTTAGTTTAAAAATCATATGTAATTATAAGGCAGTTCGTTCGGTAATGATCAGTTCACGTTTCTCTTCTCACTATTTTTTAGGAACCTATGATTTTTAGATTTATATATAGAGGCTCTGTATATTTATTAGTACAGTATACAAGTACAGGAATGTGATAGATAATCATTTGTCTAATTTAATATCATTTAATGAAAACGATGTTTTAAGATAACTTGTTATAACGAAAGTTGTTATAAAAAGGGAAAAATATGTTTAATGTAAGGAGTAACATATGACAAAATGTATTAAATATAGAGAAACAAAGTTAAAATATATATAATCCTTATAAATGGACCGTTTATTAAGTCCCTATTTTGAAATGTTTATGCCTACAGGTTTATGACAGCTACATTCAATCGAGAAATCCTACCCATAATACAAGTAACTTACCTCGGATCGCACAATTATTTATGGTTCCTATAATTCAGTTGTTAAAATTATTACATTTTTTTTTTTTTTTAATAAATGAACATAGTAAACTAAATAAAAAAAAAATGTATTAGTTAATTTTTTATTTATTGAGACACACAGTTTACACTACTTACAACAATTACATGATAGGCTAAAAAAAAAAAATGAAACATTTAACTCAACAATGACAAATCACAACAGATCAATTTTACCACATACCTGCTTACATTAACCACATACCCTTTCTTCAATAAATTTTATCACATACCCTCCTTATATTGATATTGTTTCAATTAAACATGCAGTTCGATATTTAAGACTAATTTTTGACACCAGGATATTATGTGGCCCACACGTGAAATAAAAAACGCCTTAGCAAAAGACTGAGATTTTTTGCTTTTATATCAATTTATTGAAATTTACAACAGAACAAATATATGCATCAAAGAAATGTGTTGATAACGGTTATAATAAGATGTCAAAACTTGAAAAGCAGTAATCATCAGTAGCACTGTATTAGTTAATTTTTTATTTATTTATTTACCGAGGATTATCGGGAATGGAATCATTATCGATTAGCATCGAAAATTGAGCTAAGAATAAATATTTTAAATTACTTATTAAAACCATTATGGGTATTTTAATTTTAGTAGTTTTGGTACGTCTCAGAAATTCAAACAACGGCTAAAGACAAAAACCAATTTAAAAAATACAGACTTTTCATTCAAAAACATTAAAACTCATAACCTATATATATTAGCTTCGTTTTGTTTCTATTGCTTATTTGTTATTGTGTTTAATAATTTAAACATCATTACTTTTTTAGGTATATTTTTAATTTTTATCATTATTTCTTAGATTTGGTAGTGAATAAGTGTAAGAATGTGTACTTATAGCACTATTATTTATTGTCCCTATTTAAAAAAAATAACACACTATAAGGTTTAATTAAAGCACATTTTGTTGTGCCTCTTTAATTCTGGATGTGAAAAGTGTCTAAAAGAGAGAAAAAGTGTTTTCGTTAATTTTAAAGATTTTGTTAGATTTTTTATAATTATTTATTCACATGAACATAAAGGTCCTTGATATTTTCCTAATCGAATGAAAGTACATCGTGTTGTTAGCCTGTCTTCTCATCATAGGTAATTGTATGGTTGATTCCAATTTTTTCTCAACTAGCGATATGACTATTAGTTATTTTTTTATTAGCCAATTAAAATAATAGTTCGGCGTATTTAAATTCATAAATTAGTGAGTAATAATTAATTTTTTTTACGCCCCACTTTCGTAAAATATACCTGTGGGTTTTTCCATTGGCAGAACCAGTTGAGAACACCTTCACACTAGGCTGTTCTATAAGCTTCCGCACAACCAACCCGAAATAAGTTATGATTTCCACTATTGAAACAGAAATATAGTCTTACGAATTGTTGAACATTAATTTCATTAATTCCATAAGTTGTTATCTATTTTTAATTTAGTTTATAAATGATAACTTTTATGTAATAATGATTTTCTATGGGCATTAAAAGAAATTGGATTTTTGTTTAAGATAAATTTATATCGTTATTTTTTTATGTTTGTGTTTTTTTTTTCTCTGGAATTTTTATTCAAAGCGTAATATATTAGTATTAATAGAAATTATTATTATTATTTTTTTAAGATAGTAAGCTTTTATTAAGTAAATAATACAACCTAACTCAATTAAGGGCAATAAGTAAAATATGGATGGTCAAGAATCTATTCAAACAATATGTTGAATAAGAAATAATTGATGAAATATATGTACATGTACTGAAAGACGAAAAATTCCACTTAATTTTTTTAATTTTAAAGTTTAATTTTTCATTAGGTGTTTTACACCCATATGTTCTGGAAACAGATTTTCAAAAATAATCAAAAAAAGATCGCTAAATGCAACTATAAAACATTTAGCTCCTGGCATTATTCTAAACACGGTATAAAACAACATATAAAAATCAATGTCATTCATCACAACAAATTACAATAAGTTTAGAATTTTTTTGGAATATTTGAGCCTTGAAAAATAAAATATAATAATAATTTATCATCTGCTTGGAGGTAAAAGTCATTTAGTAACAAAATAATTTTTTTTTTCGTTTCAGTATTCAAATGGGAATATGCTCTTTAAATATTTCTGAGATCTTTATATAGTGAATTTTCTCACTCTCGAATGTGTTTTACGTCCATATATTTTTAAAACGGGGCCATATAAACTGTATCAAAAAAAAAAAAAAAAAAAAAAAAAAAAAAGATAATATTTATAAGGCATAAAAGCCAGCAGAATTTCAATAAATTTAAAATTTCGAAATTTTAAATAATTTGGTTTATTGCAGTTTTGCATTTGATGGGGTATATCCCTCTAGAATTTATTTAAAAAATCACATTTAGACCTATACCCCGTCGAATTTAAGACGTAATGAACGCAAGGAGCGGATATAAACTTTATTAGTTATAAATTCCGTAAAGTTAAAATTATTTGATAATGTTTTTTTTAAACACTTGATTTCATTTAATTAATATTTTTAATAATCCTTTTACGTTCCTTATTTTTAATTAATTTATTTTTAATATTCCTTGGTTAAAGTGGTTGATTAGGCACTCAAACCTTTAAAAAAGAACTACATTAAACTTAGAGGTGAGAAAATTAAAAAATTAAATTGCTGGAGTTTTTTGTCTGGACATATAATGGAATAGATAAATAATAAATAATAATAATAGTAAAACGATAAATTATATTGAATTCAAAGTTAAAAATACAATCATACCTTATATAGAAAACATGTACTCATCCAAGGGATCCCCGAACTAAGTCTGTTCCTCTACTTATAAAGGGACAAGTCATGCACAAAAAGATCCCTGCACTATTCCCTCAGCAGCGTTAATGGTGTCATTCCAGTGGAGGCTGAGTCAGAGCACTATAATACTTCAACACTGGCCATTACTAGGACTCCATTGTTAAATATTACAACAGACCTCAAGATCACTGTATTTTCAGCCTGTTAAGAGAACAATAAGGATGTGTATAGCTGGATAGGGATTGAATCAGAGGGTTGGAATAATTATTTAGTTCAAATATTTCGAAAATGTAAATTAACTGATAATATAATACAAAACTATTATTTAAAATTATATAACTGATGGCTCAATTGCACACTGATCTGCTCATTTGATAGACAATTATATTTTATAATAATCATATTTTTCAAAAATACATTTAAAATGATACTGGATGTTACACATAAATAATGAAAAGATATTTTTCAGAGAATCAGTTGTGTCATGAAAATATTTCTCATTTAATTATTTGTATATTATTATTTTGTAACTATAAATAAAAATAATGTTATGGCTTATCGATTATATACTAGATAAATTTAGTGCGTTTAATAATACGAAGAGGAAACTGTTCAAAGCTCAATTATATTTTTCATATATAAAGTAACGTATACAGAATAAAACTTTTCCAAGTTCTTCCTTGTGAAGCTATTACGTACACCTTTGAAAAATTTCCTGTGAGTCAAACCAATAATGTACCATAGACTAAAAGTTCGAGGTATACGGTAAAAAATAGTTGTTGACTAATACTGCAAGAATGTATTTTTCCTATTAATATTTAGATATTCATGCAGCTTTACCACGTGTCTATTCTTTCAAATTCGAAACAACCTATTATTCTATTGGATTATTTCATACTATCATGTAATGTATCACTCATAAAAATTATCAAAATACGTATACGAAGTTGAGGTCATCTGATTTTATCGTGAAATCTTTTTTAAACATGTCAAAATCTTTAACTTAAAATAATAATTAATATATCTTGCAAATTGAATTTTTTCCTGATTTTAATGTATATGTTTGTGTTTATATGTTTTGATTGACAACTGTATTCAGAAACTAAGCTATAAGATTAATATGACTTTTGGAGCGATTCGGTAACACCCCTAAAATTTTATGGAAGTCACTTTGTATATTGAACATTAGAATACAGTAATAAATGAAAAATTAATTTTTTAAAATCATTGTCCTCAAAGTAACTGTTACTAACAGTAAAATTAACTGGTGTCGTAACCTTTATCAACCGACTTAAAAAAAAAGGAGATTCTCAACTCAACTGTATTATTTTTTTTTTTTTTATCAAGTATTCCAATCATTATGAAATGCACAACAATACATTATGATAAAAATTTAACAATTTCAACGTTTCTATGCGATTTATATGTCACGCCTCTTCAAAATTTAAATGAATTCGCTATAAAAGAATCCCATAAGAGCTGTTTAAAATTTATGTCGTGGTGGATCCAATCCATCAACCTTTTATTTTTACTAAGTTGATATTAAATCGAGATCAATATAAATTGCAAATCCAGTCTGGAAAAAATAAATAACAAAGGTATTTAAAACATTACATAGGTACTTTTTGGTTAAATAAAGTAACTTTACTATTATGATTTGGTTGTTCCTTATATCATTATTATCTTCTGGTTTATTGACTTGCTTAAGATTATCTGGGACCAGATTTGAGCATACTTTTTTCGAATCGTGATAAAGAAATCAATATTTTTTATTAAAGAAACTATTTTAATAAAAAAATATTGATTTCTTGAATAACCCAATAATCGGGATAAAGAAATCAATATTTTTTTTAAAAATAGTTTCTTCATTCGTTATTTTCATTTTGTTTTCTGTTTACGAATAATGAATAAATACAAAAGTTGTTGCTTTATATTATTCAATAAACAACATTTAATTTAAATAATGCTTTATACCACAAATATAAAAAAAAAATATTACTAGAATAATACTCAAGTAACTATAAACATTTAATTTTAATAGATAAACTTTATTTTAATATCATTTTCAGTGATAGGCTAATCTTAGTAACACATTTTAATCATTCTGAAGAAAAAAAAAATACATAAACAAGATCTATAATGAAGAGCGGATTTTAGAATAACATGTTCTGAAAATATAAAAATGCAGCTTGAATGTCGGATTATTTATAATTACAAAATCTGAAATAAGTAACGAATGATTGGATAGCTAATAAAATTGGATAGCTAATAAATAATATTATAATCGAAAAACAAATTATTCCTTTTTCGTTACTAAAACGATTTTTTTTTTTTTTTTTTTTTAATGATGCTAAACCCTGTTTGAGACATTCTGCTGTTCAAAATCATCACAGTCATTAGCATAAATGTCCCGTGTCCTGACTTCAGTCAACTCGTTTTCCTTGACATCTGCCATCGTAGTATTAAAAGAATACTTTAGACAACTATTTAATTCTACTAAGTCCTAAACATTATTTAATATTTTTTCTTACCTTCATACATCGTTGAAACGGAAATAGTTATTCGTCGATTTTGGCTACTTAAGCATTTACAAACGCTCTAATCTTCTAGTAGACCACAAATTAAATTATCAGCTATCAAATAGACCACTATTGAACTTGCGGAATATAATTTAGGAATTTCATTAAACCAGCGAGTCCACATACGGTCCCTCTAATCCCAAATTAAATCCGTCATAAAATGTTTTTTATATCACAAATAAACTAATTGAAAGCGACCTAAAAATTATGAATGCAGCTTACTTAGCACAAAAAAAGATCCTTTGGTACCAAACTACATACCCAACGAAATTCACTTATATCTGAAATAGCTTCGCATTCAAGTCAATTCAATATTTTAAATTTCAAACACTGTAATAAATATGTGTATATGATATATATAACACCCACGTAATATTACAATTACTCCTCTATTGTAGTTTGAGATACATGTTTCAGAGTTCTACAAAGCTTTCTCTAGTTCCATACCACACGCCAAGGATTTTCCTACATCACACTTCCTTGTTATGTTTACTTTTTATTTTTTTTTTTTATAGCCATAACATAACATAGGTGCAAGGCAATCAAAATATGAAAAAAAAAGATGATACATCTATTACCCTAATGTAGTTTTGTTCCGTCTCTATTTTGAATAGTTCAATACAGTACGAATAAACGGACGAACAATCAACTCCTAAATGCTACGGTAAATATTTCAATAATATTTATAAATTATCATGAAAACTATTTCAATTAGGATAGTATAATAATAAACAAAAAAAAAAAAAAAAAAAAAATAGCTGATAATCATCGAAAATACATTGTAAAACAATGACTTGAGCAGAAATACCGACTAAAGTGGTAGGAAATGGCATCGTCTACTTTTCAAACAAACTTTTAAATGGAACGCTTCCAAAAGGTGTTTTTTTATTTTTTTGCAATTCTTTGCTTTTTTGATTTATTTTACTTATTATTTTATTTTTTTAAATTCGTTTCACCCACTTTGGAGTACGATAAATCAAGCAGTGGTTAGTGAGTCGTGTTTTACTGTTCTTCCAGTACTTCTTCATCATTTCTGATCATTCTGATATTTCTGTCTTCTCTTCTTCAGAAATCCCATAGTCTTTTGGTCTTCGCACTGTATTGGAACCTCTTCATTTTGTCTTTGTTATCTTCTTTACGGATCCATCTGCAAGCATCTCTTCTGTAATTTGTAACTATCGTAGTTCCTCCTTAAACAAATTTGGCTTGGTTTTCTTATTGCTGAAAAATTCAAAAATTCTTTTAGCTATCCTTCTCGGGTCCATTCTTAGGATGTGGCCATAGAAGGCAATCCTCCTTTTCCTTATTGTGTTGGCAATCCTTTCGGTTCTCCTGTACAGGGTTTCATTGCTGATGTGTGAAAGTTCATTATTATGGAATTTAGGGCCTTGATTTTTCGTAGAATTTTCCTTTCCTTGATCTCCTACTTTTCTATTGGACCATATGTAGTTAAAGACAAAGTTTCTGCAGCATAAAGGGCTTCATGCTTGACTACTGTATTATAATGTCTAATCTTGGAATTCCAGGAGAGGGATTTTTTGTTATAGGTGTTTTTCGTAAGCTGGAATTTTTATTTTATTTTTTTCATTCTTCGTACCTGTTGCTAGTGCTTCGGAATCCTATGTTTCTCTCTGTGTCGTTTCTTCTGTTTTTATTCTACGTATGTTTAAACCTTTTATAATTTTAGGAATCCAGCTTGTTGTTAATTTCTTTTCCCAAAGATACATGAAGATCTCTTTTGTCAGTCTTCTTTTTTCTGCTTGCATTAATAATTTTCTGTTACATTTCAGCTTGAAGAAAAAAATTTTTTCTATATTTTGATATGTTTCATCCGTGCTTCTTAAAGGACCTAATATTTATAATGTACTTATTAGTATTATATTATTGCTTTGAAAAAATAAACTCAATAATGACCTTAAACAACACCAAATACGAAAATTTAAAAAAAATAAACTATGACAATTATTTTTCAAACTTGACAACCGATGATAACAGTCTATGGAATCATACCAAACGCCTCTTGAAGCACCGTGAACCATCGGTCCCACTGAGAAAATATGATGGTTCCTGGGCTGTCTCGGACAGAGAAAAGTCAGAAAATTTTGCCGATTATCTTTCAACTGTATTTAGACCACATAATGACTTAACTGACGCACTCCAAGAGGAACATTTAGAGACAATCTTAGACTCACCCCTACCAATGTCACTTCCTCCCAAACCTTTCACTCCTACTGAAGTGCAAAACCATATCAATCAATTACCAAAAAATAAAGCTCCTGGTTATGATCTCATCACAGCTGAGGTACTCCAAAAACTACCCAGAAAATCATTAGTTTTTCTTACAACCCTTTATAACGCCATTCTCAGAACAACGAAATTTCCCTTACAATGGAAACTCATGACTAGAGACGCGGACCCTGGTCAACGAGATTCAAAACTTGGTGTAAGAAATGGACAATAAAACTTAATTATGACAAATCCCTTCATATTACATTTACACTACGACGCAAGACCTGCCCCCTGTTTACATTGACAACCAACCTTTACATCAAACTTAACAGGACTTACGCTTGATAGAAATTTCAAGACAAAAAAAACAGACGTTACAGTTAAGACTGCGACTTCTATACGCAGTACTTCACAGACGCTTAAAACTACCTTTAAAAAGTACTTGATTAAACCCATCTGGACGTTTGGGCAGAAAATACAGACATTTCAAAGACCTTGTAAACTTTATCGACAATTTCATGAGAAACTACGTGGACACACTAAACAAACAGATACATAATATGGCAAAACAGTTTCAATGAAATTGCTTATTCTGTTTTGCAATGTTTAAGTTAAGTTGGTATTTATGCTTTTGAATGGAATATTCATTTTTTATTGTTATGCCGCTGTTATGTGATACGTCCATAAATGTTGAAATTCCTTAGTTCATTGTCTTCCAACTGTCTTAATTTATTGTATTATGCTTTTATTTTATTTTTATAGATTATTATTAATTAGTTTCCTTATAAATAACGGATGAATACTTATATTATATTACTATAGCATAGACTTGATGAATTATTTGTCACTTTTATTGGTCAATTAGATTGATCCTCCTATACCATCATGCGGAACTATATCTAATACTTTAAAGTGTTTTTTTCACTAGCATCCCAACGAATTATCTATCTCTCTAAAAAAATAAACAAAAATAAAAAAAAATAAATGCTGCTATACTTTATAATACTTTAACCAGTCCTTTTTTCAATCTTGTGGTACCTCCACTCAGAGCTAAATTTAATAGTAGCTAAAACATAATCAATATTTAATCATAGCTATTTGACAACTAATTTCCTGTATTTAATCACCTAATTTAATAATGATTTAGAGACATATGACGGACTATGTTGTGAATTGAAGGCAAAACATTCAGGACAATCACAAAAGCACCATGGTGCGTAAGCAACATAACTTTACATACTTACCTACGCATACCAACAGTTAACTCTATAGTAAAGACTATCTTGTAAGAAAAGCACAAGTTTATGCATCAATGGTAAAAGATCTGAATAAAAACATATCTCCAGTTTGGATTCCATCACACATGGGGATTAAAGGTAATGAAGCAGCAGATCTGGCTGCCAAGGAAGCAGCATTGTCATCGATTGATATTACAAGGATCTACATTTGCCACTTTTTAAAATACAAAGGAACTAAATAATCTGAAAACTGTAAAAAAATGATTAAAAATATGGAAAAGTTCCAACCGCAGCAACAGAAGGGAAGAGGTAGTTATAACCAGACTCAGAATAGGCCGTCTTACCCATGGTTATCTTATAACAAAGGACAGTCCACCGAAGTGCACAACATGTTAATAACACAATTAATAATTAATTTATTACCACCGTAGTATCGTCCGATTAGCCATAGCAGCATAAAGGGACGTTAAATGAAACAAACAAACAATTAATAATTAGACACATACTGGAGGACTGCCCCCTGTGGGATAGATATTTTCAGGAAGCGCTGTTACAAAGATACCTCCCAACTATTCTTGGCGATAATAATAAAAATATAGACAAAATCATCCAATTTCTCAAAAAATATAATCGTTTTAATAAAATTTAATAAAAATCTATATATATATATATAAAATATATATAAAACTGACACTGAAGACCCTTGATGTTGAGTGTCCATAAGCCCACTAACCCAACAAACGATTCTACGAAAAATTACATGGACATCCTGATACACTTATAAACGACATGGCCACAATACATATTCCCAACACACAGAGAAGACTAAAAAGGAGCTGGATGAGAGACCTCCTAGACTAAAATAAAATAAAATAAAGACTGGAGGTGCCGCTGGGTTCTGCTCTCCCTTATGCCTTTTAAGCCATTTACATTCTTACAACACATTAACTGGTTGTCATAAAAAAAGTGTTTTTATAAAGTCCTGAAATTATTATGAAGATTCACTGAAATAATTATTCTGCAACGATTTGTAAGTGAAGTTCATAAAAGTCAACTTAGCCTCTTTGAAAGGAATATTCATTTTTTTTTTTTTTCGATTATCCCTCAAATCGGTGGTACTATACGTCAATAAACGTCCCTTGATTCAATGCCTTCCATTAGCCTTTTATTACGACTATAATTGCTTTGTATTTTTAATCATCCTATCTGCCATTATCTAAGAATTTCTACGATCGGATAGCCAAGATCTGGTAGGTTCTTCGCGCTGTCCTGACCTTCCCTAAGAGTGGGGCGACCGAAGGAGGGGCTGCCTGCGGACCGGCTGTTCACAGTTGAGGCTCGACCTCTCAATAGCGACAACCTCAGTACAAGTTCTCATAGCTAGTGTTTCCGTGAGTGTCGTAGTGAATTTCTGGATGGCGACCGCACATCATCAGGAATGACAACCGGTGAGTATCTATATTTTATAAATACAATTATTAATTAATTTATTGTAATTACGGACATTAGTTCTGTAAAGCTTTTGAATTAATGCCAAAATTATTGAAAAAAATATTCGTTCACTGATACTTTTATGAATCCTATATTTCACTCCTTCACTTGGAAAATAGCAGAAATATTACCAGTAGCTTAATGGATTCCATATCTGAAGATATAGTAAAAAAAAAAATATATATAATAATAATAAGCCAATGCAGTTACTTACATACAAAAAAAAAGAAATATTTATTTTAAAATTAAATAATAATAATATATTAAATTTTCACTGGAGTAAAAGGAACGGCGAAGAGAAAGGCTCGCGGATCCAACCACCTCACTACTGGTAAGACCGCATTTTGAGTCCATTAGGCGATTTCTCAAGTCCTAATGGCAATCGCTATTAATTAAAATATAATTTTTTGATTTCACAATTCAATTATAAGGCTAAATGGCACAGAGTAATTAGAATCAATAACTATTAATTAAAATTTCTTCGTAAATAAAAATTAATTAATTTTAAAAACGATCAGTTGTAAGAATAATGAGCAATGTTATCTCCCAAAATAATTTTATTAATCAAAAATATTTAAAATCATACGGGCGACGTTTCATGATTTTTGCCATATTTTCAAGCCGTTGAATATATTTCATAGCCAATAAAAAATATAATGTGTTAGTCCTTTTATATTAATAGCATTTCAAATATTCTGATGAATAAGAAGTATTTTTATAAGGATTGACGATGCATTTTATTAGAAAATATTTTTATTGACTATGAAATATATGTAAGGGCTTAAAAATATGGTAAAACCATGAAACGTCGCCCATATGATTTTAAATATTTTTGATTAATAAAATTAGTTTGGGAGATATTGCTTATTATCCATATAAATATCTTAATCTCCTTATATAATAAATATATAAAAAACTATTATTTTTAAAAATTAAAATTTAAAAAATAATTGAATTTTAAATATTTTCGCTCATCAAAACATACACTTTTAAAAATATATGGTCCTTTCAAATGTGACTAGAATAATCATATTAATCAATAATTATTATTAATTATAAAAAAATACTTTAATAACGAAAAAAAATAATAAAAATACAAGCACTACTTTTATCAACTATAATGGCTTTTTATAGTAGATAATACAATTTTAAATACAATAATACAAAATTTATAATTCATTTATTGAATGTTAACTAAAATTGAAGAAAACCGTAAAATAATTTGTTAATTTTTGATAATTAAATTACAATAATCTAAATAATAACTTGGAAAATATAATTTTTTTCTGTTGATTGATACGTAATTTTGAATTAGATGTCAGAAGTATCATTTCAACGAAGTATCAGCTTAAAGACGTTGATGAATAAGAAGGGTTCAATTCGAAATAGTTTTTATTTTTTTTATTTTTTTTAATTTTAAACTATTTATATATAAATTTTAACAATATGATTCCTTAATCTTTAATCCTATAAATTATGTTAACATAATTTCCAAAACCATAGAAAGAGCATATTTAATGATGTAGTTTAAACAAATGTTTTCTCAATTTTAGTAATTACATTTTACTATATTGTAAGAAGAAACCTTAAAGACACTGATCGATCAGATGGTTCATTTTGGCAATGTTTTTTAAAAAATTGGACGTCTAAAGGAGCTTTATCGAGACAGTCTATGATAAAATTTTCGGAAACTAAATATTGTACGCAATATATTTTTTCGGATACACTGTTGAACGATGTAGGTGCGATCAAGTTTGAACAGGAAAATCAAGTTTAAGCATCTTAATAAGGGCTTATTTGCAAGACGCATAAGGCGGATTAATGTCGAAACCCATACATTTGTATAATACATCAAAAGCAGCCAGTCCATAAATATAGGGATTAAGCTGAAGAAAATATAAATTATTTTCTGTCCTTAAAAAAAAAAAATTAAATGAAAATTAATTAGGAGATTTTCTTTTTAATTTTTCAGCTAAAATAAAAACTCATTAATTTTATAATTTTTCAGAATTCCTAAGATTTTTTCCTTATTGTGGCAGTTATTGAATAATACCGCTTTCCTCGAAAATTAAGATTCCTTAAGCCATAAAAGACACGGATTTGGTAAATTAGCAGTTTGCGAGTTAGAAAGTCGACTCAATGACGATTCGTTAACTGCTTAAGACTGTATCAAGCCGTGTTGGCGTGACTCGTTAAAAAGTTCCACGGAGGAACACGTTATTGGACCGCGGAAAATGAAAAGAATCCGAAAGATATCCAGCGATTTAGAGGTTTCCAAAGAGGTCGTGGAAACTACAAATTAATCAGTCGTATCTTTATAATCAACGGCACGCGATTTCTTGTTATATACAGGATCTCGACATTGACGGGTCTTCCTACGATTTGGGTACTGTTACTCCCGGAGGCTCTTTCTTCATTTTGAACAGATGTTTGGCATTTAACTTTTCCTTTTAAGGTTAGGAGATTGTTCATTTAGTAATGAAGTATAGTGGATTCGAAAGGGATGTGCTCTATCCGTTTAAGGGATCTTTTACGAAAAACGGACTCGATAAACGAATTCGAAAAATAGGTTTACATAACGCTAATATAGGCTGTAAACTCCCAAATCATTCGTGACTTTCACTACCATATGGCAAGACCTGAAAAAAAGATCAATAAATCAAACATTATTCATTTTCTTATTAGGATGTAATATAATATAAATTATAATATAGATGAAATGATGTAAAGTTTCTCGGATCGAGGGTAATTTATAACCGAAATACACTGATCAATTGATGCAATACTTGTTAGCAATTATTTCTTTGAGCCATGTGGTACGTTTTCATGTTTAAATATTTCTCAATATTATGACTAAATAGATCTGACATAATAAACATAGGTGATATTTAACAAATATAAAGCTAATAAAAAAAATAAAAATAAAACTTAAAGCACATACCATACAAAAATAAAACTGTTTCATTGACAGTTTTTACTCTTTTGGTAATAGGCTCTAGATTGCCAATTATGACTATTATATATATTAAATTGTTAGTTCCATTTAATAGATTATATTAAAAGTTTTACTTTCTAATACACTTTTTTTTAAATTTTATTTAGGAATTCTTTTTATTTTCTAACTCTTACGTCAACTTGAAGCTTAATTATGCAACTGATTACTTCATAAACCTCAAATCGGTTATAATTGTACACTCAAGGTCACTGGGACCAATAAGTCGACAGCTAAAAATAGAAAATGAATGACCATTTATTCTGGAAGGTTCTTTTTAAAAAATCTTTTATATCTTGGTCACGCTCAGGAAAATTAAACCTCATTGTAATAACTTGATTCATTTATTTCTCTAAAAATCTTCTTTTTGTTTATGCAATAGTAAACATGTTATAAATATTTCTATTAAAAATAAATAAATAAATAAAAACAAAGACAAGATCCTCATTTTAATTTTTGTCATATTAATTTTAATTTTAATTATATATATTTTTTAAGCTTTATAATGAAATTTACATACATGGAAATATAAAGGTAATGCTCATAGTGGCATGTCAATTGTTTGTAAAGCCTTTGGCTACACTTCAATAAATTTTCTGTATTAGAAGGTCCTGAGGCCTTCTTCTATTTTGACGCCTCAAGGGGATATCAGGAATAGAATAGGAAGCAAGTTGAGATACTAGTGGATTTGAATGGTTATGGAGTTTTCTATGAAAGTATATAGGTATCTGGTTTAGGCTACATCAGCAACATATGGCACATTAAGATCTTTATGGATACTTTTGTGACCAAATAAGGTGCATAGAGTATTTTTCGAAGGATTTTGGATTGTTAGGATTGGATACGAGACGAATAGGGTGGATTATTGCAGCCTCAGAGCTCGACTGCGTTTGTTCAAATAGATTTAATTACTGTCATGTAAATGAGTCTTTTGTGATTAATCGGAAGATTTTATCGTTTGTTTAGTAAATGTTGAAGAAGTCAGTTTCTTGTCGTTTTAGTTTAGTATGTGAGCTTCAGGAAAGTCTTTTTTTAATGAATTCAATTTTTTTTTTTTAGCCTAAAGATATGATTCATATAATGATTATTATTTATCGATTTTTGATATCATAGCATTATTATTATCAAATTGTTATTACATGTAAATAATTCAAACTTTATTTAATGAGTGATGCTATTTTAAAATTATGCCGTTTACAAAGCTGAATAAACTTTTAAGAATTTTAAATTTAACTAGAGCAAGAAGTGTTTTTTAAAAATAAAATTTAAAATATATTTTAAATAAATTTATAATTTATTTATGTTACTGGAACGATATTTTCACGTAAGTACTTCACGATAACAATTTATATTCACTCGTTAACTGCTTAAGCCCTATAATGTGGTATTAAATTGAAATATTTCATAAATGACACTAACCCGGAAGATGCTACTTGCTTTATAACCATTTCGAATGCTCGAACTCCGTTACGAAGTCGTCATGAGACAAGATTCGATGGGAAAGTGTTTCTTCTTTCGTTCCAGAGGGATCGCAGCCATTAAAGGAGTAAACAGTTGAATGGTTTCAACAGCGAACGTACTCAGATGGTTTGATAGTCCTTAAAGAAACAGAATCAGAGCAATACGTTTTTTTTTTTTTCGTACCAATCATCGTTCGCAAATGGAGGTATTCTTTGATTTATAGTAGAGACTTCAACGGTCGAGTTCTTATAGGGAACGACTGGAGAGTTGAGTTCTCAATCATTACCAATTGCGAGAAAGTATCTGATAGCTATTAAAACTGCTTTTATGACTTATCCCTAAGTATGGGCAGGTGGGGATTCGCTTTTTAAACTTAGTTATATTGCTAAGGGAGACTTCAATGCACATTTGGTTCTCATGGGAAAATTGAATATATTTTTTTTTAATTTATAAAATAGTCCTCTCTTTATAAGTGGACTCTGTGGTTGATACTTTTTGAAAAAATATTCGTATTTTCTAATTAATTTAGATAATTTAATTTTTTTATTCTAATTTCGAAGAAATAAGGTTATAATAAGTTCTGTTATATCCCATAAACTATTCATTGGAAGCTTTAATTTTTATTTTTCGATTAAATTTAATTTATTTAAAAACTGTTCAGGAGTATAACATTCCTGCAGATAAAGGTGGTTTGTTAAATATCGTATCTTTGTCATTTAATTATTATGGTATCTGAATATACAATGTATTATATTTTACCGATTAAAGAAAATTTTGAAGCATAAGGTAATAAATCAATAAAATTCATTTTATTTTTTATCACAAAAAAAAGTTATTCCTTAAATATCAAAATATTTATTTATTATTTTAAATTATGAATTATAACACATTTATTAAATGATCTAATAAACGGATATCAAGAAAATTAGTTTAAAAATTAGCTGTCTCTTCCAAAATGTTCTGAATCAAAAATGATGTCACGAGGAAATAAGTTAAGTATATTAAATGCTATACGTAGGAACTATTGAACTAGTATGCATGGTCAATTGTTAAGATTATAAATCAAGAATATATAACTATTTATATTCTTATAATGTCAGCAACATGTGGTACTAGGTAACATAATTTATAGGATTAAATATTAAGGAATCCTATTGTTAAAATTTATAAATAAATAGTTTAAAATTAAAAAAATAAAAACTATTGCGAATTGAACCCGTCTTATTCATCAACGTCTTTAAGCTAAGACTTCGTTGAAACGATACTTCTGACAACTAATTCAAAATTACGAGTACTTCCATCAACAGAAAAAGTTATATTTTCCGAGTTTTTATTAAGAATATTACAATTTAGTTATTAAAAATTAGCAAACTTTTTTACAATTTTCTTCAACTTTAGTTACGTTATCACAGTTTCCATCATGTTAAAAACTGAGATAAACAATAATAATTAAACTGAATAAAGTTAGTCGGTTGTGACCAAAATATTGCTCACTGCAACGAATTATGAATTATAGACGTAAAATCTGCATAACCGTTAAAGAAAATTCTGCAAACCACGGATTACTAACAACTAGCATTAAAGAAGCTGTAGCTTAGAGGAAATTATTTGGCGCTGAAGAGTCACTGACGTCGATGGATTCGTCACCATCTGTCAGGCAACTCATCCTCGATCAGGTTTCGGAAAATCTTTTCGTGTTTTTGTTATTGATTTTCAGAACAATTTGAATTCAAATATTGAAAACCGAAATACATTATAAAAAGAAAAGGGCCAATCCTTTAAAAAGCGGGCGACCTCGTCCAAAGGCGGGAGTGGGAGTCCAGTTATCCTTCGGCAAAATGTAAAACGAAAAACCCACATTTGAAATTTGGATGAGACCTTTCCCTTTTGAAATTGCTACTTAATCCCACACGTATTAACAGTATTAACTACTAGCCCACGCTTGAAGAATTGATTTCAATTATTAAATTCAAATTTAAAAATTACTTTTAACAGGTACAAAATTCCATCCTATTTATTATTTTTATTTTCGCAATTGTAAAATGTCTTATTCTTTATTAGATGTTTACATCCACATATAGTTTAACCAGGACAAATAAAACGTATTACAATTATAATATTAAATTAAATATTATATTAAAAATATTAATTAAATAAAATACAATAGTATTTAGAAATATTACCAAGAAATTTTAAATTTATAAGGTTTATATCTGCCCCTTGCATTCATTACGTTTTTCATTCAATAGGTTGTAGGTCAAGTGTTACTTGATTAATTAATAATTAATTATCTATCTGATGCAAAATTGTAATAGATCATATTAATTTAAAATTTCTTAATTTTTTTAAATACTACGTGCTTTTATTTAACTCATATTTTTATTATTCCTAATAAGTTTCTTTTCCTCTAGTTAAGATAATTATGCACGTAAACACCTAAAAAATGCTATAAATCATATAAATTCAATTTTGAAACTTAATTTTTAAATTATTGTTTTCGTTTGTTTAATTAATATTTGAAATAATCCTAATCATAATATAATTAGGATTGATTTAATTAATTTCCACTTATATTGTAATTATTTTATTAGAATACTTGTTTCGAATTCTAAACATACATCTTCAGTTCTAAAACATAAAAAATTTTCAGCACATCAGAACTGTGTTACATGGATTATATATACTAATGTTTTCAAAAATGTAAGGCAAGAGATCAAATATTGGTACTGACCTGAGGAGATCTAACAGATATATGAAATATATCTATCGCGGAAAGGAGAAGGGGCTGGCAGGTTAAATTTTTGGGGTTTACTATAGAATTCCCCCTATGAATCATTGGATTTTTTCCGTTTCAGTATATCTGGTCATTTAAACAAAAACCTGTCTCGGTTTTCAACGATTTTATTATTTCTAATGATTCATTAATATTTAATTTTACCTTATTTTCTACTTGATTTATCAATCTAATAATTTTATGAATCTTTAGAAATGATAAAATCGTTTAAAACCGATCCAGATTGATCCAGAAAATCCCATGGTAAATACCAAGAATTTAACCTACCTGCCCCCTTCCTATTTCTATATCTCCTCAGATGAGTGCCAATATTTTATTTCTTGTCTTTCATTTTTGAAAACTTTATCATATATAATCCATGAAACATAGTGATGATACGTTGAAAATTTTGTATGTTTTAGAACTGAATATGAATGTTCAGCATTCGAGACTAGTGTTCTAATAAAATAATTCTAATAGAAGTGGCAATTAATTCATCAATCCTTATTGTATTGATCCTTCTATACCATCATGGGTATCTCAAGTAATCATATGTTCTTACACCTGTCAATCGAAGTGCCTATCAATGACTTTGATGAAATACTGAATTACTTGGCGTGAAAGGCATGAGGGGGGGGGGAGAACCCTGAGGAACTTCCTCCTAACTTTATTTCCTTTTTTCTTTTCTAACTTAGCTCATGAGATCCCTCATCTAGCTCCTCTTCAGCCTTCTATGGCTTTAAATTATATAAATTTTATTTATATTTATTAAACTAATTTTTATTTTTTTTTTTTAAATACTGCAAAACCAATTGGGTAGAATTTTTCACCTGTCAGTATATTTAATCAAACATTATTTTTTATAACGTCTCAGGAAGAGGCAGTGTTAGATACTCTTTCTTATGACCAATTGTATTGATCTAGGAGAACATGAGTGTTCTGAATCTAATGTTTCGGTTTTTTAGGGCTAGAAAATAAATCTAATTTAGATAACTATTAGGTTAGAAGAAGTGAGCAGAAAGCTAGGCTAGAACAAAGGAACCGAAGAAGCAGCACGGAGCAGGCCGACATTCCGCCTCTAGGACATCGACCCACACTCTCCTGCTATGCCCAGGGTACTTATCCCTTACTGCCATTCTCAATGTATCCCTCTCGAAATATATATTATATATTTCTTCGGTATTTCCGTTTTTAAAATAAATTAATTTAAAAAACAAACAATAAATTATAATTTCTATTTAAAAAAGTTCTTTGCTGTATTTGATGGATATAGCTTAAGCTCTTGGAGCCATCTCTCTATAAACTTGACCAAGTTAAACGACAAACTTCCAAGTGTTAAAATTACTGAAACTTTGTATCATCAATATTTTGAAATAATCATAAAATTACACCGTTAATATTTATCGGAAAGGTAAATAAATTTGTAATATAAAATAGAAATAACATAAAGAAAAAAATTTTTTTGTAAGAACTTAATAACTGAAAAATTACTTACTTATTAGTAAAGCTATTTATAAGAGTTAGCTAATTAGTATGATATCTTAAAGCTCATCAAATCGAGAACATTAAAAACAAAAATATAAAAGAAATTAGGGGTGGTTAGGAGTGGTTATGAAGCTTACTATGAAAGGATACATATCTGGTTTGGGCTAAATCAGCAACATATGGAACATTAAGCTCTTCATGGATAAGTTTATTGGTGACAAAGAAAGGAGCATTAAAGATTTTTTGAAGGATTTTGGATTGTAAGGATTGGATACGAGATGAATTGGATGGTTCAGTGGAGCCCCAAAGATCAACTCCGCACGTCCAGATAGGTCTAATCACAGTCATGTACATTAGTCTTTTGTAATTAATTGGGAGATTTGAACGTTTGCCTAATAAATGTTGAAGTAATCTGTAACGACGGTCGCTTATAATTAGAAACAGCGATAAAAAAATGTTTTTAGGTGAAAAATATGATGCGGTGTGTACCCAGTAAGATGAAATTGCACATCACCATCCTAGATTTGCTTTCATTTCTATAAACATTTTTAGAATTATTTAAACAAAAAAAAATTATAAGTAATTATTGATTAGATGTTATCTCATTTACATGTACATACTCATTTATAATTTACATACACGCCCCTCTTACAGGGTTACTGTAAGAGGGAAAACAAGATAGTATCTTGTTTTATGATAGTATTTATCACAAAGCAATTGGTTACATTTTATTTTTATTTTGTTAGTGTTTTCCTTCCAGCAGTAGCCCTGTTAGAAGAGATTTTATTTATTTCTGTACACCTACTTAAAAGTATACAAAGTACATGTAATTTAAAATTTTTTTTTTTTATTATTTGGCATATACAAACACATCTACATTTGGCGAAAGTTATTCTATCATGGGAAATACTTAAAGAATATTTAATAGCGAAAATTTATTTTTAATCTTTAAAAGGTGTTTTATATTGATATCCTCTATATTTGAGATAGAATTAAAAAAAAAAAAAATATTTTGAAGCCTTTCAACATAACGACGATTGGTTACATGTAATTACTCATACATACACTAACGATAACAATTAAGTATTATTTTAATGCAATAAATTTAATTTAATTAGCTACGGACACTTAACATATTTATAATTGCACTGCTAAATGTAGCAGCAATTAATGATTTTAACAATTATATTATGTATAAGATATAGCAATGTGTGTGTTTCCTCTTTCTTCGAGATTCATTTGACTTCTTCTTATTATTTATAGAATTTTGTTTTCATTTATAAATTATTTTAACAGTGTATTATACATACAATATATTCTTAAAAAAAACAAATAAAATCACCTTGACAGAATAGAAATGTTTGAAATTAGAATGAATCGTGAAATTCGATTATGAAAAAATAATTGTTCTATTATTTTTGCTTACGTTTTGACACACACATAATTATAAATTAGTACTGAAGAATAAATAAAATTAAATAAAAAATTTGTTAGGAATATAGAACTGAAAACATTTTATTGTTTTACCAACCCTAGTTATATTCAATCATTTTAGTTCACCTAATCATTCTAATTATGATTCACGTCTTATTTTTAAACGATATAGTTTTTTTATTGCGTTATTTGTAGCCACTTTAAAGGTTCATCGTGAGGTTCCCATCGAAAGACGAAACAAAAATAAGAAAAAAATCTGTTTTATAACACTTCTTTGTAATAATAAAATGCATTGTTATAAATATATCTTTATCGCTAAACTCTATTGTTTTATTCAGAAATAAAAAGAATAATTGTTCTTTTGTTTGCAACTTGCTAGGGATTTTCATATATAAACTATTACAGAAGTTATAACTGTCCATCTTGAGGCCATATATTGCCTTCAAACGAACAACTAGTAGCCTAGCCGAGAGAATAAACGGTGTAGCTTTAACTCGTTAAAGTTTATGGTGGTTTTAAAATTTTATGAATTGACGAAGAACTCTTTAGGACTCCATGGTCCTTCCCGAGCTAATGCATAGATCCGTTTCAGCTTAATGACGCATTTCTTAGTGCTTCGTTTCAGTCATAAAATATCCTAGGTATCGAATTAATTGACAGGAAGTGGTAGCTCGAATCAACTCATTTACCGTACTTCAACAGTAATTATATTTAAATTGTGATTTTTTAAAGATCTATAGACGTGTTACCTGTAGCGGAATATAAAAATTATGTTCTGTTTTGGAAGCTCTGTCATTAGACTTACTAGTAATCTTTAAGTAAAATAATTTCGAACCCCAACTGAAAACGATCCTCTAGTCCAAATCCTTCTGACTTGGCCTTTTAAATGTTCTTCAGAAAGTCAAATTATACATGTATATTAGTAGTTCCATAATCAGTTATTTTTAAAACCTGTACCTCTACAACCCATGAAGTGTCATACAAGGATGCTGTTACTTTACCAGCGGTTGTGAAACGATCAGCTTTGGCCAAAATCACCCTCAACCCCAACCTTCCCCACAATTAAGAGTACCCACATTGTTCGTTGAAAAATAGGAAGAAACCTATTACCATATATATTTGTAGTGGTTGAAAAAAGTGTATTTTATACATTTATCTATAGGATATTATTTCTGTTCAGTGGGTAAGGATCAAAGCCCTGAAGACCGAGTTTGAGTCCAGCTAAAGGCAGAATATTTAATTTCAATCGCGTATCGACATTGGAGTCTGGAAACCCACCCTCTTTGGGCACATCTAGTCTCTATAAAGTATCTCTTAATTAGAAGGAAAACCTATCGGTTGTGTGTGATTGCTCCCCACATCAAGTTAAGATGAGGAGGGGAACATTGTACAACGTATTCCTATTTATTTGTAAATTAGCCGCGAAAAAATAGGGGATTTTAGTTTAAATGACACACTCAAGTACTGGAAAAAGAATATTTTCGTTCCTTATTTTTATTTGCGATTTTGGTTGGAACAAGAAAAATGGTGATTTTTGGAAATTGGTTACAAAATATATAGCTTAGACGTTCAAAAATAATCCTGTTTTTCATACCTATAAATAATCCACTGAAAATAAAATAATATCAATCATTTTTTTGTATGAAATTGTTATGAACTACTGGTTTTCATTACTATATATTTGTTTATATTTATCATATTTTTTCGCCTCACCAATTTCTGAGATATTACTAGTAAAGATACTTACAACCGTCATGAATTTATTTATGGCATAAATCAAAAGGAAATTTCGAAATATATTTCGTCATCGGTTAAACTCTTACCCTTTCTTATAAGAAGCATGTTTTTTTTAATACAGGGTTTTTACGCGAAAACAACTCAAAGACATGCAACCTTACATCATCCTTGTTTACTTAGCTTACATCATTTACGAAATTCATGAAGAAAAAGCAATAAAAAATAAGTTTTGAAACGGAAAGCAAGATTTCGTATCTTTTTATGGGGTATGTTTCCTCCATAAAGTTATTCTGATAAGTGTTGGGAATTGTTTATGTTAAATAAATAAATAAATATGTTTTTTTATTAATAAGCCAGAATTAGAACATCTCTTCTATGGATTTGCAACAAAAAAATGACTCCCAAATAGCCCTTGCGTAATCCTCACTGTTGGAATTAATAGCCATGAAACAGAGTCTCATAAAACTAAGCTGAACGGTACCTTCGGGGAAGAAAAAACGCCCAAGAGTACTTTCATGTCATAACCAACCTTACACCCTCTTGAAGAAGAATTGTCAGATCATCCTCTTGGTTGTGTTTAAATAGGTGAAACGGATTCTGACTGGAAAGCAGGTCAGGATGGAAAAGGCGATTCGTAGGCGATGGAAAACGGGCGTAGGCTTTGAGTCTCGGCAACACTTTCGAAATTAATACATAATTTATTTGGGATATATTAGAGCGTAGATTGGTATGTAATAGTGAGAGAAGCGAAATCGTTCATAGAATTGATTTATGTCCAACAACTTGGTTAGTCAGTTTTACTGAAAAAAATATAATTTTTTTATTATTATAATTAGTATAAATGATAGATTTCTACTTATTTTCTTATTTACAAGAAAACAAAAGTTTAATGAGAACAAGAGGTACTTGGAAATAGTTAACGAGAGCAATTTAATATATATTTACTACGTGTAAATTTCATTATTTTTTTAAATGTTTACGTCCTTATTTACTTTAACCAGGATAAATAAATCGTATTAGAATGATTTTTAATATCACTTTAATATACTACTGCATTATTTAAAAATTTTACCAGGTGATTTCAGATTTACAAAACAAGGTTTATATCCGCCCCATGCGTTCATTAAGTCTTGCATTCGATACTGTATAGGTCTAATGTTATTTTGAATAAATAGTTAAGAGATCTAGTCCATCTTATGTAAAACTGTAATAATTCAAATTTATTTATAATTTCTGATCTTATCATTATTTAATTGATGTTTGTAATAAACATGATAGTGTGGACCAGACAGTTATTGACAGCCACAAGGAAAAATTTCGAAAAATTCATACTATGATTATAGAAAGAATAGTTCCGTAAAGTTGAAATTTGCAGTAACTTTTCCTTACTTACTTGACTTTAAGCTGATCAAGAACGTTTACAAGAAAAATTATTCCTGGAATGTATTTTAAAATATACGGAAAAGGATATCATTTAATATATAGACAAAATTGAAAGTATTTTTAAACAGTTGAGTTACAGAATTTAAAGGGAATATTGTTACTTTTTTTGGTTAAATTTTAAAATAGGATTTCAACAACTGTTTAGTTACATAAGTACTTTCAATTCTGTCCATATTTTAAAAGATGTACTTAGGGTGCCAATAACTGATTTTACATTATTTATTGTCACTATTTTGTAAAATACATTCCAGGAATAATGTTTGCTGTGAACTTCTTTGCTTAGTTTAAAGTATAATAATTAAGGAAAAATCATTGCAAATTTCAGCTTTATTGAACTATTCTTTTTATCATTTTAGTATGAATATTTTCTTAAAAGTGTCAATAACTGTCAGATTTACCCTGTATGTAGGAAATTATTTCATTTTTAGGATATGGCAAATAAGATGGTGACGAGTAACAAGGTAAAATCAGTTATCGACACCCAATGGATATCTTTTAAAATATGGACAGAATTGAAAGTACTTTTACTCAGTTGAGTTGTAGGATTTCAATAGAATTTTATGATTTTTTTCTGCATATTCTTTTACCGTTTATATGTCATGGTTATAGACATGAACAGTTAAAAAGAAAACTAATAAATCTAATAATTAAAAATTAATAGCTTTATTTATTTTTAACCCTAACACGTTTTATATGCCCTAGTTAAAATTATTACGGGTTTCTAACACCTAAAAAAGAATGAAACTTTAAGCTGCCAGTATATTTTCTCCACTATATATAATTTTCATCATACTGATAAAATGTCTCGGATGTTGGTTTAAACTATATAGTATTATAAATTAATATTTTTTGTAAATTTAGGGTTAATTATATATATTTAAACTTTGAAGGTTTTTTTAATACTTACATACATTTGAAGCTATTATTTTTAAACTATGGTATGTGTTAGGTTATAAGGTTATGTATATATAAAGAGATCTAGTCCTAATACTGTTTAGATAACATCGCTGATTGAATACGATTTTTTTTTTTTCTCTTTTGGCGCCGATAATCAAACTACTCAATAGTGAACGGCAGGTATAGCGGATAAAAAAAAAATCCCCTACTTCCATGGCGAAATGGATGAATGGGATTTTTCTGGCCGATCTGGAGCGGTTCCACTTTAGCACTGTTCAGTCGACAAAAAAACAAAAAAACAACTACATCCAAGACCACCCTTTGTTTTGTACACAATGGGCTTCAGAAACTCGATTTGGATTAAATTTTAGGGAGGTAAAAAGAAACGGAACCATCGATAAAAGCTGGAAAATGAATTATCCACCGGAGACAGGAAAGGGGAATTTTCTGAAGTAATCGGTTTTCCACAGAGCTGCTTCGTCCCAGAACTCGTGAGTAAATTCTGAAGGTGCCACGGAGATTATGAAATTAAGATTCAAAGATAATTCAGCAATAATAAAGATGTAAAATTATTATTAATTCATGGTTGCATAATCAATTGAGTGATTAAACATTTAATGCTACAAATCTCGTATACCTCTTCCCTCTTGTTTGTGTAGGTCTATAATCCGGGTATAAACCGCTCTTTTATACATCTAGAGTAGAAAGTTTAGAGAAGGAGTAAGTTCTAAAATCTATTGTAACTAGAGTACTAAGGTCATTGTTTATTCCTTACGTTTTCTCTTAAATGAAAAATATCCATAGCCCGATTCGAACCAACGCTGGCTTCAATATTTGTTCACTATAAAGCTCAATAGAAAAATAAAACGTATAAACCTATATTTACGATTCTTTCCACCAACACTATTTTTCAATTCTTACAAAAAACGAACGTTTGAAGAAATCACTGTAGCCTTTGCTAAGAATATTGCTTGGAAATGCCTGGAAAGTCTCTTCAAGCACTGGATAAATTGCACTGGAGTATAAAAAAGGGTCGCATTATGGAATAGTTTCGTAAGAGATTTCTTATGATACGTTCATCACGATTTATGGCCGTATTATCTCGATACTGGGCAAAACGGGAGTGTGGACAGGAGTCTCCACTCTTTTATTTGATGCTTTTATGAGGACTGCCTGAACGTTTTTATAAACGATACCAAGAGACGGGTTTAGTAAAAATATATTTTTCATATATATACGAAATATAAAATATATACCTACTTTTTATTTTAGATTTCAATCATTGGGAGTCGAACTTGTGTTATTTACACGTGCAATGTATCATTTATCAGTCGATTCGCGGAGGAACTAATACAGAGGACGAACTATACGAGGAATTCACATCGATAATTTTAAAATTGTATAAACATTATATTTATTGGTTATTTCCACCACCAATAGTAAGAAAATCCTTTTGGGGATTCCCCAAGCCTCAGATAATTGCGTGTATTTATTTTCATCTCGCAAAATGCAATGGACTGTTTCAGCTCTTTTTATGTATCATTAATAACAAAATTATACTTACATAACTAATGGTCCAATCCCATTGAACCATTACCTCCCATCTGGATCCAAGACGGTAAACTAGGAACTTCATATATAATCGAGTTAATTTTTAGTTTTATTTTTTTCTCAATATGCAAGAACGATTTTCCCGCAATTAGTCTCATCGGATTCCTTTGTAATTTGCTTGCGGGATTCTCACCGCAATGTGTCATGCTTATTTATCGACGTTAGATCCGGTTATAGTCGTAAGATTCGGAAATAGAAATCTTACATTATGTACTGATGGTGAAGATTGGTGTTCATGGGAATAATGTCGTCAAGCAGTGAATATTCATTTAATTACATTAAACTAATTAATTGTAAGTGTACAATTTTTTTTCACAGTTCCCTTTAAGAGAGCCATTATTTATTTTATTAATTTATAGAATTAATAATAAATTATGTTGGGAATGAATAGTATGAAATCAGTAGCAGAGATATTAAACAACAATGAAGCATTAAACTGTTTAAAAAAAAAAACTGCTTTCAGTTCATTCAAGAAATGTCGATATCTCTAAAGACAAACTCTTTTAGTATTTGCTCTTTTATAACCGATCTGTAGCTAATAACGCTATTTCAATAGTCATTTTCCCCGACTAATGGGCTATTTTAATACCATCTACATCATTCACATTTTCCATCATCACTTAACAACTATCCAATGAAGTAACGCCACTATCATTCCTGACATTAATAGTTTTTCGAAGTATTATAGACTAATTAACTGATTTTAAATGTTTCATCTCGATTTTACTATCGATAAATTGATTCCGAATCGATCACACCTATCGATTATAGTGGAGCCTTGAAGATTTACGACAGATAGCTTTTCACTTCTGTCAGAAAGTAACGAACTGCCTTCGACCCGCGTTTTCCGTCAACAGGGAAACTCTAAAGAGTTTCCGGTTGATCGGGCAGCCTAGCGGATTAGATAATTTCTTTGTTTTTCTGCCTTGTTATAACTTCAACGATTTGCTTGCCTGTCGTTCGGAACATTAAAGTTACACCCGTTTAGTATTATTACCCCTAAAGGAATAAGTTGTAACTACAGATATCATGAAGTAAGTAGCAACGTGCTTTTACGCACTGTATTTTACTTAAAGTTAAAATTTAAACGGCTGATATAATTATCATATGCTAATCTGAGAGCAAAATCAGTTTCGAAGTACTGAATATATTCTCCAAAGGGATGGGCTCCAAGAAGTGTATTCGATGCAAATGAACAACATTCAACCATTGTAGGAACCCCAATCAGGAATGGCTGTTTTAGGAACTACTGTTCAGCTAAAAGGAGAACCCAGTTCCAAGTCAGAATATATATTGCCAATAGACAATAGTCTATTTATTCAAACATAGAGAGAAAGAGAGAGAGAGATAGATAGATAGATAGAGAGAGAGAGAGAGAGAGAGAGAGAGAGAGAGAGAGAGAGAGAGAGAGAGAGAGAGAGAGAGAGAGAGAGAGAGAGAGAGAGAGAGAGAGAGAGAGAGAGAGAGAGAGAGAGAGAGAGAGAGAGAGAGAGAGAGAGAGAGAGAGAGCGCATGAGTATATTCCTCTCTAAAAAAAAGTTCTTCATAGTTCTGTATAGGAAAAATTCTTTACTCCAAATTTCTTACTCGGTAGGTGTTCTATATGTCAATGACTAAAATTCAACCTGAAACAAAATTCATTAAAAACCGTTTTTAATGTGACCGATTTAATAATAAAAAATTTCGTTTGTTCTTAGAAGATATTTGGAACTAATAATTATTATCAAAAAGTGCTCCATTCAAGAGTTTTAGGCCTTCCTAAGTCGTAACGAAGTCTACAAAATGGCGACTTCACTCTTGATTAAGGGTGTTCAATGTCGAAGACTTCGTGTTTCCAGCGTTGGTCGAGTGCCAGTGCTCTATAAGTTCTAAATGTGAAGAAGTAAAGGTTATTAGAAAGGTTCAGTGGTCTTAAACTATTCTCGACAAGGATGTTATGTACAAGGCTTAAGTAACTTTATTATGCCTTGCATAACTTTTAAAGTACAACAAAGTTGCTTTTGAAATTCAGCTGTTACGCCAAGATATGTAACGATTTAAGTAAAGTCCTCGAAGGAGATGTACCGTAAAATCTGCTCAATTAAATTAAAAGCCGTCTGGGACTGCGTTGCATAAGGTCCATCAGCAAATGTGTAAGAAATTGTGAGCATCAACTGGCCAGTCCGTTAGCAATGAGTCAGCTCTTACAGCCCCCGAAGGAATATTAACAGTAAATGTTGGGACTCCGTTCCAGGCAACAACTGCACGGAATTCGGAGGAATGACTTTGCGGAATACGGCATAGTAGGCAGTGACTTTACTTCCTCTTCTGCCAGAAGTAGAGGAAGTACCAGTGGTTACTAAATAAAACTGATGGATAACAAAATCATGGCGAAAATAATATTAAATGATATTGAAGCATGCAGATATTGACAAGGATGTGTCTTCTAGCTGGGGGTATTTACTTTTTTGGAGTAGCCTTTGTTTCACATTTGAAAATGTAACATTTTGACACGCTCTAGCTCTGTTGATGTTGCTCGAATCGAAAATTTGTCGACAGTATTCTGATCATAAATTAAATGAAAATATTTTATCTTATATAACGGTTTGAATGAAATATGTCACGTTTGAAACTCCTACTTTCTCTAATCTTTGTTTATTTCGAATAATTATATAATAACTGAAGTACACGGTTTTTAAAAGCAGTGTTGGATGATAGTTATATTTTATTTCTACAAGAACGTCTGAAGTTAATATATGATCATTGAAGCACACGGTTTTTGAAACCAATGTTAGATAACAGTAATATTTGATTTCTACAAGAACGTCAATACTGATGATCAGTATAGACGTGTTGATTTGTAACTTCAATATTTTATATTATAGAAGAAATAATTTCCGGTTTAGCAATCTGTCTAGAGTTCAGAAACGATTCATATAACCATCTTTGCGCCTTCGTATCTTCACTTACGACACAAGTCTACATTCTCCTATATTTTACTGTCGACAGCGTTGAATAAACAAGTGCAACTCAATTAAAATCCATCAAAAATCACAGTCACTTTCAACATTTACGTTTGTCAAATCTATCTGTTTTAAGGAAGCTCCGCCGGTTCTCACGAAACCGAAAGTTCTAGGTGAGACTTTCCATTTTTGTGAAAGTAAAAAAAATACAATTTCAATGAAATCACGTTCCATCATTATCGATTCGTAATGCGTTCGTTATTGCGAAAATCTTGTGATGATTTTAGATCGCTTCTGGACTGTATCCAATCGGCGAAATGTCATGAGCTGTCCGTAGAAAACAATTGTAAGAAAAATGTTATCGCCAAGTCCTCTACATGAAAGACTTAAAGTTACAGCCTCTATTTCTTAAAATACTATAAATAGAAATTTAGAGCTAAAAATTGTATACTTAAGTAAACCTTAAAATATAATCTCGAAGTCTTATAACATGAATATTTCGTTACCACAAAAGAAAAATAAATAAATAAACTAGCAACTTATTCCTTTCGCTCTGTAAATCCACGTTCTTTCCGCAATCATTTAAGATTTCTAGGGTTATAGTAGTAGTATTATAGTTTCAGTAACTATATTAAACACGATTTATATTTAACGCTGCTTCATTTCAATAGTTTTGTGAAATTTATTTCGATATAATAATTCCATGAATAAAATAGTCTGGGATGAAGTCAGGAATAAGAAAAATCTTGTCCAAATTAAAAATAAATTATTAGTTCCAACGTTTTGACCTGCCTTGCAGGTCTTCTTCAGGTCTACAAAAATCTGGTTATGACCAAAGGATAACTAAAATTAACATATTAACGAAATTCATTTGTAATTTAATTTAGTTTGTATGCTTATTTGTGCTTATATTTGATTGCATCCATATTTTGCTATTTTTAGTCATAGAGAAGATCCTGATATATAGAAATGTCGGGCTTTATAAAACGTTTTTTAAATTGGACGTGTTTTTTTCTTCCTCATTCAATACATGAGTAAACCATTGTGTTTTTATAAAAAATAAATAAATAATAATAATTATTTTGATACCGTTCTCAGCACATGCTTGAACCCGTTTATTCTAAAATTATGATTGTTTGATCATAACTATGCACAATTATATGTAAATTCAGCTTCTGTTGAATATTTGAACTCGAGTCATTCAAAAATTTTAAATTTTTGCTCTACAGTAAGGGAAGTTCTACTAATCTGGCCGCCACTGGCTGGAACATTTCCTGAATTTTATACTTTAGTTTATTTATTAGTTTCATAAATATATTAAAAATAAATTTAATAATGCATGAGTGACGTGTCTAATGAGCATTTCACTTATTTGGAAAACGATCATGACCATATGTATTTGTATCAGTGGCATGGCGCAAGTCATTACGTTATACTAACGCTGTTATTAGGACCCGGATTGCAATTGCTTTGAGGCAATGTTTGGAAAAAAATCAAAAGGCTTAGATGATCATCTCGTTAAATAACACTATAAATCTAAAAACATTCTTGTATTTTTTTTTGTAGGTACTGCTAATGGCATTGAACTTTTTTTTTCTGCATGTATTACCCGTTTTAATCTTGTTAATCCACGACAACTCCACATGGGGTCGTCAACAAGGCATTTAGCGACCCCCTGAGAAGTTCATTCACTAAGGACCCGTTAGCCTTACAATCCAATCCTTGGTGGATACGACTCTAACTCACCGCAAACCGTAGCTAATCCTCGTTCCCTTAGGAAGGCTTGGACAGAGCACTGTTCATTACCCCCCGCGTGCGGCTGCCAGTGTGTGAATAGATCAGATATGCTAATAGGTTATTGAATAGCGATTGCCATCGATACTTGGCACCGCTAGGGGAGGGTCCCCTAACGTTACCGTGGTTGGGTGCGGGAAGAAAACAGTTTGGTATCTCAGTATCGGCATTGTGACCTACGTGTTGTGAGGTGCGTTTCCTTGCAGTCTCCTGGGGAACACGCGTATTGCATGTCATTCGCCAAATGGTAAGAGTGCCTTTACCTAACATACTTAGTAATATAAGATGGCATTACTCAATAATATATTATTCTAAAAAAAAAATTATGCACGTATATTTCTTATGTGTATAATACCCAGGATAGTTTAAAGATTTTTTTTTCTATCCTATGAAAAACACTAGATACATCGAAAAATCAATATGGTCTCATCTATAATATCGATTATATGATTTTTTTTGCAACAGTTTCTATTCCGTTATCTATACTATTATATAAAAGGACAAGCCATTTTTCGTTTGTGATCACTAACCGAGATAACTGAACCAATCCGTACCAAACTTTAAGCAAATCATCTTGATATTTCCACAGAGGTTTAGCATTAATAAAATTTACAAATTTTCAATTAATTTGTTATTAAAAAAGAGATAAATATGTGCTGCGCAGTGAAGTTTGGAAATATTGAAGACATAATATAAATAATAACTTCAATACTAGATTTTTATCGATAAACAAATGATATTAAATTGTTAATTAAAATAATCTAAGTTTTTTATTTAACAGAGTGGGCGAACCTGCGACTGGGTATGCCAGTATTTTATAATTAGAAATTAGGATTTCTCAATTTCCTACAACCTAAAATTCTCTTCTTTTTCGATTGGTTTAAACATGAACACACTTCTTTTACATCCATTGATATAAGCGAGCTTTAACGAATTCTATTTGTTCAGTCCCGTGGAAGGATTGCCTTTAATGATTTTATTCATACTTCATGGATATCTCAAACTAATAATGAGAATAAACTACCGCCACTATTAACGAAACAATGTAATCTCTATGTATCCTTGCCCCCACGGCACTAGGTTGTGCTCAAATAATAAGCTTTCATCACCTGAGGAAATCATAAGATATTTTAGCTGCTTATTAAAAAAAAAAATGTTAATATTTTTTTAAATAAAATTTAACTCTACTACTTAAGTTACCAATAGGTGTTCTTCCACATGCTTGAAACGTCGTTTATTTTTAGATATGGATCATACCACCTGCGGATACCTGAACACATAAAACTGATTTATTCATATAATTATTTTAATATAAATTAAGCAGGAAAGCAGGTTTATTGCTTTAATCTATACGAGATACAATGAGAAAATTACGACTTAAATGGTTAGCCTCTACTTAGTTGCTGTATCATGTGGAAAATAGCTAAATTAAAGCACGTATACTAAGGATTCTATTTGTGGTATGTTTAAAAAAACTGGATACAGCAGTATTGCTTTCGGGTTTCGTTTTTGAAAATCTAGTCCCGGAAATGTATCCGTCGAGGAATTTTACGTAAAGGATAAGGTCTAACTAATTCAAGGCCGAAAAGTCACTAGAATGTGATTGCTTAAGCGTTGAAATAATTTAAAAAAAAAATCTAATCATTAGATTTGGGCTCCACTAAACCATCCAATTATTCTCGTATCCAATCCTTACAATCCAAAATTCTTCGAAAAAAAGACCTTAATATTCCATATGTGGTTGATTTAACCCAAACCAGATACCATCATCATACTAAACTCGAATTCCACTTGAATCCATTAGTCTCCCAACTTGCTTCACATTCGATTCTACCTTCTAGTTAAGTTTTTATTAAAGTGCTCCTAATGACTTGTTTACTGTTTATAATAACTATTTAATGTCATTATAATAATTTTCTTCAAATTTGCTTGATGTATATTGTATACAGTTAAGTATCAATAAATAGTTTTTAAAAAATAATAAAAATTATAAGATTTAAATAATATTACTTTATAAATATCCTCCATATTTTTGTATTTATAATAATTATATATGGCCATTTATAATAATGATATCATTGTGCAAGAAGTTTAATCTCTCTGTAATTTATATATGATTTCTTAAGTTTTAAATTATCAAGCGTGACGTATTTCAACCTGATAAAACTAAGATTAATACAACTAAAACTATGTGCTATGTACCAGAGTTGGCAAAATTTAATCATAGCTAAATATTTGACAACTAATTTCTTGGAATCGATCATCTAATTTAATCGTGATTAAATCATTCAATCGATTTTTTCAGTCAAATAATCATTAGCTCCCTAAAAACAGACTGACAAATTTAATTATGTTTGAATTGGATGATTAATTTCAGGTAATTATTTGTCAAATATTTAGCTATGATTAATTTTTTCTCAATTCTGCTATGTATTATGCTTTTAGGTTGTTGAGTATATTTTGAAGGATATCAATAATTAGGCGAAAAATTTCAAAATTTTCAAGTTGATAGTCGAAATAAATCTAAATCTTTATTGATTATTCGTGCCGAAAGGTATTAAAGCAAGGATAAAAGTTTTCTACTCCGAACACTTGGATCGGAACCTACGCTCTAATAACCGAACAAAGAACATAACACCAATCTGTCAGGCTAGGTCATAATTTACTCAAAATATAGCAATTTTCATCCGAGAGTTGGGAATTATGTTGTTAGAAGTGGTAAGTGTTGCGGTTTATCCAAGTTAACAATTAGTACTGCTTGAGGCTTTTTTTGAGACTTAATGCATAGGAAGATTACTCTTTCCCCAGATCATAAATCACTGCGGGATTAAGACATATGTTGTACGCCATCGAAGGCGTTACGAGATTAAACTGGAGTACCCTTTCTAGGGTATGAAGTCTTACATAAGAAAAGTGACAGAACATTAAGGTAAGCCGAGAAAGGGATCAGAGTTCAGGAGATTTAATCTCAAAGACTTTCACATCCCATCTACTTGTGCAATCGCAGGCTTCCCTATATCATTTACTTCATATTTACTTAAGCAATAAATTTGATTGTTCATAAATACAAATCTACTTATATCAGGCTTAGTGTTTTTCACTGATCAAATATGAAAATTCCTGATTACAGGAAAAACATTGATTTTTTAACCGTTAATAAAACAATGCTATTAAACCGTTATTGATAACTCATTTCGAGATTGACGATTAATTAAATTAAAACTTCTTAGAACGAACCAATTAACTACAACTAATTACGATTTCAAGACTTTCAATTATTTTCATTCATTATAGTAATACAATAGAAAATGTCTTTAGCAATATTATAAGAAATTGGATAAAGAAAAGTTTTCTCCTGATATAAATATTTATTAGACAGTATCCATATAGTTTATCTGGGCAATGTCTCTTGGCTTTTGCCAGATTTTAAGCCGCCACACGTCTTTAAATTTTTTTTCTTTTTTGATAATACATTTTTAAAAGAACAAAATTTTCATAGAATTCCCAGAATATGGTATATTTTATCAATTAACACCATTAGATTACATTCATCCTAGGTTTATTATCACAAAGTATTATACCTCATTTCATGTTATGTATCATCTTGTGGATGACTTGAAGGATTTGAAATCTATCTTATAAAAAAATCTATCCATTTAACTTAAATAATGGTTGGTACTAGATTTAGTCCAAGACCTTCACCTATCCCCTCATAACTGAAACTAACAGATTTCAGAGATAGTTTTGGTCCAAATATTAAATAGCACAGATATGATTATTGGTAGTACTTTTTCTTAGTTGTGCAACAATTAAATCCGAAGTGGCTTAAATTCAAGCCAAAATTTATATCTATTTTGGTATGTTTAAAGCTCATTTTTTTAAATTCCTTAAAATGTGATATATTTTATTTTTTTTTATTTTTTATCTGTGGATTGAAATTTGTAACTGAGTAAAAAAAAATGCATCTAGTAAATGAGAATACAACGTTCATAATAACGTGTCAATTGCTTGTGAAGCAACTACCTGCATAAATGTTCCACATCAGGTGCCCTGAAAGTTTTTAGGAATGGAATGGGAAGGAGGTTGAGAGATTGGTGAACTTAAATGCTTATGGAGTTTACTATAAAATGATAGGTATCTGATTTGGGCTAGATCAAAGACATATGAAACATTAAGGTCTTTACTGATAAGTTTATTTGTATAAAAGTAAGGAGCATTAAGGATTTGGACTCCAAGGATTTGATACGAGATGAATTGGATGGTTCAATGGAGCCCCAGATCTCAACTCCATATGTTCAATTAGGTATAACTATCATGCAATTGAGGCTTTTTCAATTGAACGTCATCTTACAGCGTTCGTTAAAAACATAAAACATAATATTTACAGTAAAAAACGCAAAGATAGAAATAAGTATGGATCTCATATAAGGGTTGATAAAAAGAGTAGAGCATTGCTAAAAAAAAAAAATTAGAGGCTAGGACATCCCTTTGATTAAGGAACGTAATTGTAAAGACAACTATAGAAGAACCTAGATTGCTTGATTTTTTTTTTTTTTTTATGATTTTCCGTTTCTAGATTAAAATAATTTCCAAATCTTCACGGATTTATGTTTCAATTGCTTGCCTCTGAATGCCAAGTAATTTCATCAGATACGGTTCACTTCTTCTCACTCGACTGATTTAATGTCTTATTTTATAACTAATACATAATAAAGGCAGTTGAAAAATAGCTGGGATATGAAAAGTTCAGTTTGTTTCAAATTATCCTTGGTTTATGGATTTTATAACCTACACATATTCAATACTTGTTTCTCCAACACTGATAAACTCATTTTAATTGTTATCATTCTTTTTTAACATCTGCAAGGTTCTAAGAAGTTTTTCTTGTAGGTAAACACTTCATTTTCCGGAGCGCCAGGTAGCGTCCTCCCATGATCGCCCGCTGTGAAGAAAACTGTTGTAGGTGTGATGTTCGGGAGCCCTGGGAAGGTCGAAGACCTCGGGGCAATTAGGATGGCCATTTGTTGTGGTGTAAATAATTCGAGTCGAATTACTCCACGTAGCCTCAATTGCAGCCGGGGGAAAATAAAAAAAATAATTGAATTAGGGTGTGATTTTGAGCATCACATGAGGTAGTAGCAAAATTGATGAATCACCATGCCAATCTATTTGGATAAGGTGTCTTTTGAATTCAGGTTCCTAAAAATCTTGTATAGATTCTTAAAATATAACTTTTTTTTTTTTTTTAATAAATCATCGAAAACTTTTATTTATATTAATTTAACGTTCTTTTAAAATTAAGGGCGATAAATAATAGTGATTTAATTTGTCCCTTTGATTATTCACTGGAAAGTGATTATTCTAATCAAGGGCTAATTATAAGTCCATTTTGTATTTAGTTAATTTTTCCTTCGCTGGCCAAGATTATAGTTCAAGATTTTCTTAAATCATATCCTAAAAATTAAACAATTTCCTATATATAGGGTAAATTAGACAGTCATTAGCACACTTTAGGAAATATTCGGAAATATAGTAAAATGATGGAAAGTATAGTTGAACAAATTTGAAATTTGCAGTGATTTTGACTTAATTACTGTACTTTATGTTAAAGCATAAACGTTCACACCAAACATTATTCGTGGAATGTATTTTACAAGAAAGAGACAATAAATAATGTAAAATCAGTTATTGACATCCTATGGATACCTTTTAAAATACGGACAGAATTGAAAGTACTTAAGTAGGGTAACCTGACAGTTATTGACACCCCAAATATTTATTGACAGCCTATCTTAAACTTAAAAAAATTCAATTTTGTTCGTATCTTTTATTTAAAATATATCCTTTTAAAAATCTTTTAAAATGCATTCCAACAATAATGTGAACTTCCTTTTTTAGATTGAAGTATAGTAATAAATTACCAGCTGTGTATATTCTATTAGGTAAACTATTTTTTAAATCAAATCATTTTTTTATTTATATAACGTGTAACGAGTAATACAAGTTAAAATAAAATTTTACTTATTTTCACTTAAGCAGGAGTTATCTGTTACCTATCCAGGCAGTTATCTGGATCGGTCAATTTCGTGTTTTACAGGAATGCACTTTGCGCTTTCTTGCTGCATCAAGACATAACATCCAGTCAACTGTGTCAGCACTGAAATGAAACCGAAAGCTTTTCCCCTCCTATCATCGAAAAACTAATATTTTCTTAACCCACACCATCTACTCAAAAAAGATCAAATTTCACCACAGAGTCGGGAAGTGACCAGGTTTGCGGCCATGTTCCCTTAAGGCGATGTGCGGATTATGTAAGGGTTGGCCAACCTGGAACCTGGCGACCCCGTTAACCGTTCCTCAACTGTTGACCAGAAGTGGACTCTTTAGTCTTAATTACTACCTAGTAGTATTAATTAACAGGAATTAACACTAAATTTGACAGGCTTATGCTAACATCTTTGTAAGCCAAAAAAATTGTCCTAACTATTTTAATATGAATATTTAATACAGGAAATCAATCCTTAATTTTTATTCAACTCTAAACCGAAGAAGAGTGGGAAGTTAACTTTAGATGAAAGTATTTGATTAGTGGTTAACTTGTTATTAAATCAAGAAGGCAGTTACAACGCTCTAGTTGATACTATGAAGTTCACAATTATCCGTTGATAATAGCGTATCAGGAGTCGATTAATCGTTGTTTGTTATTTTAGTCTGTTGGGAAATCTTGATTTTTTATTTATTTATTTATATTTTTTATTTAAAGCGAAAATAAAAAAATAAAATAAGATACACTTAGTCATTTTCATACTCTACATTTTCTTACATTTTACTTTTTATTTTTTCCTTTTACATTAATATGTATTTAATATAATATATGAAAAAAAATTTTAACTGCGATTGCTACTTGTTAAATAAGAGAAAGAAGTTATTTATTGAGTTAGTTATCAAACTCTAGGTACAACCACAAACCTGGTAGAATCAATCAAAAAACGGCTTTATAAGGCAATTAAAGTGAGATAATAACCAACAAAATATTTGTTGTTATTTTTACATGTGAATAACAATAAAATGATGAATTATGCAACTGTATGAAAATGAAAGTGGAATAAATTTAAAACATTATCTATTCATTGTTTCTGACATAATACGTCTGCTTGTAAAAGCCATAAAGTGGCAAAATAATTTTTCTTCCGTTTTAATATTTAACCGGGAATATGCTCATTAAAAATTTCTCAGATTTCTAAAAATTTTCTTATTCTCTTGAGTGCATTATAGTAGTAGTTATATTAACTTGGTGACTCTCTAATTTCGGAAATGATAATGACATTTTGTCGAATTTGGAAAAAATTGCACTTAGTGCCTTTTACCTCTAAGTAGTGTAGGTTTTCACTAAAACTGCAAAATAAATTTTTGAAATACATTGTAATCTAATAAATATGTATAAATACAATAAGTATATATACATTGTGTATGAATATGAGTGTAATAAAATGTACAATGGTTTTGTTTGTTGAAGTATTTTAACCATTATTCAAGTTCGGCATTGAAGCAACAGGACTAATAGCAATACCTAACGTTCCTATGCAAACTGTTCTTTCTGACATGATATGGAGTTGTACATTTCTTTCCTTCAGCATACCAGAATGTTCTTTTGCATATGAGACATGTAACTGTACCCCAGAAGAACAGGAGATACAGGCCTCTAGTTCTGTACAAAATGGCGGAGGAAGAATAACGGTCTTCGGGTTAACTAGCTAATTAGAGAAGGCCTCGTGCTCGCGATCCTGGCCCAAGATATCCTTGGTGCTCCTGCGGCTAACTGTATCCTTGTCTTATCGCTGTTCCGGAGGCTGCCCCTGTCTGTCGGCGATCGGAATCTTTCCTTTTGTCCGGATAGTTCTGTCTTCTAGATTTATTCAGGAGTGCTCATTATGATAGCCAATAGTTGCCTTTACTTGGATCATTGTGGAATTTCAAGGTTGTTCAAGGTGTAGAGATGACTTTTATCTAAACGTTGGAATGCGTCCATTTATGAATGACGCATTAAAGTGAATATAATTAAATTTCCAGAGGTAATTAATTATGCCGGCATTAACTAATTTAAAGTTCGAAGCCACTGTAAATATAATAATAAGCTGAACTAATCTATTCGTTATAGCTCATAAAAAATAAATAAAAAAATTTTATTTATTGATTATTTATTTATTGAATGCCGTTTTATGAAAATAGTACTCGAATTTTCAAAATAATATAAAATAATTTCATTTTGCATGCCATTAAATCGTTGCAATTTCATTGTGGAATACGATTTGGCAAAATCTATTATTGATGTGTTACGGCTTGTCTTCACTGGCTCTTATGAACGTTATATGGTAGGCACAAATACTCAACGATGTCCACTTATCGAATTATATACGGATTATTTAACTTATATCAATTTATATACTTTCCTAGCATTTTATCAGAAAAAAATAGTTTTATCTCTGAAGACTAATAGCCCTTCTTTAGTTAATATTTGACTATAACTAATTCCTAAAGCTGTAAAACATTAAGTTCCGGAACTTTTAGGCCCTAAACGGCGAGCCTCTGGTATGTGAGGAGATCTGCGGCGTTTGACCTCCAAGAAAGTGCGGTCCCATCCTACATAGGGTCACGATTTGCAGAGGTCGTGCCAGAGGGAGTCCAAAAAATCATCAACGAGCTTTTTGACTGAAAATACCAATGAATTTGTAACAAATCAATGATATTAAAAATATGTAAATAATAATATTCTAAACTAACCAAAATTTACGAAACTACTGATTTCAACAGTCAGAAATCAAAATAGGCTACGAATCTTGAAAGTAACATCTGAACGTAGACTTATTATTTTAATCATCACACAAGTAAAATTTTCCAAACAAAAAAATTGTTATCTCTATTTATTGGTTTATAATTTATTTTGAGGTTCCATCTGATTTGTTCACTTCTTAATCAGTGATTTTGTTACTGGTACTATTTTTATGGCTTTAATTTTAATTACTTAAGAATTTTTTTCTTTTCTTTTTTTTTGTCTTGTATGCAATTTATAACTTGATATTGAGTAGAATTCATGAAAAAAAAAACAAGTAAAAAAATAATAAATTGGTCAATGATAATGCAGAATAACTTTAAGCTTTATTTTATTTTCAACAAGTAGATTGGAATATTTTTAAGATTTGAGGGTGTTTGTATTTTCACACCTCAAAAAAAAAAAAAAAATTCTTACACGTCTTCATAAAATAAATATCTCAGATTCTTAGAGTTATTCTAAATATTTTCGAAAATAATTTCATCTACTGTAAGGCTTGCACGGTTCACCAGGGCAGCATTTCCGTGGTGTGCCTCAAGGTTGACTACTGACTCCTTTACTGCCCTTGCTGTTAGCCTTCTGAAACGAGAGCGCTGTCTTTCAGAACTGAATAATCATTTAATAAAAATCATGTTTTCAAGCTGAATAGTATTAGCTTGTAATATCTTTTTAAATATTTAGGAATCGTTCTGATACGTCAAATTCGTAATTTAATAATAAATGATAGTTCGATAACTATTTTAAATGTTACTCTGTTTTCGCGAATGTTTATAATTATTAAAATTTTTTATTTCATGTATTTTGTTAAATCTGCAACACCTCTTTAGAACGTATTGTGAATTGAATATTTATTTTTCCATTAAAAAAAAAAAAAAAAAATCATCGATAAACTGTTGTAATTAATAATTTAATTTACTTCTTCTATGTCCACATTTCTTCAGTTTAGAGCTCAACACTCGTTTAAGCGTTAAAAAGTCGGTTAAAAAAAAATATATATAAATGAACTTCTGATCTACTTATTCAAATATACCTTTATTTTATAAATAGTTATAAATTGCATTTATGGAAGCCATCTGATATTGCTTATATCATCAACACTGATCTGCATTTACTTCTTATAATTTGATTGCCTTGAACTAAATGTTTCGGGAAAATTTTCCCATCCTCAGGAAAAATTCCCCGAAACGTGTAGTTGAAGAGAATAAAATTATAAGGTGTAAATGCAGATCAATGTTGATATTTTAAGTGTTTTCCTCATGTGATTTGATATTTTATGGCTTTAACCTCATAATATTAAAATTGTTTCAAGTTCCTGATATTTAACTTTCTCAATGAAATTTTTAAATGAAATAACATACTATTATTATTAACTAGAATAGTTTAAATGTAACTAATTATATATTACTAACGCAGAGGTATTGATTTCTAAAGGTTGCCTAACATCGGTGTTATCTCATTGAGTTATCGAGCTCCGATCTAATACCGAAGGAAGTATTAGATAAAGTGAAACAGTCTATGTTGTAGCAATATATAAATAAAAACAAATATTCTTTTATAAGATTTGAAATATTTATGTACCGAAACCGGACACAGACAAGTTTTACTTTTCTCAAGGCCAAAGAATCAGGCCGTTGGACACTTTTCCTAGATACCAGTGACGTCGTGAGGAGAGTGAAAGTCATCTTGGCTGTACCACAAGACTGACCGCAAAGTCCTTTCTAGTCCACGGAAATGCAAGAAGTTGAAGAAATATAAATGTGGGAGGCATTCAGAAAAGTAAATGAAATGTAGAAGAAATAGAACTGTGTTTAAAATTTTATAAAATCTTGGCCAAGTATGAATTTTGATAATGCCAAATTCAGTTCGACACTCCTGTAAAATTCTCTTAATTCAAGAAATCACCCCTATCAGCGCGATGATATTAAGATGAATAATCGGTAGCTACTCAGTTTCTACATATTTATAATACTATTTACTAAAGATGTGTTATTCTCTCCAGGGACCATGTGATCATTCCATACCAAATTGAGAAGATAATTGAACATTCATTCAATACCCAGGATACTTGTTCAATCAACACTTAAGCAACTACAACACTGGAATAAATAAATTAGTTTCAATCTATACTACTATATAAAAGGAAAAGCCATTTTTCGTTTGTGATCACTAAACACGAAAAAAACTGAACCAATGTGTACCTAATTTTAACCACATCATCTTTATATTTCCAGATAGGCTTAGCAATAATAAGATCTACAGATTTTCAATAGATTCGTTATTAGAAAAACGATAGTATGTGGGTAACAGTAAAGTTTTAAAATTGACCTGTTGTTGGCGAACACCATTCATGAGAGGTTACAATGTTAAGGTATAATTTAATTTACTTATATTCAATCAAATATGTGGTGCTACACGTGGATCCCAGTGAAGTTTGAAAATAGACTGGATATGTGGTCGGCACCATTCAGCAATAGAGTTCATAATTGTAAAACTACTGAACACTTCTCTACTGAATTTTAACCACATCATCTTTATATTTCCAGATAGGCTTAGCAATAATAAGATCTACAGATTTTCAATAGATTCGTTATTAGAAAAACGATAGTATGTGGGTAACAGTAAAGTTTTAAAATTGACCTGTTGTTGGCGAACACCATTCATGAGAGGTTACAATGTTAAGGTATAATTTAATTTACTTATATTCAATCAAATATGTGGTGCTACACGTGGATCCCAGTGAAGTTTGAAAATAGACTGATATGTGGTCGGCACCATTCAGCAATAGAGTTCATAATTGTAAAACTACTGAACACATCTCTACTGAATTTCAACTACATCATTGTCATAGTTCTAGAGTTCACCATAAAAAAAATTGGAATATTAAAAATTTAAACGTACGACGATTAGTTGTAGAAAGGAGATTTGCCGCACTGTCATATAATTTTATGGTTAAAAATTAAAATACAAACAATTAAAATACAATGAAATTGTTTCTGACGAATAAAAATTATGACCTAATCAAAATGTCAATCCTTTCTTTTTCGATATTGCGTAAACAAATATGATTCATAGGCAAGCACATAATGCAGGCTATTATCCACAAGAGTTTCTTAATAGTCCCAGTCCATTTAGATTACCAACTCATTGATCAAAATTGAAAATTGGATGTCTAATTATGGTTTACGTAATATTTAAACACTTAACCATTGTAATTTTGACCAGTTTAAAATTACTGCTACGCGTGAAAATATCATTGAGAAAATAATGCTGACATTTTACGGTACAATACAAGATTTTTATCGATTAACAAATAAAACTTCGATTATTAGTTAAAATTATCTAAGTTCTTTATTTATGAGAGCGGGAGAAGCTACTACGGGGGGAAGCTAGTCAATTTATATTAAAATTCAAACTTCTACGCATGCAATTGACATAAACAACGCTTTACAGATTATTTACAAAAGTTACTTCAGAAAAAGTTTTATTACTCGTACTACAGTCGTCCTAAAGATACCCTGCTATCTCCCGGGTGCAATTTCACCTGCTGTAACACCTTAGCACCAGAGCACTCCAGTATCTCGGTGGATAGAACCGATGGAGCGTACACAACAGGTGGTGTTTACGTTAGCCCACGTCCGGTGGGGCTTCCTGCACACCTTATCTCTGGAGCCTCCAGCGATATCTGGAACGACTTTCTTCTCCATTGAGGCCGTTCAGCTTTCTCCATCTTCCATTCTCCTGTCTGTGTGTAGCTGAGCCTTACCGTCTTTAGGCTGGGTTTTCCTTCCTTGGAAATTGGTATAACAAAGAAAACCTTTGTGGGGCTCGTTCGCTACCTCTGTATTGTTACTATTTTCTATGGATCTGCTATCCTGGGAATTTAACAGATTCCTAAAATATCAAAAGTTACTACTTCCATATATAATATTCCATAATATAAAGAACCAGAACCTCCAAAAATTGAACATATAATCATATTTATAGTAGTTATTTTGGAGGTGGTGGGCCCAGGTTTGTGTTCAGCTATAGGCAGGAAATTGATTTTCAATTATTTTAGCTGTGTCTCAACTTCGTTGTAGGGAGACCATTTTAGGGCACACTAAACATGTCAATAAACTGTGAGGAACTACTCACTAGTAGCACTTAAATAGTTTCACATTAGAGGGTCTGCCGGCTATCTTCTTTTCAGACACCTTAGAGGTTTATCGGGAATCGTGTGAGAAGCAAGTTGGGACACTAGTGAATTCGAGAGGGTATTTAGCTTGTCATTGAAGGATAGGTATCTTTTTTGTGCTAAATCTGCAACATACAGAGTATCTAGATCGTTATGGATAAGTTTATTCGTGGAATAATAAGGAGCATCGGGGACAGGCTTGTCTATGAGAATATAGTAAATATTTCAATTATTCATATTAAATAGATTACTCATGATTTAAAAGATGAAATCTATCCATTCATAAAGATCTACTAATGGTTCTATTGTCCTGAAATAATATTCGTGTGTTGTTTGTAGGAATGACTTGGCTTCAACTAAAAAAAAACAAAAACAGAAAATCCTGAATATATTAGTATAGAACTGCTGGATGTGCGTTTTGTATAAACAACGTATTGTGAGTAAAGTACTATTGTAAAAGTGTAGTAAACAACTTGGAGTGATGAGATCGAAATTGAATTTAAGTTCCTCTTCTCATGCAATTATAAGAGCAATGAACCTTCCTGCGTAGATCCGACTGACAGTTTCAAATAAAGGCCAAGGCATTGTTTGAAAGACAAGGCGTGAACATCAACCTCGAGTAGGCGATGACTCAAAGATTTAAATTCGTCGATTCTGACAGGGCAAGGACATGGTGTAGATAATCCAATGTCCGCAGGATCCGTATCTCCGTACTTCTTGGAGGCCTCCTGGGCTGAGGGTGGTCCTTGGGTGTAGGGATGTTGTAACGACTTGGGTTGTCATGGAATAAAATCAAAGGAAAGGTCTGCCGCCAGTCGGTTTCAGAAGGTATCGACGGTGGCATCAGTATAAAATTCAAGGGAATCCAGCTATTTGTATGTATACTTCAAGTGATCAGTATCTGATTTTAAAAACTGGATTGATTTATTAAACTTTAAATAAAGTAACCTTATTTTGATGCTGTCATGCTTTACTTTTATATCAGCTTGAGCATTTGTTTAATTTTTTTAAAGAGACATTTTACTTATCAGACTAAAACGACAAGAAACTGCCCATCATTTACGACTACTCCAACATTTACTAGACAAACGTTCAAACCTTCCATAAATTACCAAAAACTCATTTACATGACAAAAATTAGATCTACTATTTGAACATACGGAGTGGAGCTCTGTAACTCTACTAAGGCATCCAATTCGTCTCCCTTGCAATCCTTACAATCCAAAAACCTTCGAAAAATCCTTAAACCTCCTTTATCACAAACAAACGTATCCATAAAAATCTTGTTGTTCCATGTGTTGCTGATTTAACTCAAACCAGATACCTATCCTTTCATAGCAAAGATTCATATTCCAGATAATCCTCTGAAGCGTCTGAAAAGAAGATGGCCTAGGGACCTTATAATACAGAACATTTATTGAGATGCAGCCAATGGTTATCTGCCTTACAAGCAGTTGACATGTCATTATGAGCAGTATCTTCACATTTATTAGAAGTGTTTTTATTTTATTGTATACAGTTCAGTTTTTCCTCGTTCATTAGCCTTCAACTTAATGTTATGTAAATTTTAAATTCATTACCACACTAATAATATAGTGTATAGTAATAATATTCCTCTGATTGTTTCTTGAAATTCACATCGAAGTCACTGAACTCATACTCTCTTAATTTGGTTTTAAATTCCTGTGTTAAGAACATCGTGAAGAAGAAAGCACCTATTTCTTAAATTCACTTTCTGCACTAATGCATAAGTTCTTCTTGCGCATCTTGGGCATATTAGTTTTTTTTTTGTTTTTTTAAATATAATATTAAACTAAAATCATATTTGATCTTATTGTATAGGAATATAAAGGAGAAATAAAAATAAATTGAAATTGAAATGTGAATTAAAATCCAATTACATATTCATCACTTACCGTTAGGATTGGTAATACGTTTTCGAAGGTTAAACATTCATCATCAGTTCTAAGAAATATTAACATATATACATTGGTATATAGACTATAATATTCATATACATAACATTGGTATATTGACTACATCAATTAATTTTAAAAATCAAGAATATGAGACAAGAAATGAAATATGTTAATACACAAGGAGAAAAATGAATTTTTAAAATATTGTTATAACTGATGATTCAAAACAAGTTTTCAAATAAAAATAATTCCATAAAACGACAAAAAAATAAAATTATAATGAAATAATTTTTTGAATAGTTGAACTTTGAATAGGTGTTTAACTGATATTTTTAAAATTATGATTGATACGGTACATCATGCTCACATGATGATTCCCAATTCATGTAAGCCCTTTTAGACGAGCGTGCAGTTTTTACGCCGTCACAAAAGTGATTAAAAAAAAATTGTATGGCTTGTTTCCTTAAATCGCGTACCGAACTTGTCAACGGTAAGGGGCAAAAAATGACTTCTTCGAAAGGAGTAATTGGATAAATTGGACGTGTATCGGTCTCAAAAGGATACCGTCGTCTTTCACTGCTTCATTCACTTCTTAAATACTCGATAGATCTGAACCCCAGGGATTTTTTTTTTTAGTCGTTGCTCAGTTCAGCAAAACGTGAGTTGGTCGATGATCTACCGAATGCAGGAAATCGGGATTGTTGGAAAACCGCATACCTTGCTGAAATGGCTTCCACGAAAGGTCGGCGAAACAATCTGGTGGTTTTGGAGAATGATATGAGAAAGCAGGTGTCTGAAATTTACTGTATAACATACCGTTGTAAACATGAATTCACAAGATACCTAAAAGGATCTAATCACAAGTTCACCATTTTAATTCTTATCAATGCTACTCAAAGATAAAATACTCATGCTAGCAGATGTGTTCCAATATACTAAATTAAATAATTTTACTTGGAACATATTCGTCATTAATCTCATTACCAACTACTGTAAGTTTTAGTAAAGTAGTAATTAATTATAAGTTTAGCTTTAAAACATACATCTTAAATTAATTACAATAAACTAATCAGCATTAATATAATTTGACTTGCTCATAGAGACTTGAGCTTTACTCTAAATTCATTACATATGAAGCGTAGAACTCCAAAACGAGCTAAGTCCATTTTTAAAACTTTTTCACAGTTGGAAGATAAAGGTAAAGATCAGAATGGATTAGGATCACTATTTTTTATGTGACCGTTTTCAATGTAATTTAATTACTTTTTTAAGAAAACCATTCACCTAAAGATAGTCTAGTAGAAAAATTATTCGATAAAAAAAAAAAAAAAAAAAAAAAAAAAAAAAAATTTGAATAATGGACTTTTGGAATTCTGGTTTTGAAACTCCACGCCTTATACCTAATGCTTACAATACAAAATACTTTTTAAATTCCAACTTATTCTTTCACAAACGCTTTTTCATGATGATTTGATGTCCCATCCATTGCTGATTTAACTCAAACCAGATATCTCATATATAATAAACTCCATAAACACTCAAATCAATTTACTTCCCGTTCGATTCACAGTAACTCTACAAAAGATCTAGGATGAAAATAGCCTCTGAAATATTTGATATACATGTTTCATTAGAGTTCTAATATTGGGTTAGAATAACAAAGGTTAGGGTGGTGCTATCCATGATACATTTATGGTATGTATTTTACATGGCTATTTATTTCAGTAAATAGAAGAAAAAAAATCATTATAATAATCCTTATCTTAACTTAAATGACAAAATTATTTTTAACCGAGTAATGGATTCTTACATTCTGAAGAGCTGTATTTGATTTGTGTACTTAAAAAGGTTTCCATTCGATAAGTAAGGTGGAGTAGGAAGGTGGTGTTTGTTTTAATGTTTAGTGGCTCAACTTTTAAAAAAAATATTTTGATCAAAGAATACTGTTAGATTTTTTATGAGGAGCAGCGCTATGATCTCTTTGAGCCTGGCTTGCCTATTGATAAGCAGGGGTACAAGCTTGGTTCGCGGTTTCCCCGGGACGCTTATATATTGATATATATGAGTGTTCTTTATGTTATTTTTTATTTTTATTCCTCTATTTTAGTTCATTTCTATGCACTACTATTATCCTGATTTATTTTGTACTACCATTATTTATGTCTACTTTCATTGTTCACATATGCCAATGGATACATCGTCATTCATATTACTTGCCTTGAGTAATCTTTGAGTTTAAAAGATAAAAGGATTTAAATGCATATCTATAGATTTCAAAGATAATGTAATTTTCAAATAATATCTTCTGGAAGGAGAACAGGGAGGAGGTTTTACGAAAAAAAAAAACAAATTTATCATTTAAATCATTTATTTTTCTAAATTTGTAAACAGATGTTTTTATGGAATAAACGTTGAGTCTACATTCGGAACATCATTATTCTGTCAAAGCATATCTAGGTCTCCAGAGCGCTCGAGCATGTTTCACGCCAATGTTCCCCCAAGTTCATCCATAAAAAAGACCATTGCAATCGAATTGAATCACTTTCGCAAATGGAGCCAAGTGTTATGTTAATAGGGCGGACTGTAAGAAAAAAATCCTACCCTGACCCATATCGAAATAATTAACGATATTATTCGCAACCTTGATTGAATCCGTCATAGACATCATTTCGGATGATTGTTGCAATCTATAATAGCTGAGCCGGTAATCGCTACGACACCTATCTAGATCATCTGCAATTCAAATCAACTAATTCGCCATCTAAATTTGATCTAATGGGAGTACCTTTGTCGGTAGCTGGGCACAATCTAGAAGGTCTGTGCTTGGTATCTACTAGGGATGGGTTTCGATACACAATATATAGTTTTCTCTTTATTATAAAAAAAAAAAAACATACAACTATATATATTTTTTAAAAAGGAACAAAACCATATAAAACTGTTTTAAATAAGGAAAAAATTTTAATATTAGGGGCACCAGACTTAAAAGGCAAGAAATTGCTCGTCGTTTTCGACTACTGCAACATTTACTAGACAAGTGTTCAAAGTTTCCAATAAATTACAAAGGTCTTATTTACATGACAATAATTAGACCTATATGGACATACGGAGTTGAGCTCTGGGACTCCACTAAATCTTCAAATTCTTCTCTTATCCAATCCTTACAATCTAAAATCGTTCGTAAAAACCTCAATGCTCCTAAGTATGCCAACTAAAAACTTATCCATAAAGATCTTAATGTGCCATATAGTGCTTGGTTGATTCAACCGGTACCTATTCTACCATAGTAAATTCCATACCTACTTGAATCCAGTAGTCTCCCAACTTGCCTCACACTCAATTCCCGATAATTCTCCGTGGTGTATTAAAAGAAGATGGTCATAAGACCTTCTAATGTAGAACTATCGAAGTGCTACTAGTGAGTAGTTCTTTACATGTTATTGACATGTCATTGTAATAATTTCCCTCAAATTTACTTGTTGTATATAATGTATACAGTTTTAAATCTCAAAAAATAGTACAAAACAATTAAATAAAATGTAAAATAAAATGTTAGAGGCAGAGGACAGTTGGCAAGACTTTTACAGATCGCACGTTATTTTATTTTTTATGGTTCTGCTGTTCTGTAGTTGACTGTCTTGAGTTAGTTTTGTTATACATTCAAACAATATGTACAATGAAAATTTCTCACATTAGGGAAGTGGAAATAACAAAATATAAAAACATATAGCACTAAATGATGTGGAAAGCAATGTTGTTAACTTCTGTTGTATGTTCTCACAATCGAGAAGAGGAAATAGGAAAATATCAAAATAACACACTAAACAATAGAGCTAACTTAAAACAATAGAAATAGAAGTTTATAGGAAAATTCTATTCATAAATTAAGGGGTTATGCAACAAAACAATTTTGAGTATTTTATGTTTAAAGTTTGTTTTTTTACATTTTTCTTTAGCAGAGAATATTAAATAGCCCCTACATCTTCTTCATATGTCTTTTTCAAGATGTTCTGAAATATTCAGATTTTGCTACCTGATACTTCTGTACATAAATCCTTTATCCGATGAACTAGATTGTTTTTTAAATAATGTGACATAACTCCTTCATCCACTAATGAATCATCGGAATCTATCTGTAAGAGTGATGCGGGTTTGTCGAATTTGTTGAAGCAGAGGTGTCGTTGCCTAAATTAACTAAACGATAAAATAAACAGGAATACCATTGTAAAGTGATATGAATATCTAAAATGGCATTTATTTATAACGAAAAATAAAAATAAATAAATCATGATAAATTGCTATTTTTGATTATCGTGTATTGCTATTCAGAGCTCAAAAATTCGTCTTTAAATATACATCCATACTACTCATTATTTATTCATGTATATCCATTACGATAGATTCTATAAAAACGATAAGAATTCGTATAATATTGAATATTTTAATGATCTGAACCTTTTTATTAAAATACAGGAATAATTTTCAGAACCTTAAAGCATTAAAAAAATCACATTGTAAAAATAAGTACCTACTAAACGGCTAAGAGCGGGGGATTTATGGAATACTCTTAATCTTTGAGCATGGATCGTAAACCCCTTTATGGCTCCTTGCCCTTGAATAAATAAAATAAAAAATAAATGCTTTATTACACTTAAGAGCTTATGGCTAAGGTTAATTACTTTATGGTTTAGTGCAGTAATATCTTATTGGTCGGCTTAATTCCCCTCCATTCCTTTCACAGATGTAAATCAACCAATAACGACGGTATAATTAGTTTAATAAAATAATATACAGGAGTGGGAGGAGTAAATTTTTACTTATCTTGATTTTTTTTTAACCGAAATATCTTTTTTAGTGTTTTTTTTTTTTTTTTTTTTTTTTTGAGCTTACTGGCACAAATTTGTATTATAAAAATAAATAAAAAATAAAAATCTTATATAACCATATAGTATCTTTTCATTTTGATTAATATAATCTCGATTTAGGAGAATCTTAAGTGACCAATAGCATTTGTTGCTATTTTAATTTATCGTTATAATTATAAACTAAATAACAACTTTAAGGGTATGGCGTGACTTGGGATGAAAAGTTTTTTTTAAAATCAAATAACTATAAGATGTTAATATTATTGAATACATAAATAAAACAATTTCAATGCAGATTTGATTTTGATTTATATACTTAGATTAAGCACTTACATTTCTTTAAAAAAAATAATTAGTTTCATATTAGTTTATTTACAACTTGTATATATATATATATATATATATATATTCAGTTCTTATTTTGATTTTTATGTTTATTTCATTGTTTTCACTGATTTTGAGATTGATGTTAAATTAGCCGTCTTTCAGAATTTCTTACTGAATAAAAACAGGTGGAAAATCAACTAAACACTAATTTATTTAGAATAAAATCCAAAACTGTAATTCACAATTTCAGGATTAATTGATATTTCATTAAAACTTTAATTCAATGTATTCATTCCCAGATCCATTTTAATTTTTGAAATTTTTCATTAGGTCAACTGGTATTTTTGTTATTTAATTTTTAAAAATCATATACACATTGAAATCTAATTCAGACCATGTTTGTGCATATAACAAATGATTAGCAATAACTTAATAAATTAATCAATATACAAAAAATTCAGTAATAGTTGAAACATTTTATACGAGGAATACAGAGCTGCTTCCGTATCAACATTTTTATAAAAAATAAAATATAATGTTTAAATATTTTAAATTATTGTTTCTATTTTATAGCAATATAAAAGTTTACAAACATGGATTCTTATTTCTATTCAATTCTTCTCTTGTTGGTTTTATCACTTTAATTATATTATCTATATTTATCTAATATATTTTTTTTTTTGCTGTTTCAATATCCTTTATATTTAGTAGTACCAAGTTTATTTTTTTCTATTATACGTTTAGATAATATTTTTCTTTAAATAATTCTATTTTCTTTTTTTCCATTTTGATTTAAATATTTGTTTAATTTTAGCTTATACTGATTCATTCTTTGATCTAAAAATGAACATAATAGTGATTAATGGTACACCGTTATGCTGTTCTTTAGCGAACATAGAAATAAACTAATAATAGAAAAAAAAATTCTGGTATTTGATAAATCGATCTGAAAATGACCAGGTAGATCCGGTTCTAGTGGGCGTGGTCAGTGCCAAATCACCCACATGCTCAACACCCACATAACTCACACGTCAAATTTTTTACAACATTTTTAAGGTTTTGTTTAATTACCACTACTAGAATAATGGAGATAATTTAGAAGCATTAACAAATATTTCATGATACTAATGGTTACAAAAAAATATGTAGTTATAATTAGAAATGCCATTTATATCAAGATTCGTAGATTGTAGATTGAGGTTTTTATTTGGGCGATCAACTTCCAGGTTAATACGCCCTTTTCATTTAATATTATATAATAAGTATTAAGATTCGTATTTCTTAAAGTATATATTTTATACTATGATTGTCTTTTATAAGAAAGGAAAAACCTTGAATTCAAAATGTTGTTTGTTTAATACATATTCCATGTAATATACATAATACCTTTGATATTATCTGAAACGATTTTATCTACAAAACTCAGAAGCTAGTAAATGTGACTAACTCCACAAACTTTCTTGCACATTTAAAATATCTGTCACTTGTATGAAGAAAAGTGACATAATTTGGTCAAAAATTCTCGAATACAAGAGAGTACATAACCTCTACAAAAGGAAGCATTATTACAAAAATACAAGTTGAAACTGCTAGAATACTACAACCAGTTGAAACTGGATTAAATTGGTTAGAGAAGACCAGTCCTTTTTAACATTTTAATTTTTTTTTTTTTCATTTTTTAAAAATTATTTTAACGTTATTTTTTGTAAATTTAATCATTTGTTTCATTTTTGTTACTTTGAAATTTCGTTAATTTTTTAAAACGTTAATGAATGTATTTTAATGTTGATTCGTATAAAAATATATGAAATTGTCCGTTTGTATATTACAATGTAACGAATATAATATGATTTTTGCTTGGTGAATGCACATATTTTAAAACACACTTTTGGGTTCAATACAAAAGAAAAAAAATATTATTATAAATATACGTTTTCAGGAATATTCGATTGCTTACCTTACTGCACTGATGTCGAGTTTTCACTACGATATATTTAAAAAAATAAAAATAAAACACAAGTCCAATAACAAAAACAATAGATCATGGATATGTTTATATATAATCTACTGCTTTCCCCAATTTAAATTTTAGAATATTAAAAAGATCAAATTGCTTAAATTAAGAATTACATTAAATTAGCAATCAATGATTATTCGAAATAAACGAAAGTCGGGAGAAAATTGGGGTTTCTAACGTGGTTTCTTTCATTCAAACCACTATAGCTCCTTAACAGTAGCTTCTAGAAGAAAATGTTTTATGAAAAAATTTATGTTCTATTAAATTTCTGATGAGAAAACTAAAAGCAAATATTAGATTTAAGTAACACTAACAGAGCTAGAGCTTGTCAAAAATTCCCTATAAATTAAAAAATGTTGGCAAAACATCTCTTTTTTAATCAAATCAAGATTGCTCCTAGACGGTAGGTTCTAGTAACAAATGCCATATAACAAATATAATCTCCATTAAATATCATCAGATATTTAATGGTCATCAATGGCATGCCTTAAGGTTATATTTTGGATTCTGAAAAAGAAAAAAAAACTATAGACAGCCAAAAGACATTTCCATGCCTAAATTGCTCATATGTAGTTTTAAAGTTTGTTTGTAGCAGTGCTTTACCGTAGCGTGCTACGTGTTATATGAAAGTATTTAAGAGGTCAAAGTTTTATTTACAACTAAATTAGCTCCATGATTTATTTCATTATAACGACGATTAAGGTACTGTTAATTATTCAAAGACCATACCGACTCCAAATCGTGTATTCATATGTAAAGTACCTCCAATTGGTTACAGTTAGAAATCTAAAACCGAATAACTAGCTTTGCATTACCTTTCTTCCCATTATTCTTGCCCACACAAACCTGAGTAATATATTCATGGGATCCTTTCAGCGAGCCGATATCTTCGGGTTGTGACTGTCCAAGTGGCGATTTGTTTCCAACGGGGTACCATTCTTCAGTGTTGCCTACTCAAGCAACCGATCATTATACCATAACGGTCGTGAAGCTCATTACAGCCAGCAATTAACATGATTACTGTATAGCTCTTTCTCACTCACTTTCTTAGGCATAAATCATGTCTCTGAGTAGGAGTGCAATTCTGCTGATCTCTTCTTTGTGAGCTCCAACAACCATACACGTGCAATGTGATTGAGACATGAGTGGCAATTAGTTAGAAACATAAGAACCCTTGATAATCCTTAACAATTATAGATCCTCAACGTAGAAATTTTCTAGTATTTTGACATGGATAGATCTTTTGCCCGGGAGTCTATACTTCTTTGGTGAAACATTTTTTTCACAAAACATTTTGACAAGCTCTAGGTCTCTGTTGTTGCTTTGTTCGAAGGTTTAACGAAAGTTCGCTAGTCAGAAATTTAATAAAAAATATTTTCTGTTATATAACACTTGTCGCTAGGGCCTACTGTTTCGGATCTATATTGGTTTGAATGAAAAAAGTCACGTTTTTCCAAATTTTTTAATTTTTTTTTTTTTAGGCACGATGTTGATGTTTTTCGGATCAAACATTTCACGACAGTTTTCATATCAGAAATAGTAGATAATAGATGGATATATCCAAAATCTATTGTTTTTCCCAATCAGGGAAAATTGAGTTTTGTAAACTTGTTTTCCAAATTACAGACTGACTAAAATTAGTTTTATTTTGATAATGCGTTTTTTTTTTTTCACACTTGACTTTTATAAGACGAACTTCTTCACAATAGAAATTCTATTACTTTGGTGCGACGTGACAAAGTTCAAATATTCTTTATTATTTTTTCTCAAAAAAAAAAAAATATAAATATAAAAATAAATAAATAAAATAAATAAAAATTAATGATATATTTACTATCTCTCCGAATTTCCGAATTCCCAGAAAATCATGAAGATGTTAAACCAAACGAGAGTAACTAATATATATATATATATCTTTGGGAATACCCACACAGTCCTTTTAACTTAATTTTTAAGAAATAGGGTTTTTCCCCACTAACCCTTGTTAACTGTCTGTTTAACTCACTCCCCTAGGTTAGTTGTGTACTAGAATTGTTAGTCTATTCATATCCACCAGTAACATTGTAAGTACCTTCATACTCCTCTATATTCTGTAATTATATATATTTTTATTACCCTACACATGTTGTTATATACCTGTACAGTAGCTAACTTTATGTTTTAAAATAATTTGTATAACTTATATAATTTTATTGTAACCTGTTATTTCACTGTAGGGCATGATTATGAGAACAATGTAGTCTCGAAACGTCACCAAAATAGTTGTTTTTTTATTTTACGACTGAACCTCAAGAACCTTTCTAAATATATATATATATATATATATATATATATATATATATATATATATATATATATATATATATATATTTTTTTTTTTTTTTTTTTTTTTTTTTTTTTTTTTTTTTTTCCCGCAATCAATCAATAAAATATCGATACCAAAATTTAGAAATTCAAGGTACAAAAAAAAGATTAAAGTAAATAGTCTAAAACATAATTAGTGATTTTTTTTCTTACTTAATAACATCGGTATTAAATAAAAACTGTACATTAATGCGTTGTACCATTAAAATATAAAAATAGTGTTGACTAAGTATCAACCTATCTGATGTTTTGATGTGAGGGTTAGTAAAACATAAAGGAGATAAAAAATCGTGAGAGGGGGATAAACAATAAAAGAAAACGAAAGTTAATAAATAACCAAGCATAAATTAAAACAGAGTCTTAAGACTTCATTCGTCCTTCTATTTCAGTTGGTTAGCTCTGAAAGAGGATCCAAGGAAGGAAAAAGAGAGTTGGACAAGGATGGAAGTGTATCGTAAAATTTTATATGGCAATGTTTTATGTACTGAATAAGGCTTTACGAATTAAAGTCTTTAGCAAAATAAGACAGACGATCGGTAAAAGGAGACTGTCTTCGTATAATTTTGATTGTATGTATGAACGAAGAATGGATTTATAGAGAAAAAGTAATCAGAGGATATATTATTATTCCGCATGTTCATATTGGTGGGTAGAAAACATTGTGGTATTACAGTGTTCCATTCCCATACTCCATCTGACCACGATTGTGAATTTACAAAATTTGAATTAATGCACACTAATTAAACTTCAGCTTATATTTCGAAATATGAAAAACGTATCTTTTTATATGCATAAACCATATTTATCGAAGCTTGTCATATTAATAGCTTATCTTTCATCTACAGTTAATAGGAAATACAGCACAAGAAAGGATACTAACCTTGTGTTACCCCTGATCTTATTCCATCTAAGTTTCCAAACCGTCCCAGATGGTCATCTAGTTGACGTCATCCGTTCCCAGAAGTCCTCCTGAGCTCCCACTCGTCTTCGTATGTCTCCCCGTAGAAGGACAACTACCCTTGACACAGTACGCTGACACCGCCATATGGTTCATGGGAATGGCCCCGTAATTGTCACCCACGCCCTATGGTCTGCTAGCTCTTGGGAATTCCGTCCTTACGGATGGCGTCCAGTTTCCATTACATAAGGGTTGACGTCCTTATATTTAAAGCTGTAGCTTTTAAATCGAGAATTTATTTTTACACAAACACTTTTGAATAATGAGAAAATTATATTTAAAAGAATGAACTTTCTAATATTTTTTATTACAATTTATGCAGAGATTTGGTCCTTAAATCAAAATTTTGATGGCACAACTCCAAAATTTATTTATTTAGTTTGCTAGTACATGTTTCGGGACTTAAGACTCATCTGCATGTTTCTCTTTTGCTGTGGTTTATGCACATTGTCCTCTATCAGAAATATTAATGTGGACCTATATTATGATAGTGGACAATGTTCATAAGCCACAGCAAATGAGAAACATGAAGATGGGGCTAAATTACTGAAACAAATAAATAAATAAATTAGGAGTTGTGCTAAAAAAAGTTGAATATATGTGATTTTAATGAGATTTTTGAAAAAAAACAAAAAAAAAAAAAACTAATAGCTGAAAATTTTTAAAATATTATTAAAAAAAGATATTCTTTTTATTATTTTGAGCGTCATACTTGATCAACAACAAACCATAATAAAAAACGAAGCACTAAAGAGTTACTAACATATTCATAGTCAATAAACAAACATTCGCAATCAACTGTGAAGCATGAACAGCTCAGCAATGTCTTCAGCCGTCACCAGGTGCCTACTGTTCAGTATGCAACGCATATATTTATTAGACAGATGCTTGAGTACTTTGTCAATAAATCCTATGCCTAGGCGCATCGTGAAGAACGAAGCTTCGGATCGTCTGTTTGGAAATTACTTTAAAAGAAAAAAAAAACACGTTGCGCAAACGAAAACAGTGAGCTATACGGTTATTACCTCAGATTCAGAACCGGAGAGGATAACGACCAAAACAAAAAGATTGGACGGTTGTTTCCCAGATTTTTTTTTTTTTCCAGAATCTTGAATCATCTTCACCGGCTATTTATAGCGGAGGTCAGTCTCATTGGGCAGTTAAATTTTTATTTTTCTCGGACCTGTTTTAATGTTTCTTGCAAAAAAAATAAAATAGGAAAGCAAGGTTACTCGTAACAAGAAGAAGAAAAAAAAATACAAGAAAGGAAAAGTCAATAATTTTTTAGAGATTCTAAGCTGTTTGTATAAAATATGCTTTTACATAGTATAGAAGAAGATAATTTAATTTAGTAAATTTTTTTTTTTTTAAATTCAATTTCTCTCTGATTGGGAAAAACAATATATCATGGATGTGTATATCTATATATAACCTACTGCTTTTTCCGAATTTATATTTTAGAATTAAGAGGATCAAATTACCTCAATTAATAATTGATTTAAATTAACTATTAATGATTAAACGCCATAAACAAAGTTGAGAGAAATAATGGGTTCCAAATGTGACTTTTTTTCATTCAAACCAATATGGCTCCTAAACAGTAGCTCCTAGAGAAAAAATTTGTATAAAAAAATATTTTCCGATAATTTTCTTATGATAAAACTATAAGCAAAAATTCGATTCGAGTAACACGAACAGAGCTAGAACTTGTCAAAAAAGCCCTATCACTTAAAAATACTAGGCTAAACTTGACTTTTCTCATTCTAACCAATATAGCTTCTAAACGGTAGGTCCTAGTGACAAAAGTTATTATTAAAAACGTATTTTCTATTACATTTCTGACCAGAAGGCCGCCATTAAGTTTTTAATCTGAGCAAAACCAACAGAGCTAGAGCGTGTCAAAATTTTACATTTTTGTATGTAAAAAAAAACGTTACAGCAAAAAAGTATTGACCCCCAGCTGAAAGACATATCCATGTCAAAATGAAGGATTAATATAATAAATGAATAAAATCTCAAAATATAAAATCAATCAATTCTAAATTTTTTTTTTGCATTAAGTTACTACACATGAGCTTCTAGAAAGTAGCCATATATCATATATTAAACATACCGAAACGAATATGGATAAACAACCTCCTGGCATTATAACAAAATTTAATTGCCAGAAGGTGCTACTCCCATAAAGTTTGCATGTAAGTTGTTATCTCTCATTATTTAACTCAGCCTAATTACTATACATCACTATTTAGTACGACTGATACTATGAATGATTAAATACAATTTTTTTTTTTAAATGGTATGCCAATGTAGTAATCAAATACAATACAATGAAGCATAGCTTGTTGACAAGAACAGTTGTTCTGGATCTATCAATGAAGTAAATCTTATATTCTAATCTCCTTTTCTTTTTTTTTACGATTGTAAAAAAAAATAAAATATATTATAAAAGGAGCTTTAAATCAGACTATTAACTGATATAAATTTCGCGATAGAAGCCTTCTTTATCTTTAGCCCATGACTAATCCTATCTTACCATCTACCTTGTACTCAACGCCTATTGTTCTTCCTTCGGCAGGCCTTTGTGCCATGTTTCCCCCAGAACAAAACAAAAACGGAGGATCACGCGGAGGATTCATTGTCGGCAAAGAAGAAGGAAATAGGCACAGGAGGTTCTTGCAAGGAAGGGGACGAGAAGAAGTGGTGTGTCGAAGAGCGTGCTAGACCGTGGACACACCTGTCACTGCGCAGGAAGTGTCGCAGGCCGAGCGAACACCACTTGCTGGAACATAATCGTTCAATTATGCGGTGCGCGAACACTATTTATTCAAATTTGCGACTAAGTATCATGTAAACATGTGATTAAAAACATGCTCTTTAAGCGAATTTTCAAAGAAAGTTGCTCATTTCCTTTTTATATAACCTGAAAAAGTGAGCGTTTGGAAAGCAGCAGTACCACATCACCCAGTCTTATATTAGCATGGATTATGCAGAAAATAGAAATTACCATGCAGATCTATGCTAAAGATAAAAATAATGTTTAGAAAATATTAATACTTAACATAATCTCGTAGCCTTTTTAATATTCTTTTTAAGGATCCTCTTCTGTTATGAGAAATTTTTGTGTAACACCAAGAGGAACAACCATATCAATTCGTTATCATATGCTATATTGTCCTTTAAGAAGCTATATAATCAAAATGATTATAATAAAAACTTTAGACAGCAAGTTATAGGACTATCTTTTCATAAGCATATGAAATAATGTTACTGGTTTAATTTTTATAGTACAAATTTCTCATATTTTGTAATCCTTATACCTACTTGATTATTCGAATATCGAAATATTTATTAGTTTTAAAAAAACATAAAAAAAAACAAAAAAATAAATTCATGAGGAAATGAGTTTTAAAAATTAAGCCAGCATGATAATCCCAGTTGAAATATGAAAATGTAAATCCGTACTTAAGGGTTATATTTTAATAATCAGTATTAGTTATAACATATAATTTACTAATCCCACGAACTAAGCTGTCGTTTTTTTGTGATTCAAAACAGGGGTGTAGGTTATAAAAAGGGATCTAATTTACACCTTAATGCAAGTTAAAAACTACAATTCAAATGAGGAGTTGAAAGTTATAAAAATTAATGAGTTTTTAGAAGAAAGAAAGATAATTCTTTTCGATTTGTGTAACATATAATAAACCCTCCGTAGAGCCAAATTTCACCAACAGGAGCACCAAAAGGTCGGCAGAATTTATTTAAAAAAATATTATGTATTAGATATTTTTTTAAGATATCTAAACGAAATTATGATCTAATTATACTCCTAAAAATGCTGAGAAGCAGAAGAAGGAGAATATGCATACTTTTGTATCTACTTGGCTTAAGAAGAAAGAGAATGCTATAAAAAAATTTAAAAAAATAGTATAAGCCTAGACATCTCAGTCAACCTAACTGCTGAATTTCATAGGACGTCATAAAGTTTTTTTTTGACATAGATGTGTCTTTTAGCTGGGGGTCTTAACGTTTTTGGTGTAACTAATTTTTCACCCTCAAAATGTTATTTTACTTTTTTTTTTTTTAATAATGAATTATTTTCCAAAGTTTTGAAAATCAGGTTACAGGTGTCTATTATAATTTATGAAATATACAAAATTAAAAATTTCTTCGCTAAGAAATTTATTCCGAAGCATGAAATTTCTTAACATTTTTTTTTGTCAGTGGAGGTCAACCAATGAGTTGTGTTATCAAAGTAAAAAAAAAATGTTCCAATCGTGCACGACATTAAATTTTCAAAAATGTGTCGAAACCCTTATTATCTACTCCAATCTGGAAAGTTTATATTTTGGCTAATGACTTCATAATTTTTTTTTTTTTTGTTATTGGTACTGTTAATTCCGACACAGGTGGGAAAGGACATTAAAAATCCAACCGGTTCCGGGACATTCTCTTTCCCACAGGGTGATGTATTCATAAAGGATAGCGGTGAAGATTTCAGGACACCTTTCACCACCTTCCTCACGAGAGATCCCCAGGCGCTTCTCCAGCGTTAAAGTCACATATGGATATGATGTAGTATCGGTTATTCTGAAGTGATGAATAAGATCTTTACCAATGAATACAACGAATATATCAATATTAGACACTTTAGGTCAATTTGTGATTTAGCAAACCTGTTATTTTTTTTTATCCAACTAATCACAACCACACAATCTTTTTGCTTTTCATTATAGAAATAAATATTATTCAATAGTTGCCATTGACCTTATTATATCATTATTAATAATAGAAAATGAAGACACATTTCCTGCAAACCTCGCAAGAAATAGTTAAACTCCCTCCATAGTTAAACTCCGTCGTTATCCAGCGTTAAAGTCACCGCTGATGTGTTCTTATTATCAGGCTGTGATAGTTCAGAACTTAAGTATCGAACAAATTTATATTCATTGTATTAATACGCAAGCCACTCTTAGAAAAGATGTGCGAAAGTGAATTATTTCTTACGGATGATTAAACAAAATTAACTTTTTTTTTACAATAAAACATAATACAATTTTTGTCATTAAAACATTTTCCTATTTTTTTTTTCAAACCATTCAATCAAAATAACAAGCAATTTAAGAAATAAACTTAGAATAGAATGTATTTAACTTAACTATTTGTGTGTAATGAAAAAATTGTAATATTTCCAAAAGCATTTCACTATTATTTTAAGTCTGCACTATAATTTTTTTTTCATTATGATATTACAAACCAATGCATTTACTCATTTATTTATTAGCTATAAAAAGAAGAAGAAAACTTATCTTATAAAATGTTTGTTTTATTTTGTAGTTAAAATATTATTTAAAAATAAATATTTTACTAATAGATCATTGTTATTTTTCAGGTAAGTTGCAATCTCTTGTTCTGTTGAATGTCTTTCAAGTTAAACAACGAAGGTTTGTTGTCATTGAATGTCTGTAAGTAAGTCTAGAAATGAAGCATTTACCTCTTATTAATATTATTTAAAAAAGAAAGAAAGAAACGAAGTGTTTAAGTAATTTTATAATATGTACGTATTAACTATGTGCATATTTATATTTTTATTTATTTATCCATATTATGTACCGTCCTATATTGCACTGTATGTAAAATATTCTATTCTATTCGGATTTTTTTTTTTTTCAAATTAAAGTATTCTGTGGTATATTTTTGCTATAGGAAGTAATAATTGAAAAATCAATATGTAAAAAATTAACGTAAGCAGAATTCATAATTATATTTCAAAAAAATAATTATAAAAAAATTTACATCGCTAACTGAACTATGTCTGATGATTAAAATGGTGTTGGTGAGCATTTCACTCCAGAAATATTAACACCCACATTATTCGTGCTGTTTTTTTCTGTATCCTATACTCCTACTACGTAGTTGCTAAGCTTAAGTGATCCTAAGGTCCAGCCCACTTTTTGTCAAAGAAAAGAAAAAAAAAAAAAGTGACTTCATTTCAAGAGCGTCTGGGATGGCCGATAGAGGGATGCTGCAATTTAACCGTATCCGGGAGATGAGGGAACGAAGTGCCCTCAGAGACGTCTGTTATTAGAACTGACCCTCGGAAGAAAAAACCCGAACTAGAAGACTCTTCAGGTTAACGAGGATACCTAATTCTCTCTTAATGGCCGCAGATCCTCCGCAGGATATACTTAAGGGCGTCTTCCTTTTGTCCTGGGGGGGGGGGGGGGGGGGGGAGGCATTGTAATCCGACTTAGTTAGCACGTACGAATCGAGAGGTCTAATCCACTTTATTAGCTCACTAACTAACTTCATCAGGATCCTAATGAGCTTTCTACTCCTTCTTGTTTTATTTTATTCGGAAAGTAATTAGTTTTAAATAGTGTTAGTTATACTATGATGAAGTATTAGCTTTTAATCTGATCTTACTATTTACATTCTCTTCGATTTGGTGAAAATTAAAAGCGGACTATTTAAAGAATCACGAATTAGAAAACAATTCCGAAATATTTATGATACAATTTAAAATTATCTTGCATGTTTTTCCTTCAAAATATTTTTCATTATCATTTGCAGTATAATAAAAACAATTTAATTATAGACAGAGTATGGATAAATTTAATCACAACTAAATGTTTGACTACTAATTTCTTGGAATCAATCACCTGATTAATTCATGATTAAACCTTTCTGTCAAATTATTAGTTCACCTAAAAATCGAAGGAAAGATATAATCATGATTTGATTAGGTGACTGATTCCAGGGAATTAGTTATAAAATATTTAGCTGTGATTAAATTTTGTCCAACTCTGCTTTTAGAAAATTCCAAAGTCCTTTTTTGCACTGCACCAAATAATCAGCTAAATTTAATCTCAGAAGCAGTCTTCAATCTTAAGGTTCTAAATAAATAAAAAATAAAAAATAAAAAAATTGCATTAAGTTCCAAAATGGGTTTACACAATTAAGCTTTAGTGCTTCATTAGACTATTTCCTTTATCAAATTAAAACCATTCAAGAAATTCATCGTCTTTTTGGGCAGTCGTCCGGCATCCTTTTGCACGTACACCGCTATCTTCCCTCTTTGACCACAGCCACAATATTAGGCCCACCTAACTGTTGTTGAAGTTCAATTTTTTTTTTTATTTTCCTATTTTCATTGTTATTTCTGGGCCGAAAATCTTTCTGAAGACCCTTCTCTCCCAAATAAATTTGAATAGGGTTTGATTGCTGGCCCCTTACATCAAAATTGGCTCATTAATTATGTGAAACAATTAGGTTTTTTTCCATTTGAGAAGCTCTGACTATTTGGCAAAAGTGATAATCCTTTCAAGACCTAGACCTTGTGGTTGACCTAGAAGAAAGTACCCGCATCGTCGAAGACAGATGTCTGGAACACCTGTCACAATTCGTACCTTGACGAAGAGCACGCATTGTTCTCTCGGAAGGGACTGCCCCCAGCAAAAACGGCGGCTCTTTGAAGTCCTACAGGTCAAGCTACCTGTTTCTGCCACGGGTTGTCGCTCCACTGACCGTTGACAGGTACCACTGGTTGTGATACAAACGTTTTTCAGGAATAATTTGGGTATATTTTGAGTTATATCTCATTATAAACATGCGAGAACTGATTTCTGCGTAAATACCAATTTCATATTTGTTTTCCAATACAAAAAGGATCTCTCAATGTTTCATAAGTTTATTAGAAGCAAATTTATATGAATTTAATTCTAAAAAAATGACTGTTACTCTAGCTGCATCTCGACAGAAGCTAAAACCAATCGAAACTTCTGACCATGATACGTTGCCTGACCGGTTCTGAGTTTCTATTTGTGATCGAAATCATAACTGAGCTCTAGAGACACTCAACCTTTTCTATAACAGGTCTTAAAGTTTTTTTCTTAGCCATATTCCTTCTTATTTTAAGATGAATAGACAAATAAATAACATTAATTGTAATATAACGTTAATGAGAATGCTCAAGGCCACCATGACCTTTACTATAACTGTCCTACGTAACTCAAGATTCTATGATATTTAATTCAAATATAGGACTCAAATACCAAATTTATTGAATACTCAAACAGTACAATCAATATAAATTTAACATAATTTTGAAACAAATTATAAATTTACTTAAAGATTTTATTGATCAAAATCACTCACATGAACAAAACAGAGAAGAAAAATATTTTAATTAAGACACTTTAAGTCATTAATATTAATAAATTTTCCATAATGTTATTGTTGTTCATGTGAGCTGATATTAATCCTGAATAATTTCAAATTATTTTGAAGTAATCTACATCTGTATTGTCTATTTGCTCCCTTTTGACAAAAGTTGCACCAAGTTGCACAACTTAATCTCTGCAGAATGGACAGCTGGTATGTGTTGCGAAATGTCCTTGCCGACCCTTAATAGGACATAACACTTATTAATCATGCCATCAGCAGCAACATGTCCAAAGATAATCGAAATTAACGGTGCCCAAAAGGAGGAAAGACCTTAAAGATCAAGGAAAGTTTATGAAAGAACGGAGATCAAGAACTGCAATGTTTAACAAATTATCTTTCATGTTTAATCAGCAGTTAACGTTTATTATATTTAAAGTAAATTAAATCCTGGTTAATATGGAAACTCTTTTAAGTACAAATAAATATAATCTCACATTTCAATGTCATTGAAATTGCTTCTAAAGGAAGTTGGGAAAACCCTGAGCATGATATTCCATTTCAGTGACTTGTTCCAAGCTTTTCCATCGCTTGTTGAGTTAACGAAACGAGAGTCGCTTCTTGATTTCGGTAAAGACTTCCAAGCGGATGGGGCTCCAGTCTTTGGAACGTCGCTATTGTCTTCGACTTCCGCTTCGTCACTTCCTCTCCAGCAGCCTCCGGAATACTAAGTCCTAAGAAAGGATACACCTGCAGGTTCATTCTCCTAGGCGATGGGATGTCCTCCGACGGTCGCGTAGGTGGATCTTCCAACAATCACTATCATTACTGCTTTATCTTGATAAGATTCTTTGCTACATTGCATGAAGATGGGCGTTTCAATAATTCATACACTCGCAGCCATATCTTTATTTACGATCTTAGCTATAAGAGAAGCTGTTTTTAGAATAATTGTTTATAAACGTTTTGGCCACCTTTAACCATGATTTGAATGCTCAGGATAGTAGTTTGATTTTATATCTTAGGCCAATAAAGTTGCAAACAGAACAGAATACACCTCAATTATAATACTAATAATAATTTATAATACTTATTCATTACATCGGTATATTAAAAATAATATGAATTGGCAGATTCTGCTGCTAATATTGCGAGAAATACATTCCCTTTGCCAAACTTACCGATTGTCCTCATACACAGGAGTGTAATGCCTCCTTAATTAATTATTGGGCCATGATACCAGAAACAAATAGACTGAAAAAGATCCTGATGCTCAGCCATGGTTACTACTAAGCGCAACTAGGAAGGCACATACGGTGTTGACTTTTTTTCTTTTTTCCAGATTTTTATGGATAAGTTTTTTTTGTGAAAATTGAGAATTTTGGATAGTAAAGATTGAATATAAGACGAATAGGGTGGTTTAGTGCAGCTCCAAACCTCAACTCCATAAGTCCGCATTGGTCTAAATAAAAAACAAAACAAATTACAGTGATCATGTGAATGAGTCTTTTGTAATTAATTGGAAGTTTAGTCAACAGTTGAAAACGACGGGTAGTTTATTTTCGCTTTGTGATAATAACAGTTAAAAATATATAGAATAATACTATTGAGGCGATAGATAAAATAAAGGTGGCTTTGATTTAAGTGATAATGTGAAAGTAGTGAGTGTAACGAAAATTCCAAAATTGCCGACATAACTCATATGTTGTACTCACAAAGACATTAGCAGTGCAAATGTTACAACTTTACGAAATGTTAGTATGTTGCCATTGGTGTAAATGCCATCTACATGACCATTAGAGATAGTCTCCTAGAGATAAATGAATGAGCAATGACCCAAAATGAGATAGTAAATTCGTACAAACTCATGCGCAAGTGGACAATGGCGGCTCTCTAAATGTGAAGGAGAACTCCTTTCCCCTGAGGAAGGTGTGCCGCACTAACGGCTCTACCTTTCCTCCACCATGACTGCCACAGCTCCTGATGGATTGGCCTATGCCATCAGCAGCAATTGAGGCTAGGGTACAACCTGGAATGAACAACCTTAATTTCCATCTAGGGGTTCCTGAACTCTCATCAGCGAAGTGAAACAACTAAACTGACGTGGTTGTAATATAATGTTTAATGAGCATGTTTCAAGGCCTCTACGACCTTTGTTATAATTAGACATCTAGTGGCATTCGGGGTTTGTAAAGTAGAGGAAGAAACGAAAAGAAGGTTATGTTCTTTACTTTTTGGAACTTTTGTGCCATTTAGAAACTCTTCAATATTTGTCATCATCTAACGTGTCACCTCAACTGTCTTTATATTCAGATAATAATTAAATTTAATATTATTTATGCTTATTTATTAAATTTTACATCGAGGCAGTTAAATAAATAAATGTAAATGTAAATAAATCAGGTAAATAAAGGTGAGGGACGATAATAATTAAGAATTGCCAATGCCTTAAGTATCAGTAGATAATAAATAAGATTCTATATAAGAGCACCTGAGCATCTTTTTTTCAGACGATTATCGGCAATAGAGCAAGAATCAGGTTAAAAACTGGTGGGTATGGAGTTAAACCTCGAGTGGTCATCCTCTGCACTTAGAATTACTTCTGTTTATTTGTTTTGGCAGGAGTGAATATGATATGTCTAAAGTCTGCAAGGGTGGGCTGGGGGGTAAATTTTAGCACTTCTGTAAGTTGATATTTGACATTCATGAGATGCAATTCCTGTTTGTTTTGGTTGGATAACAATTATTCTCCGCATGAAGTAATTTTAGTTACATTTTTTTTTTGTTTAAATTTGCAAAATTTATACAATTGTGAAATGAAATCAAAATAAATTTTATTCTGATGTCGTTGCTTCCTTAAGAATAATTTTAATGAACAATATAATGGTGACCTAGCTGCCCTACATAAAATTAAGGATATAATAAAATCAAGAAAAATATTAAAATCTAATTAAGGTATAAAAAGTAATATTATATGTTATAAATATTACATGAAAAACAAATTATAACGTATCTTAAGGTTAAGAATTTTATATAAGGTGTGAATACAAAAAATAAGGAAAAGGAAAAAAAAAATCAATGAAAAAATATAGTTGATAAAGCTAAAAAATATATTTATATTATATTATAGTTACTTTTAATGTCTGACTGATATTTTTGAAGTACAGTGCTATTTTCTCATTTAGTATTATGCCATATTTAGTGTAGTACAATGCGATTTTTTCATTTGTCATTCCTCGTAATTTGTTTTTCCGACTGTGTATGTGTTCATAATTATTTATGTACTTTCTTAATATATTATTATTTTGTGATTAAGTGAATAATTTATTTTTCTTATCCAGTGAAAATTGTTTGAAAAAATTAAAGGAATTAAAAAATAAGAAAACTTAGTGGATGGCTATTGTCCATTTTTGTAACTGGACCATACGCAACCACTCAAGGGTTAATAAAAAAAAAAGAGATAGAAATATGTTTCACTACAGCCCATGAGAGGTCTTAGGTGAAGATTTGGCCTATATCCCTCTCAACCGCCAGGTTTTTCCTCTATTAAAGGTATCCATTTTATAGTGTCTGAAAGTAGGAGCTGAGTTTGAAATAACATAATATAAATTTTCTATCTTCAGACAGACTTGAACTCGGGACTGGGAGCTTAGCAGTCTTGTGTCTTACCCACTAAGAAATCGCGTCTCCTTTTTATTTTGAAAAATATCTAAATTGGGCCAAACTGACGAAATATAGATCCTTACATGTTTTTTATTTCTGATTAGTTAAGAATTTTTTGAAGGATTTTAGACTGTAGGGATTCGATACGGAATGGATTGGACAGATTAGTGGAGCTCTAAAGGTCTATCTTAAGTCACGTTAATGAATCTCTAGTAATTAATTTGAAGATAAGAACGATTTTCTAGTGAAGGTTGTAGCTGTAAGAAAAAATAATTTCTAGTCATTACAGTTTAGCGGTTTCCGGATAAACATTTGTCCAAATAAAGTCCAAGGGAAGGGATCTGCTCAACAGGTACTAGTGGAATTAAAACTAATAAATTTAATTAATTTAATGGATTTATGGTTATATAGACAATGATTCGTGCTTGCCCAAATTTAACTGAAAATTACTCGGATTCAGGGACCCTAAAACGAGTAAGCTTAATGAGATAACATTTTTTATTTTTTTAATATTTACTAAACTATAAATAAACTTTAACTTAGAGATTTCATAAAATACAATAATATATCTCCTTTAAATAAAATAAAAATCTAAATTATTAAGGATCATACTTTTTTTAAAATATAGATACAGATTTAAATGGTGGATATAAACGTAAATAAAAATAAACACCTTTTGAAAGGTTCCACCAAGATACGAAATGTCAGTCTGTGTTATTTAAAAAAACCTTCGCCAACAGTTTATAAGGTCCTCACTGATGTAGAGAATTCCAGATAACTGTCAAGGATGTAGAGGCAATTAAATCGGGGCTGAGTCGGGCAATTAAGATGAAAAATCTTTCTAACAAATTGGCGTGGTCTGAAGAACGATTAAAACATTATAAATTTAACAAAGTAATGCAAGGGAGCTATATTCTCAAAACCAGTTCGCTTAATACTTCCTAAAAGAGAATATAGTATATTAGTATAAGAATAAATATATTTACATATAGTATAATAAAATATATAAATGTGCAGGAAGAAGGTGTATGTATGATATTATATATATAATATAACACAAATCGCCCGAATAATAAATACTCCACACTCGAGTTAAATATAATATTTTTTCTCTAAAAATTATTAACTTAACATCAACTAAACTAATTTATTTTATTGCCAAAAATAATTAAAAACCCTATGTTAACGGTTTATATTTTATTTATTTATTACATTTATTTATAAATATATTTTGTTTATTATAATTATGGGAAACGATAGTTGAGATTGGGATACAAATATAAAACATATTAAAAATATACTTGTATTATATCAAGGAATCACAATTGAGTTGTTTTACCCATTAGTGGATAAAATGACACTTGCGGGAACTTTTCACCCTGTAGTAAAGTAGCGCAGTAGGATAAAGTAGCGCAGATTTTGGTTAAAAAATGTTCCACTATCAAATTGTTGCTAAATAAAATATATATTTTGTAAAACTGTAATTACACTTAAGTTGCGGCGTTCACCTTTTCAAAAGTGGGGGACTAGGACCGTTTTAATGTTGTGTTAAAAATATTTAGTAAAATTGTATCTTATTTTTTTTGTTTATAGTTTGCATTAGTATTTCCAGAAATTATTATTATTTATTTTTCGTACATAGTTTATGAAAGAAATTATTATAATTTCTAGTACTTATTGCACTTAAGTAAGAAAGATTGTAATATTAATCGAATAAAAGCTGTTTCCAGATAAAATAAAATATAATAAAATAGTGTATTAATTGCTACTTCTATTTGAATTATTTTATTTAAAAACTAGTTTTGAATGCTAAACATGCATCATCAGTTCTAAAACATAAAAAAAATTCAAAATATCAGCAATTTTTTACATAGATTATATATATTAAAGTTGATCAATGTACCAAAATCTGATGTTTTGAAAACTGATGTATGTAGAACGTTCGAAACTAGTTTTTAAATAAAATAGAAGCGGCAAGTAATGCATCAAACCTAATTGCATTGATCCTTGTGAGAAAAAAAAATTTCCTGAAAAATAATTAAAGAAATAAATTACAAAAAAAAAAATTTACTTAAGAACCATGTTATTAATTGGCCAATTATCCGTCATACACTGATCACCGTGTCATCTCAAAATAACCTCGTCTTCTTCAATTTTTATGAGACACGTGATGACTATTAAGGACATAAAGCATTTTCAAATTTCATTTCAGTTTAATTATAGCCCACAAGAACTATCCTAGGTCCCTATAATTGGCAAACTTAGGGCCCAGGCAATGAAAATTTCGCAACTATATATGCTTATTAATAGACAAGACCATTAAAAGAATAAGTAATCACACATGATTGGTCCATTAGATGTATGATCATTAAGTCTGCAAGGCTACTGCCTACCCGACCGTTCAAGTCACCTGCAACTAGTGCTTTGATGAAGTCACCTGCTCTCCCATTGGGCGATCAAATCATTAGACATGTCCGACTAATGGTCCTCCTTTGTACTGTGTAGAGTCAGCAGCTTAGTTCTGACCTTCATGGCCATGAACGAAACTGTTTTCGACATTAGTACTTTCATATATTATAAGCATTAGAGATTATAATCTGGTATAATGGGTGGTTTAAAATTACTTTTGGTTTAAAAACAACAAAATATCTTAACTGGGGCCAGAAATAGTAATAATGAATTTAAAATAATTTAAATGAGGAACTCGCAAACGTTTAGGTTCCTGAAGCGTTAAATCGGTGACTACGTAATCTGTATTAGCACTGATGGAACTGAAACTAATCGGAAATGGGAGGATTGGGGAAAAAAGAAGGAGGTAATTTATTAATTGGAAATGAATCAGTTCAGGATAAAACAAAACAAAACTACCCCCTTTCACAAGAAATCGATCGTTCTACCGTTGGATAACCAGTGGTATCAGGAACGATTGGGTAACGTTGGTCTGTGGTATGTATGATCCTTACTATCATAACATGATTGCTGTAGTGAAAATATGGAAGACGCTGTCAATGATCTGTAGCTTATATCGTTATGGTATTAATTGTATTTTACCACATTTATCAAAGTTATTGGCATCAGAAGCGTTATTCACCCTGGTAATGAAGTCACCCGTAAGCTGATCGTAGTCATTAGATTTGTGAGAATGATATTCTAAACATATAGTCATTACGGATAATAAATAAGACAAACTATCAGTAATTTGATGAAACAATTGGATTTATTATCTTCAGAAAACCTTTGAAAGCTATTTAATTTTAATAAAAAAAAAAAAAAAAAAATGAAGGGAGGCCCGGTAGCTCTGTGGGTAAGGCACTCGACTCCATGCTCTTGGATCTAAGTTCGAGCCCGGCTGATGGCTGAAAAATTTATTTCATTTTTTTCGGCAAAATCTCCTCCATTAGCTACCGTTGACATAATGACCCAAGACTCTTTACTGTTTTATTTATTTATTTTTTTTTTTCCTAGCGATAAAGTAGTATTATAGTTAATAATAATAATATTATTAATTTAATGGACTCTATTCGAAGTAATAAGGTCCACTGTCAACTCACTCCACTTATTCCAGTCTATGTCTCGTCTACTATAAGTTTTCTTCCATCCCCTAAACTGTCGACCTTTGACTCGTATGCTTGTCTTACCCCCGTATTTTCTGACACATATAAAGCGACCATAAATATTTTTCTTTATAATATTCTCATATGGCTTGACTTCCGATTCGGTTTCATTATTCTGTTTTGATCAAATTCTAATTAATCCAAATAAAAAGACCATTTACATAAGCCTATAATTTCTATCATTTCACGTGATAGAATATATTTGATACCTCCCCACCATTTTTATTTTAAAGGACCATTTTAGAAGAATGTAAAAGTCATACTCATTTTTCTCATATAGCTTATTACATGAAATTACTTTCAACAAGCGGTATTTACTTGCAATAAGAAACTGTTTTCTTAATTGTTTGATGTGGCTGAAAATGCAGGATTAATCAATTCCTTCAATCTTGAATTACGATTTAGCGGTCTCAGTCCCAAGCAGCTTGGTAAGCCATTCGCCTTGATTTTTCGTTGACAGAAAATATAAATACCGTTATGATATAAACTCCAGCAAAGATAAAATAATAATTGCTTAAGTGACAATTCCGATTCCAGAAGGTCCAGAAATCCGCTATGCTCTGCAGATAGTCGGATGGAACCGATTTCTTAACTTTATTGTGACGCAAGGTTGGCAGAATTAAGTGAGATGTAGTTAATGATAGATCTGGAGAGGGTGATGCCCCAGCTCACCGCAAACCGCAACTCATCCAAGTCTGGTGTGAGTGGCCAAGGATTGGTGTTTAATGGCCACCATCCTTGGGAGCGAGATCGGGTCGCATGACTCTAAAAGGGGATAGATTATAGCTTCAAAGAGTACAAAATAAACAAGATACCTCACTTAATATCATTTCAAATTGTCTGTCATTCTTTGTTGTATTTCTGAGAAGTTAAACGTTTTCTTTTAGAGCGATTTTTTTTTTTAAGAGTTGTGTAATTATGTCATTTGACAATTTTCTTAGATATTTTAAATATATACTATATTTTAGATACACAAGCAGTTCAGTTTAGTTGTTACAAGAAATATGTGAGGAATAATACTTGGCCAAAATCGAGAATGAGTTCACGATGATAGGTGGACAAATCAATTCTTTTTAAAATTTATTTGTCGTTATTTACAACTGTATACAACAATAAGTAAATGTGTGAAACTAGGATAACAGTAAATTGTAGAAAAACTACCCATCAGTAGCACTTCAGGGAAACCTACATTAGAAGGTCCTTAAGCCATCTTCTTTTCAGTTGTGAGGCTTGTGAATTGGAATGCGTATGGTGCTTATTATCGAAGGATAGGTATCTCGTTTGGGCTATTTATGCAACCTATGGTACAAGAATTTGAAGGTTTAGTCGAGCACCAAAGCTCAACCCCATATTTCCAAATGGGTCTAGTTACTGAGATCTTTAGTGAATTTTGTAATTAGTTCTAAGCTTTGAAAGTTTGTCTAGAAAATGTTGTAGTAGTCGAAAACGACTAACAGTTTACTATCGTTTAAGTCTTGTGAATTCCAAGTAAGACAGTCGTCTCTATGAAATCCTAGGTAGCGGATCGGTTTAAGAGGGTTTAGAGGTATATTGAAAGAATGTTGAAGAATCTCAACGAAGGTTAAAAGTCATTTTATCTTTGTTTGGTTTTATTGTAATTCTTCACCTTTATGATATGTAGTTAGTGTTGTGCAGTTGTTCTGTTAAGTCTTTGATCAATGTGATTTTCGCAATTGAATAAAGTATGGTTGGACTTATAGTGAAGCATTTACTTAAGTTTTTAAAACTATTTTCATGAAAATAAAATGTTCCGTATGTTTGACCTCATGGCAGTTCTCCTGAGTTCCAAACAATCGCTTCGAATCTGAACTCATTAAATTCCAATCAAATTCTTTAATTACAAACAATAATAATATATTTATAAATTTTGAATTAATACTGGTACTTGGTAGTTATAAGCACCAATCACCAAAATAAGTTAAAATTCCTTAAGTAATATTACACATATATTATTTTTGACACTAACGGCAATTTAATAATTTAATGACAATTTAATAACATTCAGCACATTCATACCGTTCAGCAAATTCACTAGATGCAAAGAATATTTGTAAGATACATTAAATAAATACATATACGAAACGTATTTGTATATTTATTTAAGTCTAAACAAATGCATTGAAGGATATTCAAGGAAATTCAATTAAAATAAAAATATTCGAAGTCTATAGATGAGAAAATAATCAACTAATCTTTTCCATTAGCCATGGCAAATTAATCAGACACCACAGTTACTTAATTGTATTTTTATTACAGTTGTAAATGCCTCTTGTTTTATGGGAAGTTTTAATAGTCCAAGTCTGTGAAAACTGCCTTTTAACGAATAGCAATTCGTATCTCATTATATGATTAAAAAGAATAAAATTACAGAAGTTCTTGAATATGAAATGCTGTTCATATAGAGTTTATAATTTATTTAAACAAATGTTTATCACCAAGAAAATTACAACTTTTTCTTTCGTTTTTTCTTTTTAATGTGATAGAAAATCATAATTATAACAGACATTTTCAATCAATTTTAAATGTTTCTTTCGCGGTGAATAGATTCTCTACCTAGGACATCATCTGGACAAAAGTCTTCCTAGGAACCACAAATATGAAACTGCTCGTCGTTTTCGATTACTTTAAAATTTACATAACAAGCGTTCAAAGCTCCCAATTAATTACTGATACTTATTCACATGACATAAATTAGACCTATTTGGGCGTACGGAGGCTTTAGGTCTCCACTTATATGCACTTCTAATTTTTCTCGTATCCAATCCTTACAATCCAAATCTCTTATCTCTTAAGTTTCAATAAATTAGTTTCTTTTTGTTCTTCATAATTTTTACCACTCAGACCACTGTTAATGAAAAGCAGAGTTGGGCAAAATTTAATCATTATTCGATATTTTAGTAAACTAATGATATTTTACTGAAGGTTCAGCCATTATTAAATTGATTGATTCCAGAAAATTAGCTGTCAAATATCTATAATAAAACTTCGAAAAACTATGATGAAAAGCCACCTCTGTATCACTTGAATTTATATATTCATTAATTATTTTTGCAGTCTAATTTAAATTTAAATATTTTACTATGATGTTTAGACTTTAGATAGAAATAAAAAAAAAAAAAATTCTGCATTTTCCACTCTTTATAGGTGCCCGACTTATAGTCTATTATTTAATGAAATGCCAACAGAATTTTTCAAATGATTAGAAACAGCAATAATTTGTAGATCATTGAATTTAAATTTTAAAATACGACGATTTGTTCAGATTCAGTTTCAAATTTCAGTTGAGTAACATGATACCCAACACCCTTATTTTTTTTTCAGCGATGTTACACCGGGAGTTAACAAGATGGCTGCCTTGCTATCTCTTCATCTGACCTCAGTGATCAGCGAAGCGTAGTCTACTTCTCATGGCACTACTGTCTTAAAGGGAACTTCTGCTAGTTCCGTTACTATCGAAAACGGCTATTTATTTTAAGTTCTTGTCTTATATCAGTTCCAAATTGGTTAAGGAATATTTTTAAAACAGATTGAAGGGTTAGACAATCGAAAACTCTGTATCGATAGAAATATATACTCAGAGGCAAAATATTCCGCCCATTTTTTTAAAAATTTCTTCTTCTTAAAGTTAAGTTGTTTTTAGTTGTTTACATTCGTTATCTATATACTTTAACTATGATATGTGAAACATATGAGGATTATTGTATTTTGTATCAATAATTTTTTTTTATATAAAAAAAATTATATTGAGTAAGAATTGCGATTTGCCTCAAAAGTGGGGAATAAGTAACATAAATGGCTTTATGGATCCATTCAAACAATACGTACAATAAGAAATAAATGGAAAATAATAATGAAAAAGTAATAGAAAAAAGAGCTATACAATATATAAACAATATAAAGAACCGTACAATACCTAAGTAAAAACTATACAATATATGAGGTGAAATATATAAATAATTAAAAAAAAAATTAAATTAAATTAAAAGTTAAAAACCACAATCTTTTTTTTTTTTTTTTTTTTTACAATACAATCTTAGGGATCCCCCAACCAAACCCATTCTTCCTCATATGGTGTAAATTACGATCATTAATAAAAAGTAATTATATAAAAGCAAGCAGTATTTAAAAAAAATACCAAGCAATTTTAAATTTACGAAATTTGAAATAAATAAGTTTTATATCTGCTCCGTATGTTTATTACGTTTTGCATTCACTGGGGGTATAGGTAAAATTGAAAATGATTTTGGAGAAAGATGCCCCATCTATTGCAAAACTGTAATAGATCAGATTAATTAAGATTTTTTTTTTTTTTTAACTTAACTTTCTGTTTGATTTTTATTTTATTGATAGTTTTTATAATACTAATACGCTTCATATTCTCTGGCTGATGTATATAGTTATGTAACAGCTTATGAATGAAATTCTTAACCGACAAAATTAATAGCGTGAAATACTTTGTAGTGTCAGAGAAAAAAAATACTGTCATGAATATTTGTATTAATACTTACTTGAGGAAATTGGTGGAAGAAGGTGTTAACTCACTTTTATTGAAATGTTCAGGTAAAGCATTTTCGCGTTACTTTATGAAACTTTTCCGGACGTTGATATTTTCTTTATAATCGTTTTTCTATTTATCATCCATTATTGGGTAATAATGGTTGTTATAAATAAAAAACAACCTTACCCTAATGTTTTGAAATAAATCTGTTGGCATGTCGTACATTCATTATTTTTGCGCTACTACCAATTGACATTTTTGTGTACTAAAACGATAACTGCTGGTGAGGAAACGTGAATAAACAAAAAAAAAAATAATTTTTGAAAAAAACTGAGTCATCACCTTCTTCCACTATAGGCTTCTATTCATTATGAAATTAAGACATATTTAAGATCCATTCAGTTCCCGAAGAATTTCATGAACGGTATGGGTGATGTCCTTTTAAAAGATGTATGGCTTTAATTCCTCGAGACTTCCATAAACAGATGACAGCCCCAACGAGTCCGTAGGGAATGTAAGAGAAGGTGACGGCGTCCATTAATATCCTTTGATCTGTTCATTAGGTTCATTGCTGTGCGCCAAGAACCGGATCGAGTGTCCGCAGATCACCGAGCTTAGTTTTAGAGGTCGAGAATCTTCGACTTTGAGACTCGAATATATTGGACTGATATCGTTTTCCTCTTCTCTTAAAAGGAGGTTGTGAACATTAAGGAAACATGAGAGATAAGTGGAAGAAGTGTATACAATTATAACGGTGGCAACCTTGACAACTCCCTTTTGAACGGGTAAAAATAACTTACTTTTAAAACATTCTGTTATATATTTTTTCACCTGTAAATCCGTTAATATATTTTTTTCAAAATAAAATTTTTTCTAGAAATATAAAAACAGAATGGATGGGATAATACAATCAGTTTTACTAAAACTAAGTATTAGTTATAATCAATCACCTCCTTCATCAAAGGTATAAAATTTAGTTTAAACATTTATAACGCTAGTTGTTTTTACAGTAACTTCTTTAATAGTTCCTACATTTATACTTCTTTAAACAAATCAAAAAATATTTTTAAAAAAATTCAAGATCGATAATTAAATTAATAAGATTATAATTAAATTATTGGTTTGAAGATCACGAACTTAATTAAAATTGTTAGATTAACTTAATTAACGTAGTTAACACTATAAGCTGTAAAGTCTGTGCGATGAGTTCACTGCAAAGGGTTTCTACTTCACGATAGATGTTTTGGATGGGTGGTTGTCAGTAAATAGCTATTTATTTTTTAATTATTTATTTATTTTATTTTACCGAATATTAAGATCTGCCACTATTAAGGGCAATAATTAATAGTGTTTTAAAGTAAAAATCTATTTTTTATTTACAATCTAATCAAATAAACAATGATAAGATTATATGTACAAAAGAAAATTATACTATATTCATGATAAAAAAAATAAACAACACATAACTAAGTGATGCAATAAATAAATAAAAAAATTAGAGACACATTATTACATAAGTAAAAAGTAACTTTAAGGATATCCAAGAAATGAAATGTGTATGTGAATATGATCTGCTCATGCTGCTTGAAACAAAGACCCAATTACTATTAACAGAATATATTCAAAATATATGTTAATGTAGATCGTAATCAGGACAAATGTTATTTATCCAGGTATCTGTTTTATCAAATAAACTTTTATGTATTCTTTTTTTTTTTAATATTTTATCTATTTTATTATTGTTTAATTAGTGATATTGACTTTCGCCTATTCATGGACGGATTTGTATTTGCATATTAGTAGCTAATTATACCTCCTTATTTTCGGGCTTAAACCCGTGTTAATTGAAATTATTTGTTAAAGTGTTGATTTTTTGTTTCTTAAAGTAAGTAAATTTAACTCGATAAAATTTTATTCGATTAAATTAACATGCAAATCTTATTTTCAATTATATTTTAATATACAAATCAGATTTTTTCTTTTTTATTTATTTTACTTTTTCATGTACAAACGAAATAATGATAACAATAATAATGTTTTCTATTCTTTATATTTTCGCTATCCCATTCACATAAAACTACATTTCACCTTTTGATATAGTCCATCCCAATTATCTAATAGGTTGTTAATATGAGATCTAAGACTGATACGATCTACCTATTGTAGACTTAATGGAGATATTTTTCGCTAGCAAATTGCTAGTTGCAAGCTAGCCCACATTTATTTTTCACCTAGAAAAATCTCACACCGGGGAACTCTGCCAATCATCGGTTAAAACCATTAAAAAGTATTTTCCCCAGTTTTCTCTTAGCTACGTGGCCAGCCAACTAAGAATTTTTTTGTTTTCGTTAATCAGTCTATTATATAATATTGAAAGTGAAGGTAGTGATAAATAGAAACGGACTGTGATGTAAGTAGCAATTACCAGGTGCAGAGACTGTAGGCCTAGCGACCGCCTTGATCGTTTACCGGTTGTTGCAGTTATAGAAGTAACGGATAAACCGTTCCTAGGAATCACTTGACACATTTATAGGGTTTTTTTGATGAAGTAATAATATAAAGTTTTAGTATTATTAGACTTTCATTTAATGTGTTTAATTGCCATAAGTTAATTTTAATTACATTTAAGCTACCGTAAAGTGGGGTCACATTAGTACGGTGGGGTAAAATTGGTACACAATTTTTTCTGTGGTGATTTCCTTCTGACAGGTTGTTGTGTCGACTTTTACCAAATAAGAGCCCACGAAACAACTCATTTATGCGCTCTCATTTGGTAAAATTCGACACAACAACCTGCCAGAAGGAAATCACCACAGAAATAATTGTGCACCAATTTTACCCAACCGTACTAATGTGACCCCATTTTACGGTATATTTTACTAAATTTGGTCTAAAACAATTAGTCATATATTAATTGGAACCCAGTTTAATTAACTCATTTATGAAATTTAAACTTGAATAATTACTTTCTTTTGAGAGAGATTCTCCTGGGGCACACCAAGGCTCTATAAATTGAGAACCCTTTACTGAGGGAAAAACCTGGTGGTTAAGTGATTTCAACCAAATCAGCTCCTTGTATTACAATTGTTGATCTCGAAATGGTACTTGCTTACCAAATACTGAAAGTAATACCTTTTATTAGTGCAGTTTTTTTTTTTTTTAAATAAATATTATCATTACTCTTCAATAAGAGAAAAACTCTGCGGTGGAAGGTGATATGTGCTAAAGCAACTCCTTTCACAAACGTTGGTCTGTTAGCAGTGCATTCTAACTGACGTACTGAATCCACGACCCTTCATAGTTTCTTAAGATGCAAACAATTCAATATTTTTTTTTTTTTTATTATCTTCAACTGTACTCAAAATAAATAATTTGTAGTATAATTCAAATGACCTAAAAAAGACTAGGAAATAACCTCCAATAGTAGTAAGGTATCAAACGATTTCAGAGACAACGTTTAAAAAAATACTCTTGGGACAAAGCGTAATTGAATGGGAGGCAAGTTTGGAAACAATTTTTGCTTAAAATTTTGGAGTATCTGGTTTCAACTTAATCAGTAACACTGGAGACATTCTGGTAGTTGTTAATAATTTTCTTTATTATAAAATATTGATAATCAAATATTTTACAAAAAAAAATTAATTAGAGTATTGGATAAGGTAGGAATTAAATAGTTTAGGGGAGTCCAAAAGCTCTATTCTAGGAATAATTTCTTTTCTAAGAATAATATGCCAAGAACAAAGGATATGAATTTGTTCTTGCTTTCTTAGTGCCGAACACTCCAGAAATATTTAGTAATACATAAATTAGACTACATTCCTATATGTTTAAGCTAATCATATTCGATTATTTTAACTTTGCAACAGACTGGAAATATTGATTTATAAAAAGTTATTTCGTAATTTTTCAAACATTTTTTTTTAATACATACCTTACAGTTCCTATATCATTGTGGTGCAATAAATATTATATAATCTCATATATGAAGGGAAAGGCTTTATTTGTTTTCCAGTTTGATTTAATATTTGTTATAGGTTCATTTATATTTATCTCCAATTATACGTTAGTACTATATTAATTTATATTGACCGAAATGGATCAAACCCTCGTGAATGCAAAAACATTCACCAAATAAACCTACCAAGGACTAAAATACTTTCTAACTGCTGCTATATATTTGCTCCGAAGGTCCCTCTTATGAGGATGTGACCGCAGATATGTCACCGGTCCTGGAGAATAGCGCCGAGGTGGTTCGCTTTTATTTTATGAGGCATAAAATAAGCTTGGGCTTCGTCAGTTTTTGCCTTCACGGTGTTGGTCTGCCCTTTAGGAGAATCGTTTAGTGACCCCACACACGAAGTACAGTATTGGATAAAAAAAAAATACTAACTATATATATATATATATATATATATATATATATATATATATATATATATATATATATATATATATATATATATATATATATATATATATATATATATGTCGAATATACTGATAAATAAACAAAGATACAAATAACTTGGAATTACAGTCTAATATTGTTTACGAAATACCGTGCAAAGATAGTTGTTGCAAGTCTTATTTCGGAACATCGCGATGCATCGGAACATTATTGTAGTGCCGAAATAAGACTTGTTTATCTACATAAATACAGTTGCCCGTCCATAACTAAAATCCCGAATAAACCAGACCAAACAGCGCTCACCACACATTACAGGCAAACAAAACATTCTTTTGAAATTTGATTCCCCCAAAATTATTCACCATGGACAAAATAATTTTAAACGAAATATCAAAGAGAAGATAACCATAGAAAGATTTAAAAATCACGCAATTAACATAAAATCAGACGTTCCTGAATCTCAATACATGTTATTCCAATTTAATGCATTCAGACCAATAATATACAATTACATTAATATACATCTACAAATCATTTATTCAGTTATAAGTATATTACACCCAAATACTTTTTATAGCTGCATCTTTGGGAATACCACCATTTGGGAATCCCCTATAAACCTTGTAACTGTTTTTCAAAATTTCCCCAGGTCAGTGTATTAGAATTGTTAGAATTTAGTTAGTCGATACCATATCCACCAGTAACATTGTAAGTAGTTTCATACTCCTCTATATTCTAAAATTATATATATTTTTATTATTCTAACACATGTAGTTATATACTTTTATTGTAGCTAACTTTATGTTTTGAAATAACTTGTATAACTTATATAATTTCATCGTTACCTGTTCAATGGTAAAACAATCACAAGAACCTTATTAAACATATATATGGCATAATTAAATGCTATGATGACTAGAACCACTTTACTACATTCATGTATGTTGAAGACAACCCAAAAATAGTTGTGGCAAGCAAGTGTCGTTGCCGCATTTCGACATAAACTCTAACAGAAACCACATCCGTATTTGTAATAAAAGCTACAAATGCTTACAAATATTATAATCATTATTTACGAGTATTGTAATTTTTTTTTTTGTTGACTGAAATTTTAATAAAATATTCTAGGGCCAATGAAATTTATCAGTATATACACAACCTTTTCTGTTGACTGATGTTCTGAATGATGTTTTGTGAACTTAATGTTAAAAGGATACTACCAGGTAAACATCATATAATTCTTCGTTTTTCAAATTTTTGACAATATTCTATATTATGTTTATACCACATTATGTAATGTATAAAACTTATTGAACAGATCTTACATATTGTTATTTTATAATTCCCTCTGATAGTATTTTTTTTTTTTTTTTTAACAAAATAGACTTAATATTATTACATTCATTCATTACCAATGATATGGTGCTATTTTGATTACTTCCCCCAATCAATAGTTGAGCTTTCTCATATGAAAAGTATGCTATTAAAGATCTTACGTATTATTGTTTTATGGCTTCATCTGTATTCCTAAATTAATTCATCGACATTCATGATGCCAATACCTATATTGTAGCCCTAAATCAATAGTTAAACTTTCTCCTAGGGAAAGTATGCTATAAATGATTATATATTGAAAATATATAAAATGATAGTAAAACAGTAAATGGAGGTCATAAAATAAATTATTGGACCGTTCTTAACTAATTTATTAATAGCTTTCAGAAATATATTTTGATTCTGTTTCGATGTAAATTGAAAAATATCGAAATTAATCAAAATGCCACAATTTCCTCGTCGGGTCAGTTATTCATTCACCGCTGAAAATGGACCCGTCATTCTTTTTATAGACAATCCTTTTCTCTTCCTCCATCGATCAGATATCAACCTCGGACGTCCTTCACTATATTGAGGCCATTTGATGTTTACTTATTCCTTATTCGATAGTTGAAGGAACTAAATATTCTCTATTATAACAGTAATAGGATTTCTTTAAAAACAAAAAAGAATAATCGCCTTTCCACCAATTGTTTGTATTGCGTTTCCCAGAAATTAATGTAGATTTGTGTTTTAAAAATGTATCTATAAAATAAATAATTATAAAAAAATTATTTATTAATCCAAATATATTTCATTCCTTTTCATTATTTTCCGGACACCCTATAATTGCTCTGTAGTATCCGAACTAGACTTCTACAAACTCATTTCATTTTAAAATATTTAGCAATATTCCACTGATCCCTGTTGAACATATCCCCTATCTGAGGCTTCACCTGGACAAACGTTTAACTTGGAATCCTCATTCAAGAATAAAACGACAGGAAACTGCTCGTCGTTTACGACTTCTTCAAGATTTACTAGACAAACGTTCAAAACTCACGATTTACTAATAAAGATTCATTTACATGACAGTTATCAGATCTATTTGGAAATACGGAATTGAGCTCTAGGGTTCAACTAAACCTTTTAATTCTTTTCGTATCCAATCCTTACAATCCAAAATCCTTCGAAAATTCCTCAATGCTCCTTTCTTTGTCACAAACAAACTTATCCACAACTTAGTTACCAGATAGCATGGACTTTTATTTTATTATAGAAATTGCTGCTTCATTAATTTAATTTCCATGGTATCTTTTTGTGATTCTAGTGACGCAGAAGAAAGAGTAGCATTGGGATCTCTTTGAGCCAAGCTTGCCCTCTAATAGTGGTGGTTTCCCCGAAATGCTTATACATTTTTTATATGCTATATTATATTTATTTTTTATTATTCCTTCTATATTTTATTTTATTTGTTTTTACAATAATTATTCTAATTTATTTTATCTTATCATTTATTGCATTTTATTTTATTTCTGATATAGCTAGAGACTTTTTCACTTTCATGGCTCATATTTTATAAATACATTCTTTGAGATCCATATTACTCATTTCCGTTGACTGAGGCAGCTTGTAATATTTTTTACAAAAATAAATAAATAATGCATTACGACATAAAAAATATTGTATGATTTGAAAAAAAAAAAGAAAGAAAAAAAGTTATTGCTGCTTATTCACATTTGACCCCTAATCTTAAATGGTTGAAGACATGGATTTACATAACTCTTACTTTATTTTTTTTAAATTTTATATTATCAAATAATTTACCGTTTTACAGTTCTGGTGAATGAATCAAAAATACATTTAAGGAATAACTTCATATATCTTCATATTCATTCATATAAAAATTAGAAAGTCTTACCAAACCGTATCACTTTCCATCGAACTCCATTCGGATCAATTATGCAGAAGACTATGACCCGAAGCCGTTTATAGAAACCAAAATGGAAAGTGCTCCGCTTTGTGCGGGGGTTGTCCAAGGCGAGCGGCACAGCCCACTCTCCGCAGGAAAGGTCAAGCCCTCAAACTGTATCAGCCTTTCTTGGAGACCCTGAGTCAGCCCCTGTTGCGTGAGATTGCAGATAGTGTTGCAGTATTTGTCTTACAGCTGTCGGTAGGCTGTGACTTATGCGAGATCCAACAATTATCTTGGCCGCTGTTACGAGATTGTGGAAGGTAGTCTATGGCTATTCGTGCCTAAAGAACTTGCTTATTGTACATAGGTGGTGTAGGATTAATTTTATATCTAAATTCAATCCTACTGTCATGTAATTTATAGGTTTTATCTTCTTCTTCTTTTCGGGCTATTCTGTCATTGGTGAACTTTGGCCTCCCTAACAATCTCTATCTGGAACATTTCTTCAACCTTTTTTCACCCTATTTTTATCAGGTCCTCTTCCACGTCAGCAATCCAACTCTTACAGGGGCGTCTTCCAAGTTTTTCTTCCTCTCTTTCCAGAGAGAGTCACCTGGAACGCTTTTTTGGCCATTCTTGTGTCTGGCATTCTTTCTATAGGTCTTTACCAGATAATTCTTCTTTATTTAATTAACCTTATTATATTTTCATATTATATAAGGTCATCCAATCCTTGGTTAGTTCTGATGTGCCATGCTCCTTGAGCGTACACAGGGCCGAAGATGTGTCTTAAAATCTTCCGTTCAATGATTTTCGTGACCAGTCGGTCAGCTGCTTGGAAAAAATAGTTATTTCTAATCAATGAGAAATACTCTAAATAGATTAATAATGTTTGATTATTAACATAAATCTTACTTCCACTTAAACAATGACATGTTTCGTATGTATCAGGAAATAAGGTTCTAGAGATAGGAGGTGGATCAACGAAATTTAAATTTGAGCACTAAGCACTCTTTAAAGGCTAATTCCTATCCTTTAAACTATATTTTATTGTTTCAATTGTTAGGTGGCGTGTTCTGCATGGCCAGAGGCACCATCTTTTAGTATCGAAATATCAATTTTGGATTAAATAAGATTTAAGATTCATATTTGCTTTGGATATTTCAAATCGCTGCATTAATTGTTTAGGAGGAATGTTTGTGGTTTTTAGTTGAGAAGAGTTGTTGCATCGGATTATAGACTGGAGTAGTATATCGAGCTTATGTGATTATGTTGCTTTATCCAAAACATTTTATATTGAAAATTGTGTGCCGCAAGGATTGGTTCTTTGTCCAACGCTATTCAATATAAAATTCAACCGTATTAGCAATAAAATACATGTGCCTGTTAAAGTTTCATTTTCTGCTGATGATACCTTAGTATATTATAATATGCTATTGTTTAATTATCTTGGCAGTTCAAACGTTTTAAGAAATTTAACGAAAAACCTACAACGTAATTATGAAACATGCCCAAATGCTTAAGATTTATTGTTACGTGAAGACATTAAGAGTTGGGATGGTAGATCCTGAGTCCCAGGTACTGAGATGCGTTTGATCCATACCTTGGTCAAATGAATTACGGTGGGTTTGGTCAAATGAATCTTAACCATTTAGTTCAGAATGAGCATTAATATAAAATTTTTATTAAAATATTGAATCCTGAGGTTTGGAGACTTAGGATCCTAATAATAAAGAAATATCTTTCATATAGTTTTATCTTGCTCCCCATTAAATTTTCATAGTAACACACACCAGCTGACAATGCGTTAGTCACAAACATATTTTAGAAAGTAATAATTAATATGCTACCATATTTCCTTGCTAACCTTGGAGTCATGATATAGCCGGGAATCAAGTGTCATTGTTTTTGTTCAAGGATCTTCAAGGGAAACCCCTTGAATATTGTGGGTTACAAAACATTTTTCCTTCTATTTTCCACTGTAAGATAAAAAATTTCCTTTGATTAAGAAATTTTCTTTTTTTGGCTCAACGCATTCTATGATCATAGAACCTAAAGATGGTTATAATTTCTGTTAGCTGATTAAAAAATTTTTGAATTGTTCATTGATCAAAATATTGTTTATACTATTTGAGGAACAGCGAAATGATATACTGTTAAAAGATGTGATTCAATTTCTATTGATTTATTTTAGTTTTGGTGAACACTTGTGAATAGTATTTGAATTATCCAAGCTCATACATACTGTAATTTTATTTATTTTCAATTATTCATACTTGAAACGTCAATAAAAAATGGATCGTAGCAAGTCTAGTCACAAGAGAAAACGTAAGACGTGTCACCGATCATTTCTATCAGATATCAATGACGAGAGGGTTTTACGAAATGTTGCGACATAAGTTGGGTTTAGGCTTCGAGACAAGAACTAGAGAGGCAGAATATCGACCAGGAACAGTAATTATCGATTAGTTTTAAACTCGATGAATGGGCAGAAATAAACCGAAGATCTATAACCAGGTGGCGGTGAAAGTGACACAAAGACTGTCCTGGTTACGAAACCTCCAGGCCTTGGCATCTTAAAGCCGGCACACGTTTGCATTTAGTCAAATGGAAAATTTTATACTTCCGAAAAAAAAAATTATTCTTCAAGGAGTATTCTAGATTCATGAAGTTTGAAGTTAAATAAATCAATTCAAATATTCGTAAGGAAAATGAATATAAACATATTGTTTATTAAAAGACTTCGTTTCCGTCTAGTCCAACATTTACTTCAAAAGCATTCAAAGCCCCCAATAAATTACAAAAGCCTTGTTTAATTGACAATAATTAGACCTTTTTAGACATGTGTAAGGAAGGTTTTTTAGTTAAGCTTTGGGGCTCCACTAAACTTTCCAATTCTTCTCGTATCCAATCCTTATAATCCAAAATACGTCCTAAAATCCTCATTACTCCTGATAACGTCACAAAAATGCTCCTTACTTCGTCACAAACTAACTTATCCGTAGAGATCTTAATGTTCTATATGTTGCTTATTTGGCCCCAAGGTACCTATCCTTTCATATCAAACTCCATACCCACTTAAATCCACTATTCTCCCAACTTCCCTCACTCTCTATTCCCGATAATCCTCCGAGGCGTCTGGAAATAAGGTGGCCAAGAGACCTAAGTTTTATTGAAGTGCTGCTAGTGAGTAGTTATTTACATGTTATTGAATGTTATTGTAATAATTTTCCTCAGATTTACTTGTTGCATATACACATGTAAATATCAATTTTTCTTGTTATACTAATAATAAATAAAATCTTCGATAAATGAACGCTTATAAAATGATTTAGTACTGAAAGAAAATGCTTATAAAGAAATGTTTATAAAGAATGTTAATATTATTTAATAATTCATAAATTAAAATTAGTCGCTACAATGGGAAAATACTTTTAAAAGTTAAGTGCAATGACCGTGAAATTGTTTATACAGCAAATCCATTACTAATTTTATGTATAATTCTAAATATGTACCGCTCCAAAAGTTATAAAATTCATCTTGAACCATATACAAACCCCTAAGACAGACCTCTTTGAACCGAACCACAATATGAGATGAGTACAATAATAAGGACCTACAATAAGAGCAAGAAGTTGATGGGAGACGCCCACAATGAGAACAATGGGAGCAGTGAAAGTGTGTGTCTGTCTGTCCATTCAATTACCTGCCTATTGTCGGCCGCTATATCCACACCGGTATATATATACATATACACTCCGCCATTCCTTGGCCTATATCCTGCCACGCTGTAACTTTCTCGTATCTTGTCCAATCGCTTCTTAGGTGATAGGTATCTGGTATGTAATTCCATTTGCTCAGATCGAAAATACAGGAGTTATTAGCCGAAATAGATTGCTATCTAAGTCCTATCGAAAACTTACGTTACGCGGGAGGTAGACTTGATGAAGTAACTGGGGCTGGCTCACCGCGTTATTTATATTTCATTTTTTAAATAATATTGACATTTTATCATTTTAGCAATATAAAGAAATTGGTGATCCAAGGATTTAATTATTCTAATGTAAAAGTAAAGGAAACAATCAAGCCATTGTTACATAATATTAATGTAATATTAATACTTCTTAAGATATTTTTCACGGAACCAGACTTTAAATACCTGAGTAATAATTATCATCTAAGAAGTATAATGATTTTTTAGGTCCTTTCATCTTTCCAGAATATTTCTGTTTAATTATTTCATCACGATCAGGTCCAAGAATAAACATTCTATATAAATTTTACTTATATTTTTTTTTTATACTAGGAGTGAAAGGTAATGAAAGAAAAGTTCATGGACTAAACTTTCTTAGAATTAAACAAAAAAAAAATTATTTATTGATATTTGCTACTATAGACAGTATATACACCATGTAAATGCGTGCTTCCAGAATATGACAATGACGTCAATAATATATTGCAAATACACAAACTACTAATTAGCATCACTTTATAAAAGTCTACGTTAGTAGGTCTCTTGGCCACATTCGTTTCAGTGGCCTCGGAGGAGACACTTAGGAATTCAGTCAGGAGCAAGTTGAGATACCAGTGGATCTGAATGAGTATGGAGTTTACCATGAAAGATAGGTATTTGGGCTAATGCAGCAACAAATGGAATATTAACACCTTTATGGCGTAATAAGAAGCATTGAGGATTTTACGAAAGATATTATAAAGGTTAGATACAAGAAGTATTAAAAGGTTTAGTAAAAGCCCAAAGCTTAGCTCCGTACGTCCAAATATGTCTAATTACTGCTACATAAATGAGTAGTCGTAACAATTCCTTATCGTTTTAGTCTAGCATGTGGATACCAACTTAGATGTTTGTCTAAATTAAGTCCCAGGTAGTGAATTCGTTCAACAGAGATAGAATAATTACCATGAAATATATCAAATTGTAGGTACGTCAATGTACAATAATACATATATTCGGTGAATAATTTTTATCATATTTTTCATTCTTTAAGACTCAACTAAAGCATAATAATAAAATTTATCATTTTATTCAAGGGGAATAGAAGCGGGTGGAAAAAATGTTGAATGTTTTTAAAGAGATGACATGACAAATATGATGAGCGAAAGAATTCCATTGGAGTTAGGAGCTGATTAGGAAATACTTCTTTGCTGCATTACTGTGTAAAGAGTAATATACTGAAGCTCTGGTGTTTCTTGAGTAACTATAAATTTTTTTAATAAAGAAGATAGTGAAGAAATAATATTAAAAGAAGGAGCCTAGGGGACATTGCCTACTAATGAAAGGATACAGCTATTTAATCCAGCATGAAAAGTGATTACAGGAGAATTACTGAAACGAATTAAGACAAATCTAATAAAACAGTTAGACTTTAAATCGAGTTTCTTCAGAGACTCTACTTTATAATTAAATACCTCAATCAAAGTGAGAGTAAATAAGAGATGACATAAGGAGTTGACGCGAGTTTTCAAGAAATTGCTAATCAAATGAAGATGGTTAACAAAACATTTTTAGGAATTAGATGGTTTCCGAAGATAGTAATTTATTTAGAATAATAGTAAGGATATTTTACGGTTAAACAATAAGGTATAAATTCTTGATTAATTTTTAATGTTGACGGCTATGAACCAGACAGGCAATCAGTTTCTCATTTGCCGTAAAATGTCAAAAGCAGACAGCAAATTTTTTAGGCGTTGCAGATTTATGAATTTTCCTTCTGATGAATCACACAAGACTGCCTTGAAAGCTTGGGTTCTATCTTAAACTCCAAGGAATGTTAATTGAAACGGTTCAAAAACAGTTAAAATAATGCATAAACATCAAGCCAGATGAAGTCTGTCAGGTTTCATGATATGTGAGCCAGCTCTTCTATGATTGCGCCGCTCTTCAGCGTTCTACAGAGCTTGAATCCGTCCTCCACGGTAGAAGAGGACAGTGCAACCTTCACGGACGATGGGCAGACTAAGAGTACGACTGAGCACTTAACCTGAGGCACTTAGTGGAAGAGGTCGTTACCACTTTGCTTATCCGCTGGCCAATAATCGCTCAGTTTATTACTGTTGTAGTCATTCCTTCACCCGATGTTCTCTGAAGAGACCCTATTAGATTACAAGCATCCTTGTTCATCATTATGTTCTTAGGTTTACGTTTACTGTTGTTTATATATAGTATTCTTCTAAGTGGGACTCCCAAACAATTCTATTGGCTTGAACGAGTTTTTGATAAACCATTTGTTTCAAGATTTAATATTTAGCTTTTTGAATATAAGCCAAGAACAAATAGAAAAACAAACATATTATTATATTTTATATATAAATAGGAATGACGAAACTATACTCACATGCACATACTTATACATATATACTTATCCATGTATATATATACACATATATACACTGTTTTTCAGATCTGCCATGATCTGCTTACTGAGCTACTCCCCTTAGAAATATTTTAAACCGTCAAATAATTTTCGTCATAACTGTAGCATTGAATTATGAGTTACTGATATCAATGGATGCCTGAAGAGGAGATTTTTTTTTTTCATAATGGTGCCAGTAATAATTAAAATCCTCTTGCTGATGCAACAAGTGGTTTAATATGTTGTACTTAATTTTTCTTTTATTAGTACAATTCGTCTGACCTATAAAGTTTACTTTAAGCCGAGCATCATAAATGTAGCGTTCCCATTTATTGCAAAAGTTAAAAAAATATTTATAAGCTTTAAAAAAATTGTAATTATTGGAAATAATTTAATACAATAATTAATTCAATATTGATATTATTTATTGATGGATATAATTCTTAAATATAAAACCGGCTTCGTGTATTTATTTAAATAATTATTATAAATTATTATCATGTGCAGTTGTAATTACTGCAATATCATTGCATTAGTCCTTGTTTAAATTATTCTTTACATTAATGTATTTTTTAGGAGGTTATTTCAAGGCGTTATGGTTAAATTATATTTTGAATATATAATTTATAATTATATTTTTATTTACACTTTTTTTGGCGCAACTCCTCAAATATTATTTATTTTCACCCAACAATGTGTTACGCGTTTCCGGGACATATCCCATTATCAGATGGGACTAAAAATTTACATTTTTTTCTTGATTTAATGTTAACACAGTTAACACGGAAAAAATAAGAACCATATATGACATTATAATAGATAAATTAAAAATATAGATAGTCCAATTTAGTAATAAGAATAAACACAAACATGACATACCCTTGAACCCTAATAAACAGTTTATTTTAAAATAAAGCAGTTTTAGTTATTGACAGGTATTAACACTATTTTTAATTAAATAATTTATTTAAAATGCATTGTTTGAAGTGTAATGTAAAAAGTTTTAATAAGAAAAAAATGTAAATTTGCAGTCTGATGATGAAATATGTCCCAAAGAATGTAACACATTGTTGAGTGAAAATAAATAATAATTTGAGGAGTTATGAAAAAAAAAAAGTGAATATAAAAATAACTATAATATACTAAATACTCCATTGCTGAAGAATTATAATATATATATTATAACAATTTATTGAAATTTACAACTGTACACAATTTATACATCAAGTAAATGTGCTGTTAACTATTACAATAACGTGACAAAACTTCAAAAGAACTACTCATCAGTAGCAATAAAATCTCTACACTAGAAAGTCTCTGGGCCATCTTCTTTTCAGACGCCTAGGAGGATTATCAGGAATGGTATGGGAAGCAAGTTGAGAAATCAGGATATTTGAGTGGTTATGGAGCTTACTATGAAAGGATAGATATCTGGTTTGGGCTAAATCAGCAACTTATGGAACATTAGGATCTTTATGGGTAAGTTTATTGGTAACAAAGGAAGGTGCATTGAGGATTTTTCGAAGGATTTTGGATTGTAAGGATTGGATGGTTTAGTGGAGCACCAAAGCTCAAACCAGATAGGTCTAATCACGGTTATGTTTGTTAGTCTTTTGTAATTAATTGGGAGATTTGAACGTTTGTCTAATAAATATTGAAGTAATCTGTAACGACGGGCTGTTTCTTGTCTTTTTAGTCTTGTATGTGGATTCCATTCCAAGTAAGACGTTTGTCCAAGTGGAGTCCTAGGTAGCGGATCTGTTCAAAAGGGATTAATGGAATATCATTAAAGGACACTGTAGGACAGGAAGTTGTGGGTTTACGACGAAGAGTAAAGGTTATTTGGTGAGATTTTTTTTTGGATTTATTTTGATTCTTCATTTTTTACACCATTCTTGAAGGGTTAGGATATGGGATCGGAGTGTTTGGGAGGCAATGAAGGGATCATTGTTTACTGATAACACACATGTGTCATCAGCGTAAGTGGTGAGGACAGATATATTTAAAAATAATATTTCTTATTTGTGTTTTCATTTGTATGTTGTCTTTAAAGTTAGTCATAATATCGTTTCTGACCCAATGGCGTCCGTTAGCAGAAAACATATTAATGTGACAGTTAAATGAGTTATAGATGTTCTTTATTATAAGATTTTTACAGTAAACATGATATTGTAAAATTAATAATTATTACATAACTTATTAATTAATTTAACCGAAATATCAATATATATTACACTGACTTCAATCACTGAGAATAAAACTTCAACTCTTCAAAACATCGATAAAAACCGTTCACAATGACAGATTCAATTCCGCAATAGGGGTAACGAATCACGCAGAGCCAACAAAACCAACAAATCAGTTCTGATCAATAAAGCCAACGGAACACAAAACTAATCCAGCCATGACAACAGCTGAATATATTCCAGTCAGGGCACGAACATCTTACGCAAGACAAGGCACTTTTTAACCTCTTTCGAAAGTTGGGCTTTTCAAATATGACTTTCATTCTGTTCCGAACGGATTAAAGTTCAATAGCTAAGAGCCCACTCTTGTCGTGTGGACTTTAGAAAATTATAGTGGGTGGCATTTCAGGTTCTCTAAATTGTAAAATATGTATAATTCATCATAGATTAGTCAAGAACGATGGGCCATTTGGCAATATTTGAAAAGTCGATTGTAATGATTTTAAAGTTAGTACATCTATATGGCGAATTCCTTCATATTGTAACATATTTTTGCTCAGCCAAAAGTCGGAATTTCCCAGAACTTTTTCTGTCCAAACCAGATTGTTGCAACTTTAACTATCTTGCGCCACTAGCTTTAAATTTACATTTATTCATTATAACTTTATGGGTCTTATTTAATGTCATTTATAGTTCATCCATATGTCCATCATCTAATTATATTTTTTTTAATAATAAAAACACTAACTTTTAATTACAATGAAATTATGAAAGCAACGAGATTGTATCGTTGGTAGTCGTGAAAAAGACAAAAGACGTCAACCACAAAAAAAAAAAACGAAAAGAAAAGGAAATATTTTTAAAATTAATACTATTTAACCGTGTAATTCTCAACAGTTATAGAAAATATTAAGTTTCCTGAATACGCTTTATTTTTGTGGAAATACTGCTAGCAGTAAGTGACTGCTAGTTTGTATTACCTCTATTGATTATTGTCTATTATATTTTTTTTTTATATATCTCTAATAATTTCTTCTTTTTATAAATCGACAGATGAAACAGTACAATCGATGAGTTTATATAAAAAAAGAAAAAAGTGGACAGCTTGAAAGAGAATGTGGATTGATTTAAAGGAATATAACTCCAAGTCGTAAGGACTTCTCCCAGTACAAGTCCTTGCAATGTTTACATAGCGTGTCTAACTGAATACACATCCAGCGGTCTCTTCAGTGTCAACAGATACCAGAGCTGGAAATAGAGTGGGGAGAAAGTTGTGAGGGACAATGCTTCAGTCAGATTGGTTTATCTCCAATGATTAATTGTTTATTGTTCTCTACTTCTGACTTACAAACACCGACAATATACTTATCTCTTTATTTCATGATTTCCTTAACAGAATCATATTATTTCAATATTAAAATACGTGGAATAATATTAAACAACAATTAATCTGGAAGAATTATTATTTATTTTACCTTATTCTATATATGTATATGTATATAGTAAACATAAGAAATATTATAGTAGAAGTATCAAAATATTCAGAATAGCTCGAATTATACTAATCAATCATTTAATTGACCAGCATTCTGTCTGCTAATCTTATCTTGAACGAAAGTTTATTTTTTTTCCGATGAAAATTGCGACTTTTCGCCTTGAGATGTCATCCACTTTGTTATCATCCTTGCCATTTTTAACTCATGAAGTATAATGATGCAAGTTGTGAGTGATTGATAGAATTGGAGTGCACAGTCAGCTGTTTTGAAAGCACCTTTGCATAAATACTCATCAAAAAACAAAGCCACGCCACTCCTACACGTTGCAGCTATCCTTCCTCCGAAATGTATGCAGCCGAGTGCAGTTTGAGCCAAATGTATGCAAACTGGATGTAAATTTTATGCCCTAGACTGTTATTTGAGCCGGCTCCAAACACTACTGGCACATTTCGTACGAATTATCGATAGCATCCCGTCTCGGATCCATCTTCTAGCAAACGATTTTTTCTGAAAGAACATTAACTGAAATTGCTGCGGTTTTCCACCTTTCCGGTTCTCAGCACATTCTCGCCTTTTTGCCTTCGGATCATTCGCCGATGATTGGTTGTAGGGACCGTAGGCATCCACCCGCACGTACGGTATTAGGAGATGTTTTACGGGCAATACCCAGCCAGGTATGCTGCAAAACAAGATCTGTACCCCTACTCCTATTAAACTAGGAAGGTATATGAGGTAGAAATATATGAGACCTTACTGGACTTAATATTCATAAATTTCATAAGATTTTTTTAGTATATAAACAGACATTTATTTATGTGGGCTTATATAAAAAAATAACATTAATTATAATCCTATTCATGCACCATGATGGCTGATTTGGATAAAAAAATAACTGATTTTTGTTATAAATAAATATAGCGCAATCCAAGCACAATCCATATCATAGAAATGTCACAACCTTTGGAACTCCTCAAGCATACCTTTATTTCAATTAACAATGAGTCCTCGCTCAACTGAGAATGGCCGGCAAAAAGTTTATTATAACGATCATCGTTTAATAGTAGACTCAAAAAATTTAATTGCATTCAATCCTATCAATTTTGTGATAGAGATAATTTTTTACTTGATCGTTTAGCTTTTCGAAAACTGAGGTAAAAGTATTATCTCCTACCCAAACTTACTCTTGAGTTGACCTTCGAAAACCTGTTATCTGTTAAGAGTGTATAGCAATTAAAATATATTGATTTATTTCTAATTAACGCATTTAATGCAGATGTGGATTAGGTATACCAAAATGTTTTGTATAACATTCATTGAAAAAAAAAGAAAAAAAGCTTAATCTATTATGTTTAATTTGAATACCATTCATTGAATTTTGTGTTTATATTCGAATTTTCCAATTTAATTAAATTTGATTTGTTTTAAAGTTAGACCCGCTGTAATTGTGTTCATTCTAAATGAATAAAGAAATAAAAACATATACGACAACAACGCATAAAGGGTCTTTAGTTCAGTATTAGGCCAACGGTTGTGAAAGGAGGATATTTGGACGTAATCACATTCAACCCGCAGGTTTTCTACTATTAGGAGTACCCATTTTATAACAGCTCGGTGAGCCGAAGAGGGTCTCTCGACCATAAATTCGATCCGCAGCTAATGTAACAGAATATTTTCTGAATTCACTGCACTCGAACTCGGACCCTACCGCACCTTATAACTAACATTTATAAGGTAATGCTAATTTAAAATTATTAATAATGATTTAACGTTTATATAGAAATGAGTTGATTTTCTAAAGCTAGAACCTCACTGACGAATGCATTTTTCACTACAGAAGAAAGGAATACCAGAAAGTTTAGCAATACTTCAGTGCATATCTCGTTAGAAACTCATTATGCAGAGAAGAGCATAGATTGCAACGCGTTTTCTGGAATAGGAAACAATGAAGCGAGAGACAGCGGGATGAATTATTACCTCCATTCTCTTCACTCGGATCCCCTTAGCATAGCTCCTTTGAATGTAAATTCAAAAAACAAAGAAAAAGGAGGAGAAAATTGGAAAGGAGATGAAGACGATCGGAACACAATGGTCCCGAGGATCGGGCCAGGAGCGATAGTCTAAACCGCGCCTGCTATTCCCCGTCACGAAGTATATTTTCTGCTCAAGAGTAGTTCGATAATGACTTGACAGCTGACGTAACGCCGAAGAGGTAGAAGTGGTGTGGGACAAGGGAGTAGGCCAGTGTTCGCCTGTGTGCCTTAGTGTGGAGGTCTCTGGACCGCTCTTCTCTATGTAGGCTTAGCGTGCGATCCAGGTAAGCGATATGTTTAAATTTTTGTATATTTGTTATTAAAAACATATATTCTATAATTTATAATATACCTTCAATTCTCCAAGTGTGTTCAGAACCGGCTAAAAAAAAAATTGGCGCCCAGATAGCGCGAAAAATTAATAAATATTCAAAGTTCAATTCGTTTTATGTCACTTTTCCTTCTGTAAAAATAAATATTTAATTATAAAATATAAGCATCAATAAAAAATATGTAAAACAAAACAATTAATTAAACATAAACGTTCGTAATTAAAACAAATATAAATAATATCACCAAATAAGCCAAATTTTCTACTGATTATATTAGTATGTTTTTAACTAATTGTGAATCTATTATATTTCATTTTATTTTACTTAGTAATAATCTGAATACATTTAAAATTCTGCTTACAACAAATACTTCTCCCAACTTATAATAATTTTGGTGACTATTAATTATATTCTTAATTTATTCCCTACAAATAAAGTTCAATTTTAACAAACGATAACTATGTGGATGCTCCATGATATTTATTTTTTAATTATTTATTTATTTATTTTGCTTTTGTTAGTTCGGATTTTGCTTTAATTTTTATTTTTTAAATAAAATATTTATTGGGATTATCACTGGATAGTACGATTCTTTATCTAATGTTTTTATTATATACAATGCCTTCCATCGCCAAGGTAATTTTCATAGTAATATTCATTTTTTTTTTATTTTGCCTCAATCCAAATAGTTGATCAATTTATAGTTTAGTTTCTCAAGCTAAGCATAATTATCATATTCTCTTCTAACCACTTTTCCTTCTGTGAAAATAAATATTTAATTATAAAAAAATAAGCATAACTAAAAAAAATAAAAATAATAAAACAATCAATTGAACATATACGTTCTTATTAAAACAAATATAAATAAAATCACCAAATAAACCATATTTTCTATTGTTTATGTTAGTATATTTATATGTAATTATGAATCTATTATTTTATTTTCCTTAATAAATATATAAGATTAAGCAATAGTCTGATTACATTTAAAATTCTACTTTCAACAAATACTACTCCCAACTTCTAACTTATGATCAGCATTAATAAATTTTGATTATTTTTAGGGTAATTTTGGTGATTATTACTTAATATTCATTTATTCCTTTGGTTGAATTTTAAAAAACAATAAATATATTCCAAGATATTTTTTTTTTCTTTTGTTAGTTCGGATTTTCACTTTTATTTTTATTTTAATAAACATAATATTTATTCGAATTATCGCTGAATAACCTAATGTTTAATAATAACCTAAAATATAATAATCTAATGTTTTCATTATATGCAATTCCTTCAACTGCAGAGGTGTTTTTCAGAGTAATATTCAATTTTTTTCTTTGACCTCAATCCAAATATTTGTTCAATTCATAGTTTGAAGCTAAAAAAATCATAATTATTATATTCTTTTCTTAGCTATATAGAATTTTTTGACAGAAACGATCAACTATCAGGAACCCACACCCTTATTCACCCAAATTTAATTTTTACATAAAATAGGTTCAGTTTTTGAAAAAGAAATATTGCTCCTATCGTTACTAGGTTTTATAAATGACCGCTTACCACACCTTTCTGTTATTTCAACTCAGTGTTGTTGCGATATTTTAATATCGTAATTTATGTCACTCATCGATCTACTAACTAATCGATTAGAAGCATAGCAGCAATATTAATTATGCATCAACGGCTAGAAGATGGTGCAAGCGAATAGCCTGAAGGTATGTGGCAGAAGCACCCACAGACGCCCGCTCCTTTTACGGGAGTCCAAGGATCCACTCGGCACTCTCTCCTTTCTATAATAAGTTCACGGCTAAGTCCCTCCTAAGTCTCAAGAAGTGGACATCGACAGAAAAGTTTCATTGAAGAAAAAATGTGTTTTATGTGTTCGTGCGTGTGACGTTATGCGAATAACATGTTTCCAAATCTAAGTTTAATGAAAATATTTTTTCAATTTTAATTTGTTGATTATGAAACAATCTTCAAAGGATTTTCACATCTTTTCCCAATTTACATTTTTGAAATTTAATTAAGGATCAAATTTCTTAAATTAATAATTTAATTTGATTAATAAAATAAATAATATTTCGAAATAAACAAAGTTGAGAGAAAATAATGGTGTGTTTTTTTTTTTAAATTCAATTCAACATACCTCCAAAACGGTAGGTCCTAGCAAGAAATATTATAAAATAAAATTATTCTTCATTAAATTCCTGATATGAAAACTGTCGTCAAATTTTACGATCTAAGCAACGCCAACAGAGCTATAGCGTGTCAGAATATTACATTTTCGTTACTGGAAAAACGTTGAAACGTGACGTTTTTTTTCTCAAACCAATATAACTCCTAAACGGTTGTTCCTAGCTACAAATGTTATATAACAAAAACATTTTCTATTAAATTTCTGATCAGGAATCCATTTTCAAATTTTTGATCCGAGCAGCACCAACTGAGCTAGAGTGTTCCAAAAAGCATTCCACCAAAAATGTATAGATCCTCCAGCCAAAATACATATCCATATCAAAATATTAAAAAAAAATTTAATAGTAAACCTACTTTAAGGCTCGTTCATATATTTGTTAAAATAATAGTGTGTTTTAATTTGCGTTTCCACATTGGAACGATCAGAAATAAAAATTAATTAATCATGGTAACGACTATAAATATAATTAATAAGTGGTATGGATTATTACCATAATTAAATAACTAATACCACTATAGAAATTGCTAGTATATGTTAACCTGCTGACTATTGAGGCACTACTATAAATTCTATAATCAATGATCGGTAATTAAAGAAATAACAAGCTGTATGCCTTTAATTTATTACTAACAATAAAAGTTTTTACGGTTTGATTCTCACGACTTCCCTTATAAAAGAAATTAATATATATCCAGTAGTATAGATATATTGACGTAGATCTAAGTAATTTTAAAAAGAGATATTCAAAGGCATTTGGAGAAAATTTCTCCCTGACTGGGCAAAACAATAGATCATGGACATTTCCATATATATATTTATAATCTACTGCTTTTCACGATGTTCATTTCAGAATTAAAAGGATCAAATTAGTTTAATTGATAATTAAATTAAATTAACAATTAATAATTATTCGAAATAAAGTTGGTATAAAGTAGGGGTTCCAAACAGGATTAAAACCAATATTCCATTTAAACCAATATATCTCCTAAAAGGTAGATCCTAGCGACAAATGTTAACAACAAATAATTTACGTTAAATTTCTGACAAAGAAACTGTTCGATCCGAATAAGGAGCTACAGTGTGGCAAAATGTTATATTTCTGAGTGTGAAAAAACATATTTTAATGGAGAAAAAAAACGTTATAAATCATTTTTTTTTTCATTTAAACCTACATTGCTCCTAAACGGTAGGTCCTAGAGACAAATGTTATATTACAAAAATATTTTCCATTAAATTTCTGATCAGATAGCTCTGGCAAATTTGCGATCCGAGCAACACTAACAGAGTTATAGCGTGTCAAACACACCCCAAAACTTGAAAAAAAATATATAAGCAAAACGTGACTTTTTTTTATTCAAACCAATATAGCTCCTAAACGGTAGATCCTGGCGACAAATGTTAAACAACAAAAACATCTTTTATTAAATTTCTTATGAGGAAATATTTAGCAACTTTCCGATCCAAACAACACCTACAGAGTTAGGGCGTTTCAAAATGTTACATTTTTTGAGTGTGAAAAAACGTTACACCAAAAAAGTATAGAACCCAGCCAAACGACATATCCATGGCAAATTGTAAGTGAAAATCAATGAAACTTATAAACATTGGATTAATCAATTTCCATACAGTTTTTTTTATGTTGGAAATGTTTCTAAAAATGCATTCCTTAAGAAATTAGTTTCACTTGCTACAAAAAGCGCAAATAATCGAAATTAGTTCCAATTCTGGATATGTGTCACTAAGGCGGTTGTCTTTCTCATGTGAACTGGACCAATAAAGAACAAAAAAAAAGCTTAGTAATATCTAGATCAGAATGATATATATATATATATATATATATATATATATATATATATATATTTTTTTTTTTTAATCATATTCAATGCAATATTATTTTATAAAATATAAATATAGCTCCTTAATATTAATGCAAAACTATGTTGACCAATACTTTGAAGTTACAGGACTCCAAGCACTTACTTTCTATCTCAAATCCTTTAAGAAACTTATTTAAAAATTATGAATATTCTTGAATAATTATATATTTAAAAAAATAGTTGTTGGTGTCATTTGTATATTGTCCATAATATAAGTACCGCAATGGGCAGCTTGTCACAACAAATGCCATGTCCTTCTGGAAGGATCTGTCAGGCAAGGCTCTCTGGTCGACCTTTCTCCGCAAGCTGACTCACTGGGTACCGTTCCTCAGGTTGTTGAGATCGTGAGGGCGGTCATCGATGAACGACATAGAAAGTGAACTTGAAGGACCTTTAAGAGAAATTAACGCAAGTGATGAAACGTGACTTGATGTAAATTCTGCCATTTCCATTTTTTTAAAAACTTATAAATACTATCTTGAGCATTAATATTTCTTATCAATTTAAAAACTATTAATTTTTATTATTAAAAAAAATAAAATTATAATTTTCTTACTACCGATTTGTTAAATAATTATTGATCATTACTCATTATTAGGTAACTCATAGGCTTATCTTTGGGTTGAGAATCAGGAAAGAGAGAATAAGAGGAAACTCTAACATTTTTTTTTTCCCATCAACTTTATCATAAATTAATTGTTATATAATTCCCTTATTGATATTAAGTGGGAGTTAATAACCAGAAGCTACACCCAATCCCTGCCCAACACGATTGCCCTAGAGGTAGCGTTGGTGGACCTACTGAGACGTCCCACTCTGTTATATAAATGCCCAAATGTCAAGGACTAAACCGGAATATATAAGCTGTAGACCGGGCTACTGCAACACTCCTTGCCACACAGCCAAACGGAAAATGTTCTCTAGATAACAAACAAAAAATAACAGAGGCATCTTGATCTGGTGAGTTGAAACCACAAGCCTTGCCTTGTAGAGGTCTGATATATTTTGTATAACAAACATGAGGTATTACTAACCTAAGGCTGTATATGTCTTAGCAGAGCGGGAAAAATTTAATCATAATTTGACAAAACAAAAAATTTGACATAATTTGATTTCCTGGAATCAATTATTAAATTTTAATAGAATTAATCATTATTAAATTAGGTGATTGATTCCAGGAATTTACTTGTCAGATATATTTAATTAAATTTTAGCTTTGATTAAATTTCACCCGACTCTATACCTTAAAAGCGTATTCCAATTAAATTGGACGCTTGTCATGGTCAGTCTAAACCCTTCAAAATAATAATTAGTTAAACTTCCTTATTTAAAAAAAAAAATCATAAACCAAATTTTTCCTTCAGCGTTAGCGATTAAAATTAAAGCTTTAATAACTCACATTTCCTTACCGTATAAAACTTAACTATTTCTTATCATATGGATGACTGGTGAATTTGCAGTGATACTAAAGAGATTAAAGATTTGCTTCAAGGTTTTTATTTGTATCCTAGTCCATTCAGCTTTATCGCTATTTCTGACTGAAAAGCTCCTAGGCGAATCTCTATTCCAATTATTTAAAAAAAAAATAGAAATATTACCTATATCCTGTACCCTTGCGATCATCAACTTCTTTTATTCAGGATCACGACTTGTTCATCCTCTTAATTAACTGTTTATTACGAAAAAATCTTTATCATTCCTACTAACTCGTTTTGAATATAGTTACCCATCATTATTTCCGATTGCTTCTCTAACATCTTTTAAAGACCAATCATTCTTCCACATCTTCCAGTGGCAATATTCCATAAGTATGAAAAGAAGGATAACTGTTAAGATTGGATTAAACATAATTGAGGCATGTAAATGGAAAAGGCTGTAAGTACTAAAAATAAATAAAACAATTTTTAATTGGTAAGTGAATAAGTTCCATCAACAATGTAATGGAAACAGTGGTACGCACCTATCATTAAGGGCTTGGTACCAAGAAAGGTACCTACCACTGTTTATACCATTATATTGGCGATAGAACTTATACATTTACCAATTAATTTTTTTTTTTTTTTTTTTTTTTTTTTGCCACTTACAGCCTTTTCCATTTACATTCCTCAGTTGTTTCATATCAATTACAGAATCGTTTATTATTCCGATTTTATTCATTTGATAATACCTGGTGTTACAGGTGTTAAAGAAAGCGTTGCATAAACGTTTTTAGAACGGTGTTTCAGGCATTTTACTTTTGTAAAATGGTCCTATCCTGAGCCTACCGGCTCACCACATATATGCGTTATATATTTAATCTTAAATGATTGAATTTATCAATTAATTATGTTATAGGTATTTTTTAATGATGCATAATTCCAATTTGAGATATGTAATTATAAATAATTTATTCTGTATGATAAATGCTTGATGATATAATATTTATTGACTGTATGTTCAAATAATAAAATAAACAAACATACAATTCAATAAGTTATTTTATATAATGCTTCACAGCTTCGAGTCAATTGTACTGAATGCAGGGGAGCTGAACAATATACCCTTTCAATTCTAACTCAGCCGGACCTCAGGAGACGTCCTTACAAGAATCAGTTATCTCCATCTCCTTTTAATGAAACGTTCTTTTTTTTCTTCTACAAAGGTCATTCCTCGGGTCGAATCTCAGGACCGTCTAACAACATTACGAACAACCTAGTTTCCTCATCGATGAGTCCAAGTTTCTTTGCACTTTCACTCACGAGTTGTCTATTAATGAAGAGGCCAATTATGACCGTCCGACGGTAAATTGGAAAATGATTGCAGCAATTAAAGATATACAGCAGTTAAGAGTTTCCAGTAACACTATAGGTTCGGATCGATTAAATGTGTTTTCTCTGTTTTTAAAAACAAATCAGCATTTGATAGTTTTTGTTTTTAATTTCATTCTCTATTGCAGAAAATAACTACAGTTTAATATCCAGCTATAAATTAGATAACTAATGATTCCTGGTATTCATAAAAGGAAGATATTTTATTAACTAGATCCTAGAAGCAGATAATTACTTTTATTTTACGTGTGTTTATATTATACGATTTTATATATATAAATAATTGGATTAGTAAGAGTCTCGCATAAAATCTGAAATAATATTTTTTTCAACTCTTTGAGAATGGTTGGTGAATGCATTAGAAAGTTCATTAACAGTGATTTGTACAGTTTCGTAGCTCTACGACTTCCTGCTATTGCGCCCTAATAGTGAGTTCATTGTGCTCCTAGAGGATAGTTATTCTTCTAGATGACCATCGAAGCTGTTAAGTCAATGGTCTTTCGTACCGTTGGACGCTAATAGAGCTGTGCGCGTCACTAACCGGGGATTAGCCACGTCATGTTAATGGGCATGGGTTCGACAAATCGGCGTTTCCATGAGATAGGCTTTGTCACCTCCGGCGACGGCCGGAGGAACCGCGACAATGCGGGAAGCCTCAAGAAGAAGAGGATGCCATGTAGCAGAAGAACCAAGGAGGCCTTTTGTCGCTCGCTAATCGTTCCGCACATTTAGAAGGCCTTTTTTAAGGAGTACGTGACGCGAGGCGACAGTTATACACGCCCACTTATCGGCCGCAGTCACGCACGTGGTACAGTGGTCCCTTTATCCTAAGAACGTGGGGGATCAGATCTTGAGGAGTATCCAAACAAGAGAACGGTTGGGGTGTTCCGCGGGAGTCGAAGGGGTTCCAGGTAGCGTTAACGTGATCGCATATAAGAAAGCCTTAAATGCATCTCGGCAGATATTTCGAAGTTATTACTAAGTAATGACTGAAATTATTATGTATTTCTACCGGTTGTATTGTTCTTATAATATAATATTAACATTATAAGACAAATACAAATAAAAATAAGTGTACAACTTATTTATTTTTCCATGTACATATAAAGGGTTCACTCCATGGCACTCTTCTGTTTCTAAGTAGCCAATCTTTATACGTTTTCTTCAGTTCTATCCAAATAAACCACGTTCTTAAGGAGTAAATATTTGTTTCGCATTTTCTTCCAAACTCCTTTGAAAACCATTATTATATTTCAGTTATCACTTTCCTCGTTCTGTTTTCTACTAGCTCTGCCTTCCATGCAAGACAGGAGAAATCCTACAGCTCTCCTTAACTGTTCGGGCGACCTTGCTCCGCTGGTTCACGGATCTGGGCGCGGCCCTAGTGGGCGAACCAAGGAGCTAAAGTTCAGTCTTCTTCTTGGCGGTTGAGTCACTGGATTTCTTTTATTCTTTTACTTCTTGTGCACTAGATCACCTTCGTTTAGCAGCTCTGTGGGCGCTGTAACTGGTTCAGTGCAGTCGCGAACCGTTCTTAGATCAACATCGCGCTGTGAGAGGGATTTACAAAGGACACCCTATATTGTCTTGATTTGTGGAGTGTGTACGAAAATATATATTAGTATAACGGTATGTTATGAAAAGCTATGTGAATAGGAAACATAAGCCAAAGGATAGATTTGCCTAAAAGTACGTATTTCTTAAATTATTCAATATAACAAAAATAATAATATGTCAGAATGTTCTAATTAACAAAACTTTTAGATAATTTTAGGTTTTTAGTTCAACTTAAATGATTCTTAATAATATAACTTCTAATCATATTTTCTTGGTTCTTTTTGTACTCCAATTTAAATATTATTTTTATAAGGATTTCCCATAATTCTGTGCAATATCAATTCCTCTCTTAGACCACGTCTAATCATTTTCTTTTCTGTTTCATCCATCCAAGTTTTCCTCAGCATACTTCGTTTCCATCTTTTTTCTATTCTTCACTCATATACTTTTATTGGTAGACTTCTATTGGACATTCTTTGTAAAACGATACCAGCTTAGGGATTTGTTCTCGATCTCTTCCAGAATATTTCTTCGCACCTCCATTTTCACTTTTTCCCTCCTTGAAACTCTTGCTGCTCGGCACGAATAGTCCTTTGAGATTGACCTTTTTTTAATATCCCAGGAATGCATTCTTTGTCACCGGCGCCCGAGGAGAACTGAATATTAATATCCGTCGGTCTTATGGATATTAATTTTTGGACCCCATTGTTGATATTATTCTTGTAATAAACTATAATTTATAACTACAATTTCAAATCTATAAGAAAAAAGTACAAGTGTATTTCAGTTTCCAACAAAGTTAGTCATACCTCCGTTATACCCATAAAAAGTATTCTTTCTTATGCACGTGAGCATACTCTGAACTCTTTCTGCTGAAACATTAATATAATCATAGAGAGCGGTAGAATTACTCTTTTCGAGCTAAGGTCAGCAGTGAGGACCAAACGAATGGGGGCGATTTCTTAATTGCAGGCCTCTTGCTCGAAGAAGTTGAAGGGGAAAGATTGGAAGAAGCTCCAAAGGTCGTTACAGTGCATTAGCAGATCTGCAAGTGTGTGTCCGACCTTCTGCAAGTCATGCCAGTCACTCAGTCCGTTTCAACTGGGTCACCTTAAACTCTCTTTGCTCAGGAAAAAATCTGTTAGATTCATTTAATTTTAATATATTTTTAACATTTACGAAGACTCAATAATACAAAGTATAATGAACTTGCAAAGTATGAAGTAAAATTATAAAAGAAGTAAATATTAAAAATGCCTGTAACGATTTATAGCACAGATAAAAAAATAAAGAAAAATTTATTATTGCATAAAACTCCCCTTCACTCATTTTTAAAAAATATAATCAAATTGATCGGAGCTTCTAAGTTTTATTTATTTATGTTACATACTTAATATAAAAATATATATATTTTTTTTTACATAAGGACGCTTATTGCTTTCACTTCGAACAATCATCAGAACAACCATCGTAAAGTATTTTAGCTTTTTTTAATATGCTTGTTACAGCATTGTGTTGGGAAAAAAAAATATATAATATATATTTTATAGAACATAATATTTTTCTTAATAATATAATAATTTATTTGTATAACATTAACATGTTTTGATATCCTTTTTTTCTTTTTTAGGTGAGTGAAAGTTTCTGATCTAAGGCCTTTAATTATGATTATCTGGTCCTGTGAGTAAATAGATATAAGTTGTATAATTAATGTTCAAAATCTCATAAAATAAAATTCATGAAAATCAACTTTCTTGAAGACACGTTTTTTCGTATGGAAATAGCTTGAACTTACGTTAATTTTGTTAAAACTTTTTTCTTTTTTTTTTTTTGGGGGGGGGGGAAGGTTATCTCCTTTTAATAGATAACAAATGTTTTTATAACCAGATAGTTATTTATTTGAAGCTAAATTCAATTACTATTTTTCTTCGTCTTAGTGATCGATGTGAGATTGATGATAAGCCTTTTTTCAACGCCGGTTGGCAACAGGGAATGGAAGAAAAACTGAACAGCCTTCGCAGGCCTACTTTCGAACGTAGGAGTTCTTTTCCAATCCGATCTTTATATACCTGTTTATGCTAAAATTAACCAATTTTCGTTAAAATATAAGCCGACAAAGTTTAAATTAAAGTATCTAACGGAAGCGTCTTCTGTCAATTGTTTCTTCTCCGTGATTTCCAAACAATGCAATAATAATTGATATCGTACTATCACTGATAATTTATGTATTTGTAATTACTAAACTATGAGCCTAAACGCACAAACCAAAATAAAAGCAAAAACAGGAAAGGAATCCATGATCTTGGCATTTATTATTTGACTATTTGATCAAGTGGTACATTAAAAAAAAAATTATAATTTTTTGAGTTGACAACTATAGCTCTCTATACTTTAAAAAAATATATAGTAGTAATAGTAATATAAATATAAAGAAATTTCGGTATCTGTATCGACGAGGCGCTCAACCAAACTGGCCCATTCTTCAATAGCTCTTTTCTATAATCTCGTATATAAAGATCTATTTCAACAGTTTTGGATTGCGTTGTTTAGTATGCTATATTGATATTTCGTTTGTTTAAATATAAAATTTGAAACAAAAGTTAACAACATAAGTTCTACACGGATATGGTGTTTTATATATTTCAATTTTATTATTTCCCTTATGTGAGAAAAGTTCAGTTTATATATTTTGTAAAAGAATTCTCTGTCATCCATATCACTTATTTCCCTAAGGTGATACATATTTCAGTATTAATTCTTTAAAATACAGCGATCTGAAATGAAATGGGTAAAAGTTTATCAGAGGTTTTATATTTTCTTATTTCCACTTCCTAATGCGAGAAAATATAGCAGAAATCAACAAAAAAAGTTTCAAGATGGACTTGGTGTTTTATGTATTTATATTTTGTCATTTACCCTTCCCTAAAGTAAGAAATTTTACCAGATGTTAAAATTACTTGTGAATTAGTATTATATCGCTTCTGATATGCATTCAGCATTGATTAAGTATTTTATAATTTGATATTTTCTTATTTCCACAGAATAATTTTTTTTTTTTAATTTTATTATGAGAAGGTATAACAGAAGTTAATATTATTTATAACTTGGATTTAGAGTTTGGGTGTAAATGAAGGAGAATAACGTTCCCCCTCGAAAATTAACTACTAAAACATCGAAATTAATCGGAAATTCGGTAAAACGGTATTCTAGGCGCGTGAAGGGGTGCAGCCACTCATCATATACAGATATCGATATTTCATTGTGATAACCAGTTTAGTAAAATAACAGAAGATTAGTCACTTTATACATATAATTATTAATTAGTAATTAATTAACATATTATTATACTGATAATGGTGTGAATTGGTAGATAGTTGGATTATTACAAGAATCATAGAATTTCCTGCATACATACATAATTATGTATTAATTATATATCTAAAACATAAATGGTGATCTTGAAAAACTAGTTCTTTACTACTGGTTTAGAATCTTTATACACAATTTGACAACTTTCAGTGAAATGTGTTCCCAACTTTCCATCTACAGTGTTTAGAGTAAGACTGTTTAGTCCATAGGAGAACTTTTAAAAACTTTTCTTTTTTCACGCACATACACACACACACACACACACACACACACACACAGGGGTGTGTTCATATGTTTATATATATACAAACGTAAGAAGAGAACATAAGATAGGTAGAAGAATAGAAAATGGAGAGTGTAGAAAAAGAATTAAGTATGAACTGACAGTTACGAGTCCTCCAGTTCTGTCTGAGACGGTCCATTGTGTCAGTCAGAGGAACTTCTACAACAATGGCCTATTAGCATACAGCCAGTATCGCTGGAAATTATTCAAAGCGGTCTGCCTGCCGTTATAACTGGAAACGTCTCTATGTCAGAACTATTTTCTAAGGGAGTCTGACTTGTAGAGGGTCATATCCCATAATTCTTATAATCGATATCTGACAAAATCATTACGAAGTTGAAATAAATAAAATAACATGGATAATTTTATTAATGAACAAACCAGACCGAAAAATCTGGTTATCTTAATGACCCATTGCAACTAACTCCGTTCACACCCCGACTATTGCACAGTTAGATCTCTAGAACAGCAGGATTCCAAAGCGTGTAACAAGTCTGGAAAATGTGTCATGCAACGCCGTAACGGTGTGTCGCTGCCTGGACACGTTGCAAGATCGTGGATGGTGCGGATGTCCCCTGGAACAGTTATTAGCGGTGATATCAATATGAGGTGTTGTAACGGACTATGTTAAACAAGCTACCAAATATAGTTTAAAGCTGTGTGAGGAAAGAAGGCTTTTAACTGGTGCACGGAAACAATGGTCCTTGCTTTGGGTGTTTGGACAAATCCTTACAGTATGTTCTTCAGTTGTCACCAGATGTTTATAAAATCATTTCCAATAATTTAATGTTAGATCTAGAAGAAGCTCTTATCTATCTCTATAAAATTACTATCATCATTATAATGCTGTTCAGAACAACACTTGACAACTTTGCCCGGATACGCAATTATAATTACCGTTAGAAGGTATGCTAACTCCGCCTAGCATTTAACCTAGCAGAAAAGATATTTCCTCTAGGTCTTAACGTAATACCCTCATACAGCCTCCTGGATAGTGTATGAAACCCAGGGGGCTCTATGTACGGGTCGACTCCTGTATAAATATTTCATCAGATGCAGGTTCTGGCCCATTATCTGTTGCTGAGGTTGAAAGGCACCGATTCAGTAAATACTTCGCTTTGCTAACGGGTTACTTGAAATAAACGTAAATACGTAGCACGTTAATCATCTCTATCCTCTTTGCACCCATGACCATGAATACGATTACTATTTCTATAAGCGTGCTTAACTGTCTTACAGCAATGACTATGGCCCGTAGAATTTGTGTCAAACATTTAGCATAAATAAAGTATATTTTGTTCATATTTAATCTTTACCCTGCGCCTGTTAAATACAAAAATAATAATCGGTAGATGTGTTGAAATACAGTTATAAAAAAATTCGGGTAATTAGCTTTCTCGTCCAGGTCTTTTTCAGTCTTTACCTGTTATCTCCTGCATAAGAGTACCTCCTGATGTACATTTAATTTTACACGAAACAGTTTCTTGTGCGTCTAAATTGACTGTTCTGTATATAATACCTCGGTCATTGTTTATAAATAAATAAAATATAGAACCCAAATATTTATCACATCTATCTTAACACAATGTGACCTATCCCTGCTACTAATATTACTCCTAATTCTTAATTTATGCTTTTTATTGAACTGTATATTTGGTAATTTGGAAATATACTATGAATTGGAATAATCTGGAAAAAGTCCTTTACAACACCAGGCAAAAAAAAAAAAATGTTTTGGGCTCAAAAATAGTTTATTATGAAGAATTTTTTCTCTCTAAAAACAAAAAAAATCAATAAAAACTTGAGATAACTCTTGTTTTCAAGAATGAGAACTCCTCCTTACTCATAAATATCTGTATTTTCACTCATCTTTACTTTCTGTTTATAATTTTTTAGATGTTCATTTTAGCGGGACTATTTTTAACTTCTTAATATTTCTCGAATATGACTTATTATATTGTATTTATTAGTTAGTAACATTTTGTTCTAAAAATTTACCCACAAATCTATGGATGGGTTGTTCAATATCTTTAAAAACAAGAGGTAATAAATACATTTCATTTTCATATTCAAAATTAGTAAGAATAGGCTACTGAATACTAGGAAACAGACAAGAAGTTTTTTTGTTTTGTTTTTTTTGTTTCCTGGTGTAATTTTTAATTAGATACTTACTAGCTATGTTATTAACCCAACAACTGGAAACGGACACATTCGACTGGAACTGATCGACCGGGCACAATCGTATCCTGGTTATCGAATCATGGTTTCTTTAATTATTACTCTTTCAACAGATGCTCATCGAGTTCCGAACCAATGAGTGACGGAACGGAATCGAAGGAGGATAGAAAGGAAGTGGGGTAACTTAGGCGGAATTAGTGATAGGAACAACCTAGCCAATGGATGACTTCCTTACTTGGATAGCCGGCGAATTAGGATCGAGCTTTCACGAACCTTATGGCCGACGACGCAACATTTGTCAGCGTTACACAAGTCGAGGCTCATTGTGATTGACGGTAGGCATGTGGTCCGTCGGGTTGGCGCCATTGATGGCATACAGAATGTGAGGATTCGAGTTAACTGTAAAATATATTTTCACCCATCTTTATGAATGTGAATGTGTAATGTACCATGCATATAGATCCGACAGATAGTCTCTAAATCTATCTATTTATTGGTATTTAAAAATTTATACAAAAAAAAACAAAAACGAATCTAGTAAATGAGATTATAACATTTAGAAAAACATGTTATTGCTTGTAAAGCAGCTACCAAAAGGTATAACTTCATAAAAAGTTCTTCTTCATCTTTTTTCAGACGTCTCCTAGGGTAGTCGGGAATAGAATAGGAAATAAGTTGAGAGACTAGTGGATTTGAATGATTACAGAATTTACCATGAAAGGATAGGTTACCATGCTTGTTTCAATTTTTTAATACAAATCATAATTAAATATATAACACGAAATATTAAAGAAAATCTTAAAGTAAGTAAAAAAAAAAAAAAAAAATAAAATAAAATAAATTAAAATATCAGTCTTTTTTTTTAACCGTCTTAAATGGAGATTCAACACGTTGCATTATTTCAGCAGTTCCTTCTTGTATTCCTGATATACTGCCCACCATTTTAGTGTCCATGTAAATCCTTACATTAGAGAGGCTTTAACTACATCTCTCGTCTTCTTACAATGACAGTTCGTAATTGACAGTCATTTAACACTTGGAAGACAGCTCGTAAAGTTAGATCGTCACATTTACAAGCGCCTGAGTTTTGTAAGTGAAATGGTATATATTTCGTAATGAGTACTTTTGGGATTTTATACTTTTTCGGAGTTATATTTGGGATGTATTTGTGAAATGGTTGGCTTTTGGTAGATTGTTGGCAATGCCTGTTTCAGTCCTCAATCAAGTCAATACCCTATGTATAGGATAAATTTTTTATCATTAGTAGCTGTTTTAGCCAATATGTCCGCTCGTCCATTCCCTGCAAAACGACAATGTCTCCCATCTTATAATTGTTTTTATGTAACGGTACGTTCAAATCAAGGTTGTTTCTTTATCTATATATATATCTGTGTGTATCAATGCGTAACACGTAGACATCTTGAACATTCCACTAATCTAGATACAAATAGTAATAGTATTAATGTCCTTTTTTCAACCCTTCTCCGCTCCCTAGTTCCAAAATGGAAATCCGCTACGAAGAAGCGACCACCCACAGGGAGTTACCAAGGCTCTATGTGGGAGTTGCCAAGAACATAAAAAGCTAACGATTGCCTTAATGGTGAAGTGACGTCACCTAATGCCCCTCTAAGCTAGCTATAGCAAGGGCTAATGCAGGCCGGGTTTATTTAGAATGCTATTTGTGTAATCGGGAGGTTCTTCTCTGCAAGAAGCTCTCGTAGTCTGCATCTTTTTGTATCGTCGAGATATAGCGATTATGGCTAATGGAGGCTGTTTATCCATGTTTTATGATTTCATCTTCTCTAATTATTAAAAAAAAGAAAACAGAATGGCAGTTAAGAAACACGGAATATTTAATAGGCTCAATTATAAGACATTATACTGCAAGATGATCTTAGCAGTACCTTAAAATTCAAATTTTCTTTTTGGTTGGAACAATTATTGAAATTTGGCTACAAAATTAAATAAATAAGTGAGTAAAGCACTACACTGGAATACTCCCGTTTTTTTTTTTTTTTTTCACTGTTGAATTTTGTTTACTTTCCTCAAATTTTATCGTGTTTGTTTTAATCTAATAGAATTAATAATTAATTTGATGATAAGGGATGAATGTGAACTAAAAGGATAACAAAAGCGAACTACCTTGCGACCGTTAAAAATTGTTAGATCTCAAAATAGTGTTCTTAAGTGTCCTGTAAAAAGGAATTAATGGGAAGAAAAAGCGTCATTATTTTTAAAATTAAAGCAAATACATATTCAAAAGTATGAAAATAAGTTTTCATGGAGGAGAGTGACCAAAGATGTCCTTCGGCCGTCAAAAATCGTCAGATCCTGGCAGATCTGAAAACTAGTATCCTTCAGTGGCTTAAGGGTAATGCATTTATTGCCAGCTAAAGGTAGAAAATTTATGTTCTGTTATTTCAGCATAACAGAATAACGGATGGAGGGAAAAGGCAGGTCCAAAGAGATCCCAGTGCTTCTCCCTCAGATGTGTTACTTGTGTAAAGAAAACTAGTGGAGGCCGAGTGAGGGCGCTTTAATACAATGATGAATGTTTAACATTCGAAATAAGTCTTCGAATAATAAAAATTACAATAGAAGTGGCATGTTCCTCAATCCTTATTGATGCTTCTATACAATCAAGCGTACTTCAAGTAATTCATTAATAAAAGAACTCATCGAAAGTTCTACAAGATTCAGACATTGGCTTATATTGTTATTTAAAGTAGTTACATCACTGTTGATACATGCATTGCCCATTCCTTCCTTACTCCCGTTCAGAGGATGTCCTCTAGAAAGACCGTTGTCCAGATTAGTTCGGCCTTGCGGTAGCGGTCCTGCAGGACACACAATGGCGCCCACTTCACAACAATTATCCTCTCGTAATCCTGTCTTATTACGAGGTGGCCGTCGCCTAGAAGGTCATCTGAATGTAATTATGTACCTGACGTTTATATGGCCGTAATGGCTCAGTTCCTCGACAAAAAATAAACCATGCGTCTGTGTAAAAGGGTATTCTTACAAATAAACTTTTCATCCATGTTACATAAACGGAAAAATGTGATGAAAAAGTTTGACGAAGGCGTTCAATAGCTCTAAAACCATAAAGTTAATGAGCAAACTGGAAAAAATCTGTAGGGAAACAAAGGAAGTAAAATACAACTAGGATAAAAACAAGAAAGCGTTTCCATAATAGAACCAATTCCGCGGAGCATGATTAGCTGCAGTTAGCTTGTGTAATAACTCTCCGGTAGCAGATTACTTTCCGAGGCCTACCGAGAAATTTGATTTCAGTTGTAAAATAAAAAAAAAATAAAAAAAAAAACTGAAGTAAACTCGATATAAGCTTCAACTTCATCATAGTTTAATTATTTTTTTATAGAACTCAAACACTATTACTTAAAAAAAAAAATCATCATAAACAACAATAAAATAAATACGCACCGTTGTAAGTTGATGCAAACTGTTTAGTCGACCAATTATTGTACAACTTACAATCACGTAATGTAATAATTTTACCCAGTTTAATATCTCAGTATAAGGCTGAGAGAACCCTTTTTACAGATATTTACTAATATCTGTTATTTATTATTATTAGTAAAAAATTGTAACTTTTTAGGACAAGGTGTAAAATTGACTAACCACTTTTTTTTTTTTTTACATTTTCATGATTTACTGTCACGAGTATTATTATGAAAAAAAAATACTTTTTTTATAAAATTCAAATAATTCAAAGTGTTGCGATACTTTAAACAGGATTTGAGATATTTTGTAATATAGCAATATGTTGGATTATCTTATGTCCTTAATTTTTTTTTTTTTTTTTTTTTTTTATCTAATCAAACCTATATTTTTTAACACTAAGCAAACCTTGCAGTATTTGCGATATCCATGCTTAAATATCTATTACTTTCTTAAAGAAACATATTTTCAATTTCAGAATTATATTGGTTTGTACTAAAACTCTGTATTTCCTTAAAATAACACTGGAAGGTATAAATAAACAAATATTATTTATACCAGTCTCATTTGTTGGCATGATTAATAACTGAATTCATGAGGTTATTAGGGAATGTTACTGGCCTTGCTAGAAACTGACCTGGGGCGAACAATACTAGAGGCTGAATGGAGTGGTCTACTTCTATCCATTAGACCAAGGATTAAAAAAAAAAATTATTTAACATTATACAAGTATATATTAAATAATAGAATAAACATTAATAAGTAAACATATTCAATGAATTTAAATGGACGAATCATGTATTTAAAATTTCTTAACTAATATTCAAAAAACCTAGTTGCCACTTTCCTTGTTTAGCTTCCTGTGATTATTTTTAGTATCTTATAGAAAAAAATATGAATAATATTTTAAGGTATTTTACTCGTTTTTTGAACATATCATCATGGGCATGTCTTTTTATTTCTGGGGCATTTGAATAGGTTGCTGAAAGAGAATCAAAGAAATACAATAAAACTTATTACAACGCTTAAAATATTTTGTAATAAATATTTGACATAATATTGGACTTCCGTAACAGAGAATCAAACGGTGAACTTTTTTGTATGCTCGCTGAACCTCTTATGAGAGGACACAGACCCATAATCATCTTCGTGAATGGACTGTCGAAGCTATGCTCCGACCATTCTACTTCCTAAAAAAATAATAACAATGTTTCACGTAAGTCATTAGTTTCTATAGTTTGTTTAATAGTACTGTAATTTTTATTCTGAATGATACCAATGGATTCTAATAACTACATGACTTGTCCCTGAGGCCTACATTACAGTAGGGAATAAAACTATTAATGTTCGAGCATTAACCAAATTATTAGTTCGGTTAAAACGGGAGAATGGATACTAGCATTCCTGGATTGTACTACAAAATATATCTTTGATCTCAAAAATAATAATATATATTTTTTTTTCACTATTAACAGATTTTACTATCATAAAGATTATCATATGGTTCAGTGAAAGGCAATAGGTAATAGAGATAATTATGTGTTCATTCATACAATATAAACAAATAAACACTCACGCACAAATAAATAAAAAATAAAATAACGACATATTATATATATATATATATATATATATATATATATATATATATATATATATATATATATATATACACTATAAATTAACGGCTAGAACTAATAATAATAAGAATAACAATAATCTATATGAAGGAAAAAAATAATAGAAGATAAAAACCCTGGGAAAACCCAAATGATGCTTTCCTCCCTTTTATTGGAGGTAAAATAAGACTAAAAGTAATCCCAGTGCTGCTCTCTCAGCTGCGTCACTGGTGTAATATCCAGTGGAGGCTGAGTAGGAGCGCTATAGCAACTAAATTCTCAGGACCGGAATGGAGAAGTACAAAAGTTCCAACTTTTTGGGAGGGTTATATAACCGCTTAAACTTGGATAGGGTTTGAGCTCAATAATTAGAATGATTGGATAGATAATAATTAGACTGTTAAAAGTCTCAATTTGATCAGAGAATGATTATTCTTAAATCAGACTTACATAGGACACTCTGGATGAGGGTGAATTATTTAAAAAAAGTCTCAACATATGTTTCTTTCTCTGCAGGGTTTTCATTAGCATATGTATGTACTACCTTTGTTTAAGTTCTTGAAATTCCCGAAATGGTAATGTCTGTTGCCTCAAGCTCTCCCAAACCGCTACATAAGCCACCCTCCCCATTATCCGGCCATTATATAAGAGATAAATCGCAGAGCAGCTGGAATATAAATTACCGATAGCCCCGCCCCGCCCATGCCAATCGTGCCAAGGTTGTAGCCCCTGGTAATGTATCCCTTCTCTATCTCTCTTTCTCTCTCTATCTCTCCCTCTTTCTCGTTATATATATGGACAGCTAACATTGTTCTAAATTTGGGCTTAAAGAATTTACTTATTAACATAGTAATTGAAGCGTTATGCTTATTTACAGATTATGCTTACCCTTACCTGTCTATTAATTTCCCTAGAAACAGGTCTTGGTTTAGGATCGACTCATTAATAAAACTAGCTCAACTAGTTTTCTCTTAGAGTAGAACTGGTTAGTTTTAGTATTTTAAATTTTAGAATACTCAAGTTTTGAATAAACTAATTTAATTCGGTTGAATACGAAGCAACTATAGACTCAACAACCAAATTCAGATAGACAATATTTTGGATAAAAGGATATACCCGAGATTTTCACTCATTTTAACAAATACCTAGTAATTTTACCATGATTGTTCGAACCAGGATTCGCAGACAGGCCAAGAAAAACACTCTAATTAATATCTCCATACCGGTCCACAGTTCCTTATTGGTGCTGTTAGCATTCTGTTGTCAAGAAATTCGCACCTAAGCTCCGAAGCTTTTACGATGCAAGTGTTGAAACCGTTCTGAATTATCACCTTAGATTCATCAAGCCTATATTCAAATATTATATAATATATTATAAAATATATTATTTCTATTATTATTATATTTCATTGTAGATATCCATCGTTACGCAAAATGTTAATCGATATGATAATTAAATTATTTCAAGACCAATGTCAGGATCAGGGATCAAGCTCAAACGCAAGGTTTTTTTTTTTTTTTTCCAATTTAAGGGTGCCCATTTCATAGTTCCAGGGTTTTGAGATGCCTTAGAGTTTATCAGGTATCCAGTGTGGAGCAAGTTGGGAGACTAGGGGAGGGGAGTGGTTCATAGCTGACTATGAAAGGATGGGTATCTGGTTTGGGATAAATAAGCAACATTCGTAATTTTAAGATCTTTATGAGTAAGTGTAGTTCAGACATAGTAAGTGACATTGAGGAATTTACGAAGGATTTTGGATTGTAAGGATTGGATACAAAAAGATTTGGAAGGTTTAATGGAGCCCTAAAGCTCAACTCCCTATGTCCAAATAGGTCTGATCACTGGCATGTAAATAAGTCTATTGCAATATATTGGTAGCTTTGAACGTTTGTCTAGTAAATGTTTAAGTACTTTCTAACGACGAGTAGTTTCTTGTCGTATTACAAATATTATCTCGAAAATATTTGTTTTCTGATTACATTAAGTAGTAATTTTTGATAATGGTATTTTTTAGTTACTTGTCTTCCCGATGTCATTTTTATGGAATGCTTGCTCCATACCAGACATTATCCAGCCACGGTCAACCCTCCCCAGACAAGACATTGGTATACCACATACCTCCGAGGGTATCGTGAACGGCCGCCGCGGTGGTTGTTTAGAAAGAGGGTTCTGGACCGGTTTCGTGACGTCATTGGGTTCGCGACCCCACGGCAGTGCCCGCGATGTCGGCCCCACAAAGGAGCCCTTAAGGATATATTCTTTACTTTCTTTACCAAACTTCTATCTTCGGAAGTCACTCTCGGCCTTCTGGTTCTTAGATGTCGTTACTGAAAAGACTGAAAGCAATTTAACCGTTGATTTCAAAATCTATTTATCACTCGATCACCATACATACAGTGAGATTCGCAATATAGTTTTGAAAAAGAAAATCACATCCCTTATCTAGACGGCAGATATTAGATAATTTTGGTAACGACCGTGGTTTGTCAACCAGATTCCAGGATCCCACATGCTTCACTTGAAGTTATAAATTCATCGATAGCTCTCCCATTACCTCACCTGTAAACTTCCATTGTTTATTTTTTTAAGTTGATATTTACTTATTCGTATTCTAAAATGCAAGAAGGTATAACACAAGCTAATTTTGTTTTGTACATCGAGTTAAATTTTCATAATCGATATATTATTATTACCACTTCGAAAATACGATAAATTTTCATAGTACATATTGTGTGAATGGATTATTTATTATCCATATTATTTATTGTCCTAAAACGAGACAGATTGTAATATCAATTAAATAAAAAGCTTCTATCTAAATAAAAAATAGTGTGAGGAAGTTTATCAGAAGTTTGATATTTTCTTATTCACATTACCCAAAATTTTTAAAAATGATTGTATTAATCCATTTATAGAAATTTATAAATAGAATCTAAAATATAAATTTATAGAAATTTATAAATAGAAATCCATTTACAACTGTAGTTATATAAAAAAAAATTAAAAAACTTATAACCAGAAAGTGTTATAATAACGTACATTATAACAAGACCATTGCTTGTGAAGCAACTATTGGTAGCACTTCAATAAAGTACTATGGAGAAGGTCCAGATGCTTCTTCTTTTCAGACTCCTCAGAAGGTTGTCAGGAACAGAAGAGCTCCTCTAATGGTTGAGGAGTTTACTATGAAAGAATATGTATTTAGCAATTAGCAACATATGGAACATTAAGGTCTTTATAGATACGTTTATTTGTGAAAAAGTGATTCTCAAACTTCAGAAAGTTTATAAAAAGTTAACAACATTGCTTTATTGTTTTCTATTTTTATATTCTGTTCATTAAAATAATTCGAGAAAAGGTAACAATCGATAAAAAGGCATTTTGGGCTAGACTGTTTTATAGTTAGATAATTCCATTATTATTAATGTTTACTAACAATCATTCAAACACTGTAAATATGTTGGGCAAAAGGGATAAAAGTATAAATATAGTGGACTGGCTTTTTACCAATGCAACTATCTAAACAGAACTTCACATGTCTGCGACTACATTTAGTCCTGTTACAAACAGCTTTATAAAAAAAATTAGGAAGCTTTCTGTTCACAAATAAATTCATGTATGTACCCACAAAAATATGTTTTCCTTTTTTGGATATCTGCGATATGTACCTGAATACATTGTTTTCTGAGGCTGCCTAAAACCTTGATCTATAAAATCGCTTCCGCCTTTATCTGTATTCGTATTAGGAATCTGTAATTCCGTGAAGGCCGCTCTATGGATACGACTATCGTCTGAGAAGTAGGCAGAAGCGGAAACTATTACGGAAACAGCCTCCAAACGCTTGCAGTTCAGGGGTCAAGATTCCGAACCGCCAGCCCCGACACACGTGGTCCTGGCCCAATGAATAAAGCCTATTCGTAGATTTGAACAAGAAATTCTCAGGTTTTCTCAATTCTGAAAGAAAAAGGTCCATAACGATGGTCTCAATTCCATCATTAGACAATTACAACAGAAGCATGGAACAGATCTTTCACCCCATAGTGGGAAAAGACAAGGTCATTTCACGCAATCATAGGTAAAGAAAAAATCAATATGTGATTATTTTGCTAACAAGTTTATGATTGTTTCAAATTTGTCTACGTTACACCTTTAGAACTTCTTATATTATTATTTTGAAATCGTTGATTGTGGTACTTGGTTCCGGACTTTAAAACCACTACGTTTTAGTAATGGTTCCTCCGAAATCATTAAGTAATAAGCTAGCGAACCTAAATAGAATAGTGTTTCAAATCACTATATAATAAGAAAAATGATGAAGATTTTTTTTTTCGTTTTATCTTGCTGATTTGGTCCAGTTATTTTTAGATCGGAAATTTCTCCTTAATATATAATAACATATTTAATTTAATTAGTCAATTAAGCACTTCTTGTTCAATTACCATCGCCGTTGGGCAATTAAGATTGCAAGATTGGTCATATCCCAATTAAATTTGCATCCATCGAAGGACATATTATCCTACTAGATAGAAATATAAAACTTGATAGAATAAAGTTAGGCATATTAATTCCTACGATCCGCTATAACATTTGATAGTTTCAATGCGCAGACTGTTACGATTATTGCAAGCATTTATTGCGAAAACAATTTGTGGTCTAATTGATTCCAATAAGGAAGGGTTATCTGATTCTTAGAGCCCTGCAGTTATGGGAGCCTGCCAAGACAGTGCGATCACAATGTACCGCAGTCAGCCTTCTGAATCCAAAATTTGTAGTGACTCATTTTTAATGTATGGACCTTAGTGCCGCTCAAGTCATTAATTTTTCATTCGATGACCTGGAGGATATTGTTTTAACAACTAAGAAACTGTTAGCTATTGTGTTATGAATAACCTATGTGTCCTAGATTAACACTTATAACTACTCATGTATTGAGGGACTGATTAGAAATAATCATCTATTTAATATAATTATAAACTATGTAATGTAAGTTTCAAAACTATACTATTATATAAAAGTATAGGCCATTTTTCGTTTGTGATCACTAATCACTATAACTACTAAACCAATCTGTACCAAATTTAAACCACATCATCTTTATAGCTTCAGAAGAGTTTAACAATAATAAAATCTACTGATTTTCTATTAATTTGTTACTAAAAAAGCGATAATCCTTGGATAAACGTGAACTTTGAAGATTGACTTATAGGTGGAGAGCACCATTCAGCCTGAGAGGTTACAAATGTACGGTGTTATATACAGCTAAAAAGTGATAATAAAACTTACTTCTTTTTAATTAAATTATGGAAAAATATTTAAATATGTTGTGCCACATGTGGATCCCAGTGAAGTTTAAAAATCGTCCGAAATGTAGTTAGCACCATTCCATTTAGTTCGTAACGGTAAAAATACTGAACCTACAATACCAAATTTTTACTACATCACCTTTTTATTTCTAAGAGGGTTTAACAACAATAAAATTTACAATGTACAATGTTGAATAGCAGAAACGAGGTTTGGCACACTGTCATATACTTTTAAGGTTAGAAATTAAAATCTATCCTGATGAAATCAATAAAATAATTCCTACCGAATAAAAATTACCATATCGAAATGCCGATCCTTTATGGTATAGTGTGTGAAAATATGATACGTGGGGCTTAAGTTCTAAGCACAAATAATGCAGTATTTTATCCGAAAGAGTTTCCTAATACTATATGTAAAAATTTAATTACTAATAGTGGATTTTAAGCAGGTTAAAAATTACTGCTATGTTTGAAAGTATTACTGAAGATACAAGATTTTACAATATAAATAAATAAAACTTTCGTTATTAGTTAAGACTAAGTTCTTTACTCATGAGATTGGGCGAAGCGGCGACTGGGGATACTAGTTACCAATAAACGTCATCTCTATAATCGAAAAGGATACTAAACATTGTGATTTCTACCAATCACAGTCAAACCTAGTATTGACACTTAAAAACAATAATTATAGCTGTTGAATAGCCAAATGTTCCCCAAACTATAATTCTAGAACGACACCGATAGATCTTTGTTTTTTTATTCTTGTAATCGTCCTGACCTTCCAGAAGACAGTCATTAATTAGAATATAATCCTCAGTGACGCTATCTGACGAACGACACCTTAGACGGACCGGAAGCCCCGCCTCACCGCTCTGGTTTCCGTTATGTAAAGGACGCTGATGAAGGCCGAGAACCGGTTCTCGCCAGTGCCTCCTTAATTTCACAGTCCTTTTTATTTTCTAGCCGCTCGGCTATTGGCATCCCTGGGAGAAGGAGCTGCCGACGCCAGCGGGGTACCGTTCAGCCTCTATAGTACTTTAGTACTCGCACTCACAGCCTCAGTCTCCATAGAATAATAAGATAGCCATTGAATACAGAAACCCGTCGTTGGTGAAACCTAAAATAGCTATGGAAATGAGGAACACCATTTGGAGTTAAACTGTCCCAAGATATGTGGTGTTTACGCGACTAGAAACGCAGTAAAATGTACAATGTGCAATGGTAAATTATTCTACAGCCTTTCCTTTTACATAGTTTGCTCGCAATAATAGATTTCACTATTTAAACTTTGAAGTTTCATTATAACTATTATAGCGAACTATAACTATATATTTCATTATAACTATATAGCGAAACTCGAACATTTTATAAACATAGCGAAAGGAAATGTTTGTAAAATAGGGACTTTCTAATGTATAACATATATTTAAGAGCCACTAATTGATATTTTTGTACTAGTAATGTCTAATGTCATTACTAGTAAAAATGTCATTACTGTGAATAATGTCATTGTAATTAATGGATCCCACATTTACTTATCGTATATAAATCTTAGAATTTCAAAAGTAGCTAAGTCCATTTTTTGAAATATTTCACAGCTGGTCGATAAAGATAAAGGTCAGACTGGATAAGGAAGGAGACTTATTTTTTGTATGGCCGTTTTCAATATCATAACTACTTTTTCGAGAAAACCTTTTACCTAAAGATTGGCTTGTAGAACAACTATTACAATTAAAAAAGATTTGGAGATTGGACTTGGCTGGTTTTGTAATTCCACGCCTCATATAAACTCTCCGTCAAAAGTATTGTAACACCCATAATTCTGGAGATTTTCTTGGTTTTTACCTTAATCCGTACTTGGTTTATATTCATGTTAATATAATTTATTAAACGTGAGACGTTAAGGATTAGAAACATCAATGTTTTTCCCTGTTAATAACAAACTATGGAGTTTTAGATTATTTTTTTCAAATTTCCATTCAGTCCATGTTTATCATTCGTTTCGTTATTTACATATATGCCATGACGGAAGTAGTCATTCAAGCCAAAGGGAGCAATATGCCTGATTAAAAAGTTTTCTAAATTTCTATCTAGTCCATGTCTAGTTTAGGAATGTTAATTATAGACTTAAAAACCTTTCTTTCTTATTAAAAAGCAGAGGTTTTTGTAAAATTCAAATATTTCAAAGTATTGCGACACTTTTGACGGGGAATTTATTTTATACAGTTGTAATATATAATAGTTTATAGTAATATTGTGATAGAAAAAAATATTAAAAAGATAAATAAATTTATCTTGAGACAATGTAAATTAAAACTATTTCTAACAAGAATAAAAATAATAGCTATTGAGAAACATATTTTTTCACTATTCATTTTTATTCCTTTTAGCACATGCATAAGTTAAATACGAATAATAATAATTTCCAATTAGGTATACAAATTACATGCTTGTTCTTTAAGCGTCCATAAACTCCTAATCAGATAAGGCATTTATTGAACATCATTTATTTTCCATATAAATTTTATTTTAAATAATTGGTGGATTTAATATTGATTATAACACAAACAATCGATACTATCATTCTATTTGAAATAATCTAATGGTTCTTAGGTTTAAACTTTTATGATGATTACTTGATAGTAAAGTGATTTAAGCATTTTCATCACAGACCTACTGAAAATCATATTTTTATTTATCTTATTTTTCAATTTATTGATATTTACGACTGTATGCAATATATGTGCGGTAGAATGATGATAATAATAATCAATAACTTGATTGATTAATTGATTGAATTACCTATTAGTAGCACTTTAATAATTGTTCTACATTAGAAAGTTTCAAGGCCATCTTCTTTTCTGACACCTCGGGGGGGGGGGGGGGTGGGGTTGTAATGGAAGGAAAGGTATCCTATTTAGGTTAAATCTGCAACAAATGCGACATTTATAACAAAGGAAACACAAATTTGTTATGAATAAGTTTATTTGAAACATAATAATAACAGAGGATTTAACGTAGGATTTTGGAATGTAAGGATTGGATATGAGAAGATTTGGATGGTTTAGTGGAGCCCAATGACTAACTTTCATACAAATAAGTCCATTTTAATTAAATAGAAGCATTTGTCAGAATCATGTCTGTCATTTGCTTGGGTTTATATTTTCCTCAACGGTTATTAAATTAAATTACCAGAAATGCGTATTGTCAGTTGGAAACTAATGTATATTTGTATGTTTAGGACACTAATGATATGCTGTCGTCTAATATTTAGAAAAAAATATTACATAGTTTTCTTGCTAATAACCAAATATTTAGTTGGGGAGAAATAATTTCATCAAACAAGCCGTAACCGCGTTTTAGGCTTCACAGCGTTTAAACAATTGCACAACTGTTTCAAAACGCCCCTCCAGAAACCGTATGTTTGCTCTTGTTACAAAGTCAGCCATTATTCGAAGGCATTGGACCGCCTAATACGTCCAGTTCTGGAAAAAGCGATAGACAAAAAACATATTTAACTAATTATGTTCACAGCGGGTATGTTTTAAATCTAGACAGCTATAAAAGCGACACGGTGAATGCACAGTCCAACTATGTCAATGCCTCTTCGGTAAGCAATCCTATGCATTTGAGAAATAGTTCAACATCGTTTAGAAACTTAAAGATAAATAAAGCAATCAAAAGTGTTATTACTAGAAATTACTACTATTTACATATAAATCGATCCTAGGATTGTAATGTAAATCGTAGTAATTTATCAAGAAGAAAAAATCTGCATTCGATATAGATAATTTTTAGGATTGGTAATTTAGTGCATTATTTTTTTCATTAAAGTAGTGCAATTTTATGAAGCTCTGATATCTTTATAAGGTATGTCATGTGAAAATAAGAAAAACAACAGTCCGTCTTGTATGCCTGTTGTGTATGTTTTGAGGTACTCCGTTTCATGGATTATCTTAGCTCTTACGAAGCATTGTGTAATGGCACCAATTGTAATTCTAGACCTAATACCCGAGTTGAAAAGTGAAGATAAACCTTTACAACTTCTTCAAAACTGGCAGCGCCAGCTTGAATCCTCGCCACGACAAAACAAAAGAATTTTCTGTTTGGTATGTCGCTGTAAGAAAGGACCATTAGGCCCCTCGTACGTGCTCTTCGGCCGGGCACGTAGAAGAGCTCGGACACTATGGACTAGTCCTCGATAGGCTGGAAAAGAATGTCTTTTCGGTTCAACGACAAAGTACAGCCGATACGATTTTATTAAATCAAGCCGTGACTTCATTACTTGTTGTGTGTGGTTCGATCCAGAAAGGGGATTGTACTTCTTGGTATCCATTGTTACACTGCTGGTCTTCCATTGCCTTTTGGCGAAGGATGAAATCTAGAATGCGTTAGCCATAATGTTCCAGTCTAATAACTCACGTTGAATTGCTCAGATAAAGGTTGGAAAACCTTTACCGAAAAATAATATTCAAATTATAAGAGACAATGAATGAATTCATATTTGGTAGTTACATAAAAGACTATAACGACAACGGTTTTCTGTGGTTTTCCACTTCTTTAACCTTTACTAAACAGTTTAAACCTTCCGATTAATTTCAAGAGACTCAATTACACGACTGTAATGAGACCTATTTGGACACACAAAGTTGAGCTTTGGTGCTCCACTTAATTAACCCTCCAATTTGCTTTTTATCCAAAATCCTTCGAAAAATCCACAATGCTTTTTACATTGTCACAAAACAGATCTTAATGTACTTTACGTTGCTGATTTGTTCCAAATCAGATAGCTATGCTTTCATATTAAACTCCATAACCATTGAAATACATTTGTATTCGAACTTGCTCCTTATTTCATTCCCGATAAACCTCATCTTCTCCTTTCACGTCCTTCTCCTTAGGCCTAGTGACCGTACATCGTTATCACAGTATTGAACCGAAATTCTTCATGGGGTGTAGAGGTACAGGTTTTTATTCTGTTAATAGTTTTTATTTCTGAAGGATTACGCATGACAATATTGTTATAAGTAAACCATTGTACGCTAAATCGGAAAAATAAAAGATGCATTAGAATCTGAAAAATAATAATAATATAATCCATCATAGCTTTTCTTTTTTGAAATGGGCATTGAGAACATTGAGAAGGAGACATGGAAATTGCTCCACAATATATCAGCCTAGAAATATTACCGGCACTGCATAATCTGATTCGATTTTAGTATTCCTTATGGCGATAACTTAAATCGAACCATGAATTTTCTCTCGATATATCCATTAAATTATTGCGCATGCTATCCAAAAAGATCTTGTCACCTGGCCGTAAATCCTCCATGGACATCGGCTTAGAGCCACGAAGGGTTCGCTGACCCGCGCACGAAGACGAAGAGCCTCACGGCAAGGAATCCAATTACACTAAGGAGCAGATTTATTGGGCTCTCTGGGTATTAATTACTCTACGGTGTAAATTGAACCTTTGATAGAGCGGGAGGGAGTCTAGGAGTTGTCTATGAAGCATTACCTCTGTTTGCTAGAGCCTTTGCGATCAATAGCCAGAGAAAATTGTAGTTGGGAAGAATAATTTTTTTTTTTTCCAAAATATAGATATTAAAATCATTTATAAATATTTTAGTGTCAATCTTTTTTTTGAACCACCAGCAAGTTTATTTTTTTTTTTTCATCATCATTCAAACCTCCCGATAAATTACAAAAGACTTATTTACATGACAGTAATTAGATCTATTGGGATATACGGTGTTGAGCTTTGGGGCACTACTAAACCATCCAATATCTCTCGTATCTAATCCTCACAATTCAAAATCCTTCGAGTAATCCTCAATGTTCCTTACTTTGTCACAAATTTATCCATAAAGATCTTAATGTACCCTGTGTAGCCGATTTAACCTAAATCTGATACGCATCCTTTCAATGTGAACTCCATAACTATTCGAATCCACTAGTCTCCCAACTGGCTTCAAGCACAATTCCTTATAATCCTCCGAGGCGTCTAAAATGATGTTGGCCAAGAGACCTTCTAATGTAGAGTGTTGTTTGAAGTGCTACTAGTGAGGTGTTCTTAACATGTTATTGAAATGTCATTGTAATCATTTTTCTCGAATTTATATGTTTTACATAATGTACACTGTTGTAAACACCCATAAATGGTTTTTAAAAAAATCGCTGTCTAAAATACACGCACACATAAATAAATATAAGTAAAAATGTTTTTTAAACCATAAAAATGAATTTTCTCTATAAGGGTTCGCTGAAGCCATTTTTATCTTTTTTAATTTATCTATTTATTGAAATTTACAGCGGTATAATAAAAAATGTAAATATAATTACAACATATTAACTTCTCAATTGCTTGTGAAGCAATTACCCACTGGTAGAACTTCAATAAAAGATACCGAGGCCATCTCTCTTTTCAGACGCCTGGGAGAGTTGTCGGGAATAGAGTGGGAAGTGAATTGAGATACCAATGTTACCATTGAGATACGAATGAATGAATACACAGTCAACTATAAAAGGATAGGTATCTCATTTTGACTGAATCTGTAACGTATAGAAAATTGGATTCTTTATGGATAAGTTTATTTGTGACATAATAAGGACAATTAAGGACATGAAAATTTTAAAATTTATTTTTAAAAAAAATCCTAATAAAACAGAAAACATTATTATATTAACATTATTTATTTATATTAATTTTACTGATTATCACATTTCTAGACACTCCACATAGGTGTGAGGCCGCACATGGGACAGGTCTTTAGTGGTCAAATAACCTTTAATTGCAGAGGCTATAAGAGAGGTACCATCCACCATTAATCACTCATAGGTATCTAGAACAATCCCAGGTAAACTCGGCGGCGTAAAAGCATCTTCGAAAAAAAAAAATAAAATAAAGAGAAAAGTGTGAACCATTAAATGTGCCATAAAGCAGAAGTTCCCTGAGAATGGCGGTAAATCTTTCTCAGGTAACAGATTTACGACTTCCCAGGATCCACTGGTCACTTTCTCGGCCACTTTCGATCCTCCTCCGCAGCAGACCTCAGTTTATCGGCCATCGGCATCTGTTCCAGTTCTAGGTCTTACATGACACCTTAGACCTTAGAAACTGTGAAACTATATTTTAAAAAAAAATTTGGATTCAAGAAATTCAACACAGATCTACATAAAATGTTAAAAAAAAAATCACCAGCACAACATTGAAATTATTCAAATATATACCAAGAATTGAAAATATGATGATTTAAGACAGGTTATGTAGAGTATTTAACACCCTATGATGGTTCCCAGCAACATCTTAATCCAGCTGAATAAAGAACGCTCTTAAGCCGAATGAAAAAAAAAAATGGTTGTTCTCAAGTAGTTCCTCAGAAGTCGTTCTTGTAGAATACAGAGACACAAAGGGTCGTGACAATGAATAAACAAATCGATTGGAGGGCAGGTCTGGAATACCAAGTCAGGCCGGGAGTCACGGCACATTGACTTGCCTGTCACAAGTCTCAAGATGGCGGCGCGAGTCACCGAAATGTCGCAACGGAGACCAGTCTGAATCTGAATGCTCCATTTACTAGTTATAAATATTTTGAATAATATTGTTCTCACTATAGTATCTCCAATTGGAATAATAATCCCAAAGATATCCTGGAAATTAGGAATTTATGCCATCAAAAATAATTGTTTACATTATCTCCTTCCAAGAGGAAGATGAAACCTACCACAATCCCCCCATATTACGTTCACCCTCCGATTAAGTGATTACTTTTTCTACTTTGCTGAACATAGTTTTACTTTTTTAATCACCACGACTTTAGTACATTACACTCACGCAATTCTGCGTCGAATATAAATTATTTTTTTGGATTTTTTTAAAAAATATTTGTATGTATCGTTCTCTGTTTAGCATAAGGAGCTACGATTTGTATTTCCAAAGGGGAGCAAAAAACAAAATTTTTTGCCCCTAAACCTAATTAAGAGCCACTTCCATCTTCGGGTGGGGGAGGAGAGGGGGAATAAATAAATCCGAGAGCATCCTCTTGGACTCCGATTCAAAGTACTTTCAATGAACCTTCATTTGCAAGACCTTTCAGCTACAATCTATCTCCCGGGGACCGGCCAAGACAATGGCCTGCGGTCAGTTTTCAGAACGAACCCTCCCAATAGTGAACGGTTCGATACTGATCGGCTGAGGCCACTGACCACCGATGACCTCTTCATTTCCCAGTTCTTTATCCTCCACCGAACCGTGGCTTACCGTCGTCAGGCTCCAGGGAGCTGTAAGAGTTGCATGGGAAGAACGGAGGAATCCATGAGGAAGAAGTTCTCGGTAACCAGTCAACTATTTTTAAAATAACATGAATTGAATAACTCGATAAATAATCAATGGAAAGTAAATTTAACAGAATGTATCACAAATCCAGGTCCTGAAATGGATCTGCAAACAGTAAGCGTGTATAAATTTCTAACTTTGTCTTGTTTTTGGTTCTAGCTATTAATTGAAATTTACAAGTGTATACAATAAAATAAAAATAAATCTAATAAATGTGAAGATAATCCTCATAATGGCATGCCAATTGTTAGTAAAGCAACTAACTATCCATTGGTTGCATTTCAAAAAAAGTTCTATATTAAAAATTCCTGAGGCCATATTCTTTTTTATCTGGAATAGAATGGAAATAAAGTTGAGATATTAGTTTAAATGGTTATGGAGTTTACCTTGAAAGGATTGGTATTTCGTTCGGTATAAATCGACAATAGATGATATGTAAAAATCATTAAGTATAAATTTGTTTTTGACGAAGCGAAAAGCATTGAGAATTTTTCGAAGGATTTTGAGTTGTAAGGGAACGATACAAGAGGAATCGGATGGTTAAGTGGAACTCCTAAGATCAACTCCATATATCCAAATATGTCTAATTACAGTTATATAAATGAGTCTCTTGTAATCAATTAGAAAGTTTGAACGTTTGTAAAATAAATGTTGAAGAATTCGAAAACGGCGGTCAGCTCCATGTCGTTTTAGTATTGCTAAATTTCCTTATTTATTGATCAATCTCTGTTGTATACGAGTATATAATTATTTTCAGCAAAGTCAGAGTTAGCATAAAAATCTCTTCAGTCACATAATGACTGTATTTGCACTCTAAATTAAAAAGCAAATATGCGAAACGGCAGTTAACGAGAGAAATCTAGTAAGTGGACTCAAGAAAGCTTGCTAAGTCAACACGCGAAGATAGCAGCTTTCGTTTCGACAATCAGCACATTGGCACCAATAACTAAGCAAACACTATCATCAATGCCAATATTGCGGAATTATTTTATGAGCTCTACTATGAACTAGAAATTTTTTAATTTCCCTTTTCTAAAAAAAAAAAAAAAAAAAAAAAAAAAAAAAAAAAAAAAATCGTAAATCACAGATTCAAAAAGCTGTACTAATTATTAGGCTGAATGTAACAATTTTCTTATCAGAATGTCCATCACCCAAAACGTTAATCCTCGCTTCCGATTATCCTGAAAGATGTCGGATGTCGGTTCTCAGACCTTGACACACTGGTCAGGAGAACCCTCCGGCTTGCCATTGTCAGTCACATACTCATTGTCGGAGGGTTTTGCAACAAAGAACAAAGACTTCACGATCATCCATTATGTAAAAGTATATTTATAATAACATCAGCTACCTATTGTCCCGAAGAAAATACAGGAAAAATGTTATATAGAAAAAATTCGTTACTTTTTCAGTATTTTAATAATTTATATAAAATGCTGACTTACTTATGGAAATAATTCCGTAGAATCTCTGTTTTATTTAATTTGACTGGAATTCCACGTTACCTAAACACCTGAACACCAAAAAACAAGAGTTAAACGCAGCGTTTTCAGAATAATTAAAGCAAATATTAATACTTATTATTAGAATTAAAACACAATATTTTTAAAATGTTGGAATCCTTTTAGAAGTTTTTACTTTTTGTCGGACTCTTATCTCAACTGATAAGAACCCTTAGCAACTTCCCAGCCTCCACTGAGCAAAACCTTTTGTGGGTGTATTTTTTCTCGAGCGATTGTATTCATCCTAAATTGACCGATGTAATCTACCATGTAGCGATATCCTTAGATTTTATTGATAACTTAAAATAAAGCGAACGCAACGTTATACATAAAAAAATAAATAAATAAACCAAATATTAAGTATTTTTATTGTAGTCTGGGAAAGTTTTATAACTATTAAAAGTGGATCGTAGAAGCTATTAAATAAAATAAAATTACAAAGGGTTACGAGATTTAAGAAAATATGAGTACTTTTATTTGTTTTTTAAGAAATGTACTTGAAATATTTCAAGACACTCCTCTATGTCTGATAATTCTTAATGACTTGAGTTGTTCATTACATTGTCAATAACATTCTACTAAATTTAAATTTTTAAAAAAGTATTAATGAAGTTATGCGAATTATATGAATATGAGTGTACGTGACAAATTCAATTTCTTCCTGACTAGGGAAAAAACAATAAATCATGTATGTGGTAATTTATAATCTACTGTTTTTCCCTATTTAAATTTTACAATTATAAGTATCAAATTACTTTAAATAATAGTTGAATTAAATTAACAATTAATGATTATTCGAAATAAACAATATATATATATATATCAAAAAATATTATATATTAAATTGTTGATTGGAAAATTATTGGTAAATGTTTGACTTGAGCAACATCAACTGAACAAGAGCGTGTAAAAACGTTGTTTTTGAAGGTGAAAAAAAAATTACAAAAAAAAAATATATATATATATTCCCATCCAGAGGACATATCCAAAGACCCCATTCATGTCAAAAAGACTTTTAAAATCATTTATTATTATTATTAATAATATTATGATATTTTTTTATGTATATAAATTAGAAAAGGAATGACTGGTTACCCTCTTGATAGATGTAATATAAAAAAGTAATTTATACAATAATTAGTCTAAATAAAAAATCTAAAGATTAATAACGACATAAAGCAGCTTATGTTTTAACATCTATATATAATTATATAAAACCTTAACTATGTTGCAAATAATCACTGTTGCTAGTAATAGTACGATGTATAACCCCCCCCCCCCAAAAAAAAATCCAACGGTTCTTGCCTTCCCAGAGAAATGTGACTCAACGCTCTATTTCGAGGTTAAGTTGTAGGCACGTATCGTGTGTTATAACGGAACTCAAAACGGCCGCACGGACCATGAAATATTGCTATCTAAGCAACCGTTGAGCATTACACGCTTGTAAAAAAAATATTAAACAATATAAAACAGAATTATTTATAAAAACTTGAAACGGTTTGATTGGTGGAACTCATATCCAGGCTTTGTTTTACCAAAAAAGGGCTTACATCTGCTGAAGATGAAATCTTAGTCGTAAGATGACGGAGCTGTTGCTTCATAGCATCCCACTCTCAGTGATGTAACCCGGCCATCCCTCCTGGTCCCAGTTTTATAGGAATAAGTGGGAGGATTTATGGTTATATATTTATTGGTGCTAATGCCCGGTATCTCTTGAGCCTTTTTCTGAAATATAAAAAAAAAAAAAAAAAAAAAAAAAAAACTATATCAGATTAAGATATCTTAAATGTAAATTTGGACATTCTTTGGAAAATAAATCTATACTTTAGAGTTCCTATAATAATATTGAATTCTACTTATAATTTGTTTATAATATTTTTATAGGAATCATTCAGTAGAGAAATTTTCCTAGTCCAGTCAGATAATTCTAAAATGGCGGATATTTTAAGAGATGTAACTTGTGTAGTAAATAAATTCCAGTAAATTCGTAAAACCACTACTTCTGTTAACAAATTAAGTTATATACAAAAATAATTTGAACTTTTTTATATATCCCAAATCTCACTTCGAAATTTGTCTAAATTTATTAAGTTTCGGAATCCCGATATCCTTTAGTGATTTCCAAAAACTATTTTTTATATAAACTGAATAATTTTTTTTTTTTTTATAGTTTTAGACTAAAAATATTTCATTCTTCAAAGATATAAATGTTTATTTATTGTTTTTTTGTTTTGTTACAGCAAAAATGAAAATACTGCTACAACTAGCAGTCTGGATTTTCCTCTCTGAAAAGGTATGTACACATTTTACATAACATTATAATTAAAACAATTAAGATAACAATTTTATTGAATATCTAATATTTTTTTTTCTTTTTTTTTTATAAATAGATTTTTTTGGGTATGGTTCGAATTCTGTAACTAACGAAAAAGTAACAAACAATTGTAATTTCAATTAATTATAAAACTTATTTGAAAAAAAAAAAAATATATTGAGCATTAAAATAAGTTAAATAAAGTCGATTAGGAATACAGTTGGGTGTGAAAAATTTCATACTTAGAAACTGTAGATTTGTTTTTTTTTTTAGGGGGGGGGGCTTAACGTCCTTAGAAACTGTAGATTATAATTACTTATATAAAACATTATTTACTTTTTAATATTCATTTATTTTTATAATGGTTTACATACAGCTGAGGAATGTAATTAGTAATTAGTTAGTACTTGGCAATCTTTATTTCTTAAAAACCTTTACGATTAATTTACGAATGATGATTCCTTCTATTTTTTTTTTTATTTTTCTTTAAACTATAGATCGATATTTAAAACTGTATACGTTATATACAAGTAAATTTGAGGTAAATGATTACAATGACATATCAATAACATGTAAAGAAATACTCAGGAGTAGCACTTCATCAAAAGTTCTACATTAGAAGGTCTCTTGGACATCTAGAGGAGTAGTTGGTAAACTAGTGGATTCGGGTGGGTATGGAATTTAATATGAACGGGTATCTGGTTTGGAAAAAATCACCAAGAAATGGTGTATATTTAGATCGTTAAGTTTTGGTTCCTTAAAAAAAATTTGATGCTGTATATTGTATAGTTAAAGAAGCTTTTTCTTTGTAAAAGATAGACCAATTCAAAAAGCGAATGGAAGAAGGGACCATATTGAAATGACTTACATAAACCATATTCCTTAACGACCAATTCACTTGAAGGCAATTCAATGAAACAGACATCATTGCGACAGGTCAAGCGGTTGCGGCTTCTATCCGTCAGAGGCCTTAGACACAAAACAACTATGACCTACTGCCAGTAAGAGACGCAAGAAGTGGTCGCAAATCATAACTTTAGCACCGCCCATGGCAGAACCAATTGGTCACAGTAGCCACAGGAGTAACGAAAACAATTAGCCAATTAGCCATCATCCTCACTACCAAAAGGAGCATGTCCTAAACCAGGTCTCAACAAGTCAGCGGAGTAATTGTCCAATTACATCGCTTATGGTTCGTCAAGTGATAAGCTGGTTAGTATCATACAATACTGGTAGCTTATGCTTTTTGAAAGGTCGTTAATTTTTTGCAATTAGGCAAAACAAATATCCATTATCCTAACAACGAAAACAGGCACCCACACTGATTGAGACGGCCAGCGGTACCACTCCCATGTAAATGACGCGAATGCGAAATGGGCCAGACCCGCCCGGTGAGTAAGGGACCGCACCCCCACGAACTATTGTTCAGCGAGATCCTTGGGGTATCAGGGGTCGAACGCCTACCGTTGTCCTTCCTAGGCGCCTTCCTAGGTGTGGGAGCAGCTTCTTCTTCCCACGCGGCGGGGAAGTTGGTTCTAGAATTAAGACGGAAGTTAATAGGACCCAAAAAATATTGAAAACCATGCGGAGTTTCTGTAGGTATGGGATATATTGATTATAGATTCGATTTACCGACGTAGTTAAGACCAAAATAGACATGGATAAACAAATATGCGGTTAATCGAGAGCACAACAAAGTAAGAAAACTACATTTAAAAAAAATGCAATACATATATTAATAACAAAATAATACTAAAAAATTATAATACATAATTAAAATTTTTAAAAAATCATAATTTAATAAAACTAGAAAAACACGCTTTTATAGCAAACCTAACTTTAATGCTAAGTGTGCTGAACAATTTGCAGCAGTCAGACCTTTTAATTTTTTGAGTTCAAGGTTCAAAGCTAATTTCCCTGTATTATTCGTTTGTTTATTATTCGACCAACAATTTTTGTTTTTTTTTGCATTTTCAACACATCTTGCACAAAATGTAATGATCTAAAACTTTTAGTATATAACTTTTTTTTTATTTATCCAAAATCGACTAACAAAATTTTTTTTATTTACCTATGTTGTAGAAACTAAAAAAAAAAAAAAAAGCATTTTTCAATATATTATTTTTTTTAAAATGAAAAAGTATCACATATTACACCATCGTTGAAAATCGGTATCTTCAATGGATCCGATGATGAACCAAAACAAATCATGAAAGGACTCTATATATTTAGGGACGTTAATCTCTTCCAATATTCTGACAATAATACGACAAACAAGAGATATTGATTATCCTCTTATCGCGGTGTCAATATCAATTCCATTAGAGAAGTTAAAAGTTTTTCTAAAACCTGTATCTGTTTCACAAAATAGCGAAAGTTAATGTCCTTGGAACGTTCATTAACACACCGTTCAATAATAACTATATTTTTTTAAAGTAAAACAGTCGATATTTGAAATTGATTCCCAAAGTTTAAAGTTCAGATATGGAGATATCCTTGAAGATTTTCCAGAAACATCTGCCCTGGATTCCAGTAGCACGTTGCAATATGGAAGGAGTGCTCAATGCTGGAATTCTAATCGTCCCACGTAGAGTTCTGTGGAACGGGGTTTCCTCCTGCTCAATGCCAAACAGGAGCATTCTGTCTTCGGATGGTGTCTATTTGTACTTACTTAGGAGCTGTTGAAAGACGTGCCTTGCTTAGAAGTTCTTTTAAGACTTTATTTATTTTTTTTAATCGTGTTTTAAGCATTCAAATCATTTATTTATTTATTTTATAAGTCAATAATAATACAGGTTCGCGATATTTTTTTAACAATAGCTAAATAAATATGAATAAAAATAACCACTAAAATTACAACACGAACTAACGTTCTTCTTTTTTTAGAAAAATACCTTAGTTATTATTATTGAACGTATATAATAATTTCATAGTATCTACAATATAATTCATAATCTACTATATATTTGTCAAATACCACTCACTCATTTAACACGAAATCTCAGAAACCACCGAACGGGTTGGAATGAAATTCGATATGTAGCTTCCTCTAGGGCCGTAGGTGCTCGCTAAGACAGGAATTTAAAAAAATCGGCCTGGATCGCGGCTAATTCACGAAAAATGCGATTACAATTTTTATTGAGTGAATAATAATAGATTCATTGTTATATGGTATTTGGAGATAAGCTAAGTTAAAAAATAGGTTAGATGTTTAAGCCGCACACTTTGAACACGAATTAAGTCCCTTATAGTTGTAAACAAACAAAAATACGATCGATGTCGAAACCTTATAATATGGTACTTTATGTGAACTCATGGTGGCTGCAGAGGTGGACCCTTATAAGTTTGAGTTGTTTCGTGACGAGAAGCTATTAAAAGACTTATGTTAAAGAGGAGGTTAAAAAACTTATGGTCTCTGGTGATGATATGTAAGGCCAGTTCGATGTACATATTTCTTACGAGCAACCCACCAACATTGCTTCACGAGTAGCTTCGTCCCCAACTACTCTTCCTTCAGTTTTCCGGTCACAAGATAATCGGCTTTTCTCAACCAGGCCCAAGTTGAATTTTACAATTTGTACCTAGCATTTCTGAATTTCATTCCTTGAACCTAGAATATATCTTTTTCTCAGTTCAGATAAGTCTATTAACGCTTAATTTTTACTAATTTAAGTTGTCCTTAATCCTAATGATATTAAACCGTAGCGGAGCAGGGTACTTTTATCTAGTATCTAATATATCCTCAAGCCAGATGTGAGTGATAAATAAAACCAACTTTTTCAAAAACCCAAACCACCCACTTACTGCCAAAATTGAACCTCTGAGATATGACATCCGGGTTGTTATGCCATCAGTAAAAACCGGTACGCAGAAGAGATTTTTTAGCCATCTGGAAATATTATTTCATTTTTTTCCCAAAATATTCTCATTGAGATTGACTTTTTGTTTAATAATAATGGAAAGCTAGCTACCCTTTACCTTCCTACTTAACTAACAATAACAATTGTTAACTCATTAAAATACAAGTAAGATAATAATTTTAATAATTGATTAATAACTATATTTTTGTCCAATTTTTTAGCGAAAATTAGTTAGGTCTTATCCCATACGCCCTCGATCCATATTTTAGGCCAGTTTAAAAAAAAAAAAAAAAAAAAAAAAAAAAAAAAAAGCTTTTTTCTAAGATATAAACCAGCGAAACGAAGGCAAAAGTTTCTCTTTTTTTCTCGCATAAATTAAAGCAATAAACCCGCTTTTTAGCTTTTGGGGGGGGATGATAATAATAATACGAATAATTCAGTTTTATGTGTTTCCTGCAAAGTTAGGAAAAATGAATTATGGCATATGGTTCGTTAAGCGACAAAATATTATAAATAAAGCAGTTAATAATTCATTAGAAGCAGTTTTAGTTTAATTAATAAATAACAAATTTCTGTAAATACATTCTTGACTGCACTCATCTTTGCGAGATCGTAAATATTTGTGTTTTAAATTAATCACTAGCTTCACACATTTTACTGTTTTAATATAATTTTTTTCTTCTCAGGTTCTGTTTTTGTTTGCTCAACTAAGCTCAAGGTTTCACAAAACATTATAATAATTTAAATAAATCTTTATTAGGTAATATAGCCATGATAGAGAAATTGATACATCAAATTGCCAATTCAATGATATTCAGTTCGTTTAAAGCTTATAAAGGAAGTTCAAAAGTATAAAAAATTTAAAGTTTAGAATTATATTATAAATGTACAAATGTAGTCAACCATCAATCATTTTTTTAACTCTATCTACATTTAACAATCTTTTTTTTAAATTATTGATTTAAATTATGAAATTTAATTTCAAGAAATAATTTAATTTATTTCAATATTTTGAAAAATAATATTATTGTTTGTAACAAGAACAGAGGGAATTGGTAGCTTAGGTAAGGGGCAGCAGGAAAGGTTAGGGAATTGGGAGCAGCCAGATCGAAAGCAGGCCTTGGCATTTCTTATGATGAAGGCTGTCCGTAGGGACCGGGTCGGGATATCCTCTACTTCGGGAAGCCCCTGGTATTCTGTCCTGTTCTAAATATTTATATGTTCTAGGACAGCGAAATCATAAAAAAAAAAGAAGAAAAAAAATAGAAAAAAAAAGTAATAATTAAACATTGTTTTTGTAGCTATTTATTTAAATTTAAAACTGTATACATCTAGAAAATGTGAACATAATGTTCATAATAACATGTCAATTGCTTTAGAAGGATTTTGGATTGTAAGACTTTACTGAACATATAAAAAGAAATTGAAATTTTCTTATGTATTATATTATATTAGAAAAACATTTTTTTTTTTTTTTTTTTCATAATTTTCATATATTTTATGATATTGAATGTTTCTCCAATAGAAAGTTTTTTTTTTTTTTAACCTTTATAGAATAGTCGAACCAGGACTGTAAGATAATAATCTGAAATCGAATAAAATCTAACTTATGCCCCCATTTTAATAAAAGAGTAATTTATTATTATAATTATATTTTTTATACTCTGTAAGTTATCATTATTTAAAAATACAAAAACAAATTGGAAATGTTTTTTTAATCACTCATAAATGTATGCTTAATTTATTTATTCGATTCCGTAAATTAATTCTATCAAGTCAATTTTTTAAAAGTTATATGTATTTCAAACGGTAAATAAAACCTACATGCATAACTATAACATCTACAGAAAGTGGGTACTAAACATCAATGCATAATTTATATGTTTTTTTGTTTGTTTTTTTACATTCACGTGTTAATTAAGCGATACATATATTTCTAATATATTCAATAGATGTTCATATGCTCTGAATAATATAATTTGTGAAAAAGAAATATAAATCGATTTGGAATATAAACATATATTTTTCAATTTAAAAAAATCATTAGTTGATGAATAGGTTAAAATACGCAATACGCATACGATTCCGACTAGGCATTAAAACTAAATTACCATCTAATTAAATTAATTAGATCACTGTAAATTAATTTACTTCATTTAAAAGTAATATGATAAATTAATAAAAAATAATTTGCCTTCCATAATGTCAGACTCTCTCCGTTCTATATAAACGGTTACGAAACCTATGAGAAAGATTGAAAGTATCGGAGATGACAAGTCAATGATGAATTGTGCACGTGTAACAATCACTCGGTTATCTAATCGTTTATGAATCTGTAAAAGTAATATCGGATCAGTATCACTATAAACTATGATAGTTATATCTCAATTAACAGAAATAATTATTTTTTTAAATATCAATAATAACTTATTGTAATTTATTTATTTTTATTGTATATTCTGGCTGATCAGAGGGGTTTTGATCAAAATGAGCGGTTTGGGACGCATTTCGGACTTGAATCTTGTTTTGACATGGTGAATTTCGGAGTTCCTAACTCATATAAAATGTAATGCAAACTAATCTTTGAGGAAAAATAACATTAATAAACATTGTTAATAATGTATTAACTGTATAAATAATCAAAATGAATATTATTTGAACACTGACCGAATATTTACTTTAAAAATGTGTATATTTTTATTTTATACATGTATATATCCAATTAGAGCCATCATTAAGCAAAATATTTATTGTAATCCGTGAAAATATGTCGGTTGCATAGATGTGGATGCTTTTGCTGAAACTTCGGTCATTAGTAAATTGAAAAATATGCTAGAATAAAGACATTAAAAAAATATATATTTTTGGATGTTTAAAACTTGACATTAAACATTATGAATGATCTATTTTACATTATTTTATTACTCTTTTTCCAATGTTTTTTCGAAATAAAAGCTGTGTCTTAGGTGATATTCATATTCAAATAGTACTGGTCACCTCACCAAAGAACTGGGACGTCTTTGACCTTACCAAGATCTGATTATTATAGATTATTATACTAGAATTAAAAAAAAAAAACAACTAAAAAAAAAAACTATATAACTGTATAGTAGACCTCGAGACTAATTATCTTTGAGACAATGAGCAGGACACGAATGGCGGGCGAGAAGATCTACCGAAAAACCTCTTTCATTAACACTCAGCCTTGGCCGGTGATTGGGAAATAATAAAAGGAAAACTTCTAACAATGGAGGATCAACGGTGATTGACGCAGTGTATAAAATTAATCGAGGTGATAATTGTGTCCTTTGTGTGGCATCCTCCCAATTGTTCTTGGCTATTCAGGATGAGTGGACAAAGGGAACGGACGATGGTCTGTGTGTCTTGGTAAACGGACGCCGCAGGACAATAGTTGTTACTCTGCTCGTCTTGCCAAACATAACGATTATTAAGTCAACATATGTGTTTTATTTTTATGATAGTAAATATTATAACTGATTATTCCAATGTTTTATAAGAAATGTCACTTTTGAATAATTTCTATCAATTCATTATTATAAATAGAATCAGTTAAGTATAGAAGTTTCAGTTTACCCAATAAATCGAATTTTAGACTATATAAGAAAAAAAAAATAAGAAAAAATTAAAACTAAACCTAAACCAATGTTCACAATTTTTTGTGGCTAAATACATGATGTTTAACAGTGGACTAATTAGTCACTTTGTCATTTTTTATTTATTGCTATCAACCTTATGAAAACAGTATAAAATATAACATTAAATAGAATGTCCTTATCAAGACTACAACAGAAGAATGTGTTTCAGAACTCTAGTCGGGTTGATTAAAATATTTTAATTGAAACAAGTAGTTTGTTTATTGGAGCTTAACGTCTTTAAGTACTCCAACTAGGGCAGGAAGGACGGGCTATACTACAGGTTACCACCCTATTCTAGCCAGGGTGGGAAGGTCAAGATTCGTGGGTCCGTCTTTCAAGGAATGAAATCCTGCTACTTCTCTCTTTGTCTTCATGACAGAAGTTTATATGTTGAAATATTTCTAAGCTATTATTTAAAAGTACACCCAAACACGTGGATAAAAATAATCGCCCCAGAATTTATTAATGTTTTAGGCCGTTTTGACCATGCACCGACCCAGTTTAAACCCTCTAACCAAAGTTGTGGGAAGATCATGCGTTTCAGCTGAATTCTTCCCATGTAAAACGGTTTAGAGACAAACAGTGTGTAAGGAGTTTATTATGTAGAGAGCTAACGAAAAGAAAGCTTGCATTATTTTTTAGATCACCCAGTAAAAAGTTAAGATATGTTTTGATTTTATCACATTCTGTTAGATATCTATAATATCGTGTTATTCTGATTAAGTATTCTGCATATTATTTTATAAGTGCCGAATGCTGAAAAAAGGTTTTTTACAGTAGCGTAAATTTACTCCTTTAAATTTAAAGACTACAATAGTTAAGGCTGATTATTGTTTATTATTCTCTAATTGTATACGTAACCAACATTATAATTAATTCATTCCACGCCCTAATAATTATTGATTTAACTAGTTATATATTAATTAATTAAGAAACGATTCCCAACAACTCTATTTACTTAAAATAATTTATTCTGTTAGGTGTACAGTTCAATAACTAGCTTTGTGTACTATTAATTAAATTTTTTTATTAATACTACAAAACTAATGTTTATCTCGTCCATTCGCTTATAAATTTTAAGTTACGACCCTAAAAAAAACCAACACACTCTGCTAACTCATAGACCATGCAGCTTAAAATCCAATTTATAGTGAATCCTGCAGAACAGGCTCTCTCTCAATATCTCACAGTTATCACCTCCTCAAGGGGTTCAATAACCTTTGAGATCGTTATCTGGTCCCGCAAGATCGTTACGTCTTGTTAGGCCCTCATCGTTTTGTTTCCAATAAGGTTTCATCAATAGGAAATGTCGGGTACCGTACATTTTTACGGCCACGCATACATATATCACGATCCACGGGTGTCTTCAGTTTAATTTGCTAATAAAACTTTGACCGAATTCCAGATTCATGAATTTAAATCAGATAGTACCTCTTTACTTACTAGGCAAATAGTGAAGATGTATGGGCATTAAAAAAAAAAAATAAAAAGAAAGAGAATGTTAAAAAAAATATTGTGTGTGTATATATATATATATATATATACTATACTTTAACTTCGAAGCATTTTTGTCTTGTTTTTTTAATACATTAAATAACAATTTATTATGCAGTTTAACCTCTGTTATCCAGTAGGTTCACAAATAATCGAAAACACCGAATTATCGAATAGCAACATTTTATTGACCTAATGTGATCAATAAGTAGGTTTAATTTGAAAAAAAATATCGTTTCGTTCATCCAAGTTTTTACATATTTGTAATAGTCGCAGAAATTTCTTCTTATTTCAGTTCCTTTGGACGATCAAGGATTTTTTTTCTTTGCTTATATATATATATATATATATATATATATATATATATATATATATATATATATATATATATATATATATATATATATATATATATATTTTATCCATTTATTGATATTTACAACTGTACAAAATATATACATCAAGTAAATGTATTGACAACCATTACAATACATTGTCAAAACTTTAAAAGAACTACTCATCAGTAGCACTTCATTAAAAATTCTACACTAGAAGGTCTCTAGGCCATCTTCGTTTCAGACGCCTCGGGAGATTATCAGGAATGGAGTGGGAAGCAAGTTGAGAAACTAACGAATTTAAGTGGTTATCGAGCTTACTATGAAAGGATAGGAGTCTGGTTTGGGATAAATCAGCAACATATGGAACATTAAGATCTTTATGCATAAGTTTATTGGGGACAAATTAAGGAGCATTGAAGATTTTTCGAAGGATTGAGTACGAGATGAATTGGATGGTTTAGTGGAGCCCCAAGCTCAACTCCGTAAGTCCAAATAGGCCTAATCACAGTCATGTATATGATCTTCTGTGATTAATTGGGAGCTTTGAACGTTTGTCTAGTAAATGTTGAAGTAGTCTTTAACTCCTCAATAGGTAATTTCAATTTATGAAGCATTACATGTCATAATTGTATGCCGTTACTTGCTAGTTTTGTTATCAGAAGAAAATTTTCTGAATTGAGCCGCTAAACTTTTGAAGGAAGCACTTTCTAAAACAATCCAGATTTATCAGCACTATAAATTTGATCGAGAGTTAAATTAAAGTTTTTGATCAAATAGTAATTTTTTTAAATAAATAACGTGGCTGTAACAGTATCACCGCAAATACTCTCCCCTTGAATGTCCAACTGCCTGATACTGTGTTTTTTTTTTTGTTTCTTTTAATTTGTGGAGCTATTGGGAAACGGATGGAATGTCTTTTGTAACTAGTCCTGTAACAAAAAATGGATAGTTAATATCGTCTTTACACTCTTAAGTCTATAGAGGACATAGAATACCTGAAATGAATTATTGCGAAAAAATGTTTGTATGCAGATAACAAAGCGGAGATTAACAGATGTTTCCTTAGACCCCGTGTTGTATAACGTGTTGTTTCTGTCCGTATTCCAAATAGGTACATTTCGTAACTGCGGCTACTCTCTTCTATGTTTCCCTTTCTCTTTTTAGGATTATGAGAACTTAAGGACTGGTATATGCGTGTACTGAGACTTATATTGTTTGTCGTTAGCTGCGGATTATGTCTTTGTCATCCTGAATGGTTCGAAGACATATGTCAGGATAGTAGTTTGAATGTTTACCTAGAAAACTATTTGTATAATACAATTAGGATTTATGCATTAATTTCCACTTCTACTGTAGGTAGTTCTATTTATTTCATAACTAGTTTAGAAAATTAAGAATACAAAACGAAAAAAGAAAAAAAATATTAGGGCTTTGATGGAACAAATTTCTAATGATTAATATCTTTTTTTATACATATACTTTATGCATACATGCATTAAGTAAATTTGAGAAAATTATTACAATGGCTTGTCAATAAGATGATAAAGAACCACTTACTAGTAGCACTTCAATAAAAAGAAAAAAAATCTATATACGAAAGTCTCTCGGCCATCTTCTTTTCAGACACCTTGGTGGATTAAATGGAATAGAATGGAAAGCAAGTTGAGTCTAGTGGATTAGAATGGTTATGGAGTTTACTATGAAAGGATAGGTAACTGGTTTGGGCTAAATCAGTAACATATGGAACATTAAGGTCTTAAGGATAAGTTTATTTGTGACAAATTAAGGAGCATTAAAAATTTTAGATTGCAAGGATTGGATACGACATGAATTAGATGGTTTAGTTGAGGCCCAAAGATCAACTCCATATGTTCAAATAGATCTGATAATAAATATTTAATTTTGATTAATCAAGTTAAAAATAGCCTAAAAGAATAATAATAATAATTTGAATGGAGAAAGTCAAAATAGCCCAAAAGAGTTAAATATTTATGTATCATTAGAAATAATGAAATCTTTCGGAGCTAATCCAGATATATATTTAAAATAGTCCCATTTTAAATGTTTTTTTAGTAGGAACGAAAAAAACCAACCAGCTGCAGAGAGAGAACCGAATGGTTTAACACGTACCTACCTGAACCTTTCGCCTCTGCACATTTAGTCCACTCGAGGATATCTTTCAGAAGTCCATTTCATTTCGCCTCCTTAGGTCATTACCAATATATTTGATTTATTTTCTTTCACTTTTAAAAATTTAATCTATATAATCTATGAAACAATGAGCTGATGTTTTGAAATTATTTGTATGTTTTTAGAACTGATGGTGAATGTTTAGCATTCGAAACTCGTTTTTAAATAAAAACCATTCCAATAGAAGTTGCAATTAATTCACCAATCATAATTGTATTGATCCTTCTATACCATCATGCGTACCTGATGTTGCTATTATAGTTAAATATAAGTTGAATATAATATATAATTAGCATTATCATTGTTTCTTCACCGGATCTTTCTTTAGTAGAGTGCTTAGCTGTCACCATATCAGTTTAGGTTTATGATTGGATTGTTTCAACCTTAGTAGCTGAAAGGTCTGCAAAAAGAAAATTTATATTGGCAGGAATCCAATATACAGGTGGTTTTAATGCATTATTGTCATTGATAACTTATTCATCATGATAAAAATAAATACAACTATAATTAAAATTAATTGCATGCATTTAATCCTCCAGCCAATTACCCTATGTAGTTGCAATAATTGTTACTGACTGTTTTACCTTCGTTAGCTGAAGGACTTCCTTTTTCTGTACAATTTTTTTTTTCGTAGTTATCATGATAACTATCTCCGACCTTCCGAAAGATCCTTAATCTCTTGGAAAACGCTATGTTCATTGTAAGTGAAAGGATTAATTGTACCGAACTAATATGCGCTTGCTTAATTAAAAAAACCGAATAAACGAAGCAAGAAGTTTATCAGTAATTAATGATCTCAGAGAGTACTGCATAGTCGGAGAAACTATAACACCAATACGACCTGCGTTAACCTTAATATTTACTGCTGCTCTGCTGGAATTCCAGCAATTAAAAACATGGGCGTAACACCGCATATAATTCCGCTTCTGAAGCTATCTGAAGAATCATCTGCCGTTAGTATAAAGTATCAGTACAAAGTTAAACGATCTCGCCACTAGATTATCCAGGATACTGGAGTGGACCGCATTCCTCTGGAGTATCTGAATGTCGACTCCGGTGGTAGGTCTTTTCTGGAGATAACATAGCTGCGGGAACGGAGATGCGATTCTTGTTTATGGTTCATAGATTCCAAAGCGATGTATAAATCAATGTTAAGGAACCTATGTTTATTGCATTTTTCACTGAATTCTTTACAAACCATTTTTAATTTCCAACCAGTTATAATTTAACACCTGATATAGTTTTGTTCCTAACGGTCCCTGAACTAAATATTTTTTTGTTGAAGATTAATTTTGTTTCATTTATAGCTCTACAGCGCTAATAATAAACAATTTTTGTACCTAAATCACAAGTTGCAATCAAGGATAATCGAATCATCTATTTTCCGGAAATTGATCCAAAAATAACTATGGTATTGAAAGAACAATCCTTACTCCTACTGAAATTTGACACAATTATTTATTTCACTGTAATATTCAAATTCCATTTCCGATTTACCTATTCATTTTAATATCTATTGCCTCCTCTAAAAAAAATCTAATATTATGTTTATAACTTTATTTTTTCTTATTCATTTATACTTTATTGATATTTACAACTGTACACAAAATATACGATAGATAAACGTGTAGCAAAATGATTGAAATGACATTTCAATAACTTTTGAAAGCTACTTATTAGTAGTACTCCAATAACTGTTCTACATTAAAAAGTCCCTAGGCCATCTTCTTTTCAGATGCCTCGGAGGGTTATAGGGAATCGAGTGAGAAGCAAGTTAGGAGACTAGTGGATTTGAGTGGATATGTAGCTTGTCATAGAAGGATAGGTATCTTGTTTGGGCCAAATCTGCTACATATGGGACTAGATCGTTATGGATAAGATTTGTTGTAAAAAGGAGCATAATAAACGTAAGGAGCATTGAGGATTTTATGAAGGATTTTGGATCGGAAGGATTGGAAGGTGTATATAATTTAGAAATAAATAAATAAAAACAAAAAAATTATGTAAATTATAAATTATATAAATATGATATCTTAGGGTATATATGGTTTACAAATAAAATTAAATTAGATTTTTTAGAATTCAATATCAGTTTTAAATACCGTTACAGTTTGTTGATTTAATAAACGATTTTCAAATCCACATAAATTAAACAAATAGATCTTTAAAATTTTCTCGTTGCGATAAGAAAATTATTTTCATTCAGATTATACATATGAAAAAAAAAACGAATTTCCAAATACATGATATTATAAAAATGAAATAACTAAGTTTATGAAACCAAAATAAAAAGAACATTTAATTTATGGCGATTTAAAAATTACATAAACTATGAATTATTCATCATATTTTTTTTTTAATTAAAATAAATACTAAATACATTTAATGGTTTCTAGAAGATAATGTTGGATTATTAGTCAGCCATTGACAAACAAAAAATGTCCCACTGCAGATTATGTAAAGTTCTAAAAAGAAACAGACTTTCCCTAAAACCAATAAGTCTGAATGCCAACAACTTTCTTGTTTCGGCTCTTCTAGTGACCGCCGACGATATTTTATTGCGCAGGTCCGGTTGAAACTGGTTGCCTCTGGTGGTCTGTCGCAATTGCACATTTGACGAAATATATAATTATTACTCATATGTAACCAATGAAGAAAATCAACACTCGGAGGGAAAGTTAAACTTTATCTACTTCGCGTTAATTAATTTAAAACATTAATTACCAAATTCAATAATATAAGATATATATATATATATATATATATATATATATATATATATATATATGTGTGTGTGTGTGTGTGTTTGTGTGTGTGTGTGTATATAATCCCCAAATATTTCATTCAATAGTTTCATATGAGGTTGAATGAATGAAACCGCCATGCTACGCTACAGATAAGCTACCGTTCACTGTTAGATGAAAATGAATGGCAACTCAGAGCAATTGACAATGAGATAGCAATCAACAAAGGCTTCTATTGATCAAACATCAAGACAGTAGCAGGGTATCAAAACGTCTTTATCAATATTGAACAGCCCTTGTCAATTGATCTATTAAGTTGTCAGCATCGACAACTTAACCAAAGAACTGATATAAGTTTTGTATATTCGGTACTTGACTTAGGAATTTTTTTTACAATATTTATGTTTATTCATTAATGTAATTAAATGAATATAATGAAAAATCAATCTGAGGTGTAGTGGCCAGGCTTTCGTTAGGCCTATTTCGTTCATTCTTGGTAACGGTGCTGTTTCGAATTCGGTCCGGAGAACCTTCTTAATGAACACACAGAACGGTTTTTTGACTGTTTCTTGTATTTATTGTGAACCACTAAAACCATTTAATTACTAGCTGATATCCTTACTTCAGCGCCTAGTAATTCTATGAATATGTGTTACTCAATAAATATTTCATAAAAAAAAAAAATATGAAGTTGATTTAATTTTATATTGAGATATTAGGGAGGAGAAGCAGCTCAGTGGATAAGGCACTAAACTGTCTGAGTTCCAGTCTGGCTGAAGAAAGCAAAATTTACGTCCTGTTATTTTAGCCGAGGATTGACTTGATGTCGAGAAAGCCCTCCAAGGCACACCTAACTTCTCTAATTTGGGTACCCTTAATTTGGGGAAAACCTCGTGGTTAAGTTTGATTTCGGCTAAAACTCCTCCTTCCAGAACCGTTAGCCTTGAATCAATTCATCCTTACCTTTTTATTTATTTTCGTTGGGTAACATAATGTCCAGAGTTAACATGTAAAAACCTCACATAATATGTTCATTAGTCTCTTGCCAATAGCAAGTGGCAGATTTGAAAAGAAAAAAATTGGAGATAAGATATTATTTTTTAATTTTATTTTTACCTTTTATTATTATTATTTGTTTTTTTTTTGTTTTACGATTTCCTCGTTTTGATTAATTATACTTCTATTTATTTATTATTATTTTAGGCCTGGTACAAAATCAACCTTTCATATCACAATCTCTGTGTAGCAAACGTCCACCTCTGCTCAAAGAGCTCGTGGCTCAACTTTAAAAAACCGTTCCTCTTGGAGCTGATAGACACACAGAGGCGACAGCTCTGAAGGCTGGCCCGATTGTTGTGCTAACAAGTTGGCAGCCCTGATTAAGGGAGAATAGGAAGGCCCACGTGACGGACGCTCGTGCTGCGCTCTGGCTGTGTCGGATTGAGTTCCCACGCATCCACCTTTGTCTAAGAAGGATTCGTTCCCTGTATTGTCTGGGCCTGTCTCATTAATTCAGCCGTGGCCAACACGATGGTATGTGAGCAATCATATATCCCACAATGGCTAAATATACGACCCTTGATTAGACTTCACTCTATAATATTTATTACGGACAAATCAAGCGAGCCCTTGGATAAGAAAAAAACTTTTGCAGTCCGAACATTCTAAAAGAATTTTCAACAAATATGAATCAAGATATAATATTTAGGATAAACACAACAATAAATCAATTGTAAGTCAGCATATAAGTACATAGATTCTCAGTTCCTCTAAAGTTATTCTGTATTTACACTTACTAATGTCTCTTCATTATGCACAAGAATATTAACAGTGAAACAGTTCAGAAACAGAAAATAAATAGTAATTTGGGCAAAGCTAGAGATAGACTTATGATTAGAATTATTTATGTTCTTATGGTTCTTATTCTTCTTCTTCTTCTTCCTCCTTGTGCCATAATTACTCACGGTCCCTGCAGAGCTGCTTCAGTTGATGGAGAGTTCTTCCTCCTATCCTCTGGATATACTCCTCATATAAAATCCAAGGCCTTCCGCGTTGTATTATGCCAGTGGGTCGAGCTGCCATCACTTTTCTAGTCTCTCGGTCCTCATCCATCCTACATACGTGGCAGAACCATCTGAGCTGTCGTTTCTCTAGGGTGGTTTCTAGTGCGGGGATTTTCAATTTTTCTCTAATTCTCCCGTTTCTTGTGCGGTATCTTTTTATTATTCCTGCGACCCTACGTTTCATTTCAGCTTCATTTATTTTGCTGATTTGCTTGTCAAGCAGAATAAATCCAGTTTTAATATGGGTCATATTAAAATATTAAAACACTTGTGAAGGGTTTTAAGACCCAATGGTCTTGGGTTCAGTACTTGCTGATGTACTTACTGTTTTGTGGTCAATGATTGAGCAAGGCTAGAACCCCACTCAACAGCCAGGTTTTCACCATTTATATGTACCCACCTTACAAAGGCTGAGTAAACCCCCTGGAAGATCTCTAAAACCCGAATTAGAGCTATTCCTAAAATAACAGAAAATAAATTTTCTGTCTGTAACTGGACTCGAACCCGGGCCCGACAGTTCAGGATTGCCTTACCCACATAGCAACCAGGCCTGCCTATATATTTTAAGAAAAATATATGAATACAAAATAAATATATAGATGCTAGACTCTGAAATGGCCTAATAGTCATGCTAATAGTCAATTATTTCCAATTAAGTTTGAAGATAGAAAACTTTCCTCTTGACAATATTCCTCATATTTGCTAAATTTATAATCTCGAGAGGTCACGAATAGGGTTAATTATTTTATACTGTAATAGATTTAAACTATTTTTTTAAAGGTTGAATATTGTATTACACCAGGAAAAACGACTTAATTATAGGTTTTATTTACTTCATTATTACGTAACAACTCCTAAAAAATAACGCATAACATTTTAAGCCATCGTTATATTCCAGCTGAGAGGCGAGGAGAGTAAGGCACTTGAGTACCTTGCTCCAGAGCCTAAGTTCTAGTTCGGCTGTTGGAAGAAAATTTGTACCCTGTTATTTTTAGGCGTGCATCGACTTCAAGGTTAAGAGACTCTCCAGAGGCACACTCGGCCTCGTAAAATTAATAACCTTGGTTGTGGAAAAACCTGGCGTTTAAGCTTGATTTAGGTCATATCTCCTTTAATAACCATTGACCAAGTAACAGTACATACCTAAGTACTAAAACCAAGAACCTTCATGGGATGTAGTGATAAAAGTTTTTTTAAAATATATTCCAGCTACTCCAAGAATGTTTATAGCAGAATATTAAATAAATTGCGTTTATTTTTCTATGAGTGGAGTAACATCAATATGCAATCTTCCCATCTTAGGATTCCATAAACCGAATAATTAAAAACATTATAACGGGAGATAAAATGTCTTTCATGGGATAATAGCTAATTAACATTACAAACTCTTATAGTTGAATAAATAAGATAAAATTAAATTAATTGTAGATTATAAAATTCTTTTAAAAACTATACTGTTATTCACCATATCCGCGTACCACTTATTTCATCATAATTTATATAATTATGTAGTGATGTAAATATATCTATCTGTAAATATATAATTATATGACATGGTTGTATATTTGTATATATATATATATATATATATATATATATATATATATATATATATATATATATATATATATATATATTAAAAATGCAATTACAATATCATAAAGTCATCTAGTGAAACTTTATAATGACCTTATCAATTAAGAGTTGCAGTACCCTTATCCTTAGTCATAAGAGCTTCACACTCGTTGATTTCAATTAAATAATGAAGAATTAATTTATTAAGGAGAGTGGTTACAGGATTGTGTCTAAATAAATGTCTTATTTCCCCTCATTTCCCTTTGACACACGACGCGCTCATTAACTGCTCACAGAATCAGCCCTTATTCAAAACTTCACGGTTTTAATTAAGACTCCTCCATGTTTTCTTTTCATAATCTGAATTGAGTAATCTTCAATGGTTTTTTATGACTCGAACTGTTGCTTCCAAGTTTTTAACCCACAACTGTTCGCAGTATCCTTTAAGGGTATTCCACTACTCTCGGCTGAATTACTTAAGAATAGCAATTAACTTATCCGTTCTTGTTGTAACGTTTAAGTAAACGGACTTGAATATTTTCTTCTGAGTCTCTTTTTAGATGAAAGATATATATATATATATATATATATATATATATATATATATATATATATATATATTACTTAAACATTCCTGTTCTATCGTATCCTTTAATAATATTCTATTACTCCATGTTGAACTAATCCACTATCTATGACTCCACTCGAAAAAACTTTATTTGATTTTTAACTATGAATTTATAAGTAAAACATAGTTATGGACATTTTTAAGATGTACCCGTATTTACTATGCTTCTCAAGCAGAAGTCGAAAAAATTTCATACACTCCAATTATCTTTTCAATGGAACTGAAATGATCCCATTGACAGAAAGCTGTTTCCCTTTCGCTATTGTTGCTGCCATTTTTCCGCTGCATTTCCGTTGTGCTGCAATTCACAGGGCTCAGTAGAAAAATACTTTCTCTTCAATTTCAGGTTCAATTGGGTCATACCCTAACTTCTCATATTTATCGTTGCATTTTACTAAAGAAAGCAAAGGTATCAAAGAAAATATAGTGTTCTTTATAAATAAAACCAGGTATTTCTAAGGAATCCACACGTAGTATGCAAGCACTACAGCCTCTGTTGTGGTAATACGGTGCATTCATTTACCTGATGAATATTCATCTAAAAGTGCAGGAGGTGATAAGAAGGCCGCTCGGCGTGACCAAGGATTTTCTCTCCGTAACTCATTAGCCTAGTGCCGGCAAGAAAATGCACCATTAACTCTCTCGGCTTTAATGGTTGCAGAATAAAATTCTATTAAGAAACAGCTATAAATCTGGAACGTTATTTCAAAATAGATATACATCAAAAGAAAGCTATTCTTAGCTAAAAAATACTACTTGAGTGATCAATTTTTAACTGAGGCGTAGTTGGATAGTCGATAAAGGTAAAGGTCGGATTAAGAATAGGCATTATTTTTGTGTGGCCGTTTTCAATGAGATTTAACTATTTTTGGGAGAAAACCTTTCACCTAAAGAAAATCTAGTACAAAAACTATTAAAACAAAAATCTTGAAATTGAACTTTTGGAATTCTAAGCTTCATCTGCTTATATTGAGTATATATCAGCCTCACGCAAGGAAAACAAATTAAATGGAAGATCATACAATATATTCAAGAAAACAAACAACAAATATATATATGAACTAAAACTATTAATTAATAATAAACAAATTAATATTAATAAATGAATGAATGAGGTAAAAAATTAAAATAATCAAGACTATCATACAAGATTTCCAAACAGCTTGGAGAACCCCGAAGTCAGTTCCCCCACTTTTATAAGACATCCCAACAATAAACAGTTTCGTGATTAGTGAATCTAGTGGAGGCTTTGTAAGAGTGCTTAAAATATACTATTGCCATTAAAATATTCGTAAAATTTTAACTTTATATCATAAATCACTGTGTTAAATTGTGAATACGGTAATTTCAAAACTGTTATGACAGAATGTATATTCAACGGCTGATAACTACAAGGCCTAAAATATACCACATTTGCATTTTTTAATTCTTTAGTAAAGGAGTATTAAATATATTTAATATATTTCTATATACACATTCTTTTGGATAACTTCTCAAAACATTATTTATTCTCACTCAACAAAAAGTTATATGTTTTGGGGCACATCCGTTCATTGTTTTTTTTTTCTCGAAGTTAAACACAAACATAGTAATGAAAAAAACCCTTGTACCCTAATAAGCAGGGTAGTTTAAAATAAAGTAGTTTTTGTTATTGATCTAGTGTATTAACACTATAAAAAAGATAGGTGAATTAAATTAATTTGATTTAATTTAATTTATTCATAATATATTATAGTTCGACGTGTAATGTAAAAACGTTTTAGTAAGAAAAAATGTAAATTTCAGTCTGATGATGGGATATATCCCGAAACATGTAACACTTTGTTTAAGTGATAATAAATAATGTTTTGAGGAGTTATCCTAAAAAAAGTGTATGTAAAAATAAATTAAATACCGAATTATTATTATTTCGATCCCCAAAGCCTATTTCTTTAAACCCTTATGAATCATGGCGTCCAGCAATGAGAAGCTGGATTGCCCTTTCAAAGTTTATTTTATTTTTAAAAACAGATAGTTTTAATTGTCTATATTGTTTAATTTTCTTTATATAAACAGTTAAGAAATAAACATTGTGATGCTCCACGCGAAGTACCTTGTTAAAAACGCGAGAAATCTCTAAACGTCAAGTAATCTCGTACTATAAGATGAGCTAACAGCCAATTATTTTAATAAGTCCTCACGCCGATTTATTGCGTTGTATTCTGAAGTGAAGTTTCTCTCTCGACAGATTGCGATGAGTTAGAATGGACTTGCCGAAGGGCAAGCAGAACGGCAGCGGGAGATCATTAAATTCAAATCGTATTCATTGGAAAGTTCTCTGCCTGTTTAGTTAGGCATTGCAAGTGCCTTTTGGATCCTTAATATGGATAAGCATCTATAAGAATTTAATATATTTTTTATTAATTTATTATTATTAATTAATAGCAGTAAAAGATTTCATAGTTGTTATAGCAATTAAGAATCTTATTAATATCTTATACTTATTAATAATCTTATACTTGCATTCATTTTTCTGGAACGTACCGTTAGTTCTGTAAATGATAGTTTACAGAGTTCAGACCTAACAACTTCCTCAAGGGCATCGGAATGGAACTGACTTTTTAAAATGTTCTTGATGTGTTTTAGCAAGAAGTGACTGTAGCAACAGTGTATGTAGATTCTGTTTCATGGGTATTTTTGATTTTAAAAAAAGTTACTTGCACACTAATGTATAAATACTGTGTAAATAGCTCAATAATATTCATAATGAAATCACGTTCACTTTTGATGAGGACATATAAAAATTTCGATTTTTTTTTTTTTTTTTAATTTTTATATACCATGTTATTTTGATCAGAACTGAGCGCTTCTCGCTAAAAAAAAAGCAAAACTCAATTGCTATTTAATATCATCTAGTTTAAAAACTAAGCTCATGCGGCTTTTAAAAAATCTAAGCTAACGTATGCGGCTTTTAAAAAATCGCACTAGGAGAATATATTAATGGAAGAGGAAGATGCGATGAATAGAGTGATAGAAATATTTAAAAGGATACCCTCTAGGTGCATCACAAATTGTGGGCAAATTACTGACCGATCACGGAATGCAAATCACAAACACTAATAGCACTTTAAAAAAAATCCTTCCAAGGGCATATTTGAACACTTCTTGAACAGTCGTCAAATATAATCTTTATAATTATAAAGTTTATGTAAGAGCAACAGTAGGAAAATACCAGTAGATATTTCTTTAAACATAAAAAAATAAAAATTTATATGTGGGCAGTATCTTAAGCCCACATAAATTTTTGAACCGACCGACCCTGAGTCACCTTTTTGGGTTCTGAGTTGTCAATAAATTCCTTTAAAGGTTTATACTAAGCTAATTCAATAATATATTTTCATAAAGGAAATATTTGAATAATTTGTAAAGTGTGTTATTTAGAAAACTTATTATACCCAAAGCCTTATCGAAGTCTCAAAGATTAATTATATTTTTCTTCTTTTCCAGGTGAGTTTTCAGTTGCCATTTTCATCTCTTGACATAATCAGATAAGTGTTAAAATATAACTGTTATATAAAAGAAAAAATGTGAACAATTTTAATATTATTTAACTATGGAATAGTTTTATTTGTAGGCAAAAATAATAAAAGATAGTGAATAAAATTAGCCGATATTCAACCCTACTAACCATTCTGGAATCAGGAGTTTACCATATGACTGTTATATAGAAATTATTAAACATTACGTTTTTAATTTCAATAGTAACCCACTATTCATTCCATATCTGGGGTACTTATGGACTTTAAACACTAATAAAATCATACAGATTAAAAGCCTATTGGTGGAAAATGCCGTTTAAAAGGAAATTATTGTTCTGTAAAAGAAAGATTGGTACCAAATCCTTCACCTTCAAATCTTTCCGCTGCTCCTAGGCAGCAGAAGACCCGTCCAGACCCGCTAGTCTCCTAATTGCACGCCTTAACGACCCTCCTGAGGTCAACGGACGCTAGGGCGGCAGGTCTTTGATAGAATTTCGGAGCGGTGGAGTCATCACTGAACTACCAAAAAAAAATTACATGTAAAATTGTATCAAAGTTCATGAACAATGGTATTTTTACACTGACTTAGGACATAAACGACGGAGATCATGATGTGATTTTGATTTTCTAGACATCTAATCGACCATGGTAATGCAAAAGAAAATGGGTTTGTACCAATAGAATTGCAGTATACCTAAATCACATCATGCTCATTGAAATTTAGTCATTATTTCATCCATTTATTTATTTATTTTTGGTAGACCCTTCAATTTAAAAATAATTTATATTATTTATGCATAAACGTAAAATTTTGGATTCTATAATCACCTCAATAATCAATACCAACATCATTATAAATATTGAATAATAATGAGGTTAAATCTTTTTTGAAAATTGTTCCTTGCAATAAAAGTTCTAATAGCATGTGTTGTGCATGGGTTTGCTGTAAGGGGGCTACACACTATAAACCTGGTTGTCAAATTTGTCGATAACTTGCTATGTTGAAGACGGTGTTGAGCGTCTATGGGCTGGTTGACGGTTGAAATTCTAGTGTGTGGGCAACAACCTCAACACTGTTGACAACCAGGTTGATAGTGTGTAGCCCCCTGTAGACATAATCATACTTGTTCCTAGTCTGCTATATTTCGATGCCTTAGCTCACAGATGGCTTAAGTGCAAAATCTTGCAAAGATATTTAAATGCATCATTGGAGTAATCAGATTTTCAAATATTCACCAAAATTTTGTTTGAAGTAATAGTGTGAACGCAGATAGTTCGAATAACTGGTGCTCACTAATTTCAATACCAGTTTTGGAGCTTCAAAGTTTCAAATTTACTGTAAAATTTTATTTTCTGTACTTAACACATCTGTGTGCTTAGGCATCGATAGGTAAAAATATTTAGAAAAATTTCTAATTTAATTAATTATCAGATGAATTACAATTTTATTGAAAGAAACTGGTTTATTGAGAATCAATATATCACCCTCATGGGAAAAAAACAATAGATATAATGAACCCGATATATTGGGATAATACAATGTTAAAGGGAAAACGAATAAAATAATTTTTTTTGTAAATAGTAATAAAATAGATATGTTAAATTCAATCAAATTATCTGCTACCTACATACATTATCACTTTACGAAAGAGGTCTTCCCCACCTGAGAAAGTATCCTAGGAGATTCCAACACTTAACGTCACAGTTTTAACGTCAATGTTATTCACAAACTCAAGGAAGTAGTAGTTCCTAATGTATGTGAATAATAGTTTTTAATTAACTTTTAACTTTTGATAATAGTTAATTAATTAACTTTTTCTTAAAACTTAGATCTGGCGGTAACATCAAACGAAATGTTGGTAACACTCCATGGCTTATCCTGTACAGCTGACCTTTAAGAATATCATAAACTTTTTTTCATCTGAAAAAATCTACTCAGAGGAAGCAGGTCTGGTTCAACGTAATCGTTATCCGTAGACCATTTGTGTTCCTTTGAAGATATTCTGGAGGAAATATCAACAGCCTCGCCTCTCGTTCTAAGGATGAAAACAACCCCAGGGTGTGGCCGATTGACGAATGATCCCCTACCTTGAAACTCTTGCATCCTTAATTTGTTAAACCGGTTTAGAAACAGTTATACAGCTTCGGCAAACCTTACATCATCCTCAAAGAGTCAATTCTAGCAAAACTTGGTAACATCCCTGCAAAAAGATATTTTTTTCCAGTGCAAAGTTTTTTGCTTTTCGCACGAAACAATATAAATTATTTATTGATATAAATAAAATGCATTGTTAAATAAATTGTTTTTTTTTTATTTTATTTTTTTTTAAAATCCTGTAAATGTTAATTAGGAAAGGAGTAAAAATATAGACTTTAACTCCAACTATCAGAGATTCACTTCCTCCAAGCTCATTATGTAGTAAGTGGTCCGAGTTTCACATCCGCTAGTTACGTGGTCAAGAAATTTGCATTTTCTAATGGCCGCCTTGTGCACCTGCAATCTAACGGTTCTTGGAGCAGTCTCCATTTAATTTCATGAAATTGGAAATTGGCGTGTAAGTTCTGAAGTGGTCGATGTTTTGCCCCGTCCTTTAATGATAAATAATTTATTCAAGGGAATTCGTTTAAATATATCATATGTATATTCGATAATTTGTTAAAAATCAAAGGTCATGATTGGTCTAGAGTTAGAATGAAATTTATCACGTTTTATTTGTTTTCAAAATGGAAGGTGAGAGAAAAATAAAATCTATTTCAGAAATTCAAAACCACTTTTGCTAAAGTACTTAGGTTATTTAATTATAGTTTTTAAATAACTAATAATTTATTAAAAACGACAGAATTTTTAAAGTTAGTTTAGTATATCAAAGAATTATTCAACCTTAGTAAAATATATGACGATTCTATTATTTATTAGTCTTAATAACTTTAATTACAGATTATTATTTTAAATCTCTCTTAAATATTTTTTATTATATATATTTTTATTACGTATTTATATTAAGTAATCGCAGGTCCCGAAACAATATAAAACCAGCATTTTATTATTAATTATTTGAGTTTTAAAGTTTCGGTTTCGTTATACTTATATTTTGGTGGTTGTCGTTTAGAAGTGGTTAACTCAAATTATTCTTAAAACGAATTAACTATTATGCTTTAAAGCAGGATTTTTAATATCTGCGTTGTGAAAAAAATAGTTTGGTTGTTGTGCCATACGTCCTTATGTATTCAAAATAGTTATAGTGTGCTTCTTAATGAGGTGTTTAACCGTTTATTTCAAAAATTGTGTTACAATAATAACAGGGTTTCAGAAAACGCTACTGAAAAATGTAAAATTTCGACTAATCAACTCTTTCAAGATAGAAGGGTTGTAAAAATTATACTGAAAGCAAGAATTTAATTCTTTTTTTATCGAGGAATCCATTTTTCAATATTTTTTACGGTGTTAGCAACTCCTATAAAAATATCTTTATAAGCAAGAATTTCGGATTGTTTATTTTGAATATTTTTATTTCTAGGGATTTGTAATTTTAAATTGCATACGGAAAATTGTATGAATGAATTCAGACGGATAAAATAAAATTCAATATGTATTTGAATTACCAAATAAGATTAAAAGCCACAAAGAATATATCTAAAAACATTATTGTGTAATTATTAGGATTTAATTTAATTGCATCCTTCTGCTAGGGCACGAATCACTATATTTTATATATATATATATATATATATATATATATATATATATATGCAATAAAAAAAACGAAAAAACAATCAAACATCCTTAGCTTTCTATCCTTTAAGCGATAGACTATGCTCCTGAACCGTGAACAAAGTAAGGCCTGATCATGCATTATTTTTAATAGAATTAGAACATATTTCTATAATCCCAAAAATGTATATAACAGTGGATATTAAAATTTTTATAAGGTTTAGAATGGTTTACAACCCAACCAGAAAATATTCTCTCATAGGGTCATATATACAGATATCATTAAAGTCCAAGAGATAGAAGATCTTGATAGCTCAACCTATCAATCAATTTGATCCCCACAGCGTCTTTGCAAACAATAGTTCTTACAACACCGCCATTTTGGTGAAAATAACAATCATATGCATTAAATAAATTATCGATAATAACCTGCTTGATACTATTAGTTGATAGGGCAGACGTTCTCCTATCCTTCACCCCTGAATTTGAACTTTGACCACGCTTTGCTAACATAGCACTTTCACATGGCTCCATTTTGTATTTTATTAATATTTATTAGCTTATAAGGAACTTGAAAAAGGAGTTTTTTCAGTGTTTTATGTCATAAAATATTTTATATAATCGTAATAAATGATGATTATATATTTGGAGTTTCGTATTTTAAAAACAAAACGTATTTCCATTCAGTCAAGTTGTCACATTTATCCTTAGCTAGTTTCTAGCTAGTTATGCGTACGTTTTTTCGTTTTTTGAAAATGAGATATGGTAAACCATACAGGTATGGACACCCTAACTTAAAAAAAAAAAAAAAATTAATAATATTATTTTTAAACCCTACAACTTTGTTACTTTCAATTCTGTCCATATTTTAAAAGATACCCTTAGAGTGTCAGTAACTGATTTTACATTGGTTATTGTCACTATCTTGTAAAATACATATCATTATAAATATTTGGTGTTAACTTTCTTCTTCAGCTTACGCAACAGTAACTGAGGAAAAGTAACTGTAAATTTCAACTTAATTGTATTTTTCTTTCTATAATTATAGTATTAATGTTTCTTAAGGTAACTCAAATAACAGTTTTTCATATCTTTTTAACTAATATTTTTTGTTAGGCTTTAACTTATAATTCATTATTTTACTTTAATTTAATGTTTATTTGTCATAGCACTCTAATGTTTTACATGGTACTATAGTTTTAAAGAATTCCAAATGAACTGTTAAGCCACTTGTAATCTAAGCTTAACATATTTCATCCATCCCTCATTCCAGGAATGTATTATATATATAATACACACCTATTATCCTACATATAAGCCAAATAGTTTTTTTTCCATTTTTTTTTTTCATTATATAGTTCTTTTCCTTGTTTTTTTTTCTTTTTTCTATTTCCTGTGAATTAAAATTAAAGCCATCCATTTTATTTATTGCCCTCATTTAATACTAGTTTATTAAAAAGGATTACAGAGCAAAATTTAAAAAAAAAAATAATATGTATCTATAGAAATATTGCATATAAATGGATCATACATAGATATACATATAATCTATAAATAGATTACATATTTTTCAAATTGGAAATTTCCACGATAATTTGAAAAATCCGGGCAATATTTTAGATTTTGGTTTCACCCTATCTAATACATTGTCTTAACGACAACATTTCTTATACTCAGTGTTATCAAAACATCGTTAAAAAGATATGATTAAGTATACAAAATGGAATTTCATAGTTTATACCGCGTGTGAAAAATCCTATTTAATTTTTTACCCGTTAGCTAAGATTTTATGAGATCGTTGAACACTGAGTAGGCACCTACGATTAACACTATTAGCCCGCTACACAGCGTGACTAAATTAATACTGCTATGATAGAAGTAATGCTGGTAAATGCTCTCCGCCATGACCGTGGACTATAAATATGATTTAAATGGTCTGCGTGATCTTGGGAAACTGCTAATAAAGGTGTGCATTATTGGTAACGGTCTTCGACCAGAGGTATCGCCTTGTGGTTACTTGGATTTCAGTCTTTCATTCCCAAATCAGATTTAAATAAAAAATATAAATATAAATTAAGGTAAAAAAATGAAAAAAATATAGAGTTAATAAACAATGTGAAATTATCTAATTAATTAAAGAGACTTATTTACATGGCAGTTTTCAGACAAAGTTGACCTTTAGGCTCCACTAAACCTCCCAATTCTCCTCGTATCCATCCTCCATCCAATCCTTCGTAAAATCCTCAATGCTCCTTATTATGCCATCAATAAACTTATCCTTAAGCCTAAATGTCCCCTCATTTCAGTGTGTTTTTGCCTCAAGAGATCGCAGCTTCTACGGGATTAATTCTAGTATTCTCCTAATTAAGAAATCAATAGACATTTTTTAGATCTGAAAACATATTTAGTGATAAAATAGACATAGAATTTGAGCTAACTAGTTTAGAAGGCCATATTTGTGATATTTTCAATTTTAGTTCCAAAAAAATTACTTTATAATATTTATTTTTTTTCAGGTTATAGGTTATAGGTTATAGGCAAGTGTAGAATAATAAAATATAAATATTGGCGAATTTTTTTTTAATCATACGAACAACAGTGGCTGAAACACGAAAATACGAAATTTCTATAACTTTTTTTTCAGGACATTTTTAAATGTCCCGTATGATACCAAAACAAGACACCTATCCACTCGTATCCACTAGTCTCTCGATTTCCAATAAACTTTTAAGTCTTCTGAAAAGAAGATGGCCTATGTCGTTGTAATTATTTTACTGATGTGAATTATACTTTCTGTGGTTGGGAAGGGATTCAGGATCTTGGTTTTTTAAAAGAGATGAGAAAGGTATAGTCGGATAGAAGACGGGTTGGAATGGACATTAATTATACAGATGCGGATAACTGGATAATGGCCGGTGGAAGAGCAACATTTTTCTCGATGCCCCGGGTCTGCAAGTGGTCATTCAGCTCCTTCTGGCTCACGAAGTCATTCAGATCCGAGTTGAATGAGCGGGATCTGTGGGGTCTTCGGTCTTGAAAGAAATCGCTGAAGTAGTTAGATCATTAGGAAACAGAGATTTTAAAACTACACATCGCTAGGGCTATAATTTGGAAGTAGACTTACTAATTTTGGGATTCTGTAAGAAAAAACCTAGTATCATCATTAATTAAAGTGATGGATGAACCTCTTTCCGCCTTTATTATTGGATGTATTTTCTGAAATTGATAGGAAATAGGCTTGTATTCTATATTTAGTAAGAACGGAATGTTTAGAACAATTTTCATGTTTCAAACTATGAAACTACTAACTAGAATTCATCATTAAATTATTAAAAGTTAATAAGCCAATTCTGTGATGGCTTCCCTTTATATTATTCTGTCTAGAAACAAGTTTCAAGTGAATATTTAAAAAATCTATTATTATCATTAACCAAAGTGATGGTTGAACCTTTTATCACCTCGAATTTTTCTTTATAATTTCTTAAAATAATCAAAATATTATAATTATCATTTTTAAAATACCGTCTGCTTGGAGGTCACTAAGTGCATTTTTTTTTTCTCCAAATTCGACAAAAAGTCGAAGTTATCATTATAGTATAAAAAGTCACCAAGGGAATATAACTGCTACATATACACATTAGAGATTGACAAAATTCACTATTATAACCTTCACTATCTGAAAAGTTTGTAATGAGCATATTCCCGTTTGAATATTGAAATGGAAAAAGTTTGTTACTTAATGTATTTTACCTCCAAGCAGATGATATTTTCAAAGCTGATCTCATTTTATTTTATCGCCGTGACAAATCTCAAGTTCCAAATGTATTGTAACAATAATTGCTATAAGGGGAATATTGATCTTTATTATTTGCAATAATAAAGACATAGGCCTGAATTTTATTACTTAACCGAACCCTAATATTTAGATCGACTTCCTTGCATCAAACAATAAAATTATTAAGTAAAATTCATTGATTAAATGTTAAAATTTATTAACCCAAGCTTTCAATGGTCTCCCTCCATATTCCTCTCTTAGGACACTTCCTATCATGCATTCTTTCTTTTCCTTGGTCTATATTTTCCTAGCCCTCTATTTTCACCTAAATACTTCTTTTAGTAACCTTCCATTGGACTTCATAACTCTGTATCAGCTTGAGGAATTTTTCTCGATTTCTTCCTGGATATTGTATCGGACCAACATTTTTTTTTGTATTTCTTTTATTTCTGTTATCTTTTTTTTTACCACTTCCATTCCAGTGGCAAGAAACATCTCCTAGCGATTATCTTTATTGTCCTATTTATATTTCATTAAACTAAATACAATTCTTTTAAATATATTTCGTTTTGTTTTTGTAATTGTGCCCCTATTCCATAGTATTGAATTTAGCATGGAAATATATTGTCTGCCATATAATATGTTCGATTTCCATATTATAAAAGCCTATAAGATATCCTATCTTATTTTCTCAACATGTTCTCTCGTCCACTTCGGTCAACGAGAAATTACTAGCTCATTACAGGAATGGAAGGAGCAATGTTAGAGCTGCTAAATTCTCCTGACATTGATTAATACCTATAACAAGACGTTAATTAAAATATCGACCAAAAATTAAAAATGATGAATTGGTTTATTTAAAAACGTAAATTTACAAAATCGTTTCCTGTAAAAGTTATTATCCCCTGACGCCGAGCTCACTTGCACAGTAACGAAGTCTAAGCCATTTAAGATTTAACAAATAATAAAAAATGAAAGATATTTAAACTGACTGATAAATCTTGGTTTAAATTAGCGACATATATAACTAGGACAGCTGAAGGGGGGGGGGAGGGGGAGCGATAAATTATTTCGTAGCCTTGGCATTATAATTTCCCTTTTCCCGTTGCAACATAATCCACAGGCAGTTATTTTTTATATCTTGGTGTAGGATCGTTAAAACCAGCGCCATCAACACATAAAAATAAAATTTGTTTACTTAAGATTATTGAGGATAAACCGCACTAGTTCAAGTAATTTAACAGTTACAGAATCGGGGAATCCAAATAAATCAATTCAGAAATTCTTTTCTCCAGAATCGACATCCTATCAATGTTTTATTTTGTTTTCAATGTTATGATGAATGGCAGTTAATTTATATTCGTATTAAAATATATTTACATACAGAAATATCACGTGAGAGTTTAATGCGGTTTACAATATGTTTGTTTAGAATATTCCTTTGTTTCTCTTCAACCATAATCATGGATATAAAAAGATATTTATAGAATCGATTGAAATTGAATAATTGCAAATTTATGTCGTTTTATAAGTTTGTATACATAGTATAATTATCATTACTTAAATAAATAAATACAATAGAAATAATACATGCATACAGATTAAAAATGTCCAAGAGCATCAACTAACTGAAAATTCGGATATGAATCATATCAGTGAAATTAAATTTATCTAAAAGGTAATTTTTCTTGTTATGCTAATAATATTTACAAATAATAATTAAAATATTATTCTTGTTCAAGATATTTATTTAACTTTGAAACACCTATACGTACATGTTTTTTTAATGTCATTTTATACTCAACAGTTTATGAAATAAAGAAAGCCTTAAGTATGCATAATATTTATAGGTATCCTCTTAATTTTTAGATAATATTAATTTTATAGTGTGATACCTTGTGCGTATATCTTGTTGGTTTGACCTTTGCTTATGCAAGATTTTATTCTTCATTATCTAAATCTCAAATCTAGCATTTCAACCGTTGGACTTATTAAGATTCTTCGAAACTCTGCCAGTCCTAATTCACTGTTACCTAACTAGAGAGTGATTAAGTTATTACAGCGCTGCCAACAGAAACAAGTCGCTAAAACGGGAGTGAACCGGTTGCTAAGTTTGGCAACATTGGGTCTTGAGAAAGGCGGTAACAATAGAACATTGGAACTTTCCATCAGAACATGTTTCCTGTTCTTGCATCTGTTCCTGCCTATGGCGCCGATCGAGGAAAATGAAAGTGACAACGTGCTCAGAACTTAGAAAAGTCTACTAATTTCTCTGCTTTTGTCGTTGGGCATTTATAAAATATAAAAGAAAATTGTGTCAAACTATCTATTCTTATTGCTTTGTGTTATATTTATGTTCAAGATTTATTGATCAGCTTAAAGAACAAAAAAAACTAGAAGAATGCATTTAATATTTAAGCATTTTATGATCTTATTATGCCGAAGGATGGGATGAATATTCCGAAATATTTATGATATTATTTTATAATCTCCTTCAAAATAATAACTAATGGGATACATTTATCAAAGAAAAAATTGACATTTCTAACTTCAAACCAAATAATTTCCAACTATACAAGGAAATGAATCATATAATTTTTCAAAACTCTTATATAAGCAGGAATTAATAAACATCATAATTACTGAATAATCACAATGCTAATTTTACTGGTTTCAGAGATGCCTGATCCAGTTCATTTTAGTGACAATATGTGAATCTTAATGCCTGAGTTGTCTTATAACAGTAGGGGAGGGTGAAGGGAAGTAATTATATAATATAAAGCTAAATAACCATAATTGTACTTAATTGATAAAAACAAGTATAATTGAGAATATAAAATTTATTTAATTACAAAATAAATCTTCAGCTGATTGCCTAACAGTAAAACGTTACTTTACCGTATAAAACCTAAATGGTCAATTGTTTCATCATTGGTGTTCAATTATTTCATTGTTCATCTTATTTTTAATTATTATCATGTATTTAACTCGTATAATCATTTATCTTGGTGCGAGCCATTTATTTTTCTCTCCGAGAAACCGATTACTTATTTCACTAGTCATTTTTTTCTTAGTTCATAATAAGAAAATCAAGGACAATATTTTTCTGCTCTAATGACTGGTAGTCGTTAATGTCATGTCTGACCTCTGAAGCATTTATAATTTCTGACATTTGTTCAAGAATAAAATTCTATTCAAACTCACTTTAGCATGAAACATTGTTTCTTATTTTTTAAAATAGGTCTGTTCGTAAATCCTTTATCTCTGAATTTTTAAAACAGTAACAGTTCATTTAGTAAGGGGATCAGGTACAATTCTTAACATATTAAAAATCTCCAAAAATCAAAAAGTAATCTCTTTACTTCTAATGTGAAAAAAAGATTAACCTCTGGACATTTATATTAAAAACTTGTACACTTTTACCATTTTTCGTGTAAATAATAAGCTGTCAATCATAAAACATATTTTTTATTTAACAGTAAATATATCTATACCGTAAAATAAAAATCTCACATAAAAGAATTGAAGATCTGGAGAAAATATGTTTATTTATTGATTTTCAATAATATATATATATATATATATATATATATATATATATATATATATATATATATATATATATATTTTTTTTTTTTTTTTTTTTTCGTAATTTCAAAGTTTACTGATATTAAAATAATTTATAATATTTCGAAGTTTCCTATTTTTTTTCTCTAATAGAATTGACAGAAATATATTGTGTGGTCTATTTGAATATTACGTAGCCTATATTTCTGTATATCGTAGGCGGTATTTCTTGTTTGACTTATAACCAGTTTAAATTTTTTCAAGGAAGAAACCTTGTTGAATGTCTATTACCGAATCAGAGCTGTATTTTTTTTTTTTTTTTTTTTTTTTTTTTTTTTTTTTTATTTGGATTACAAAATGTTCTTGATCATATTTGTAAAGCCATTTTCAATGATATGAAATATGTTGTGAGACGTAATTTTTTATTTTTTGTTTCAATGTAAATAAAGGCCAAATAATAAAAATCTCAAATAAAATAATCAAAAATCTTTTACGTTACTACATTTTTTTTTTTTTTTTTTTTTTTTTTTCAAAATTACATTCATATCAACAAATTTTTTTTAAAATAAATAAATTTCTTCTTGTGTTACTGGTACCTAATTCTTTTTGATTATTGATGTGTCATTGTAATCACTATCAACCCATTTACTTGAATAAATTGTTGTAAATATCAATAAATAAGAATATTAAAATAAATTATTCTAGCAACAAACTATAATAATTTATAGACTGTCTCTCACCCGACCAGTGCTGCCTTTTTTTTTAAAAAAAAGATGTTTTTGATTATATCTGTACTAAACCCAACATTTTTTTTTTTTTCTATAGTAAATATAATGCCATTTTTCGGTATTTATTTTCTTGTAAAAAATAAAAATACCACAAACGTCAGAATACTGACATTGAATCAGAGACTGGGAAATAAATATCGTAATGCGAAACGGTAAAAAAATTCCCGCTAGTCTACGGGGAATAAAAATATCGCGGTGAAGATATACATTACCGCGGCTCTGGCATTTCCAAACTCCGAGCAGTTCTGCCTGACATTTACCAACAACAGCTGTTAATCTCTGACATATTGTGAGAGGGTTTTATTATTTTATCCGGAGCTCTGTACGTGTTCTTGCACTAAAGGTCGTCTTCAAAGCCAAGGGTCGTTGATTTCTTAACTAGTTGCAATTAAATATTATGACTGAGAAACTAATAGGATGAACCGGGAAAAAAGTACTTATTCCTTCCTATTTATTGCCGTTTTTTTTTTTGTTTTTTTATTTAACAGCGATTTTTTTTTTTTTGCCTGATATAATTTATATACCCATCACATGAATTTCGATTCCCAATTATAAACTTAATTTTGTTTACCGCCGGATATTACTTTCATCCTGTTCAAACTCCTGGAGTCATTATGAATATCTCAGACCAATCGTTATCTTCTACTGACTAATCAGCTAATTTTTTAATTCATTACTGGGTCGGCAAATTAAATGATATAATATTTGTGATAGACTTTTGCGTTTTGGTGTTTTTTGTTTTTTATAAATGCATCACTTGAAAAAAGATTCTTTCTATAAAATGTATTCACTCATGAGTGATATGCAACTTTTTTAAGTATATTATATGAGTCGTTTTCATTGAAAGAAGCGAAATGCCAATGAATGCATTATAAAATATGGATATATCTGTTGGTTTATATTTGTTTTATATATGTATATAATTGTATTTAACATTAAATTTATTTTAGTTTATAATGTAATCACTTGTAATCAAGAAATTTACATTCTTTAGTCCAATTTTCAAAGTCAACCTAATCAAACATTTACATTTGAGTAAACGATTTTTATAGGATAATAACCATTATTTAAAGAATTCAAAAAATATATTTCTTAATAAAATACAGGTTTTATTTCTATATTTTTTAACATAATGCCATTTAAATTAATTTGACTACAACTTTATATACCTCCCTTAGTTAAGCATTTGCATATAGGAGAATCTGGCTTTTCCAAATATTTTCCATTTTTTTTTCTATTGCACACAATTCATTCAATCTTTTGTGTCTTAGTTTTATGTCCCGGAGTATACTGTCTTTACAGTGGCCCTTAGATATCCTTCTACTTCTCTTTCCATCTGGGTTACTTTCGTAGCTTCCCTTCAGTATTTTAATGTTTTCCATTCTTTATGTTAATAATATTATTTTTTTTAAATCTTCGAGATGGATAAGATCCATCATAGGCTCGACATGGCAACACAAAACTTTTGGAAAAATAAATCGTAATAAAGCCTATTTAATTTATTGTTACCATTAACTAACATTTTGTTAAAAATTGACTTAAAAAAAGGAGTCATACTTTGTATGTTATTATTAAAACAAATATGCACATTTATGTTAAATTTCAGAAATCGTTCTGATATAGTATTTTTTTTTTACATAAAGATTCTTTGTGTTTATTTTTATGCACTCAGTTCTTGATGAATTGTTGCATATTATGTTAGATTGTGATCCGTAACCAATAAAATTCTTAATTGAAGATTTTACAGCTTAAGAAAGCTTTCCAATTCTTTTCATGGTTCGTAGTTGTTTCATGAATTTATCATGAAGAAGAAAGTCAAAAGAGAACTCTTTATATGGAAAGTTATTTATTATATATATATTTAGTCAGAGGTTTGAAGTCGTTTAGTCAAAGGTCAAACAGTTCTTCGGCGCTCAGAAAGTGCACTACATTTTCTCGGGAATCCCGCTAGAGGAATGGCAAACAGTTCCCATCTTTCAGGAATTTTATAGGACCTCGGAGATTACGAAGATTCTTAGAGTATTTAGCAAATAAAAACGTTTTTTTGGAAAAATTTAAATAGTTTTAGTCGAAAACTGCCCTTAATTCGGAAGATAAAAAGCGTTTGGAATTTCGAATTTTTTTGATAACTTTAAATAACAGTCACCACCAATAATATTGTTCAATTTTTTTCAGCTTTTTAATAGCAATTGAATTGAAAATAATTAAATTTTATAATAAATTTCTAGATCTAGATAACACCGTACCTTTGTAACCTCTCTCGAATTGTGCTCGCTCCCTATCGGTCGATAATCAAACATCACAGCGCACCACATATTTATCACTTTAAAATTTAATCTTAAAATTTTATATTTGTTCCTTCCTTGAACTATGAAGATAATGTGGTTATTGGTAATTTGGTACACGTTGGTTTAGTAGTTTTCGCAGTTAGTGATCACAAACGAAAAATGGCTGGTCCTTATATATAGTGTAGATATAAAATAAACGTATAAAAATAAAACAGAGTTTCAACAATATGTGATACTTCTGGAGTTGATTTAATCTACATGTAGTACTTCTTTTTTTTTCTATAAATAAACTCTCTCCAGATGAAGAAGAACCAAGTTCAGATTAAGTGAATGTAACTCTCGCTTGATGAACCGTCGGAAATGGAAAACTAGGAAAGTGGGACCGTAGTTAAACAGACTGGAAACATTATTCGATTCCTAGATCCGATTGATCGTCTTCTCGACATTGCCTAATGAGAGAAACCGTAGCCTGGAACCATCAATTTTTTATCCTATTTGGGTTTTTATATGGATCTCATGAGTATATGAGTACAACTTTCTCCACTAATGTTTAAAAGTTTCATTATTTTTTTGTATTTTTATTCCAATATACAAACGTACTCAAAAAGAAGGATTCTTCTAAGGATTTATAAATATTTCAAGGTTTGGATAAAAGAAGAACTGGATGGTTTAGTTGAGCTCTAAAGCTCAACTCTGAATTTCTATAAAGGTGTAATTACTGTCATGTAAATGAATCTCTTCTAATTAATTGGAAGATTGGGACATTTAAATAGTAAATGTTGAATAATTCAAAAACAAAGGGTGTTTCTTGTATTTTTAGTCTAGTATATATATATATATATATATAGATTCCAAGTGGCACTTTTGTCCTCTAGGAGTCCTATGTAGTGGAACTGTTCAACAGGGTGTAATAGTATGTCATTAAAGAATACGGTAGGACAGGAATATTTAAGTAATATATACATATATATACGTTGGAATAAGAAGAGATAAGTAATAGATGAAAACGCGATATGTAGATTAACTACTAATAGATCCCACTAAAAATAAATAAATAAATAAATAAAATAAACACTCAGCCTAATTATCAGATATTCTAGGCTTAAACCATCACTACATTTGTCTTATATTCAATAGAGAACAAGTAGCAACAGTAATTTAGATAAATAGATTCGAGAACAATAATGCCAATGGCATTCACGCCTCTCAACACAGACTAACTACGACTATCTCAACTGAAGGATATGTTTATATAATCAGATAAGAATTTATTAATGTAATACACTTATGTAAGACATTGAAAAATTCTATGCACAACCACTCGCTAGCCTTAGGTATGCATATCCTCGTTGTGTGGTCTCATTCGGGGAGTCCTACAAAATCTTATACTATTTTTCCATATTTTTAATGTAGATAGAGAACAAATGTTTATGAATATGCATAATGAAACAATAATTAAAATATTAAAAAAATAAATTGCTGGTTAAAACTTTAAACTAAAATTCCAATCTGGAAATTAAATATTAGAGGTTCTATGGGTTCCATTCAGAGCCGTCTAAACTCCCCCCTCCTTCCCTACATACCCAATATCATCCAAAAAAATACAGTTAATTTTTTACTTTTAAACTACAATGTTTAGAAGAAGAAGTTAATAACTTCTTAGTGCGATAAATCGCCATAGAATCGTTTAATATAGCAGATATACCGACTGAATTTACAGGTTAACGGCTATTTTCATTTCGTTAACAAAGAATTATTATTAACTTGCTAATTAAATCAATAATACGAATGATCAAAAATAAAGAGATTATTAAAATTGTCAGTGTAAACGATTTGCTGCTAACGTTTTTTTCTTTGCATGTGTCCCGGTAATTGGAATTCCCAAAACTTTAGCCCGGGGACACGGGGATTTCGCCCCTTCTCTACCCTCCTCTGTCAGCTGCCCTGGTTCTACTCCCACTATATACACAAGATAGAAGAACAAAATACAAATATTAATATATAGAATTATACGTTTATTCAACATTTATACTCGAGGCCTTCGAACCCATTCCCATATCCACGGATTAAAATACAGCACAACTTTTGGTCACCGCCCCCGTTATGAGTCAAATTTCAAGTGTAGAAACTAGTGGAGGCTGAGTAGTTTAATGTGAAAGTTTTTCAGTGATCTTAGACTACAATTGAGGGTATTCGGATAACTATTTGAAAAATCAAATCGTGACATTTTATAAGGATTTCGGTTATGTTCTACAGCATCATACCTGAGGGTTACTGATGGGACCGAATTCCCATTTTTTATATTTCGATTATAGATTATATTTATATAATCATTTCGGATTTATCTTAAAAATCATTTTATTATTATTATTTAATTTTATATCGTCCATTTATTATGGTTTAAGATAACATACAGGTTTTTTTTTTTTTTTTTTTTTAATTTTATTAATAGCTTTCTTCGTTTCTTTTTCTTTTACCATACAACAATGCGAATCGAGGAAAGTATCATAAATTAATTTCATGTTACCATCTCAACTAAAAATACCCCAAAGAATAAAGATAGAATCAAAGAATAAAGGGAGATAGACGACATTCTGTTCTTCATCCAGGACTGCTCATCTCAGCAATAAATAAGCGAATAGTGATTTCCTCTAAACATCAATTAATGTATAATCGTCCTCTTCCTCCATCTTCATTGACCTCTTATTCATACAACCATACCCCCTCCCCACAAAGAATACCATTAGCATAATGAATCATTGCCAAGATCGCCTAATCGAAAGCTGTTTTTTGTTCAAGCGTATTAGAGAACGCTTACCATTTACTGGAACCGGTCCAAATGTGAAGGTGACGTTATAAGATGTTTTTCGAAACAACTTCAAAATGTTGACTCATCCGGCCTCTTAAGCGTGGACGGATAATCAAAAATTACTGTCGTCATTGTGGAATATGAGAAACGATGATTTGCTTCCCCTTGATTATCTGCAATGTAGTCAGTCATTAGCTCGCTAAATTGGCAATATTTGGTAGTCATACATTATGCATATTATAATGTGGTTATTTAAAAGAGTAAAATGTTTAAAATTTACATTTATATATAAAAATCATACAGGAAGGTTATCAACAGTTGCATGATTGGTTTTATGTTTGACACAGAGTTATAAGAAATAATTTTAATATTATTCTATTTTTTACGACACAAGATAAGAAATTTAAAAAAATATAACTTTAAATACAAACAAATTCTGAAAAATATTCTAATAAATATTTTTCTTTTTTTTTTTAATCTGATATAATGATTTCTGTTATATGCTCTTCAATTATTTAATTAATTCTTACCAAATAAAAACTGATCTTAAATTTTTATACAAAAAAAGTTTATTTTTCTACATAAGATCCACAAAGGATTTCATTACAACAAAATATATTTAGTAATATTGTTTGATCGCTAATTTTACTTTCAAATATCATCTTCAAAAAGATATATTTTTTGAACCAGAGTTTCTTACTTCTTTATTTATTTTTCCCTCTGTTATGACTTTGCGTAAGTCATAAGAAACTTCTTGGCGGAAGGAACAGCTTCATCATTCTTGTTTGTTAATAATTGTCTTATGTATGAAATCATTTGATTTAAAAGCAGGTTTTACCCTGCTAAATAAATCTGTCGCAGTTTTTATTTTTAATGTCTCTTTTGTTTGTTTTTTTTGAAAGGGGGTATAATATTCACTTACGTATATTTTCCACTTCATTACAGTTTCAGAGAGGAAGTTAGACGTTAGCTATGGCATTAAAACTGAGCTTTGAAATTAATTGAAAACATTCCTCAACGCAAAATATTAAATGAATCAGCACGGAAGGAGTTGAACCATCAACCAGATATCTGGAAGACAGTTCCCATGACTCCACCAATGAAAATCTTGTTCCGGGTCACTTGTTCCTCGGGTCGGGCACCCCCTGGGACCGGAGAGTGAAGAAAGAATGCTCCATGGACCGAGTCCAGAATGGTGAAAACTAATTTCAGATTATTAGAAATTCTGATGGTTTTAAGAGTTACGTTATCTCATTTTGCAACTACCACAGCGACGAACCCGACCGAGTTGCGACATAAAAACAATAGACCGTTTATCAAAACTGTTACTTAACGCTTACATTTAATATGTAACCTTACGAGACATTGTAAACAATAGATTTTCAATGATCGTCCGGTCTTACTATTGTTTCGAAGTAAGTATTCGAGCAGCAAGTCGTCCGTTCTTGCTTAATTGAGATATAAAAAGAAATGAGTGAATAACGGAATTCTATAAGCTCAAAAAACCTTATTCATATTATTGAGAATGAGTAGTTCATCTCAGACGAAATTCGGTCAAACATGAAAGACCTTGGGTTTCTTGACCTCCTTGAGCTGCCAGGTAGTTTCTAGAAACCCAGTCAAGATTCATCTCTGACCCAAAACGATTTCGAATGTTTCGAAATTTTCAAGGATAGAAGCTGAAAGCTTTAATTTGATCTCGTTTATGTATTTTTTATGCCTGATAATATCGAACTATGGAGCAGGAAAGTATATGGCTAAATATAGGATTATTAGTAAGATCGTGTATCATTAGAAAAATATTGTTACTACCAAAAGTGTACTTTATTTTTTGTTTCATTAATTAAATAATATAATGTCTTTCGCAGTATATCCAAACAATTATGCACATCCTATTTTTATATAATTGAAATAAATCCAATTTTTTTAATCCATTAATTCTTTTTAGTTTAAGAATTTGGCATTGTTTTATTTATACACGCAAGCTAAATGTTTGCTGACGACAACTTTGCTTATTTTATAATAAAAAATTGCAGATTAATCTATTGGAGATGGAGAAAATTAACTGGTAACCAACTATATGGTAATTCTATGCTCGCAAAATTGTGGATGAAAACATTCAGGGAAGAATAGTACTTAACGACTGATTTCAAATTTTTTATTTAAAAATAAATATGACTGAAAGTACCCGACCGATGTTTCTTAAGTTGGTGCCAATTTTCATTTAAAAAATGAGTTTTTTTTTTGCTGTTTTTTTTATCGATTTATTGAAACATCTGTACAATATATACATCTAGTAAATAGGTTTATTATGATTACAATAACATGCCAAAACTTAAAAAGAACTACTCATCAGTAACACTTCAGTATAAATCTACACTAGAAGGTCTCTAGGCCATCTTCTTTTCAGACGCCTCAGAGGATTATCGGGAATGGAGTGGAAATCAAATTGGGAGACTAGTGGACTAGTGGGGTGGTTGTGGAGCTTATTATGGAAGGATAGGTATCTGGTCTGGGCTAAAAAAAAGAAAGAAAAAAAAATGAGATTTAAAGTTCAAACTTTAAACATTGACAATTTTTTTTTCTAATTCAATTCTCTGAAAGAAAAATATGTAGAAATTTATTTAAACAGTTATAGTAGAGCAAAATGTATATCCCATGTATACACATATTTGTATTCCATGTTTGTTTGAATTTCGATCCTATAATTATTTTATTTCATTTTTAAAATATTTAGTTTTTTTTGGGAGACAATTTACTTTTTTCAAGTCAAAATCTATCCGTAAGATTGACCGATACTATTGGCCAATTTTGAAATCATCACAACCACATTTTTTCTGTTATCTATAAATTAAATTACCAATTTAAATAATTCAGCAAATTTAACATTCTTTGTTGTGTCTACTTATACCATAACGCTTCTCACGTCCTACAGTTTAACTTATCATGGGATGTATCTTCCGCTCGTTCTGATGGTGCAATGGTGATAGGTTAGCGTTTAGCTTGAGAACAGTAAAAGATTGTCGTGCAACAACTTGCAAATTTATTTTCTTTCTCTGACACACGTGTGTTATAAGTAAATGATGGTATTTTCTTTGCATATCAATCTCATATCACAAACCTTCATGAATGATGTAAAAAATGGAGAATTAAAATAAATCCAAACAAACCTCATCAAATAACTTTTCTTCTACGATTTCCTGTTCTGCAGTATTCTTCAATAATATTCCACTGATCCCAGTTGAACAGATCCACTACCTAGATCTCCATGTGGACGAACGTCTTAATTAGAATCCACATACGAAATTTAACCTAAATTTAAGCTCCGTTTACTGAACAGCGACTTGACCTATTTGGACATATGGAATTGAGCTTTGGGGTCCAAAAAACGTCTCAATCCTTCTCGTATCCAATCATTATAGTCCAAAAACCTTTGAAAATCCTTAACGCTCCTAATTATTTCACAAATCAACTTATCTATAACGATCGAAATGTCCTATATGCTGCAGATTTAACCCAATCAAGATGCCTATCCTTCAATCACAAACTACATATCCAGATAATTTTCAGCTACAGTTGCATAGACTATGTGTATTCATCATGAAAATAGTATTTATTGAAATATAATTCTGAAATGAAGCAGAAGAATGAGCGTTAATCTGTTTTTATGGCGACACATGGCACTAGAACCCGTTTAATCTAACAAGCCATAATCGACTGATCTAGATTATAATCTATAATAATTGCTGGCTAACACTAGCCAATAGCGTTCCGCGCTCGCGAGGGCGTATCATTGCAGCGTAGCTTTTACGTTCGCTCAGCTGATTACGGTACACCTGATCTGGCAATTACCACTTTAATTGGCTTTGTCCGTAGGCGTTCAGCTGTTTTTACAGTTTAACGAAATTTGTGAAAGTTGTTTTCCGATCCAGTAACTTCGGTCAGCAGGAACGTGTGACAGCGGGTCAAGCAGTAATTGTCCCGTCATATCTAAGGAAGGAAAAAACTTTGACATTGATCCATGTAAAATTTATAAATCAAATCATTATAGATTTTTTATCAGTGATGAAAACATCGAAAGGACGAAATACAAATTTTTTTATAAGATTCTCTTTCTTTCTGTCACACACAAAAAAAAAAAAAATGTAGAACACGCCTTCTAAGTTGTCTGAACAACTTTCCTTGGAACTTTTACTGGATTTTATAAATATTCACCGAAGCTGCCAAAAATAATGTCTAGAGGATTTTACGGCTTTGGCTCGGTCGACAGGCTGGAATAAGAAATGAACCGAGTCGAAGTCAGGGAAGTGGTCCGGATCCAACGATACCAAAAGTGGTGCCAGCAAAAGTGAAAGAAAGGACACTTTTTTGGAAAGTGGGATCCCTTTCTGTTTCACACGAACTTTCAGCTTAAAATACTTCAAATATTAGGTGTTATTATTTTTTAGGTTAAAATATTTAAATTTATCCATTCAGGCATAATTAATTATGTTGACGTATAATTTATTGATTGATTAATATTATCGTATAGGTATAGGTGGGCACAGCTCTATTTTTGGGAGGTGCACAATAGTGGATGTCCCCCTAAAAATAGGAAATAAGAACATGTGAGACATTAAGATCATTATATGTAAGTTTATTTTGGACCTTTTGATATTGGGATTTCAATTAAATGTTATATAACTTTCAAAATGTTTTGGCACTCTAGTAGAAGAAGCTATATTGTGTTTAAGTCTGGGGATGAAGTCCTTGCAAAAGATGATCCCTTGATAATGAGTGTTCACAATAACCTGCTCTTTGACTAAAGACGAATCTTTCTTCTCTATCATATTATTTTTACGTACCAATTAAAGAATTTAAACCGAAATAGACCACAAAATGAGAAAGGGGGAAAAGAAAGTGCAATAATGAAGTCACACAAGAAAAATTAGGGATTTCCGTTCCACCGCAGACTTTCTCTCCTCCGATAATAACGGATGAAACGATTACACAATTTTACGTATTCGTAAAATACACTATTATTCCCACATACCGGTAATGTTATTTTTCAGATTTACTGTATATTTATTAGGGCATTTTGTGGTTAGATTGCGCGATTATTAATATCGATCAGGATTCATTCCACTGCAGCAAGGATTGCGTGTTTTTACGAATGTTTTTTAGTATACTCACTTCGCAATTGGTAATTTATAATCAAATTAAATAATACAGATCAGTCTAGATATGAAATCCATAAGTAAATTTTGATAATACCGTTCTTATAACAATCGCTGAAGTGCAAAGTATCCCACTTCAGTGGTAACAGGACACACACTTGTAGAAAAATGACGCTTGAAAGCATTCCAGAGGTCGTAGAACTAACTTCCCCCCCTCCCATCAGGGCCACACCCGTTGAGCAAAAACACTAAAAAGCGAAATGCAAGAGTTAGTGAAAGAGAATCAGGAGCCTGCAGAGGCGATGGGAAAAAATATGATTGAGTGTGAAGACCAGATATAAAAAGTACATGCCTCCGTTAGTAACGGAATGGATCTTCTTTTGAGATTCTAAAAAGTTTTCCCCTATAGAGGCGAAGTGGCTAAGGCTACGCAGGAAGCCTTCACTCGATTATTCCGACCGAAAGAAGTTGAGGATCATCTCTTTGAACGGGACCGTTGTCTTCTGTCGCGTTTTCAGACATTGAATGAAATGAGTGAATGAAAAAAATAAACTTTATTCTGAGACTGATTGTCAGCTAAGGATAACAAAGACACCATGTTATGATTTTATTATCTGGATGCATTAATTTGAATCAGATTAATAAATATATGGTAATAAACGTACGTTAATTTAAGACAAATATAGAATTAAAATATTTCTGCAAGTATAAATGCAAACATAAAAATAAAATAGGAAAGAAAAATAACTACAAATACCATACACAAGAGAACATAAAAATTAACAATTTAAACAAATAAAATAGTATATAAACATTGATCAAAACTGAAATTAGAAATCAATTCTTAAACAACTCCTAAGATTCCTTGAATATTTCCAAGCAATAGCCGTCAATTCACATAGTGTCCTCCCTCATCCTTCTTCATCGTGATCACGGATACTTAGTATACGGAAGACTGTCTGGAAAGCTAGAAATTAAGATAAAAAGATTAATGAATTTCTTTATAAGATTTATTTTTGGGATCTCCAGGCGCTCTCACATCACGTTCTGGTATTTTAAGTTAAGGTGGCTTTATCCAAGTTTTCGACGGCGAAACTTTCTTGGAATCTTTCTATTCCAATCTTTAAAGTCCAAAAAACCTTCGTACCTTACCCTTTGTTCTTTTATTCATCGTTTAACATTATGTCTCAGCCTATTGATTTGTACATTCCTTTTTATAGAACTACCTCCTTTGACAAATCCCTTATTATTCGTGCAGCCTTATTTTGAAATTCCTTACCCATTTCTATTCGCTATTTTTCCTCTCTCACTCCCTTTGAACATCATATATTCATCCACCTCCTCAATTATCAATCTTCAGAAACTATGTGATAATATATTAGTGTAAAAATGTTTTGTATATAAAATCGAAGATTTCTTTTTAGTTTTATTAATAAATAATTAAGAAAAATTATTGTTATCTTAGAATTCCAGCTGGTATTTTTGAGGGGTTCTTTTACCTAACAGGTGGGTAGTAACCAAACAATGAGATATACCTTACAAGAAGAGTTATTTAGCATTTCAATTCCCCTAGAGCGTCGCCTCTTGTTCATGTGAATGAAACGTCTGGGAAGCGTGTTCTCACAGGGGGAGAAACCAGAAGAGTTTCTCTTCCTCTTGGTTGATTTCTTTTTATTATTATTATCAGGATGTAAACAATGAAAACGATTGAATACATATAAATCTTGTTACATGCTGTATTTCCATTGATATGCATATGGTTATAAGAAAAACATGAACTAATTAAAAATATTATAATGCGGTGTTTAAAATGTTGTTTATGCCAAGGTTATTTGCCATAGTAAGCTACTTGGTATTGAGATACTATATAATAATCAACCAGTGATCAAACAATTTTTGCACTGACAGGCGAAAAATTCACCCCCATTGAATTTTTCATTTTCTCGGCTAAAAGTTTCATACTTTTTTAGGTATTTACTTATTATTTTATCTTGAAATATATTGAAATGTATTTTAAGGTTAAATTATATTAAAGTATGGAATGTTGTTCTGTTAAAGCAACAATGTATTTTTTCCTGACCCTAGACTCCTGCTTGACTCGAAGACAAAAGAAACCGCTCTTGCCCACGATCAGTGAATGATATGACAACCGTACCACCCGTTTACACGGACAACTACATCCTTTAGCGGGTCTGCTCTTGTTTGGACAAACTGAAGCGGAAAATGCCCTTTTAGCGCTGAAAATTATCAGGGAGGCTTCGGTGGACCAACCCCAATTATCCAAGCCCTCGGTCTATTTGCAATCAGCTGCCAACCGATCGGAAAAACGAGGGCGTTATGTTTCCAGACTGAAATATCTGGCGACACGGGAACTCTGGCCGACCTTTGGGGCTCGCCGACTGTGACAGTACTCGGGATCTGGAGTACCCGAAAGCTGTATGCAAGTCGCCGTTGCCTCAGGGGATGTTGCGTCACGGGGAGGAATTATTTGGAAAGTATTCCAAAATGAAATTGTGGTCAGTGGCAGGAATCAATTTGCAACGTTTGCATCAGTCATCAACAGGAAGATAGTCTGTCCTCAGGAAAATTGAAAAGTGTCAAGAATGTTATAATGGTCTTTTCTTGCAAGAAGTCTCAAGCAAGAGAATCTATACTATGTTCGATTGTATGTACTTTTATCTTTCACGTATACGTTCATAAATAACTTTTGATGTTAAGATGACATAGCCTCATAATTTATCACCGTGGATTTCTGATTATCCGCGGAATTCGGCAACATCATAAATAGACAACCCACCTAGAAATAGACCAGTGTTTGCAGTAGTTACAAAATGTTGGAAATGTTATGAATTTCAATTTAGAGATGGGTTGCCGAGGATTAGAGATGTTATTATCAGGTTGCTAATTTTTTGTGTTATAAATACGATATGAAAAAAAAGTCATTATATATCTATCACATACAGGTAGCAGATGTAATGGTTAAATATATAAAATTTTAAAATATAAAAACTGATTATTCTTGAAATCGTTAAATTTGATCGTATTTAATTGTTAATTATATATTAATAATTTTATGATATGTTTTATGATACACTGATGTATTGCTAACACGTTGAAAATTTCATTATTTGATCAGAGATGTATTTTATCATAGATTTTGAAACATAATACACAGAAATTCAATACATAAAAGTTTTGCATTAGTTACTGATTAGATAATCGTGATAAATATTACAATTCATTCAAAGGAGTTATAAATCCTGTAATATATTCCTATTGGTTAAGAACCTCTAATAAACTACGGTTTACAATAGAAAAAATCATTTAAAAATAAAGTTTCTATCTCCTTCACTTAGGGATACCAGCAGAAGCTATTATGGCGTAAAAACATCCTATCCAATCTCATAGTTGTGTGGAGGCACTGTCAGCACTAACCTTTTAATTGTACTTTTTTTTTCCTAATTTTTCACTTGGATAATGTCCTTTAATTGCGTAATTCTTTAGAAAATGAATTTCTTCGGAAATGCAGCCACCACGGAATTCGTGTTAACCATATCCTCGGACAGAAAATAAATTACCTGGGAACTTAGGACAAGTGATTTCTCAAGAAATGGCCATAGCTTATTATTTCGAGCCTTATAATGGAGATGAAGAAAATAATTAAAAAATAATTTTTTTATTATTAAAGGCGTGTTACAACCACTATATCAGCTCTGGAATGGAGTTTCTTAATGGCATCAATATTTTTAAAGGAATTAAAACATATTTGGAGTGTCGGTTGAAGAGGTTATGTAACAAAACATAATTTTGAGTAATATCTATTTAAAGGTTTTCTTTTTACATTTTCCTTTGACAGGAAAAAGGTTACATACATGATTTTGCTACCTCATACTTCTGCACATAAAATCTTGCTCTAATGAACTAAATTTCAGTTTTTATTTTTTAATGTGACAATCCTAAAATGAATATAAAAATATTTTTGATGCATAAGTTTATTTTCTTAAAAAAAAAAATCAAACAGTTTAATTTAAGGTATTAGATAACTTTTAAAAACAAGTACTAAGTAACTCCATCGGTTTGTCCTTTATGCCTCTTTAATAAAAGCTTTCCAGTGTTTTTAATTTTTATGCCAATGTAAGTTTTGTTTTTAGTTTTGAGCGAGTTAATTTTCCAAAATGTATATGGAAATGGCATTTTATGTAGATTATTTATACCTTATCCATTCCATGATAAGAAAAAGTTTTCTGCTTACATTTCCAATTTTTTTTTTTTTTTTTTTACAGACAGCACAACAAAAAGTATTTTTCTGTGACATTTCGTTTGAGTTTTTTTTATTACTGAGCATAATAATAATATTAAATTATTTATAAAAGAAATATTCTTTACAGTAGAATTGAATTTTTAAATGGTTTTGAAGGATAACGATGATATCTAAATAGAGGAGGAACATTACATATATCAATTCCTATCTTGGTAATGTAACTATATTCTTTACTGGTAAATATAAATAATACATAACTGAATGTATTGTATTTTATGATCTGAATACATAAGTGATATGATCTGAAAAGACATTAGTCTGTTAAATTAATTGTTATAATAACTGCATGGTAAAAATTAATAATAACTAATTTAATCAGTTAATGTTCAACTTTTTTTTAAATATTGAATAAGTAATACAGTTATTATATATATATGCATAAATATGAGTTTAATTGAAGAATTAAACTCATCAACTGATTTGAAAAGTGAATGGTGTGTGGGTAAATGAGGATCCCATCCATTTAACATAGAACGAATAAAAATATTTTTATAAGTCAGTTACTCCCCCTTTTTCTCGAATTCAAGAGTGATATTGACATAATATTAAGACGTAGAAGGTCGTGTTCATAAATAAAGAGATTTACGAAAGAAATGCAAGAGACAGGAGACATAAAGGCCTAAATTGTTCCGGTCTGAGCAGAACATTCTATTAAGGACGAAAGTCGTCTCGGACATTAGAACAACAATAGTCACAGGCCATGGAGAAGTTTCCAACATAAAGGGTCTCATTCTTGTATTTTTCACTGTCTATTCGATCTACCGGCTATTTCCGGCCTAGACAGCTGTGGGAGCTAATATTTTGGCAGAGTCATGGTACAAGTTCGTTAGTATAATGTTCCTATATAATCCCGATAATTATTTTATATACATTGTAATTATATAATATATATTATTTCATATTGGAACTTCCCACCCAAAAAAAAAAAATCAATTTCTTCACGACTGGGAAGGTAATGGATCAAGGAAATGTCCATCTACAGAACAAATAGGGATTTCAAAAGTGACTTTTTTCATTCAAACCAACACAACTCCTAAACGGTAGGTCCTAGCGGAAAAAGTTATATACAAAAAATATTTTCCATTAAATTTCTAAACAGAAAACATTTGGAAAATTTACGATTCAAGCAACACCAACGATTCTGGAGCGTGTCAAAATGTTGCATTTTTGATGGTGAAAACATGCCAAAAAATATATACAGACACCCTTTAACATACATTTATGAAAAATCTTATAGTTTTATTTTTATATCAGTGTGTAATTCTTTCAAAGCCAAGTGTTGAGTTCCGTTGAAATTAAATGAGTGAAAAATAAGCTTTGTTCTGTTACAAAGCGTTCACTGAGAATAAATGATAGAAACAATTCAGACAATGCCAATAGTATAGAAATTATATTTAATAAAACCGCTAAAATTCTAAATTATATTAGCACAAATAAAACCGTCGTAGTAAAATATGATATCACTAAAATAATTAAAATAAATGAAACAAATTGTATCTTATACGAAAAATAAAATTAAATTTAATAGATAAATACATATTGGCTTATTTTCTTTTAAAACGATAAATAAAAAAATTAACATAACGTGTAGATAAAATGAAATTAGATTTAGAAACATCTGTGTATATGTACGAATATATATTTGCACAGGCGGTCCCTATAAAAAAAAAAGAAAATGTCTCATTGATCAGAAAAAAAAAATAGATCATGGATTTGTCTATCGTTAATCTACTTTGAATTAACGTATTGCCTATTAAAGTATTGAAGTGTAAAACATTTGAAGATTACTTTAATACATAGTTCTATATTATCTATATTTCGTTTGCATTTTCTTTGCCTTCAATCAATTTTAAACTTTCAATATATTCAGTTTAAAATTATTAATATTCTACTTCTTAACTTCCCTGCTGACTTCTTTATTTTACATTGGAAGGTAATAACATATTCCAAAATACGTATCTTTACTTTGGTTGGTAATAATAACTGCCACTCTTTAACATCTTAAACATTTTTAAATGAATTTCTTCAATATAATACTGATACGACAATATTAAAATTTAAGGACAATAATTCAACACCTATTTCAGTCAGCTGTGGGGACCTGTTTCTAGACATATTGGTCCCATTTCCAACTTGTGCAAGCAGACATCCTGTATTTGGCTAAGCTGACCTACTAACAACTTGTCGACGGCAAGTGACAAAATGTATTTTATAAATTATAGAGGTTCTATTTAAATACACCTGGCCAAATAAATTCAATAAATTCAACCGACCTTATTTTGTTAACCAGAAAGAAAAAAATATTATTTAAACGAAGGTGAGTCGTTTACTTTATTTATTAAAAACGGTATTTCAAGAAAATATTATTTTTGAATTAGCTTAAGATTGTTTGTATGTTTCCATTGTATGATTACATTGATATTTTATTTTTTATTTATGTTTCTTGAAAATCAAAAATATACAAATAGTTAAAGATATGAGGATAACGGTTAGCAATAGTATGGCTAAGTTCAACTTTCTCCGTGACACATCCCGAAGCGAAGTTTCTCCATAACAGTTGACCAAGGGTCATCAATCGGATATGATCTTAGACCTCTTCGTTCCTTTCTTTTATCTATATTTCCTATTTCGTAATATACAGGAAGCACTATCCAAAACTGTTAACTATAAAGTAACAGGAGGAGGACGGAACGGCAGAAAGGTCGGATTAACCGGACATTTATATATAGCACTCGAATTTCAAAGTTAAAATTATGTTGTGGTTGTATTAATAGTTATAGTTTAATATTTTTAAAAATTAAAGAAAATAAAAATGTACGTTATAGACTAATTTATTTTCATAGAAATGTTTTTGCCAACTATTTATGTATAGAAGCATTGGCATAATGCACACTACATTGTGTTTTATTTATAGCGAAGTAACTCATTTTCTTGTTTTGAACTCAAATTGTATTAAATTAAGTCCAGTATAATTTTGAACCAATAGTGCTCTAGATATTTTGGGGATACATTGAAAAGTTGGAAATATTTGAGGCTTTGACGCTTCTAATTAGAGAGCGGTGGTGATTCAAAATCCGAAACTCGGATTTTTCTAAAAACATCACAACACTAACTACTGATGTTTCGGTACCAACATTTTTCGACAAAAAATCGGTTCTATATTCTTGGTACCGATACCATGGTTTAAAAATAGATTGTAGTAACAAAAAATTAAAGGAATCAATATGACAGATAAAAAAGTAAAAATCGTTCTAAAGATAATTTAGTAAATAGCAAATAGCATTTATTACCTTCTACATATATACTATGTAATTTGATTAAAATGCAAATTCAAATCATTATATAGGAAGATAAAAAATATTTATTTAAGCAATTCAAAATGTAACAATAACCAGTTCAATGAACGTAAAAATGTAGCGTTTTTTATTGCTCGAAAACCAATATTAGTATGTAAAAAAAAAAAAAAAAAAAAAAAAAAAAAAAAAAACCTGTACCACTTACAACCCATGAAGGGTCTCGGGTTCAGTACTTCGGTAAGTCTGTATTGTTTCTAAGCCAACAGTTGTGAAAGGAGGAGTTTTGGCCGGAATAATATGAGTATGTAATGATATGAAAAATAGTTTCGATTATCGGATAATAAAAAGATATAATAAAATGGCCCTATCGTCATTACGTTTCATTAGTGATCCAGAATTGAATAATGTTTTAACCATATTCTTTCATTTTACAAAACTGGATACATACATTAAACATCTATGGTATACATACACATAGTATACTCATTCACATATTATACAAATGAGGTATAAATATACATATATTGACATCATCAGCGGTATTGGTATTCCTAGGAATCGACTTTGGATTCTTTTTTCGAGGATTGGTTTGATCAACATCCCACTAATATTTTAGGTTTTGCATACCAAAATGTAAAATTTTACTGGACTATTAAGGATTCCGCGAAAATATTGTTCTCCACCCCCCAGAATCCACCCGCGAAATGTTCAAATTACCCAGAGAGTGGGACTAAAGGGAGTAGGATGATTGAGGCTCTACTGTATTAATATATGCAAGTTTTTTTGTTGTTTTTTTAATGTAAATTGTTTTGAAAATTATTATCCCTTATTTTTGACGGTGATGGATATATTCCGTTATATTTAGGCTAATTCAATTGGAGCATAAAAGATGGCCAGTTAATATAAAAAATGTGGACCTAAAGTGTCCTCCGCTGAAAATATTATTAAAATATTAAAAGACTACAGAGATGCCCGTTAATATTACAAAGACCCGAGACGCGATAAGGAGAGAAGCCACCCCGTTAGCCTAGACTAGCGGTACAGACCCACCCATTCACTATTCCTGTCTTTGTCCTTTACTTCATCCGTGTCCTATTTTACGGTTTTATAATTAGCTGCGACTCGGATAGTTATTTTTTTTTACTTATTTTTTCCTGAATGGCTTCACGCCTAGTTTTTTTCTCACATATGGGTAATTGACGAAATTGCTATTGAATATGTTGTAGACATTCTGGATATTTCATGGGCGGGTTTTTTTTCTGTAACTGTCAAAGTGTAGAGAATGACTTGTTATAACTGGAGCCGAACGAAATTGCTAAGCTGATAACCTCAAAAAATATTCATTTTAATTTTTTTTTTTTTTTTTTTTTTTTTTTTTTTTTTTTTCCTTGTACTGGAACGACATAGTTTGGTCAAAAGGCCGATGTAAAGGCGTATAATTCTGTTTGGCTTCATTTAACGGTCCAGTTTTAGCACTAAAAATAAAAAAAAGGTTAAAAAATATTATTTTTATGCAGGAAACATAATTATTGTATAAATGATGCAATCTAATAATTGTTGATAATAAGTAAATAATGCATCGAATAATTATTTTTCAATGCATGAAATATTGGTATTGATGAATCAATTGCCACTTCTTTTGGAATTATGTTATTTGGAAATTAGTTTCGAATTTTAAACATCCATCAAAAGTTATGAAACATACACAAAAATTTTCAAAACATCGACACTTTGCTACATAAATTATATGTATTGAATTTTGATTTTAAATGTAAGAAAAGAAATAAATATATTGTTACTTAACGAAGTAAGCAAAAGGTAGATATCAGGACACATAGTTAGAGATGTATGGTCAGTTAGAGTGAGTATTTTCGGTTTTCCCAATAACTGGTTGGTTTTCTGCCGTTCCTAAATTGGGAAAAAAAAAATATAATGGTAATATTGGGAATAATTATCTGGTCATTTTAACAAAAATATCGGTTTGGTTTTGAGCGATTTTAAATATTTAATTTTAGGTTATTTTCTAATTTGATGTATTAGTTTCACTCCAGAGTTGTTGTTGAATTTATAGTTGTTTTAATTTAAATGATAGCGAAGTTGGAATTCTGGGTCTTATTGCATGCTCTTATATATTATTTTAATTAAATTTTTAGGTCATATAATCCGATTTTTCGGAATGGTTCTATTTTATCTCTAGGCGAAGGGAAATTAGATGACTATGGTTGTCTAATTCCTAAAATCTAAAATAATAAGTTGTCTAAAATCCTAAATGCACGATTTAAACCTACTTTTCTTGATTCCTTTCCAACTTTGGAGGATATTTGGCCGTTACGTGGTATCAAAATATATTTCTTCGGGGTAGCTTTGTCCTCTGTTTTTTTTTATAGACTTGTCTTTAAAATATTGTCGTTCGTCATTTTACTGTATCCGTTATTGCTGGCTATAGTAAACATGGATTGGATTAGTAAATATGTATGTTATAATTTTGTTCTTTCAACGGTATGCTTCATGCGTACCTCAAGTGATGAAATATTAGATTTATATGTGTGATTATCGTAAAAATATTTCCCTGTATATCAGAATGTTGAATTCCCAACACATTTCAGTTTCATAATTAAAGAAATAAAGAAATTAACTTTTGAAAGTTATTCATAAAATAAAAAAAAAAAATATTATTATTTGAAGTAGAAAATTTTGGAAAGTTGAAAACCGCGAATAGTCGAGCCAAACACATGTGAAAGGACTCCTAGAACTTGCTGGAATTAGTCCAGAACTCGTGAGAACAATTTCTTTCTCGATCAGGATACAAAAGTTCTCACTGTGATCATGTTGTTTATCTTGTTATTATCTTTGTATACTCCTCCCCCTTTTTTTAATTTATTCACAGATTTAAATCTTAAGTTGTAATTTAAAATTTTTTTTTAATGTAATGTAAATATTGGCTTAGATCTGACTTTTGGCTGTGGTCCATACTTTTTAGGTGTAACGTTTTTTTTTCCGCTCTAGCTTTGATGGTGTTGCTCAATCGATCATTTACCGGCGATTATCTTACCATAAATTTAATATAAAATATTTATTGTTATATAACATTTGTCACCAGCACCTGCAGTTTAAGAGCTATATTTGTTTGAATGAAAAAAGTCACTTTTGAAACCACTTTTTTATCTCAATTTTGTTCATTTCGCATAATCAATTGATTGCTAATTTGAAATAAATTATTAATTTACTTAATTCGATCGTTGTAATCCTTTAATGTAAATTCGGAAAAACAGTAGGTTATTGAAAGCCATATTAATGTTCTATTGTTTTTCCTGGTCTAGAAGAAATCTTTTGACTGGGGTCTTTTTCCATTTTTTTTTAATTTTTTATTAAACAGCAAAATGTTAGCATAAAGTTAACAGATGAACCATATTTTATATAAAAGAAAATGTAAAAATCATCGTTTCTAATTATCTCTCAGTAAACCCCCAGTCGATTCCAAGCCCATTGATGTTTAGGATGACATTAATGCTTAACAAATTATCAAGAAATGTTCATAACAACTTTAATCACCAGCAGTAATTATCAATACCTAATAAGCTCGGTTCTATTACATCATATGCACGCATCTGGTGACGGGTCCATAACTGCGTTTCGTAACATATTTTACACAACGACAGGCTTCAATTTCCAGAGATGTACATTTATGCCATAACGATGTCATTTACTTCAACGAGGGTAGGAAATGAGGTAAGATATCATCGCCTGCAACAGAACTTCAAAACTATCCAGTCTTCTTTCCATTCCGCCATTACACGCGCACTCCAGATTGAAAGTCAATAACCTGCCCTGGGGCGCATCAGCAGCTATCATTTCACTTAACGGTGAGATGACCGTCTTGGCCAAATTATAATGCGTAGAAATAACTGGAATTAGTTCTAAGTTGACTGGCGCTCAACAAACAATGTTACTCTCATCAACGTAATTTATGCAACCTGTCACAGGCCAATTAAATAGACAAATTATATTCGTTTCGGCTGTCCCTCAACCATTTGATCCATTCCTGGTTATAAATACTTTGGCATTCCTTCAAATAAAACATCTGTGGTCGGTGATTCAGTCGACTGTTTCATAAACTGCAATTCTAAATTTAATTAAATTTATTATCTCAATTTATATACCTATTTTATGTTAATGATTGGGTCCAAAAATGAATTTTAAAAACATTCGTCTGTAGTTATTCCATCATTATTTAAGGAATCCTTCCGATAAAACTTAACACGTAAAACTTTATCTTTTTTGATTACTTCAGATTCAAAAATAATTTTTCTAGTATATATAAATTAGAAAAATTTCAGATAAATAAGAAAACGATCTAAAGTGACTAGGTTAGCTTTTTTATAAATCAACAATCTTCACAGTTCGCTTTAGATATAATCAGTGCATCTCGCATTTATATATAACATGATTCACTGTTATAAATTATTTGACGTAACTCAACTCAAATCATCCCCAATGACCAAATTCTAAAATATTTCAAAGTGAATGAAACATGATAAAAAAAAAAACAAGTTTTTATAATAACACATGATTTTATTGCTATTTTAAGCTTTTTCTGTTTCTTTATTATTTCAAAAAAAAAAGTAGTAAAATGTAATTCGATAAAAAAAAATTCAAATCATTAATAAAGTTTAATCAATGTACCTAATTAATTAACTGAAAAAAAATTAACAGTGTAATAAAAAAGTATATACTTAAAACGTTGTTATGATACTCGCTGTTTTTGGCTAAGTTTCATAGTTTTTTTTTTTTTAATTTTATTTTATTTATTTATTTAATTTATGTATTTATGTACTATTATTGTTTAATTTACTTCACATTAGTCTAAACTCAAGTCAAAACTTTTTTATGCATTAATTATTTTTTTTTACATTAAATATATATATATATATATATATATATATATATATATATATATATATATTTTTTTTTTTTTTTTTTTTTTTTTTTTAAAATATATTAAAAATATTAATTTAGCATTAGATAAAATGAGACTGTGGTGAAATACGTGTACACAAACTTTTAACTCTCTAACCTTAAAAAAGTACTGCAATATTATAACGCAATGTAATAGTCATTTTCTTTATTTCGCAATTTTTCTTTCATCTAAAGATTTATGCAAAATTTGATCCACTGACAACACCGCTTCTCTCCGGTCCGACCGAAAAAATCGTTAATACTGCTCCGAGTTTTGCGAAAGGGTTATTTTCGGAGACGCGAGTCTTTTAAATCGTCGCCTTTAATCACAGCAAAATGTGTTTATAGGTGAGGCAAAAAATTCAAAACCGGTAACTAACCTAAATGCGTTGAAAGATCGAAATAGCGGAGATAAAGGAGACAAAAGGGAGGAATAAATGTAGCTAAAGGATAATTTGGTGCAGCAAGGACGGGAGTCAAATGAGCTTTCTATTTGGAAGAAACTGTTTTCTGATGCAAACAGTGCCCTCATTCTCTTCTCTTGGACAAGGCGATGTTTCTTTAGCAGCTCCTGCCTTGTCTAAATTTCATTGTCTGCCGATGTGACGGATGAGATAGGGCTGTTGTTCATTGATAAATGGTCTGAGCATGGAGTGAATTCACTTACTGGCGTTCATGGCGCGAACAGTTTCCTCATATGACGTATAGGAAATCACGTGTGAAGTTATTTCAAAAGGAATCGATATAGGACAAAGAAGTACATATCTTATACATAATAGGCAGACGAAATGAAAATCAGACGATCTTTAGATAATTTTCTGGCGGAAGCCGAATCTTCTTCCCTATGAAAGAAAGTTTTGTTCGGTATTAGTTTTTCTCGTAGTGGCTGAAGACTTATTTCGGACTTGGGTCCGAAGAGTTGGCTCTTCAGTTATAGACATTATATATACATATGCAATTTTATCTTTTCGGTTTAAAAGCTGAATGGTTTGATGAAAGTTTTTTTTTCTCCTTTTATAGCCCGAAGCCTTATCCTAATACAACTTTTAATTAAATCTGACCACCTATCCCAAGCCTTAAAAGTCTTACCCACTGTATTGTAAAACACTTTTAACTTTTTGAAATTGAATGTTTAGCACCGCCGTTCTTTTAAAACCTCCCTGGCAGTGGCTGGTCGAGGGGGTTCCAGCGAGAAGGCCGGATTACTGGGGGGGTCGGACTACCAAAGGGCCGGATTATCGAGATCGTACTGTATTGCATAGTGAGCCAAAAACAATAACACTCTACACTGTTTCACTTGCGGTACGCTGGTTTAGAATGATCAATACAATAAGGACTGTAAATTATTTTCTACTTCAATTGGATTTTTCTTATTTGAAGACTCGTTTAGGCTCTCTAACAAATGTTGGACGTTCATCATCAGTTCCTAAAAAAAAAAAAAAAAAAAAAAAAAAAAAAAAAAAAAAAAAAAAAAAAAAAAAAAAAAAAAAAAAAAAAAAAAAAAAAAAAAAAAAAAAAAAAAAAAAAAATCAAAATATCACCACTTTCAGACTTTTAGGGACTTAATAACGGCCCAATCTCCAAAGACGGAAAAGAATAAATTAGGTTTAAATCTAGCATTTAAAATAGATAAAGCATCCTCATCTTATTCCTCTGCATCTAAAAATAAAATATAATCTTTAAAAAAAAAAGTGTATATGTAATGACTGCATCTAAATAAATGTAAGTACTTCATTCGTCAAAAGAAAACCATTAATTTTTTCAAGCCGTAAATTTTTATATCTTTATTGCATACATAATAAGTATTATTTTTTTAATTAAATAAATATATTCATTACTTTAATTTTTCTTATATATTTCCAAAACTTTTTGGTGCCTCGACTAACCGATGATTCGGTACGGTCCTTTGTATTCACAGCAGGATTTAATTATTTAAAAAGATGGGCTATCAGAACCTGCCTTGAAATAAAATCTTTTAAGATACCACACCATAAAAGAGCACTTCGCGAATGGATAACAAACCGCCCACTGCAGAAAACAATCTAATGTGTAGGTTAACAAGATCGCCTACGACATTTTTATAGCAAATAGTCGAATGGCCCTGAAAGCCAAGGTTATCCTCTCAGTTATCAATATCTTTATCCAACATAATATTTTACAAACTAACATGCAATTAAATATAAGCTGCTTCATTAGAAAAGATTTTAAAAAACATAAAAATTGTATGTTTTTTTTTTTGTTTTTTTCTTAACGTTTCAACTAACTTTTTTCGGAATTTGTACATTCTTCAGTTAATATTCTAAGAAACATGATAAGTATTAAAAACAAATATTTTAATTGTGAATGCTTTACATGATTGCTTAAGCTAGAACGCCAACCCTAAACCACAGTTTTGACTATTTTTCTCTAATGCCATCACTTGAACTTAAGTGTATGGTTTCCTTCTTCTGTGAACTTTCAAGTTTAAGATTGAAATTATATTCTCTTTATTCAAGTCTAAGCTATGGCTCTGAGTTATTACCAAATATCTTCTTTTTTTTTTTTTTTTTTTTTTTTTTTTTTATACTCTACTGTGTAGACTTATATCTTTCCCACTCTGACAAACTAGCGAAACTGAAAAAATTGATATTTTTGAACATTATTAACTAAACTAACAGTCTACTAGGAAAGTATATTGTGAAGTAGTGTCGAATCCATATCTTGCTATGAAACGAACCTACTGTTCATTAATATATCCACAAACTGCGTATTATTTTTTTTAATACTTTATCAAGACTTCTCCAATATTCTCCAAGAAATACACCATTTTTTAGTTTTGTTAGTTTGTCAGTGTGGACGGTATGTTTCAAAATTATAACGGTTTGTTATAATTCAAAATTATATGAAAGTTTTCCTTTTTTAAGAAGAAAAAAAATTACGATTTTTATTTTTTTCAATTTTACTCCCATGTTGACAAACTCGTTTATTTAATACTAAAAAGATATTTGTTTGATTTAATAGACTTAAAAAATGCATAATTATAATTATAATGATATTATTATGTAGATATTAAAAATAAATTAATTTTTTTCTTTTCTTTTTTTGCAGGTATGACAATGCTGGTTCTATTAATGCTGCGGGCGTGAGTTAGTTAAAAGTGAAACAGAGAAATAATTTATTAAAGTTTATTATATAATTTATTAAATATAAGTATTAGTCCTTTGGGTGATATATCTGGCTGTTATGAAGAAGTTGATAAGTCAAAATTGTGCACTTTTCAATCTGTCATAGTTGATCGTTTTCCAAAATTCCGTAATTACTCTGAAATTACAACTTTAGATACTTCAAAATAGACACTTTAAAGCACAACTTAACCAATTTCATACAACACATATATTAAAAATCCAGCTTTATGGGTTAATATATAACTCATTCTAAAGGTAATTCGACTCAACGACTTCTTCGCGACAACCACTTATATTATAATTTCTGAATTCATTCTAATAAAATCAGACTGTAAAAAACTTACTATAAAACAAACGTTTATTTGATAATTATTGAACAAGATTTCTAGTCTTGAGTTACTTATAAATATTTTTTAAATATAATACAACGAATCAGTAAAAAAAAAAAAGAATGTCATGTACTTTAAATTCACTCTTTTAGTTATAATAGTTTTTTTTTTTCGGCATTACTTTAAATTCAAGCTCTTAATATGAATTATATATTCTTCAGTAGAATCAACGACATAAAGCATTATTTCCCAAAAATTACTCAAGGGAAATATTGAAGTTCAAAAATATTGTTTTGTTAGGAAACAGTTCCAAGCGAAGCTATATCTGTGAATATTGGGTATCCACCAATGAGCTTACAAAGGATTCACATCATAGATTCCGGCCACTGCCTCCTTGATGACCGAAACCTGAAACAGTTAGCCACATTCATCATTTCCTCCTCCGATAGCTGAATATAAACTCGGCCTCAAGGACCTTCCCAGATCCGTGACGTCCACTCTTTGTAGCGGTTTTCACGGTTGTGCAATGCAACCATTGTTCATATCAATGAATCTTTGCGGATTCACGTGAACTTCATATCTGGATTCGATGAAAATCATGTTTTTCTCCATACCTGGCTACGTCCTATTTGATAGTCCCTGTAAGATTAAAAATATTCCACACAATCTGAAAGAAAGAGGCATACAGAAAAATTGTCTTTTGCTGAACCGGTATCTATAATAAATTGAAATATCAGGGCTGAAAAGAACTGCATAATTAAGGATTTGCATTCCAAATGGAACTTCATGTTAATACGACTTTACTCAAAGATTAATTGATTGATTTCAAACAAAAAATAACACGCTCATTCCTTGCAGAAATGGAAACGAATACGATTTGCATGTGTATTTGCAATCTAAGTTGGGCTTGCATTTGATTTAATATGTTTTTCTTTTTGCCACATGAGACCTAGAATAAATGAATAATGTGAATCAAAAATATTCCTAAAGCAACTAGTAAATGTAAAATGATTTTTTTCCGAATTTAAATGCCAATATTTACTTGAATCGTTAATCAGGTAGGGTATTAGAAACATTTTCCCTCAGAATCTTCTATAAATCTCCTCTAATGTATTGTTAATTTAAGTAGAGATGTTATTTATTTATTTTTTTTAACTTAATCTATTGTAATTCCAAATTTATATGTTATGGTTATTTTTTTTAAATTTTTGTATTTATTGGTATTTACAACTGTATACAAGTAAATGTGCAGTAATCATTACATAACAAGTCAATTGCTGGGAAAGAAACTACCCATTAGTAGCGCTTTTATAATGTTTTACATTAGGTCTCTAGGCCATCGGGAATCGAGTGAAAAACAAGTTGGGAGACTAGGGGATTTGAGTGGATAAAACGGAAGGATAAGTTGGGAGACTAGGGCTATTTGAGTTGGATTGAAGCTTACCATGGATGTCCGGATAGGTATCTATATTTTTGTATGGCAAAGCCTCCATTCAATGATATGCAAGGGACAAAACCCTTCAAACAGCAAACACCCTTCAAATGGCAAACAAAAAAAAAATGAAAAGAACTTAGAAATATATCAGATAAGTTCGAATTAATATCGGCTGGTGAAAGCATTCTTTATAAAATTATACTTCATTGATCTTATTGTCGGAAATTCCTGTTTGACGGATATGTAACTTCTTTTTTTTTTGACGATACCGTTAGCGAAGTAGTATAACCAAAGAGAAGAGGTGTGGCCCCGTCAGTTACGTGTCCATAGCAGAGGTGTTAAGGAGCCAGACTAACGGAGTTGTCGATCTGATGATAGAAGAAGAAGTCGAAGCGCTAACGGCACCCAGGGCTGGTCCTGAACAAAAGGCGTATCCAACGCTCGGTCACACCCTCCCCCTGACAGTAATAGGGTGATCTTTCGGTGATCCGACCTTCAGGGTATACCTGTCAACGGGATTCGATATCATTTTTTGGACAATATACTCGGGCCGCTTTCCCATCCTTACTGAGTCAATAACAAACATTCTTGAACAAGGATAAACCAAAACAATCTATAAGGTAGGAGTAAGAAGCTATAGTGAATCTGAAAACTAAAACGTATTTAGTAAGTCAAATAATAAATGCTGCTAGACGTTTCAGTCATTCGAACCTGATCGGTTTTTATGTTATATATATATATATATATATATATATATATATATATATATATATATATATATATATATATATATATATATATACTGCGAGATCCAAAAGACAAGAAACTGCTGATCATTTATGACTACTCCAACATTTACTAAACAAGCTTTTAGAGCTCCCAATTAATTACAAAAGACTTATTTACATTACATCAATAGAACCAGTTGAACATAAGGAGTTAGGCTTTTGGGCCAATAAACCATCCAATGTTTCTCTTATCCTTACAATCCAAAATCTATCGTAAAATCCTCATTTCCTCTCAAATAAACTTATCCATAACGATCTAAATCCCATATATTGCAGATTTGGCCCACACTATACACATATCTTTGCATGCAACCTATGAAACCCGATAACCCTCCGAGGCGTCTGAAAAGAAGATTAGAACATTTATTGAAGTGATACTAATGGGTAGTTACTTACATGTTACTGACATGTAATCATTTTACCACACACTTAGATATTGTATATATTGTACACAGCTGTAAACACCAATAAAGTATTTACATTGTTGTTTTTTTTTGTAATGGTCAACTAGGGACACCATGCCAATCCCAACTCTTTCTCATTTGTTGTTTTCTTTTCCTCCAATATTCTTTCATATTTTTTTTTATTTTTCCGACCAATTTGTTCTCTGATTTGTTGTACCTTGGAATCTTAAGTTTCTTTCAGCAGCATGCAGCATGGAAGCAATTTCTTTCTGAAGGGATATCTCTGTGCTGGTTTTTCTGCTTTGATGTAGTTTGTTTCTAATCTTTTTGATTTCTATAATATTTTTCATCACTGTTTGATTTTAGACTTCTGTCTTATTGGTCCTAAAGAATTTCATTTTGTTTTTAATAGGTTTTTTTTTAATTTCTGTATGTATATACTGTATGAATAAATTCGTTATTTTCCTAATTGCAGGTTAAATAGGTCAAATATCCCTATATCGCCAAAAAAAATATAGGTAAAATAAATTATAATAGTTACAAAACAAAATCATTAATAACTCTTGTTCTGTTTTATAACTTCCATCACACATATTCGAAACTGTCCCCCTACTTATGCAAAACGAGATTACTAGATATGATGATGTTTAAAAACAAAAAAAATGATATATAATAGATGATAGACAAATTTTAAAAAATCAGTTTTGTTGTCCTATTTATTTTTCCATCCTATATCTAATGTTTTTCTCTCATATAAAAACGAAAATTGATAGATTACGAGTGAATCAGCATTTGAATCATTGGGGGTTCCCAAGGATTCATCGAATCCATTGTAAATGAAATTTACATCACTTTTTTTCAAGAAGTCTAGAGGTCAAATGTAAATAGGCACCTGAGATATTATCGTACGTAATAATACACCAATAATGTTTTTACTTTTTTAATAAATCGGAGTAATTATACTTAATGGATAGTATTTTAGTACTTAGAAGATTTTTTTGTTAATTTTATTTTTTTTTATGGATATAAAAAATGGAGTTATGTAGATGATGTTTGTTGAAAATAAAAATAAATAAATAAATTCCCTAACCTCTGCCAAGTACAATAAATTAGACGCTCGACTCCTCCGAGGAAGTTAACGAAGCTATCCAGTGATTGTCCTGCTCCTCAATTATCCTTATTGAAGTTCTTCCACTGCTCCGGAACGGAACAGGTTCTGGAGCTGACATCGAATTAACAGGTTGTCGGGATTCCAAGCACGAACATCTTTGGAATGACAGTACAAGAATGATTGTTTGTTAAGGCACCCACAATAAATTTGAAACGTTAAAATAACCACTAATATGTTGTAATATAATATAACAGAAAAAATATATTCAAGAAAAGGGTTTTTTGCTAGCTTTTCCTGGTATTACTTGTACAAGCGGAATCTGAAATAAGGAGGATGAGATTTGGTCCTGACCCTAATGTTAACTATATACCATAATTTGATGGTGTTTTTAAAATAATAAAGAGTTATATTTAATATATAATATATATACAGACCTAAATCGTTTCGGAAGGTAGTTTTCAGTCTTAATGCCCGCGTCATAGCGAGTGATCACTTTAAACTATTTCTTATTTATAATAATTTCTTAATAACCTAAAAAATATTTCAAATTAAAGCACGGATTCATGTAAATAATTTATCATACCGGATTTATTAAAAATTATAATTATCACTCATTATAATTTTCTTTTTCTGAAATTATTTTCTTTTTCATTTATACTCCGTGAATATATTTAATAAATAATTTATATGGAGCAACATTGAATAAAATCGACCAATCAGAAAGCTATACGGTAAGTTTTTATTAATAATCTAAATTCAGCGAATAATGAATAAGTAACCAAGAACCGTTAAAAAATTAAAAGTTATATTCAAAAAATACATTATATTAACATATTAGTATGAGTCCATAGAATTATTATTCCACAATTATTAAATATTTATATTATTTTATAATGCAATAAACTTGTTTGACTTGTTATTCAATAAGTGGCTAATTATTATTAATAAACGAAGTAGATATAAAGAAACCTAAGTATTGCAAATAAGTGAATAAAATGTCATATGAATGAGGAATGAGGCACTTGGATTCAACTCGTAACTGAGGTCTATATTGTCAAAACTATTTAGATATATTTTGATAATACAATTTATTAATGTTCTATTTTATCTATACTATTATATAAAAGGACAAGCCATTTTTCGTTTGTGATCACTAACCACGAAAACAATTGAACCAATCTGTACCAATTTTCAACCACATCATCATTATACTTCTAGAAAGGTTTAACAATAATAAAATCCACTAATTTTCGATTAATTTGTTAATAAAAAAGAGATAATATGTGGATAATAGTGAAGACCGATTTGTTGTTAGCACCATCTTACAATTGAGTTTACAACTAAAAACTACCGAACCCGTCTATACCAAATTTTAACTTCATCTTCATAGTTCTATGAAGGTTTACAATGATAACGTTTATTATAATAATAACTTAAATGTACACTGTTTAGTGACAGAAACAAGGTTTGCAACTGTCATATAGTTTTATGGTTAGAAATTAAAACCCAACAAGTTGAAATCGCTAAATTCTTTCTGCCGAATAAAAAATATAACCAAATCAAAATTTCGACCCTTTGCTTTTTGATATTGTGCGTAAAAATATGATTCATGGGTCTTTGGTAGTTAGCACTGATAAGGCAGTCCATTATCCGTAAGTTTCTTAATAGTCTCTGTCCGTCTGATTTACTAACTCATATATTTAAGTTAAAAATTGTAGGTCCAATTGTGCTTTTACACAATATTCAAATATCTAATCAGTGCAATTTTAACTAGGTTAAAAATTACTGATGCTAGTTTAAAATAAAGATGTATTGGAGTAAAAAAACAAAAACAAAGTCTACCTCAGTCAAATTCGAACTAAATTTTTTTTTTAGTTTTCGATAACAAAAATAATATGTTTTAATAAAATAGGGTTTATACAAATTTTGGCAATATGATACATTTTTGACAGAACCTAAATTTTATGGGAATGATTAAAATCATTCGACATTCTACGTTTCCTAATTATATTATAGGTCCAAATATGTTTTAACGGTGAAAAATTCAGTATATACCTAGATGGAAATATTAAAAAAAGATAAGAAACAAAAATCTGTTTGTTTTGACTGTAGATAAAGCAAGAAATGGTTTGACATTGTTTACACTACATAAAGCTCGCCTGTTAGACGCTTTCGCCAAAGGTAGCTCGCACGTAGCCACCGAAGCAGATTCAGCATTTTAAAATCATTACACGCTCGACCCGTGGAATCTGGCTATACAAAAAACTTTTTTTCTTGCACCATTCGTATAAACGGTGAGCTCTTTTTTTGGCTGTAAGTCTCGCACGATAGTTTATCAATTGGACTGAAGTTCGTCTTGATAAAGGAATAAACGATTGTTGCAATCCCCGGTATTTCGAAGAATTAAACCGTTGTTAATATATCAGATAATTTTGAATTATTTATAGGAAAACATGTTATAAGTATGTAGAGTTATGTTGCTTAGGTTCCATGGTGCTTCCGTGGTAGTACTGAATGTTTTTGCCTAAAAAATTTGGAGTTTGTTCATATATGCCTTTTTTAGTTGTTCATTATATCTGTGATGCGTAAATCCAAATAGGTTTCAGTACGTAATTATAAGCTTTCATTTTGTGTGTAAGTAGTAGCTGCGAATGTTTTTTATTTAATTATAATAAAATTAAATGTAATAGATATGCGTTCAAGATAGTAAATGACATTTCCTGTTTACTAAATCATTTCTTGAATAATTATTGTTTCTTTAATATATTTGGTTGCTGTCAATCGCTAATATACACACACACACTTATGAAACGATATTTTAACAGTCACATAAGGCTACAGAATTTACTGTGAACCTTTCTTTTTATTTCCTTACAATTTCCTATTCTTCTTCTCCCCTTTTCTTTTGATGCCGCTTGGACGGGGACTACTTCTACTCTGTATTCGGAGTACGGCAAGAATGGTCGGAGCGTAGCGGTACTTGCCATTTACATACAACTCTCATACCTCCGCTGCTAACTGTATTTCTCTGATTCATGAACATTAGGAGATCGTCCACTCCTTCCGCTCTGTCATCGGCAACTTCCGTCCAAGAATTTATTTCTTATCGATTAATATTTGGCGAGAGCTCTGGGTCAGCCGTCCCAAGTTCAACAGAGAGTACGCGAATCCGACGGAACGTTACGTGGCTGTTCTTTCGTGTTGAATTTCTAACCGGTATTTCGAAAAGTTCAAAGGAGTTCTTCCAGTTTGTTGTGAAATACGTAGAAATATTACGTTCTTCTGCCCATTCTACAGACCCAAATTTTCGTAACATTTTAAAATTATAATCACAGTTGTTAAATATCATGCAGTTGAGAATTATTTTCTCACTATATTTCTAGAAATTTTCACGCAAAGCTGCCATATTAACTCGGGAGTATTGCAATGATTAAGTGGTTGAAATTAATGTAAAAGTATTATTGGATATTCAATTCTTAATAATAATATTATCAAGTCGCTGTTTCAGATGGACAGACTTTTTAGAAAGAAACTCTAGCGGATAATGGACTGCATTATCAGTGTTCACAACCCTATCAATAGAGATATTCTCGGCTGTCACAATTTACTTTTTCAATAATAATGTTATTTTCTCTTCCATATTATTTGGAAGCAGTGGATCGATATACTTGGTGAAAGGCAAAACAAAATAAAGTCCGTAAATACAATTTTAATCATATTAAATAAGGTTATATTTAAATTTAAAGTAGACGATAACGAACTATAGTGACCAATGCCTGAAGTCATGTCTCCATGTTTCCATTCATTCTTGGAGCATAGAAGTTGAATGAAAACTATTTTATATTAAAATTATTTTTGTTATAATTTTCACAATTTACATAATATCATATTTTTTAGCACATTTATTTAAAAATTAATAACAGCTATATGGAAAGACAAGGGGGGCAGGTGGTAGAGGTTACACAACAAACTTACATGGTAATGGAAGAGAAAGCGGATACTCTGGTCCAGATTTCACGTGTGTATGAGTCCAGTCCCATTCGGCCAGTAATAACCAAAGCAGAAATTGTTAATTATTTTATTGTATTAATTTTAAATTATTGACTCATTACCACTCATATTTCTTATTAGTCTTAAGTGAAGCAGAAAATATTTAGTTATATATATTCAATATGAGGTTAAAAAAAAATCGATTTAAGGACACATTAGTTGATCAATAGAAATCGATACCTTAATTTGTTTATTTTAAACAGTGATCAATAAGTATTTTTTTAAATCGATATTCAGGATTTACTATAGAACAAGTAAATACTCCAATAAAAAGAAAAAAACGAAAGTTATTTCAGAAAATATATTTTTATATGGAACTATAAATATATATTTTACTAGATTTACTAAAACGGCATGTAGGGTTGGCAGATATACACTTAACACCCTAGATAACAATTTCCTTCTGATAAAATACATTTCGGTTTCATATTATGACGGAAAGGAACTAAGCTAATTATGATTAAATCCTCTATTTAAAATAGAAAAAAAAAATATCCTATTACCCTTCACCTAACGACAAAATCGACCCTTTCCAAAAACACGGAGTATACGAACTAAACTGCAATGGTTGTGAAGCTAAATACAAGCATAGCAATACATTTTTAACAAAGTAATAAGCCACGAAATAAACTTTAACCCACACGGGTGGGATTCGAACCCAGGACCTTCTGTACCGAGCGCGTTTAAATTCATAAATTCAACAAAGACTCGAGAATAAAACTAAACCACTACGAAGTTTAGAATTAAATGTTTACGAATCATTAGAAATGATAAAATCAACCAATCCAAGTTTTTGTTTGACTGTCCAATTCAATTCGTCGATTCCGAATAAAATTTTCATAATTCCCTATAAACTCTACAAATCTCTGTAGTTCGGCCAATTAGAACGAAATGAAATGAACAAAATATATTTGAAGCATCCCAATTAATCCCTTAGCTTGGATTTATAAATACTTTAGCTTCTTTATATTTATATACATAATTTAAAGATCTGGAAAAATTATTCCAAAACGAATCGAGAGGTGGGTACACCATGACACACTCGAGCCCCTGATGACCGCGAAAAGTGACCGAATTCATCGACCATGAACCTGATTAGACACCGTAATTGCTAGGACAATAATAAACTATGGATTAGACCAAACTATTGGGTCAGGGAGACACCGCCTGGTCCTTGGCATGTTTTGTGTAAGTGGGTGTTATCCCGTTTCCTGTTCATATACATGATCTTGGACACTTAAGGTTCTTCCAGCTACCCCCACCAAAGTTTCTATGGTCGCAAAAATAATATGCTCAGCGATAGTTCGACGCTTCTATATCTGGTTAGTAAGGTGACAGACCTCAAAGAGTGAATTGAAAAAAATATTGTGGATAGACAAATGTAACTCATTTTTTTTCTTAACATTTCTGTACAGCCTATCACATTCCTTCTGATAATAAAATGAGCAAGAACGAAAACCAGAGATGACAAAATAAAAAAGCAAACTAAGCCAGATTTGAGTAATATGGATGACAAAGATTCGTTCATACAATATGTACAATGATATAAAATAGAGTGAAAGAAATAAAAACAGCAAATCAAAATAAACAGCCTTTAAAGATACAAAAAATAAAATAAAATATACAAGAGATAAAATAGACTATAATAAATGACAATATAAAATAGTTAATTATTGTTGAAACTAATAAATGAAAAAAAAATTAAGAAAGAAAAGAAATAATCATTGTCTACATTCACACTATCATCCTGATAAATATTAAATTCCGGTTCGTTACAGGAATTTTAAAAATCTCAGTTTTGAATTGTTTTAATAGTTTACGCTCAATTTTATACCAGATTCCTTGTTTCTATCATCCATTCGAAATGGCGGTTTTAAGAAATTTTTACATTTTTCTGTAGTCTGGTGTAATAAATCACCTCAAACAATAAGATCAGTATGTTGAAAAAACGCAGATCAAACTTACATCTTGGACTTAGATTGCAATGATTGGTACCAGGGTCGATTCCCCCTCGAGGTTTGGCGGGCTTTATGAGCGGCTCATTACAGAACTATCCGCATCCAGTTGGTCCCGGCCAAGCCCACAATTAGGATTTGTTAACTCACGTCTCGTGAGAACGTTCTCATGAGTTGGTCTTCTAAAGCTGTTCTCTCTTACATCCCTAGATAAACCATCGCTCATTCCTATGCCACTCATTTTCGACTATAGCCATTAATAAAAATGATTTTTAAAAAAAGACACATGAAAAAAAAAAAAAAAAAAAAAAAAACATTATCTCCTAACCGGAAAAAAAACAATAAATCATGGATATATCTATCTATAATCTACTGGTTTTTCCAATTTCCAAACAATTTATCATTATTCTGAAGAAACAAAGTTGAGTGAGAGGGTGTTCCAAACATGACTTTATTTAATCAAACCAATATAGCTCCTAAACGGTAGGTTCTAGTGACAAATGTTGTAACAAAAATATTCTCCATTAAATTTCTGATATGAAAACTGTCAGAAATGTTTGATTGAGCAAAACCAACAGATCTAAAGCGTTGCAAAACGCTACATTCACATTACAAAGACATATCCATGATAAAAATACTAAAATATTAAAAATAAATTAATCCAACATAATATCATTCATTAAAATCTATTTTATTTGTCTTCATATCGTTATTGAACGTCATTCCTTTTCCTTTCCTCGATGTACCTTGACAAATGATGCAGGTGTCGACAATGGGAGGTCATCGGGCATTCACGAAGTACGACACATGCGTGACCCGCATCTTCGCCGTTGAGAATAACGCTCCAATTCTCACGAGCAGTTCTCAAACCTTTCTACAGCCTTAGGCTTTCAGTTGTGTGGAAAATGGAAAAAAAAATACTAAAACCTAAACCAGTAAGAGTCCTTAAATAACGGAAGTAAAAGTCGAGTATTTCGAGTAGTTTGATTAATCCGGAATTTAAATAGGTCTCATTCCAAATTTTATTCCTCATAATTAGGACATAAATTATAATAATTTCTTGTAAATGTAAAGTGGATTTGAAAACGGAAATTAAATTTACCAAGGAGATGTTTTACATTTCATACATTCTTCAACAAAAACTTCTCGAAAAGCCAACAAAAATCGGAATTTCTGATTCGTATCTCAACTCAGACAGGATACTATAGGTTTTAAAGATGTTTCTGTAGCAAGTTGAAGAGAGCATGCTGTTTTGGGATAGACCCCGCTGAGTCGGGTTCATCGCCCGAAGCTTCTGCGGTTTAAAGTCTACCCACATCCCCTGTCCCTCACTGGTAACCTTAGGCACTATTGACACCTTTCAAACTCTAATTTTTTGTATTATTCTCGTATAATTTGAAAATAATCAAGTAATTAATAACATCTATAAATGGATCAAATAGATATTAGTCACTATCCACTATAAAATTGTACAGTCAACGTTTATAAATTATTAACCTTTTATTATTATATAAGTGGTTTAGAATCGAAACACATTATATCCAGTTTTCAAAAAGGAGAACAAAAAATTTTTAAAAAACAACTAATATTTGGACAAACGAAAAATTTGACCACACTTTCAATCCATATCGTGTTATTTGAGTGGTCTTAAACTTGTGAATTTTCAATATCAATGCATGTTTGCATAAGCAGAGAATTTCTACTTTGTGTTGAACATTTTTGTTTTTGTTTGGAAAGACGGTCCAAAAATTTATTATTCGTCAGTTTTTTTTCTTTTTTTCGAGTTTTCATGACTCATTTATTCTTTGTAGATTATATATTTGCACTACGTTATATTTCATATATGCATAACTTGTATAACAAAGTGCTGATGTTTTGAAATTTTTGTATGTTTTTAGAACTTTTAGAATGTTTAACATTCGAAAATAGTTTTAAAAAAGAAATAATTCCAATAGAAATGGCAATTAATTTATCAATCCTAATCGTATTGATCCTTCTATACCCCCATGCGTACCTCAAGTGACAAATATAAGAGCACGCATAATGGAATTCACTGAAAACTGCGAGTGTGTACCTAACCTAAACACTTTGTAAACAAACTATGCGATAAAGGCTGATTAAGATTTGATTTATCCGGAGATCTTGTGATTTTTTTATGCATTGCCTTTAAGCCATGTGTAAAGGTGCTTTTAAAATTACATTTTAAAAAAATTAATTTTTTGAAAAAAGTGGTCTTAATGGGTTTTGGTTCTAAACGATTAATTTGTAAAAACTAATAAGACTGGCTCGAAACCAAAATATAAGTATATATGTGTATTTTTTGTAGCTATAATAACCTCAATCATCTGAAGGTTCAACGGATTTGGAATAGTTTAAGCCCATAGATGGTAGATGTTGAACTTCTTTGTTCTACTTATTTTATAGGCATATTTACGTTTCTGTTTGCTTTGAACTGTAATATCTATAAATATAATTGTGGTAATGACATTGATGTTTCTAATCATCCATCATAAGTTTCTTTGAAGATAAGATCAAATTGATGATTATCAGTAAAATAAATTGTTCCAAATGAGTGAAAAAAATAATTTTATTTCGGATCCCTAAAAGTTTTCTCGAAATTATAAATTCTTCAGCCAAGGGCTATCGTAGAACATTTCTAAAACTTAAGTACATTACATAAAAAAAAAAAAAGTATATCTATAAAAATGACATAAAAACTTTTCTAATCCCATCGTTTCATCCTGTTCAATAACTAAAATAATTATACTTATAACAGTCTATAATTAATTACTTAAAAAATAATTGAATAATTATATTAAATGTTAATTGATGAAAAATAGAAACGATAATAATTCTTATTATCGTAACTATTATTTATTCAAATAATAATGAATAAATTAAAAATACATTTTTATTTAACTTATCAACTAATGATTTCTTCTTGTAGAATCAGAGCGCATAGAACCAAACAATTGTGGTGACTTTAATGGTGGTAGAGATAGGCATGCGTTTCTTGGAGACTACAACAGTCGATTGATTGGTTTTTAATGTTTCTGATGGTCATTAATAATGTCAAAAAATACTAACAATTATAATAAATAATAATTAATGTTTAAACTAAAAAAAATAAAAAATATATTTTTTTAAATTTATTATTATTCGATAGTCAATTTATAATTACTTGAAACTTAGATTCAGTGTCACCAAGCCCCACTAAAATATGAGGCTGAATATTTTTATCTGATAATTCACTATCGGTTAAGAACAACCTTCACTGACGTTTTTAGTATTTTCTATTTAACTTGTTTATAAAATGACTACTGATGATAATATTATGATTTTTTTTTAAAGTATATAATTTTATATCCTAAAAAATTATAGTTATATAAAACCTTCAAACTAACTGTTATAATATTCTATACAAAATAATAATTTTTTTGTATCTTTTCCCCCGTTCAGGGCGAGATACTCAGACCATAACTATTTATTTTTAATTTTCAGTTTATTTTTTGTCTTTTGTAATTAAAAGAAATATTTTTTACAAGTTATCACATAATTAAACAACACACAGCAGTTTAAAAATAGTGAGTAAATAGAGGCAAGTGGAAATCACACTTCATGCTTTTTGCAAATTTTACTTCATTTTTTTTTTCAAAATTGAATGAAATTTATTTATTTTGGTAAATATACCAATTTTTTTTTTTTTTTTTAGACCCCTTAAAGTTGAAGATGAAAAATTGTATTAAAAAGTAATGGCATTTTTTTTTAATCTATTCATAGATGAGTCATAGCCTAATTACTAGCTATCGATAATGCTGCCACAACAAAAAGTTTAAAAAAATAGTAGCTCACAACAAGATCTCATCTAATGAAAATTTTCGCGACAGGTTCCAATAACAGCGTGGGACACCAAGGTGATCGAACTTGGGACGGAGACACGAAGGATAGAAATCCTTTGTAGGAGGTGATAAAACAAACAACGTCCATTGTCCACTATGACCAGCCTATTGTCTTGTATATGCCTCATCACCGTCAACAACAACAAAATAATTATTTATTTACCCTGCTGACTATAGTTTTAATAAAAGGTAAAAAGAAGAGAATAGTCTGCTGGTGCCATCCTTGGCTTGATTGGCCCCAGCTCGCCAATCCCCGAGCTTTATTCAACCTCCTTTATAACTTAGCCAATGCCAACTTGATTAGTTTCAATGGCATGATAAAGGAGTATGACAATAGGGACATAGGATTAACCTGTTGGGTCTCTCATGAATTAGTTTTCGGTTTAATTATACATATATGTATAATTTATTAAGTCCTAATTATTTTTCATAGTAATCCTATAAAAATGTATTTTAAAGAATGTTTATACATCAAACATGAATAGGTATATCACAAGATAAAATCTATTTGGAAAGCTGTCTCCCTTAATCCACTGGTCATCCTTTCGTCGTGTCCAAGCCAGCTCCATGACCATTGAGATCCGCTAGTATCTCTACTTGCATTTTAGGTATTCTATTCCCGATAACCCACCGAGGCGAGAGAAATAAAATGGCCTGGGCACTTCGGTCGGTTCTAGTATAGACGTTTTGTTTAAGTGCAATGGGTGAAGAGGATTATGGGATAATGCTTTTGAAGCATTGACATGTCATTATAAGAATTATCTTCACATTTACTAGATGCTTTTTTTTGTTTTATTGTATCTTCTTCTTTCTTAGCGCTATAGTCCAGGGTGGACCTTTGCCTCTAGTATAATTCTACCCCATTCACTCCTATCTTAAGCCTTATTCCTCCAATCGGTAACCCCAAGTACTCTTTAGTCCTGTTCAACATCCTTAGCCAGGATTTTCTAGGGCGTTCTCTCTTTCTTTTTCCTGGAAAGCTGTCTCCCTTAATCCACTTCACCATTCTGTCACTGGTCATCCTTTCGACGTGTCCAAACCAGCCTATTATTTCTGATTTTATAAACCGCACAATGTCAACATGTTTGATTAATTCGTCCAGTTCTTGGTTATTTTATTGTTTACATTTTTAAATTTAAATAACACATTACAACCTTGGTGCGTCAATAACAAAACATTACACGCTTACTTACTCATACCAATGGTACAAGAACCCATCCGTACATACAAAAGATTTCGTGTCATTCTACAGAAATACCAACCATCTTAAACAAACCATGGCCTGCAAGAACATGCCAGAAAATACCCGAAGAAGGCTAAAAAGAAGTTGGTTAAGTTAACTCTACTTATAAAGTTTATCAACAGTTAATTTTTACTGTCGCCTTAAAAACGGTAAAAATCAGTCAACATGCTAATGGCTGTTAATACCGACAAGAACTAGGAATGAGTGATACGTTACTATGTATATATATGTATAGTTACTAAGCTCATTACTGATTGGGAAATCGTGACGATTTTGTGTAAAACTGAACCAGGAACCTTGGTCCAAGGACGTGAAGACAATTAAATCCTGAGGAGTCAAAAGAACTGGCCTGAGTCCGTGAATATTGGGCGATTAGTCCTTGAGATACAGTCCGGCAAATTAAAATTGTCCCAATATCTAGGCTGGCTATAGGTTACAAAACCATAAAAAGTATTAAACTAAATCAAAGTTCTAAACAAAGAACAGTGTAAAAAATAACAAAAGTAAATCTATGAATGGATGAAGAAGCAGTACTTCCACGAGTACTCTATATACTCTAATAATCTTTCTCTTATATCAATTATCGTAGCGCATTCTACTTGAGTCATGCAGGATGGTATGAAAGGATTAATAGAATAATGATTGAGGAATTATATGCCACTTCTATTGAAATTATTTTTATTTTAAAAACTAGTTTCGAATGTTAAAATTTTTTTATCAGCTCTAAAAACATGCAAAATATTTCAAAACATAACCATTTAGCTACATAGTATATATATATATATAATGTAAGACAAGAAAGCAAACATGTTGATCTGACCTAAGAAGGCAAAACGAAAGTGTTTCAAAAATAGAGTCAGGTATATAGGTTTGTTGTTATTTCGGTTTTTCCAATAATTAGTTGGGTTTTTTCGTTCCTACTGGACACAAATTTAAAATGGAATAATCTGCTTTAGGTCGTGATATCTTTCAGAAGTCCTTTCCATTTCGTCTCCTTAGGTGAGTATATACATGTTTTATTTCTTGTCATTCATAAAAAAAAAAAAAAAATAATAATATATATAATCTGTGTAGAGAAGTACTGATGTTCTGAAATTCTTGTATGTTTGTAGGACATCAGATGAATGTTTAACATTCGAAACTAGTTTTCAAAATTTTAAAAAAAAAAACTCAACTTCTCCCTGACTAGGAAAAACAATTTTCGCCATTTACATTTTAGAAATAAAAGGATCAAATTAATTGAAGCGTGAAATTCCAAAACCAGCTAAGTGAATTTTGTAAACATTCTGCACAGCGGTTTGCTAAAGTTAAAGGTCAAACTAAATAGGGAAGGGTTATATTTTTTTGTATGGCCGTTTTCAATGTGTTTTAACTACTTTTTTTTTTAGAAATTCTTTCACCTAAAGATAGTCTAGTAGAAAAAAATATTCAAGGAAAATTTTCGATCCGAGCAACACTAACAGTAAAAAAGTATAGAACCAGAGCCAAAAGACAAACCCGTGTCATAATTCCACAAATATAAATATGAGTATAAAATAGCAATCTCATCTCCTTTCACATAAAGTGTTTTTAGTTGCACATGAAGAATATCACGCGCTATTTCTCCCATCTTGCTTCGTAAATTTGAATTGAATTACGGATTCAATCAAAGCTATTCCATCATTCCTTTAATTGAAGGAACCCATTAACCACTGCATCTTCTTCTGAATGGGCAATTAATGAAGTCGAATCAACGGATGTCCCTCAGGGGCGTTAACTACCCATCAAGGAGGAAATACGAGTGGCCTACGCAAATAGAAAAAACTCTTCACGAACTCACTACCTTCACGCTCATTTAAATCTTGCCATCTTTTGTTTTTAGTCACGACCGGGGACTCTTCGTGACCTCCACTTGAACAACGGAAGATATTTTCGGTGGTGTCTTTGTCGACAGATCCTTCATCAATAACAAAGTTCCCGTGTATCTCCTGCGCAGATTTGATAGATGTCAAGTAAGGGGTTCTGTTATAAAGTCCGTTTGATATTCTTTTGACCAAAAATTAATTACAATTTAAAGCTATCTAACGTATGTAAAAATTTATTGTAGTACAAGCTATGGAAATATGAATCGATATATTTAAATAATAACGCTCAGAGAACTACGAGTTACTGTACATCTACGTGTTTATAACATTGATAAGAGGAAATGTAGGCACACTTAAGTATGCTCTTGTGTTTTTAACAGTGCTGCAGATTCCAACATAACAGTTTTACCCCGAGTAGCAGCAAAATTCCTCCCGTTTCTCCTCAGCCATTTCAAAACTTCCCCCCGACTTCCACCAAATAACAAATGAGTAATTTTACTTTTAAATTTTAATAATGAGACATAAATATCTTTATGTCTTAATTAGAAATTAAAATGTTTTTCGTATATTAAATGTAATTAGATATTGTTATAAAATAAAAATGAATACTTATTATAGCTAACTCATAAGCTACTGGGTTGAATCGATTAAAAAATTCAATTCGAATTTCCTCTACGGGACAAAATATCTCCCAAATCGGCAGCTCTGTTGATGACGTGTAACCTCCCGTGAATTTCCCCCGAATTACCCCCAAAAGTGCAAAGGCCTTTAAAATTTCCCCCCGGGGGAAAATCTACATAAACATTTGTATCCACAAGTACCTCAACTTGCTTCATATTCCATTCCGGATAACCTTATGAGAAGTCAGAAAAGAAGATGGCCTCAGAACCTTCTAATATAGAACTTTTATTAAGTGCTACCAATGGGTAGTTGCTTCACAAGCAATAGGGAGTTTGTTATTTTCATCTTTACATAAATATATATATATATATATATATATATATATATATATATATATATAAAAATATATATAAATGAATGAATGAATAAATAATGTTCTTTGAAAGTATTATAAATATCGAAATTTCACAATAATAAGTAATTACATTTTCTCAGCATTGATTGTGCAAATATTTTGTATTTTTTACACACCCTGCTTGTCTGTTATTGTTTTTGGATGCTAGTGTCAGAGGATATATTTAAATAGCTCATACGCGCGACTGTTATTGAACGTAATGGGATTGATGTCATAGAAATTTTGATTTAGATTTCTTTATCCGGTCTTTATATTTGAAAGATTTGACTTACAAGGTTAGAGACTGATGGTTACAATATATAATCAATTTGTATTATTTTTAATAAATAATTATTATTATTAAATTATTCATTATTAATTTGTCCCTTATTAATTTTTTCCTTTTTTCTTACCAACAGGTTCACTCTCACGGTATTGGATTCGGTATCAAGAAAGAGATATTCTTCTTGAACTTAGAAGATGGATACTTTGGCTGTCAGGTAAACGAATCAACGGATTTTCTTCAACTGTACGAACTTTCTCGACTCTGCGATGGAAAACACGATTGTTATAGAGGATCAGATGAACTCAGGAGGGAACTCAAGTGTTCGAGTAAGTAATCAAGATTTATTAGAATATACATAGAATATAAATTTCCATTCCTTATCGACGAGAGAGAAAGGTCCATTATACATGATTTTCCTAAATTAAGTGTAGTCTTAAGGGGTAGAAGCACTCAATAGTACCCCTACTGGCGTGGATTGAAATATCCAACTAAATAAAAATAAATTTATAAAAAAATTCTTTTTGAGTAGATTTCTCATCCAGCCACTTTAAATCGCAACTGAATATCAAATAAGTGAAAATTATATCTTCAAATATGTAATATCAATTTTTAATCTAATCTTCTTTAGTTTAAAAAAATCTCTTAATCTCATATTAACACTTCTGTAACTGTATTTTCAAACGTTTCTCGGAAAACAATTTAAAATTGAAATTTTTTATATTTTTAACAAAACTTTCATTTCCTAAAATCTCTATTTAAATACCTTGTTTTGTAACAACTACTACGAATATACATCGAATGCTGTTCAATTAGAACACAATAAAAGAAAACCATTAAATCTCTTCTTTTTTTATAATTTTCAACTAGTTATTAATCTATATCGATTAATCTATAATCTATAGAGAGGTCAGTAGAAATGAAGAAACATTTTTTTTTTTTTTTTTAACTTAAGATACCCTAAAATACGTAAAATTACCTTATTCTAAAAATGTTTTGTCGAAAGGTAGTCAAATACCATCCCTGTATCTTTGTTAATTAAGCAAGAAGTTAACTTTGATATTTAACCATTAAGGAAATTTCAACTCTGTAGAATTAACCATTAGGTATTATTAATATTAGAAAGAGATGGTCTCAGATGCAGACAGGAGAAAAAAGAACCACGCTCGAGTTAAAAAAAAGTGCTAACGTTCCAACCAGCCTTGCAGATGTTCTTCAGGGTGACCGAATTAGTCAGGAAGAAGATTAAAACACACTGTGGTTCAGAATTTCAATGTAGCGCGACGAAAATCAGTTCTGAAAACACATATTTCATTACGAAATCTATCTTTTTATATTATTTTATACTAGGAAGTCTTGATGAGTCCTAGAAAACTACTCTAAGTCTAACTAATTTTTTTTTCGGCTATAGAAGGAATCATATAATAATGTTAATAATGTTAATAATAATGTTAATAATGTTAAATATAAAATCAAAAAGCAACATTATTTGTACTTATAGACCGATTTTTAGCGTATTTACTGAAAACTGAATATACTGAAGAAGTGTGTGAATAAAATAACTCAAAAGTGAAAAGAATTAAAATTTGAGATAAACAATTTTACAGATGAGATGAACAATCAGGATTTAATTGGTCTATGGATGGTTTGAATATAATTGTTTTTACAGTAGCTATCTATGAGTATTTTTCTAGGACCCTAACTATCTACTACAAAATACTATATAAAAGATAAATTTTGCAATAGAATTTGAGTTTCTGTCGCGCTAAGATCGTGATTCAGAACCACAGTGCGTTCGAACTCCATAAGCAGTTTTTTTCTTTCTCTTGACTGCACCCTAAACCATCTTCTTCTTGTATTTTTTTAACAGGAAACTATACTATTCTTATTTCAATTTTTTGTTTGATTTCTGTTTATTATTATTATTAGTGTTTTTCACGTCAGATTTCTTATTTATTTACGTCAAATCAAAACGTTTTCATTCGACTATTGTTAATTTATTGAACGGAACCTAGAAAAGCACTGTGATCTACCTCAGTTACTAAGTTAGGATGTAAACTCAAGGTTGCATGTGTACAGCGGCATTGCATTCGGAAGTGCAACGGTTCTGTTAGCCAACCAAGGACGGGAGAATAGCTGTTATACAATGGGTGCATCCTCCCATCTGGTCCCAAGGAGAAAATAAGGTCATGGGCGCCTCAAGGACACAAAGTATTTATATTTAAATATTATATTTTATGTTCAATGATAATATAGAATAGAAACCCTCTCAACTGGTCTGATTGGACCGAGACCATGGTCTCTTACTTGTTTTATCGGTTGATCAGAAATTCCAATAAAAAATTTGTTTATGCTCTAGAAAGGCATGCTTTTTAGGTTTCATAAACAAACAAGCAAATAAGAAGCTATTGTTAACCATTTTATTATATTTACATTCATACAAAAAACTTAGAAAATCGAAAATTACAAAATTGTATAGACTTTAAAAAGCAATGTAAACATAAGATTGAAGAAAAAAATCATATATACCTACCGATATATTATTTTTTATTTTTTTTTTTTTTATAATTTCAATTTTTCATTTCGAAACCAAATCTCAACAATTTCAAATATTATTAATTTTCAAATAATATTAAAATTCTATTTCCATTTCCGTTTCATACTATTTACCGCACGAGTAATCCTATGTATGAATGTATATATATGTAAAATTTCAAAATATCCAACTAAAAATTCTATAAACCTTAAATGTACAGGATGTATTTATAAAATAAATCTTTGAAAAGTTAAGATTAAATAAAAAAGAAGTCCCAATTTATAAAACCTAAACATTTATCACCTACAAAAACACAAATATTTATAACTGAAAAAAATCACGCTTCGTGATTCTAATATTCATGGCAAATAGTGAGCAAACTTCAAATTCAAACCAAAAAGATATCAAATTCCTCTTGTAATTTCAATGAAACAGTTAAAATGACTGCAATTAATGCTACAATATTATAGAGTTATAAAAAAGAAATATCTTTAAAAATTAAAGAAAGTGATGATATAGTTAAAAATATGTCAACAAGTAAAAACTTTAAGTTCAAACATATTAAAAATGTTTATACTCAGGTTGACGACTGTCTAACGAGATCCCCACCACTTATGTAGAATATCGGGATAAGTTTTAAGACAGTGGAGGTTGAGTGAGAGCAAACATTTTATATGTTTATATTTTCATTCTACTATTTAATATATTTATAGTATTTAAAAAAAAAATTTTTTTTTTTTTTTTTTTTTTTTTTTACTTAAAATATATTTTGAAGTTTCAGAGCAAAAATATATATCAATAAATGTAGTTAATTTTTTTCATTATTACTAAGCGTATTTTATCTATTTCGGTATTTATTTTCTAATTTTCTGTATCCTATATTTTTATAATTACAAATGTAAAATATTTCAAGGGTTGTCTTTGTTGCAGATGATTGTGGCCACGAGTCAGGGGTAGAGTGCCAAAACGGAGCCTGCCTCGATCACCAGTGCCACTGTAACGATGGTTTTGGAGGTTGCTCTTGTGAAGTTCCCGGTAAGCTGATACAATAAACATTCTCTTAAAACTAAAAATGACCCTTTATATATTCTTCGGGTTATATATTGGAAGAAAATCAGGAATTTATTTTCAATAAAAAAAAAAAAAAAAATTATTTAATTCCATTACAATGAAATCTCTATGCAATATCCAATATGCCCTGAAATGTTAAATAACGTTTCTAATTTAATAGCACTGAAATAATACAGTTTTTTTCTTAATAACATACTGATGCGACGTTGCCAGGTGTGGGGAATGTTTCTTCACTTGTGGAAAATTTCAGGTCTTACAAGGGAAATAGGGAATCCAAAGAAGAATTGGGGAATTTTTAAAAATAAGTGTTAAAACGTTAATCATAAAATTTATGTTATTTTTATTCATTTGTATTAAATATGACAATGTAACAGAAAGCGTTAGGCCGTTAGCTAACTACAGTTAAGTAACTTTAACTGATGCAACTCTCACCAAATTTAACTTATCTTGTAAATATTTTGTTTATTGATATTTCATTCTGAGGTATAATAACGGATGACTTACATTTATAATATTATAATTACAAATACTTGTTTATTTGAGAAACCTCTATGCTTGAGTTTTTATTTTAAACAAGAATACATTAATGACAGATCAGTTATAATGTATAATGTAAAGCAAAAAAAAAAAAAAAAAAAAAAAAAAAAAAAAAAAATATATATATATATATATATATATATATATATATATATATATATATATATATTATTTATTTTTACATAATATACGTTCGATTCACGTGGTAATTTTGTCTGAGGAATTTCAAGGGAAAGTGGTGATGGAGAATTGATAATATTTCGTCCAAAGTGGGGAAATTTATCCCAATTCACTATGGAAAATATTTTATGTCACCTGACAACACTTATGGGTAAATAAATTACCACTCAAAAGTTTTAAAAATCACGATTTTTTAGAACACTGTGCCGATATTTTCTACTCCATTATGAAATTCGATCTAAGCCCGAATGATTAGAATGAGCTGTTAGGACGAATAAATATATGACTATATAAATCGCTTCAAAAAATTAAGGATTGGCCTAATGGAAGTATGTGAATCAGGCCTCATAAATTTATTTATAAGATTTTTCAGGATCACGCAACATCAGATAAGTATAATTATATAACACCTAAGTGAACTGAATAAGAGGAAAAAAAACTTATCAAAATTTAATTCTTAAAAAAAATAAAGAAAGGTTGTTTTTATACTTTATTGCCTATTTATTAATAATATTAATGCATTCATATAATCTATAAATTATTTTATTAATTATTGTAAAATAATGTGAAATTATCAGTTGAAGTAAAACTACAACGTATGTTAGATGGCAAAATTTGTATGTATGTATACGTTGTTTTATAATATTTCCTTTAAAATCATTTGTAGGCGTATTGTACGCCTTTCGAAGGGTTAGATACTAAGCCGGCAGAGTTGAACAGTAATACGGGTCTAACATACACTCAAGGCGCTCTTTATTTTCTTAGCTCTGGCAAATAGCATGTCCATACTAATAATAATTTCCTTCAAGCTCCATTAAAAAATATAATCATTGATAATAATATTCAAAATACCTAATATTACATATTTTATTACAATAACAACTTTTGATGTCCATTCTAAGTTACTATAAACTAAATTAAATCCAAAAATCTGAAATCGTTCATTCTCCTTACCTGAAAAAAATACTTTTAAAAATAAAGTATTTTTCTGTTTTTAGCACAGAATCTATTAAATTTCGAAATCAGTGTTTGAAAAAAATAATAAACCAGAAAGTTGAATTATAAATTTAACAGAGTACGAAAGCGTCCTTAAAAAAACACATTTTTATTTGCAAAGTTGATACCTGGTTGACCTTTATATAACTCGTCAGTTGCATCCCAGAATCTTAAGGTACAAAAATTAAATAATGTCAAACTGGAAAAATTTGAAGAAATAAAAAATCAGATCATATCACTTTTATCCTTACCAACAACAAACACGTTATCCTAACACGGCTAAAATAATAAGAAACCAATACAATGTTTCAAATACTGCAGCATTTATGCGACTAGTGCTCTTTGTTTTTAGTTCATAAAAATATATCATACCTATTTGAACAAATGAAGATAAGCTTTGGATTCCACGAAACCACTGAATTCATTCCTTCATCAATTCTTCGAGGGACAAAATAACAAATATATAATGATCATAATTTCCCAAATGTGGCTTAGTTAAGATCTGATACCTATTATTTTATGACATATTACACGCCCACTCATATCTCTCCTTTCTAATTCCATTATAAACCTCCGAGAGGTCCTGGATCAATTTTGAAATAAGATTTTTATTCCAAATAAACACTATTAAAGAATAAAAATTACAATATATAAGCAATTAATTAATAAAGTGAAAGTAAACTTCAAAAGTCAAGACACTTAGTGAGTAGCTGTCTGGAGGGGCTGTTTATATAGAGTCCTAATTCTGCTGGTGTCAGCTGCTTCCATTTCTTTGATTTTCTGTGCCCTAAGCTCAATGTGTGTTCTGTACTAATGGGTAAATAAATTATCACTTAAAAGGTCTAAAGGGTCTTAAATCACGATTTAAAGCCGTGAAATATACGACACATTTTCTATTCAAGATTTCTTTTTCTTTTCTTTTTTTTTTTTCATTTTATTAGGTTCTTAATAAAACTTATTTACTAGATATGTTTTGCAATACGTTTGTACATTTCAATAAATAGATTATAAGAATAAACATTGTCTTTTAAACAACTTGTTTTGCTGTTTCAGACGAAAACGAGTGCAAGAATCGACCCTGTGATGTTTTTGCTCACTGCACCAACACATTGGGAAGTTTTCACTGCTCATGTTTCCCGGGATATACAGGAGATGGTTTCCACTGCCAAGGTATATATTGTTTCTCCTGAAAATTGCTTACTGATATTTTTTTAGGCATTTCATGAAGAGATGTTAGTGATAAGTTTTATTTTTTTTTTATTATTATTTTAGATATTAATATTCAATTCCAAAAAAAAAAAAAAAAAAAAAAAAAAAAAAAAAAAAAAAAAAAAAAAAAAAAAAAAAAAAAAAAAAAAAAAAAAAAAAAAAAAAAAAAAAAAAAAAAAAAAAAAAAAAAATCAATTTATCTAAAATATTCTTTATAATGTGATTGGTTCAAAATCACGAGAACAGTTTACTACGTTTTATGACTTCAGTAATGAATTTATTATAAATTTTCAATGTTAGATTCAATCCTTCGTCGTAAACATACGACTACCTGTCCTACAATATCCTTTAATAACATTCCACTAATTCCTGCTGAAAAAATTACCTAGGATTCCAACTGGAAAAACATCTTACTTGAAATCCACATATAGTTATAGACTACTTCAACTTTGACTACATAAAAGTTCCAAGCAAGCAATTAATTACAAAAGTCTCATTTATATGACAGTAATGATACCTATCCGGATATACGGAGTTGTGCTTTGGGGCTCCATGGAACCTTTCAATTCTTCTCGTACCCGATCCTGTAAGGATTGTAATCCAGAATCCTTTATAAATTTCATAATGTTTCTTATTATGTCCCATTCGTATCCCAAATTGATTCCAACTCAATTCTTGTTAACCGCACGAAGCGCCTGAAAAGAAGATTACGTTAATTATGTTCTCGTAGTTTACATGATCTACAAACCGAGAAAGGTTGAATTTAAAATTGTTTCAGGCTCCAAAATCTGGAGAAATTAAAAGAAGAAGAATCACGGTCTCTTCTCCTGACTTGTTGGGACGCCCTGAATTAGACCTGCAGGTCGAAACGCCATCACTGCATTAGTGCTTTTAACTTTTAAGTTAATAAATAATAAGTTTTTTAACTTTTACGAGTTTCTTCTTTCTGATGACTGCATTCCAAACCATATTCTTGTCATACTTCTCACAGTCAACCGTACTATTTTTATTATCTAGAACAAATTATTCTCAGAAGCCTGTTTGAGACTACTCAAAGTTTAATTTAGTTCAACAAAAAACCTTCATCTTGAGTCCTCTTAAAAGTTGTTAATCATCTCAGCTCGATGATTTCATTATGATCAATCATAATGTATCTAATCATTAGAATTGTAATAAACATTTTTTTTCTATTTCAGATATAAACGAATGCGATGATCCTGCTTTGGCTGCTAGATGTGTACCGAATGCTGAATGCTGTAACCTACCGGCTCATTACCTTTGCAGGTGTTTGCCAGGTTTCCAAGGGGATGGAGAAGAAGAATGTATCGGTAAGCAAAACCACTTGAACATGAAAGAATATTATTTTGTATATTTTTATAAGGCAATCCAGGAAGAGTAGGGAATCCAGGATGAGTAGGGATTATATTTTCTGATTTATTTCTTACATTAGGAACAAGAATTATATTTTCAAAAAATCAGTTACTACTGGAATCAAATACCTTTCCATTTTAAAATTACAAACTATTCCAAAAAGAAAAAAAATAGGTAGATTCCTTGGTTTATCACATGGTTCTTGATGAACTTTTTTCTACTCTTAAGTACAAATGTATATAATAATAATTTTTAAAAATTCTTGGCGTCTGCAAATCTAGCCAAACTATTGTCATTATTGGAGATTGATTATATCCGTCAAAAATATTTGTAAAAAATATTAATTAAATAAATCAAGGTTCCACCATAATAGCTATAATTCTTGCAACATTTCAGAAAATGTATAATATAGTCCCCAGATACAAAAGTATCTTAATATTCACTTTGCACTTCCATGATAAATTCTAAAGGGTCCTTAGACTTATAGATAGAAAAATATCTAGAGATCTAATATTTTTATTAATGGTTTCCACAAAAGTTGAGAAAATTTTATGATTAATTAATTCAAAAATATAAAATGTTAATAGCATGATTCTGTTAACAGACATTGATGAATGCCAGCATCCTGATGCTTGTGGAGTAAATGCAGTTTGTCACAACATTCCAGGAAATTATACATGTGATTGTTTACAGGGATATGAAGGCAACCCGTTTAATGGAGTAATATATACATACATATTTATACATATATATATACATATTTTTTTAATTGAAACTTGCCATATGAACAATTTATTCATTGCACTATTGTATATATTTTTAGTGTGTTGACATTGATGAATGCTCTTATCCTGGAGCTTGTGCCCCAGGGGCAGTATGCAAGAACTCAGAGGGAGGCTACCTATGTGCATGTCCTCCAGGTACAACAGGGGATCCAGTTCAAGGAAATTGTATTGATGTAGACGAATGCTTAGGGGCACCTTGCGGACCAGGTGCCATTTGTGCCAACATCCCAGGAAGTTATGCTTGCAGTTGTCCCCCTGGTTTTGCTGGTGATCCATACAGGCAGTGTCAAGGTAAGATTAGCCCAATATTCTGTGACTGTCAGAACAGGATCAGCACAAACATCCCTTATTCCTCACTTCCTCCTTCCATTCTTTCCCTTATGTATATAAATATCTGTAAAATAGCAAACTGTTTATTATTTGTATATACAATGCTTTTTTCCTTCTTGTCATCAAAAATGAAATTTCTGGCCAATTTTTGGTAATTATTATGTAAATAGTATAATGTTCTTGTGTTGACACTATATTGCATTATTGCAATACTATTTCCTTGAAGTATTTTATTGATATAAACTTAGTATACACAAACTTTTTGATTTGTTTTCAATCTGATTGTTTCATATAAAAGTTATTTTTAATCCATTTTATTAATGGATTTTTTCTAATTTTGTTGCTAAATTAAATTAATAAATATGAATTGATCGATCCTTAATTATAGCTTGTTATCATATAAATGGCAAGGAGGAACAGAATTTGTAGTGTTGGTAATACTAATATTAACCTGTAACAAAAATGGCTTTTGGTAAACTAACCGATTGGGATTAGATATGGACGAGTGCAGCTCATCACCTTGCGGCAAAGGAGCCAAGTGTGAAAATCTGGTAGGAAACTTTAGCTGTGTCTGCCCGACTGGATACTCTGGAAACCCTAAAATCAGCTGTACCGACATCAATGAATGTGCAAGACCAAACGCCTGTGGTGTCAACGCACAGTGCTCAAACACAGATGGTTCCTTCACATGTTCCTGCCCTGGAGGGTTCTCAGGAGATCCTCATGTCTTCTGCCAGAGTTAGTGTTTATACACAGCACAAAATTAGCTCATGAGGCTGTCTTTTCTCTCCTCTCTCTCTCTCTCTCTCTCTCTCTCTCTCTCTCTCTCTCTCTCTCTCTCTCTCTCTCTCTCTCTCTCTCTCTCTCTCTCTCTCTCTCTCTCTCTCTCTCTCTCTCTCTCTCTCTCTCTCTCTCTCTCTCTCTCTCTCTCTCTCTCTCTCTCTCTCTCTCTCTCTCTCTCCCTCTCTTTCACTCACTTATTTTTACTCTCCATCTCATTACTAACTCTCATCCTCATACATCTCTGTGTCTCCATTCCATCTTCATCAGCCTTCCCAATCTCTCTTTGACTGACCTAATAGTAATAAACAAACTTTCAGATTTCCTCTTTTGAGTGTATTTAATCTAAATCGTAGTATTTGTCTTATTTTCAAGAGGTCAGAAAAAACTTTTATGACAGCCTCTAGTCCGCCATAGCTTTGATATATTATTTATACTACATTACTCTAAGAAAACTTTTTTTTTCTATTATGTAGAAAATTTTAATTGTAACTAACTTATTATATTTTGTTAGGCATCTTCCTAAAAGGAATATTTTATTCTTTTTTAATTTCTTTGAATAAATATTGACTTAATTTAGATTTTTTTTTCTAATTAATGATATCCAATGACGAAGATGCCTTAACTATATAACTGCTTTGCATGGGGTGACTGCTTTGCTTGCATGCCTCTCTATTCAAATGTATAGTGTCTTGTTTTTATTTTTTTGTTTCAGCTCTTCATCACTTTGTCATTCTGTTTCATCAAATTATTTGCTCTATTTCTTTTTCAATTTTGTTATAAACTTTTATATTTTCACAGGACTATATTTTGTTTTGTCTTTCTTTTTTAAGCCCTTTATTCTTCTTGGTTTATTTATTTTATTTTATGTTTCTATGCTTTACTGATTGTTCTCTAAGCAGCATGTTTTCTAGACCAATCAAAACCAAAAAAAAATAGCACAGGTATTTCTTCTTTTCTGGATGCTGCCTGTTTGTCATTCTGCCTTTCCCAACTGGAATGAGGTAATCCTTTATTCTATTCCACACACACAAAAAGTAACATTAGTTTTATGTTTCAGTTTAACATAATTATGCAGTTTAAAAATAAACTATTGGTTTTTCAAATGCTGTAACTCATTAGACTTGTATTTTTACAAAGTTATAATTAAATTATATAGTCGTTTTATGTTGCCATTTTATTTTGATATTTATTAATTTTTTTTTAGAATATATTAAGTTTATTTGCCACAGCATTTGATGAACTTCTGTCAAACAAAATTAATTTAAAATAATCATTTGAACAAACTTACTTTTTTTAAGTCATGGTCAGGTGACAGATGAAGTATTTTAGTTTCAAAATAAATACAATTAAATTTGGTTTCCATGTTTTGCTAGCAACAAAGAATTTAGTTGTGTTATCAATTGTCCAGTTAAATCTTAGCATAATATAGATCGTTAACCCTTTTGATTTTAACTACTCAGGGTTCAAGTTTTCAATGAGATTATAAATAATTCTCTATTCAAATAATTCAAAATTATAAATTATTTAAAACAATATTAAATTTCTTATAAGTTCTAATATTAATTAAAAAACTTCTTCCTGACCAGCCACTTTTTTACAATTAGGGATAATTATAATATGACTTTGTCTGTCAGCTGATTAATAATTATTGTAACATGATAATTTTGATGGCTTTAGTGATTTTTTTTTTTAAATTTTATTGTAACAAATATTTAAGTCAATCTTTTATTAATTAAATACAGTTCATTGTGAGGTTTTTGGTTTTTTTCTTTTAAGATGTTTGATTATTTCAATTTAACCATTTAAATATTAATACCATACCATATATTAATGAATGTTGTTAGTCAACAATGACTGTGATCATCTAGAAAAATGATCTAAAGGTATATTCAGTTTGAGATTAGCTGTAATCTTTTATAATTAGTTTCATTGATCATAGAAGTTTTAAAAAAAAAAAAAAAAAAAAAAAAATTCAGACTTTAATTCAATGTATAAAATATTGCAACATCTACCTTTGTGATATGTATATATCACAATAACTAATTTTATGATAAATTTAGTGATGCATACATATTATTGTCAAATTATAATTTTAAAAATGGAATGAATTACTTGAATAAAAATTAATAAAGAACTAATTTTATTACCAGACACAAATGAATGCGAACAAGATCCATGTGGTAAAAATGCAATTTGCAAAGACACCGAAGGTGGATATACCTGTAGTTGTAAAGAGGATTATACAGGAGATCCTTATAAAGGATGTGTTGGTATGTAGACACCATAAAATTATATAATATAATTCTTATTTATTAGCTTATTATATTGTTAATACTTATGAATATTAATGTTTATCTGCAAATGTTAAAACCACCTATTGCAGATCTAAATGAATGTGAAGTTCTTGAAAGACCCTGTGGTGCCAATGCAGTTTGTGAAAACGCTGAGCCAGGTTACAACTGCCTCTGTCCCCAAGGATTTGAACCACGCCCGAATTCATCTGTACTTTGTGAACAAGTAAGTAACAATTATGTCAACAATCAATTACTTTATTCTCAACATTGCATAATTTATTTGATTGTTTAATTACTTAGGTTGATGTAACAGTCCTTTGTAAAAGTAAATTTGATTGCGTCAACAATGCAGAGTGTATAGAAGGACAATGTTTTTGTCAAAATGGTTTTAAAGCGAGTGGTTCAATTTGCCTTGATATAGACGAATGCCTTACAGAGCCTTGTGGCCCTAATTCAGTATGTAGCAACACTGCCGGCAACTTTAGCTGTGACTGCCTCTCTGGTTTCGTAGGCAATCCACCGAGGATTCAGTGTAAAGGTACTATGCAATAGCCTACCTCTAAGTTAATTGTTCCTTATTAAAATTATTATAGCTCATTGGTTATTATAAACATTTTAGCACCTTGTGAAGAAGTAAAATGCGGACCTCATGCTTTCTGCAAGTCAGAAGGCCATGAAGCATATTGTATTTGTGAGGAGGGATGGAATTATAATCCAGTTGACATATCTGCAGGTTGCATTGGTAAAATTGAATTTATTATATAATTTACAAAAGGTAAACATCTACTATTTAAAGTGATTAAATATTGATTCATAATTTTATAACCCATCAGATATTAATGAGTGTGACAAATCTAATGGACCTTTTGGTCATTGTGGAGAAAATGCAATTTGTGAAAACAATCCTGGTTCATTTAGCTGCCAATGCAAACCTGGCTTTTCAGGAAATCCTTTCCATCAGTGTACAGGTACATATTCTATTTCTATCCCTCATTTGATCAGCTGTTATTGTAAATATTTTAAGACTAAAAATTTGTATTATTTCTTAGATGTAAATGAATGTGAAATAAATTCCTGTGGTCTTGGAGCTGTTTGTGAAAACACTATTGGCTCTTTCAAATGCAGATGCCCTTCAGATACCATTCCAGATCCTGACCCTTTCACCAGATGTGTAAGTATTGTAACTTGCAACAAAGATCCAGACTGTCCTGGGAACGCCATCTGTGATGAACAGCACCGTTGCTTCTGTCCAGAGCCTAATATTGGAAATGATTGTAGACGTAAGATCATATTTTTTAATTTTTTTTTTTTTTTGTATTTCTTCCTATTACTTTTGAATTGAAATTTGATTGAGTTTAACATTATAGATCCCTGTGAAGAACTTTCTTGCCAACCCAATGCTGAGTGCATGTTAATTGAAGGTGAAGGCCAATGCATATGTAAAGCAGGTTATACTGGTGGCCCAAAAGGGTGTGTAGACATTGATGAGTGCCAATCACAAGTTTGCGGTCAGGGTTCAGTCTGTAACAATGAACCTGGTGGCTACACTTGCCAATGTCCTGGTGGTTCCTCAGGAGATCCTTACCGAGAAGGGTGTTCAAGGCCTCGTGTGCCATTCTCTTGCAGTTCAGACAAACCATGCCCTGGCTCTGAAGTGTGTATTCAAGAAGATGGCCTTCTGGAAGAGAATGTCTGTGTCTGCCAACAGGGATATAGAAGAGATGCTAATGGAGTTTGCTCTGACATAAATGAATGTCTTGAATCCAAGGAGAAACCAGCATGTGGCCTCAACGCTGTTTGCAAAAACCTCCCAGGAAGTTATGAATGTAAATGCCCTGAGGGTTTCAATGGAAATCCATACATGATTTGTGAAGGTAAGTTAATTTTTTTGTTACAAACCAATATTGTTTAATCTATTTGGAAAATTTCATGGAATTCTTAAAATAAAAGAACATTTATCTCACATCAGTTAAAATTTATTTTCTCAGAAGTGATTGTATTTTTAGAGTGTAACACCTTGGAGTGCAGATGTCGGCCACCATACAAAGTAGTAAATGGCGATTGTGTTTTGTCTGAATGTTCATCACATAGTAAGTGCCCAAGTGGAGCAGAGTGCATTTCTATTACAGGAGGAGTAAGTTACTGTGCCTGCCCAAAAGGGATGGAACAAAATGAAGATGGCACCTGCAAAGGCAAATTTTTATTTTCTTTTTCAAATCTATTATTCATCGAAATTCATGTTGTTATAAACATGAATAATTTTTTCTTCATTTTATTTTAGATGTAAATGAATGCTTGTCAGTTGGAATATGTGGCTATGGTGCCAAATGTATAAACCTCCATGGTTCATTCAAATGCTTGTGTCCTGATGGCTATTCTGGAGATCCTTATCGAGCTTGTGCTCCAAACCAAATGAAATGCTCAATTGATAGTGATTGCCAGCTAAATGAGAAGTGTATACAACCTGGGGAGTGCGTTTGCCCTCCTCCATATTTTACAGACATCTCAGACCATAATAAGTGTAAAAGTGAGTTGATTATTTACACTCGATTTAAAATTAAATTATTAACTAATAATTTTATTGACTGGTTATGTTTATTTTTTACTAATATTCAGGCCCATGTGATCGATTCCCTTGTGGACTCAATGCCAAATGCACACCAAGTGACCCCCCTAAATGTCTCTGCGCAGCTGGTTTCAAGGGAGACCCACTCAAGGGTTGTGTTGATGAAGATGAATGCCTCAAGAATCCTTGTGGCTTGAGGGCTCATTGCATCAATGAAAAGGGGTCCTATAAATGTATATGCCCAGTTGGAACAAGTGGTGATCCTTACAGACTTGGCTGTGAGTAAATTTATGTATATGTTTTTTATTTAATTGTATAAATTGATTAAATCATCAGTAATTTACTTAAAATTCCATAAAAAAAAAAAAATGAAATATGTTCCATTTATAGGCACAGAATCTAAGGCAAAGACAGAGTGTCAAACTGACAATGATTGTGCTGGTCAATTGGCCTGTATGCATGGCAATTGTGTAAACCCTTGTAACTCATTACCATGCGGCAGAAATGCATACTGTGAGCCAGAAAATCATGCGGCTTGGTGTAGATGTGCAGTTGGCTTCATTGAGTCACCCAATGGCGATTGTATTTCCCGTAAGTTTCAGAAATATTTATTACAAAAGTTTTAATATGCATTTTTGCTGATTTTTTATTTACATTTGATCACTGAATACAAGTGTTTTACAAATAATCTGCACTCCTTTAATATATTTGCAGATATGTAGCCTAACTTAAATCGAAATTAAATTAACTTAAATATAAGTTAATTCAACTTCGATTTAAGAAATAATTATACTAAATTTTGATATATATATATACATCAAAATTTAGTATGATTATTTCTTTTATGATATAATACTGTGTAAAAATTATTTGCTCTAAAATAATTTTGTTTTTCTTAAAACTAATTCAAAATTTTACATTAAGGAATATGTTTTCAGCCTGTTCTGGATTTATTTGCGGAAAAGGAGCTCAATGTATAGTAACATCAACTGGACCTACATGCAAATGCACTGAAGGAACAAGGGGAAATCCTTTTGCTGGAGGAGAGTGTTCGCAAGATGTTTGCTCACCTTCAAAACCATGTCCATCTCATTATACTTGCATATCAGGAAGATGTAGAGAAAAATGTCAGGGCGTTATTTGTGGCCTTGGAGCAACTTGTGATCCAAATACAAATCAGTGTGTTTGTAATCCTCTTTTCATCGGAAATCCTGATCTTGTTTGTATGCCACGTGAGTAGTATATCAGAACATTTAATTGAAGAATTTTCCATATAAATGAAACATTTCTCTTCTTGGCCTTATACTAACTTTTATTATACAGAGTTTAATATTACATATATAAAATTCAATATTATATACATATATATACATATATATATATATATATATATATATATATTATATATATATATATATATATATACATATATATTTTTTTTTTAGCTGTTGCTGTTCCTATGTGTATGCCTACTTGCGGAAAGAATGCCCATTGTTCATATGGAATAAATGAAAACATTTGCATGTGTAATCCAGGCACCTCAGGTAATCCTTACGATGAATGTAAGGCACAAGAATTTGTTCTAACATGTGCCAAATCAACTTGTGGTAAAGGAGCTGTTTGTAGACAAGATGTTAATTCTATAGAATGCCTTTGTCCACCTGGCTATAAAGGAAATCCATATGTAGAATGCCAAGGTAGGTATCGATTTAATACAAATCTATTTGATTATCAAAAATTTAAATATTGTAAATTGAAATATTTGATTTTAAAATAGATATCAATGAATGTATTGGGGAAGCATGTGGAACCAATGCCATTTGTATCAATACACCTGGAAGTTATGACTGTCAATGCAAAGAAGGATATATTGGAAATCCATTTTCTAATTGCATGAGGCTAGCCCCGCAAGGTTGTCAAGATCCTTTAACATGCAGCTGCAGTAAAAATAATCCTTGTCCCACTGAGTAAGCTTAAAAAGATTCTAAAGTTCTTTTATTTATTAAAAAAATAGTGAAAAGTATCTTTATATAAAGTTTTTGTTTTCGTTTTATTTCAGATATACTTGTAAAAGGGGAAAGTGTAAAAATCAATGTGAAGGTGTGAAATGTGGACCTAGAGCAGCTTGTGTTTCAGGAAAATGTGTTTGTCCACCAGGTCTTGCAGGCAACCCCAATGACCTAAAGAAAGGATGCCAGATACAAGGGCAATGTACGAATGACTTTGACTGCAAAAATAATGAAATATGTTTTCAACAGGGTAAAGGTTTTCGCCAGTGTTTAGATGCTTGTAAGAAAATCCAGTGTGGTCCAAATGCTCTTTGTGTATCGGATAAACACAGGTCTTCTTGTATATGTGCTGATGGATATGATGGAGTACCCAGTGATTTGACCCTTGGATGTCAGAAAGAAAGAGCAGTTCCAAGGGAAGAATGTAGAAATAATGAGGATTGTTCGTCTGGAAGAATTTGTGCTATGAACCTGGAAGGGATCAAGGTCTGCATCGATAAATGCTGGAACATTGCATGTGGGGAGAATGAGGAGTGTTTTGTTGATGACAAAGGTAATGCAGCTTGTAAATGTAAAGAGAACTACATCAGAAACCCAATTCACTCAATATGTGAAAAACCTTCATTGCCTGAATGTGAAACAGATAACAACTGTAAAGACAAAGAAACATGTGGCCCTGATCCATTAGGAATTTTAAAATGTCTTGATGTATGTTCAAGTTTCACTTGTCCAATAAATGCTGTATGTGTTTCGGGTAATCACAAAGGACTCTGTCAATGTACTGTTGGCTACACCGGTAATCCTAATGACCGCAATGGATGTGTTCCAGCTCTTAAAGATACCTGTTCTCAGGATGCACAATGTTTGGAAACTGAAAAATGTAAGAAAGGAAGAAATGGAGCAATGACATGTCATCTAGCTTGTGAGGATGTGAGATGTGGACCAGGTGCAATTTGTGTGGCAAATAACCATGTTGGCCAATGTCAATGTCCTCCAGGACCTTACCTTGGGAATCCAGAAACAACAGGATGCAAGCAGGTTCATTGTGTTTTTAACACTGATTGTCCACATCATCAGTTGTGCAATAGATTATCAAATAGATGTTATGATGTTTGTGAAAATTATAAATGTGGAGACAACGCAGTTTGTATTGGTGAAGCACACAGAGCTGTGTGCCAGTGTCCCCCAGGATTTAAACCAAAGCCAGTCCCTGAAATTGAATGCGAGGCTGTGGATATCTGTGAAGTGAACCCTTGTCACCCTTCAGCAATATGTGAACCAGCACCATCAGTTGGCTATAGGTGCAAATGTCCACCAAACACAGTTGGTGATCCAATTTCTGGTGGTTGTATAACTGAAGGTAGTTGTCCCCATGGTGACAATGACTGCCCTGAATCTTCTGTTTGTCATAATGGACGTTGTGTAGATCCTTGTGAACAGGCTTGCGGTACCAATGCAATATGTACTGTTGTAAACAAGAAGCCTGTGTGTACTTGTCCTCCCAAGTTTCAACCAGCCTCAAGTGGAAAACGTGCCTCATGTGTGAGAGCAGCCTCACAGTGTGTAACTGATTCAGACTGTTTTGGAGACATATGTATAAATAATGAATGCAAAGGTAGTTTAAATCAGATTATATAATTATGTAGGTACCCATCATGTTTTGAACATCATTAACAGGTGTCGATTTGTTTTATAGCAATTTGCCGATCTTCAAATGATTGTTCTGTAGGAGAAAGATGTATTCAAAACAAATGTCAAATGCCATGTGTATCACATAGTCAGTGCTTGGAAGCACAAGCATGTGTAAATGGGATGTGCATGATAGGCTGTAGAAGCAACAAAGACTGCTCTAATGAAAACGCTTGCATCAATTATAAATGCCAAGGTAATTATATTAAACCACTCCAATTTATAATAACCTTAAGAATAAAAATGATAATTTATACCCTAATTTTTTGATTTTTTAGACCCATGTGGAACTGAAAGGGCATGTGGTGATAATGCCTTATGTACTGTTGAAAATCATGTTGCAATTTGCCATTGCCCAGTAGGATTCATAGGAAATCCTGATCAAGGTTGTATTCGAAAATTAGGAAACTGCCTTAGTTCAGAAGACTGCTTGAAGGATCAAATTTGTATTAATGGTGACTGCCAAGTACAATGTTCTGCAAATCATGAGTGTGCAACAGGAGAGAGATGCAGTGATGGAATATGTGTAAAGATATGTTTTGCTGCCAGTAATTGTTTGCCAGGACAATTATGTATCGATGCTGTCTGTAAACCTGGCTGTACATCGGACTCTGACTGTTCCAACAACCAAATCTGTCTTAGCAATAGATGCAAGTAAGTTTAGGGTGAATGAATTATTTTTCTTCCATAAAATGTATAGAATAATAAATCAATGTCTTTATACTTTTTTTTCTTTCTTTTTTTAGATGTAGCTCTGGTTATGTTTTTGAAGGGAACACTTGCCAAGATTTAAATGAATGTAAAGAAAATCCATGCCATCCGACAGCAAAATGTTACAACACGCTCGGTTCATTTAAATGCATATGTGAAAATGGTCATGTTGGAGATCCTTACAGTGAACCTGGATGCATCGCTCCAGATCATTGTCAAAATGACAATAATTGCCATGATTCACTTATCTGCCATGAAGGAAAATGTACTGATCCTTGTCGTTTAACAAAGGAAGGCCCTTGTGGTCCGAAAGCTCTCTGTCAAGTATTTGGACATTCACTTACTTGTTCATGTCCTCAGAGATATTTGGGAGATCCTCATGACCCAAGTTTAGGCTGTTTTAAAGTAGAATGCATTTCATCTGAAGATTGTCCTCTGGACAAGTTCTGTGACAATCAAGCCTACAAATGCATGAGTAAGTTTATTTAAATTTTTATTTTACTTTTACCAGTAGTTTCCAAAATATTTTAATCCTGTTCTATGATTCAATAATGTTTAGATCCTTGCGACTTGACAAATTGTGGCCCAGGAACATGTAAAGCAGAAAATCATAAAGGCATCTGTGAATGCTTTGCCGGTTTTAGCCAGGTGGAAAATAAATGCATTGACGAAGATGAATGTTCAAGAAAGCCTTGTCATCCTACAGCTACGTATGTTCAATTTCAACCAATATTTTTAATATGCTGTGCATTCCATTTTTTACAATCTAATAAATTATATTTTATCTATATAGAATTTCAGTTGTGTTTATCAACTTTTTCAGGTGTATGAATACTGTTGGAAGCTACTCATGTATGTGCGAAAGTGGTCTCATTGGAGACCCAATACATGGAGGTTGTCGTAAACCAGGTGAATGTTTCGAGAACTCAGATTGCCCTTCAACAGCAGCATGTATTGAAAATACTTGTCATGACCCCTGTCTTACTTCAGATGTCTGTGGCCACAAAGCAGCTTGTAAAACTTTTAACCACATACCAATTTGTTCATGCCCTGTTCGCACCACTGGTGATCCAAAAGTAAGAGATTACAATTAATACAAAAATGTATTAGATGTTAGAATACTAATACTTTAGTTTTGGTAGTCTATTGATTGTTTACTTTTAAAGGAATTTAAGTATATAGTCTATTCAACAAATATAATATATTAGGCAAATATATTTTTAAATATTTGAGGGTAACAAATTAAACAAAAGCTAAAACATACTTTCAGATAATGGTATTTTAAATAGTTCAAGTAAAACATTAGTTGAAGCTTATAAAATGTATTGATAAATAATATATCCGAGTAGTATTCCTAAAAATCTATTCACTAACTACATTTCCTGAAATGTGAGTAATTAGTTTTATTTAGATTAACTATGTCTATGAAACTTTACCATAATCAAGCAATGAGAGTAACCTCCTTCTTATGTTGCTCCTATTATCATTTCATTAGTTACTAGTGATTCTTGTGCCACTGGTTGTATATTTAATCTAACAATCTGGTTTCCTCTTATCAATCTATCAGTAATCATTGTTTTGAAAATCAATTGATTTATCTTGTGGTAATTTTGAGTTTCTAATGATAATACTAAATTATTATTGGTTGTTTTATTGAAGTGATAGGGTTGTTAAGACCAATTTATTATAGTTAAAGACTAATCAATATTAATACAATAATTTCTTTCAGGTTATTTAAAAATCATTATAATTGTTTAAAGATTATTAAATAATAATCCTTAAGAACTGGCATTAATGTCAAAGTAACTCTGATTTACAGATTTTGTTTCTTTTGATAAGTCCTGTATCCTTAGTTAAATCAATGATATTTTAGTATAGAAACTTATGTATGCTTACAGTTCAGTCCTAATAATTGGAACCTATTAGGAACAAGAGTCCAATCAGCTTGAGAAATTGTTTATTTTTTATTTCTGTTCCCATCTCATTACTGTTTTTAGGAAATTAAATTATAAATTAAAGTCCTTATTGTTTGAAGTCCAATTAAGTTTGAACAACTGATACAAATATTATCCAGTGCCTGATTTTGTGGTTCACCTTTGGCTTAAAAAAAAACAAAAACAGTTTGTACCAAAAGAAAAAATATTTAATTGATTTTATCAAATAAATATGCAAAGTTTGGAAAATAAGTGGACCATCATTTAAACGTTTCCCTCAATAGAGGTACAAGCGATGTCCAATTCCAATAGAAAAATCAATCTCAATAACTTATATATTATAACTTGAAGATTTCACGGTAGCTGTAAGATGATTAGAAACTACATAACAAATACATTAGAAAATGTAATGTTTCTTTAAATGCTTTCAACCAAGTTGAATTTATTATTATTATTATTTTGTTTGCTTTCTATTAAATTATAACTATTATTTTGTAACAAGATATTGAATTTGAAATTTCTGAGTTTAGAAATTATTCTAATACTTTAAACTTATTTTGCAGGTTAAGTGCAGCCAATTAGAATGCAGTGAACATACGGATTGTGCTCAAACATTAGCATGTTTCTCTGGGCGCTGTGTTGACCCTTGTAAAATAGACAATGTCTGTGGATCTAACACCGAGTGCTTAGCAGCCAATCATGATGCTGTTTGCTCCTGTAAACCAGGGACAACTGGAGATCCACATTTAGGCTGTGTTCAACTTCAATATTGTAGTACAAACTCTCAATGTCAGGCTGGAACAGTTTGCCATAATGGCATTTGCTTATGTATGTATAGTTAGTAATAGATTTCAATACAAATAAATTACATCAGGGATACTAATCTGTTTTTATTTATTTATTTTTTTTTAGCTGTTTGCAGTAGTTCAAGGGAATGTATCAGTGATCAGTTGTGCATTTCTAATGTCTGCCAGCCAACTTGCCATTCCAATTCCACTTGTCCTGATTTCCAATACTGCCAAAACAACATATGCCTTCGAGAGTTAAAATGTGAAGGAGATAATGAATGTGAAGATCATCAGAGATGCATAACTAATAGTATTGGTCAGGTTAGTAATATTTCTTTCCTTTGACCTGTAATTAAGATATATTATTTCTTTTATTTTAATGTATTCAATTTTTAATAAATACAATAAGTATAAAAATATTTCAGGCTGTCTGTGAAAATGTTTGCGAAAGCAGTGTTTTATGTGGAAGAAATGCTGAATGCACATCAAAAAATCATCAACCTATTTGTACTTGTAAGCCTGGATATCATGGCAACCCACAGGTTGGATGTCATCAGATAGAATGTAGGTCAAACCTAGACTGTTCTGATGATAAAATGTGTGAAGATTTTATGTGCAAAATATCATGTCTTGTTAAAAATCCTTGTGGACAGAATGCTCTTTGCTCAGCAGAAAGTCACAAACAGGTAGGAAAACAAACTATTTTAACTGTTATCTAATTAAAAATGAATTTTTAATTAATATTTTTGTTTCTCTAGGTTTGTTATTGTCAACCAGGCTATTCAGGAAATGCCTATCAAGGATGCACTATTGTTGACTTCTGTGAGTCAAGTCCATGTGGGCTTGGTGCCAGTTGTGCTAATTCACGTGGCTCTTATAAATGCCTGTGTCCAATAGGAACTGTTGGTGATCCTTATAAAGAGGGTTGTTCTGCTCCTGTAGAATGTAAAGTAAATGAGGACTGTCCAAGCGCAGCTATCTGTGTTGTCTCTGATGGTCATCCAAAATGTAGAGGTATGAATAAGTATTGTTTATACTTCAAAATATATGGTATGATGAATATCATAATATTTCTTAAATCATTAATTAATTATATTTAAACGTTGAATTTTTATATATTCAGATGTTTGTGAAACAACCAAATGTGGACCAAATGCAGACTGTATTTATGTAGCAAGAAAACATAATGGTGTTTGTTCTTGTAATTCTGATTATGAAGGTAATCCCAATGATCTGATCGTGGGCTGCCGTCCTAAACCAATTCAATGTGTTTCCAACAATGACTGTCCCCATAATACTAGATGTCATGGAAACATGTGCAGAAGTAAGTTACTTATTATTTTGTTTGTTCAGTGAAAATTTAAGAGGTTACTGTTTACTTGATATACAAATAAAAATAATTTACAGCATATAATTACATTTATGTACATGGTATATGTAAATAAACGAACATGTTACACATACTTGTTTAAAAAATAACAGTAATTACAAAGAGTGGGTTTTCAGGTTCTTGTCGATCTCATTCCGAATGCAATCTTGAGGAACAGTGCTTACTTGGTCATTGTACCAACCCATGCTTAGACAGCAGCGCATGTGGACTTAATGCACACTGTGACATTGTAGATCACCAGAAGCACTGCTCTTGTCCAGCTGGCTTTACTGGCAATGAATTCATTGAATGTGTTAGAGGTGCTTATTACATTGTTTTAGGTATATTTTATAAATGTTTTTTTTATACAAGAAAAGAAAGATTAAATGTTTATTTTGTTCTTTAGTACCTGTTTCATGTCATACAAAAGAAGATTGTACAAGGAACAACTCTTGTGTAAATAATGTTTGCCGACAAAACTGTGCAGCTGATAATGACTGTGCTCTAAATGAAAAATGCTTGAAAGGAAATTGCATTTGTAAGTTAAAAATCACTGTTAGTTTAGGTACTAATATACTAATATTGATGTTACAGAAAGATCAATACAATTAGGATTGATAAATTATTTGCCACTTTTATTGGATTTTTTTTATTAAAAAACTATTTTTGAATGTTAAACATTCATCATATGTTATAAATTTATAAATGTTATAAATGTTATAAATTTTTTTGAAATAACCAGATAAATATTTCTAATTGTCCTGTTGTAATGTTTTTTCTATATAACAGAAAAAAACGACTTATGCAGAAAACGTTAGGGATTTTATATTTAGCTGACTACCCCACCCTCTTTCTTTCAATTTCTCCTCTTTTTACTCAAGAATATTCCAGAAGCCCTTCTGCTCTGTCTCCTTAGCTGAATATCAACATGTTTCTTGTCTTACATTTTTAAAGTGTATATATATATATATATATATATGTAAGTTAAGAATAACATGTACTAATATCTGTGTTAATCCTTAGACTTAAGCATGTAAATAATGTAAAGATATAAATAGAGCATTAGAAGCGACAATAAATCAGTTGTTATTTATTAGTACATTGTGCGTTGTTCATTGCGTCCCCTTTCCTTTAATAAAATGGTTGAGTTCTCCCACTTCTCCATCATAGCCTTCAAGGTCGGCAACTGCTCTCCTTATATCCTGAGCCGTTACTGTTTTTATTTTCAGGAGTTCCAACGCATTTGCATGAGCAGCCGCGAGGGTCTCAGAAGGTATTGGTGGTATGTCCGTCATAATTTGTGAAACTTTTTAAACCAGAAAGAGAAAAAATAAATAAAACGAATGTCAAACCTGTTTGAACTTGAAGAAAAGTGAAATAAAAATACTGGAAAATCTTCTGATGTTCCCGGGTTGCGGCACCACTTACGATCGCCGAGAATAAAATGATAAAAAAAAAAAGGAAAGGGGACGCAATGAACAACGCACAATGTCTAAATAACAACTGATTTATTGTCGCTTCTAATGCTCTATTTATATCTTTACATTATTTACATGCTTAAGTCTAAGGATTAACACAAATATTAGTACATGTTATTCTTAACTTATATATATATATATATATATATATATATGTGTGTATGTATGTATATGTATGTGTGGGTGTGTGTGTGTTTATAATCTGTATGTTTAATAGAACTTCCATATGTTTTTAGACCTGATGATGAATGTTCAACATGAACTCACTGGTCTGAGTAAAAATTCTAATAGAGGTTGCAAAGAATTCATCAATTCTAATCACTATTTATGAGACCTATTTATATTACTAATAATACATTTCTTTCTTCATATCAATAAATTCAATTTTCCTTACATTTTAATTAAACAGTTATGTTATTAGAATGTTTGATTCTTGAATATTAGGAGCAGTAATTATTAAAAACTTATCTAATATTTTATTTCAGTAACATGCCGTGTGGACAATGACTGTTTTCTGGGTCACATATGCCTTCATAACATGTGCATGTTTGGCTGCCACTCAGATGATGATTGCAGTGCCTCCGAGTCCTGTAGGGATAATAAGTGCTTGAACCCATGCCTGGAAACTTCATGCGGTCCCAATGCTGCCTGTTCTGTAGCCAATCAGAGGGCTGTATGCTCTTGCCGTGCTGGCTTTGTTCCTAACCCATCAGCGAATATAGCATGCGTCCGTGCCCCTGCTCCTCCTTGCAAGGAAAATAGAGATTGTGCATCTGGCACTGTTTGTATGTCAGGTAAACTATGCTTTTTTAAATATATATATTTCTAAAATATTGATTTATGCTGAAATATATTTTTTGTATTACCATCATCAGAAACAACTTAATCAAGAAAATTAATTTATTATAGGAGTGTGTCGCCCAGTTTGTGCATCAGATTCAGGTTGCCTTGCTAATGAAAAGTGTGATCTCAGAACAAGAATATGCAAAGCAATATGTAGAAAAGATGATGACTGTCGATCTGGAGAGCTTTGCCAAGACTTTATTTGTACAGTTGGTTGTAGAAGTGATTTTGACTGCTCAGAAGATAAAGCTTGTGTTAACTCAAAATGCATAGGTACTTGTTTAAAAAATCAACAAGTCTGCTGAATAATTTAATTAATTGAAAAATATTTATTAATGAAATGAAAAATATTTTTTATAGATTTGTGTGACTCACCAACTGCTTGTGGAACCAATGCTGAATGTTCTATTAAAAACCATCAAAAGGTATGCAAGTGTTCTTCAGATCTTATTGGTGACCCTGAGATAAGTTGTAAGCATCCTGCACTTTTATGTTCCTTAAACAAAGACTGCCCTCAGAACACCATTTGCTATGGAGACAAATGCACTAACAAATGCAGCATGTAAGTTATATTCTGCAATTAGTTTGTTCATAAGCCTGTTTGATTTGGGACCATATTATAATTTGTGGTTCTGTTTCACAGAGACAGCCATTGTTTGTCAGATGAGAGATGCCTTGATGGTATATGTAAAACAGTTTGTAATAGTGACACGAAATGCAGAAAAGGTGAAATTTGTGAAAACAGAGTTTGTGAGTTGGGATGTAGGAGTGATATTGTTTGTCCACAAAATCAGGCTTGCATCAACAAACAATGTCGAGGTAAGCTAAGTGGTATTCCTTAAATTTATACTACAGGACTTCATTAATGTTTCAATTATTATTTGAATACTTGACAATTCATTTTAATTTGATTTCTGTTTTAACTACCATAGTTAAATTTCCATTAATAGCATGGAAATCTTTTGGGAAAGTTCAGAAAATTATTATAATTTAAAATTTGTCAATAAAAAGTTTGAAATTTCTGTGTTGATTATTTTCTTCAAGTAATTGTTTCACCTTTTTATGATTTGATGTATCTGTTTATAAAGGTAATATTAGAAATTTTCTTGGATTTCTTTTCATTAATTATTAAATAAGTTATGGAAATAAATAAAGTAACAAATAATTTATGTTCTCCAAAACTTTAATCAAATACAGTTCATCACTTTAGAAAGACAATAGTTCCTTATAAATTGAAGATAAATATTGATAATTATATAACTTGACATAAAATAACTTTTATGGACACAGGCAATCCTGAAACCAGGAAATTAATTTAGGATTAAGATAATATTTTTTATGGATTACCATATCTTCTCTAATCTAGGAACTGAAAATGTTAGTTAAATTTACATTTTCAGGTAGGAAAAACTATGCTGTTTTAGAATATGTTTCCTTGAAGATCATAAGTTTATTAAAATATAAGATTTCTAAATTATTTATAAATATGTTGTTTTGTTAATTAGATCCGTGTGAGGCTGCAACAACATGTGGCTCCTGTGCAAAGTGCATTGTAGTGAACCATGGGGTGCAGTGCAGTTGTCCCCAAAGCTACATCGGGAACCCACTGGTAGCATGTACCAAACCTCCAACAAGGTGCGATGGGTCTTGTGCCTGTGATAAAACCACTGGTTACTGTCTTGTCAACTGCTCAGTTAATAAAGAATGTGCTTGTGGCCAAGTCTGTTTGAAAGGTTTCTGTTCCACGACCTGCTCAACGACTAATCCCTGTCAAACTGTGAGTTTTCATGTTGAAAATCATATTTTATATTATTTCAATTTTGCTAAATATTATGTTTTTATACAACCATTAATTACTGAAACTTTTCAGGGCCAGATTTGCAGAGATGGAATTTGCACTAGTGGATGCTTTAAGGATAGCGATTGTTCAAATGATCAATCATGCAAAGACAATGTTTGCCGCGATCCTTGTGAATCTGGACAAAGCCCCTGTGGTGTCAATGCAGAGTGCAGGGTTTCAGATCATAGAGCTATTTGCCTTTGTCCTGCTGGAACAAGGGGTGATCCAACACGTTCTTGCAAGCCTTTCTCATGCTTAAAGGATGAAGACTGTGAAGGAGGTATCATACTGTTATGAGTAGTATATAATTCTCAGATTTCAATCAGCCAAAGTTTCACAATTTATTTTATTATTTCGACAGGCAAATCATGTGGTCAAGACAATATATGTAGAAATCCTTGTTTACAAGGTAGACCATGTGGACTCAATGCCCAATGCAAAGCTGAAAATCGCAGGGCGCTTTGCTCATGTCCACCAGGTTTTCATGGCAATCCTCTTCTTGTTTGCAATCCAGGTAAGTAGTTACTATAATGTTACTGTTTATTCATACCCGTTTATAAACAAAAATGTTTTGTTTTACAAAAATTGATTAGAATTATTATTAAATGATAAAATAACATTTTAGGAACAGGTGATACATGCAGTCGAAACCCATGTGGACAAAATACTCGTTGCAAAGATGTACCTGGCGGATATGAGTGTAGTTGCGCACCTGGTTGCTCTGGGGATCCTTACAGAGGCTGTGTTTGTCAAGATAGGAGAGTTGATGACCGTTGTGCAAATGTAAAATGTGGAATGAATGCAATTTGTAAACCATCTGGAAATACGTATCAGTGCATATGTCCTCCTGAATATCCACTTGGAGACCCAAATAATAGATGTTCGTAACTTATTCATTTGCTTATTCATATTATTTTATTTATTATTATTATTATTTTTTTTTTTTTGACTGGGTGACTTTTTTGGTGTAACTTTTTTTCACAGTCAAAAATGTAATATTTTGACAAGCTCCAGCTCTGTTTTTGTTGCTCGGATAGAAAATTTGTATTAACAGATTTCTTATCATAAATTTAATGGAGAATATTTTTTGTTATATATCATTTGCCACTAGCACCTACCATTTAGGAACTATATTGGTTTGAATGAATAAAGTCACGTATGCCTAAATTTTTTACTTTAATTTAAAAGCAGTAGATTATAGATAGATCCAGTAGATTATAGTATCCAGTAGTGAATTATAGATCCGTGATCTATAGTTTTTCCCAATCAGGGAGAATTTTTTTATTTTGTGCCCAACAAATTTTAAATAAATTACTAATAATTACTTAAATAAATTACTTAATTAATTTAAGTCTGAATCTTAAGAAATAATGTTTCTTCTCCATGTATCGTTGATATTAATTAATTCATATAAATGTCTTAAAAACTGTTACAAGAAACTATTTTGAGTTTCTATTAGATTCTTATATTATTAGGATTACCATTCATTTGGAAAAATATAATAATACTAGCATCCCCGTTGCGGCTTTGCCCACCCTCATAAGTAAAGATAATTTCAACTAAAAATTAAAGTTTTATTTGTTTATCGATAAGATTCTTGTATTTTAGCATGTGGTTGAGCATTATTTCTTCAATGATTTTTCCCCGCATAGCAGTAATTATTAATCTAGTTATAATTGCACTGATTAGGTGGTTGAAGATTACGTAAAAGCACCATTAGACATAAAAATTTTAATTTTAATGTATGAATTGGTAATCAAGATGGATAAAGACTATTTAGAAACTCTTGCAGAAAATAAACTGCATTATCAGTGCTTACAGCAAAAGGCCTGTGGATCATATTTTTACACAAGATTTAAAAAAGCAAAGGATCGACATTTTGATTTAGTAATAATTTGAATTCGGCAAAAATAACTTTATTGATTTCATCTGGTTGGATGTTGATTTCGAACTATAAAACTATATGACAGTGTGGCAAACCTCAGACCTACCTCTCAAAATTGTACATTTAAATTTTAGTTATTGTAAATTTTACCTTTGCAAAACCTTCCTAGAATTATAATAATTATTTATTTAGATGTCAGTACAGATAGACTTAATTTACCATTGTAAACTCTATTGTGGAATGGTGCTATACACAATCGGTCGATTTTCAAGCTTCACTGGGATCCACATATCGCACACCATATTTAAATTTTTTTTTAATGATTTTCTTGATAGTTTAATAAGTAAATTTTATCATAGATTTCAAGCTCTTTTGTAACCTCTTGTGTAGAATGGCACTCGCCACCTATCGGTCAATTTTCAAACTTCACTGTTGTCCACATATTATCTTTTTTTAATGAAAAATAAATTAAAAATCAGTAGATTTTAATATTGCTAAACCTTCTTGGAACTATGAAGATGATGTAGTTAATATTTAGTACAGATTGGTTCAGTAGTATTCGCGGTTAGTGATCACAAACGAAAAATGGCTTGTCCTTTTATATAATACTAGAAATTATTATTATAGTAAATTTTCTAATTGTAAATCTTTCAAGAACTATGAAGATGATGCAGTTGAAATTTGGTTCAGATAGGTTCATTAGTTTTACTAAAACGCTATTGTTGCTTGCCACATATTTATAGCTTTTTGGATAACAATTTAATTGAATTAAGTAATTTTATTATAAATTTCTAGCTATATTTAACACTGGATCATTGTAACCTCTCTTGAATAGCGCTCACTTTACTGCACACCACATATTTATCGCTTTTTAAACAGTAATTTAATAGGAAATATGTAAATTTTATTATTGCTAAACCTTCCTTGAACTATGAAGATAATGTAGTTATATTTGGTACAGAATAGTTCTATAGTTTTCGTGGTTAGTGATCACGAACGGAAATGGCTTGTCCTTTTATATATAACTTCATCATCCCCCGTCGAGGCTTCGCCCTCTCTCATAAGTGAAGATCTTAGGTAATTTTAACTAATAAGTGATTTTTTTTTCATGTTTATCGATAAAAATCTTGTATTAAAGTGAGCAATTGAAAATTATATGTTTGATAATATTTTCACGCATAGCAGTCATTATTAACTTGGTTAAATTTAGATTGATTAGGTTTTAGAAGATAACATAAAGCATAATTAGATATTCAATTTTCAATTTTAATGTATGAGTTGGAAATCCAGATAGACAGAGACTATTAAGAAACTGTTGCATACAATGGACTGCATTATCAGTGCTTACGACTAAAGGTTCAAAATTCCTATTTTTACACAGAATATTAAACAGCTGAGGATCGGCATTTTGATTTGTAATAATTTTCATTCGACAGAAATAATGTTATTGATTTGATCTGGTTGAATTTTAATTTCAAACCATAAAAGTATGTGATAGTGTGGCAAAACCTGTTTCTAACACTCAACATCGTATATTTAAATTTTTATTGTTGCTAAATCTAGAACTACAAAAATGATCTAGTTAAAATTTGGTATATTTTACTCCATGCAGCCGTTTTAATAACAATTTAATTGAAAAAAAGTAAATTTTATTATCAATGTCCAGCTCTATGTAACACTGTGCCTTTTAACCTTTCATGTTGATGGCAATTGCCACCATTTTTGAACTTCACTGTTATCGACTTATTATTCATTTTTCAATAAAGAATTAGTTGAAAATCATTAGATTTTACTATTGCTAAACCATCCTATAAACATGATATAGTCAAAATTTGGTAGAGATTGGTTCAGTAGTTTTTGGCGGTTAGTGATCACAAACAAAAAATGGCTTGTCCTTTTATATAATAGTATAAACTTATACTGCCATATGTTAGAATCGTATAGAGCTAACAGATAATTGTGACTTGCAGATAATATACAAATAATTTTACGACTATAAATTAAGATATAAGCTATCCTATCTCTCTTGTTGGATCAAACTGCACACGGTGTGCAAATTTGATTAAAATCGGTTCAGTAGTTTAGGTGTCAGCGTGCCCCAAGAACGTGATATGTATAAGCTATCCTATCTCTCTTGTTGGATCAAACTGCACACGGTGTGCAAATTTGATTAAAATCGGTTCAGTAGTTTAGGTGTCAGCGTGCCCCAAGAACGTGATATGTAATTTATATATATTAAGATTGTATTACAACAAAAACTTATGAGTTCTGTGCTATAATTTAAATAAGCAATTAATAAACACAAATTTAGAATGGATTTTTACAATCTTGCTGTTTCAAATGGCTATCAAAATGCAATGTTATTTAGCATTGTTTTACTATTTATAACATATAAAATGATTTTTGCTCTTTGGAATAATTTTATTGGCTTATTCACCCATTAATTTTTCACTTTATTTTATGAGTCTGGTTAGAAGAAAGTGGGGAAATTTACATTGCTATGGGGTTCATAAAGCCTGTGAGAGGCTGCAGTGCTTTTCTTTGTATGCCACCATATGAAGGAGATAGGCGAGTAACCCAGCTGAAAAAAAAACTGATTATCATTGTTTTTATTAATTGATTAAAATTAAACTTTACTATTGATGCTGAAGGAATAATGAGATTATTATTTATTGGTTTCTGAACTCAGATCAGATAATATGGTTATTATATAATGTTGAACATATCTTCTTTAATGTTTGATAGGGAAAATCTGATAAATTATGTAATTTAAGGCCAGCCACACGCACCAACTTGTCTGCACAAATGTTTGCACAGACAAATGGGTGCGTGTGGACCGGAAAACTGAGGAATTTACTTTATTGGTGTGGTGGTTTGAGGTAAAGAGCATAAATATTTGCACAAACCACAGACAAGTCGTTGCGTGTGGACATCGACAGTTCAAACTTCGCTTTAAACCTTTGTCATTTCCTGTTGTTTTCATGCATCGCATTGACTACACACACTGTGATGGCAAATCTTTGTCAATGTTCTAATGAGTTTTCAACCGAGTTTATTGAACTGTACAAATGTTTTCCGTGTTTGTGACGGGTGAAGTCAAAGGAGTATAGTGACCGTGACTAAAAAAATCTGGCTTATGACGCTTTGGTGGTGGAACTATCACACTCAAAGCTTGTTTAGACATGATGGTTGTAAACACCATGTCTTTATAGCTTCTTCCAGTTGCCAGATACCGTAAAGTTGTGATCAGTCATGTGGGAAAACAAGCTTTTCTCTTGCACGAGTTTTGTTTTTTTATTAGAGGAGTTGGGTGTAGTTCCGCAGACACGCCCCCATTTTCAAATGCCTATTTCTTCCATGTCACTCTACCAAAACATAAATCTAATTAGTGCTATTTAATCTACATTTAACCAATTTTATTCTCATACTTAATTATTTAAAGTGTATACAATTATTATGTTGAAAATATTAATTTAAAAAAGTTGGGGGTGTCTGCGGTACTATTTACCTAGGGAAAAAGTTCCATAGACGCCCCCAGCCCTTTGCTACATAAAATGATGTTAAAATATTATCTTAGGTCACAACTAAAATTCAAGGATATTTTTGTTTATTGTTTATTGTGTCACCGATTTAATCTCTAATCTCAAACCCACTATATCAACAAAATAATCTTTTGTGTAAAAAAAAATCAATGTAACTCTTAATATCACTGTGGCAAGAAAATATAATCGAGGAAGGGTTGTGGACGGGAGTTGGATTCTGGTGATGATAGAACAGGATGGGCAAAAAAAGTTCCGGATGGAAATTTGCTCCCACAATAAGCGTGACGCTGCAACTTTGCTACCTCTGATCATATAAAATGTCAAACCAGGAAGCACTATCATTACAGACAAATGGAGAAGCCACACACAGCTTGCAAAATTGAGACACACCCACCAGACAATGAACCATAGCTTGCATTTCATAGATCCTAATCCATTGTCCCACACTCAAAACATAGAATCACCGTGGAGATCAGCCACCATAATGCAGGCGGAAATCATTCCCAAAATTTATATTCACACTTGTATGAATATCTTTGGAGACGAGCTGTTAGAGACCCTAAAAAAGATGTGTTTGATGGATTATTATATTTAATTATAATCTAAACTTGTAAATAATATTTTTTCCTCGGGTGCGTCTACGGAACTTTTTCCCTTGGTAAATAGTTCCGCAGACGCCCCCAACTTTTTTAACATAATATTTTCTACCGGATAACTTATAACACTTCAATGAGTTCAATATTAAACAAAAAATTGTCAAATGTAGATTAAATAGCACTAATTGGATTTATGTTTTGGTGGAGTGACATGGAAGAAATAGGCATTTGAAAATGGGGGTGTCTGCGGAACTACACCCGAGAAGTTACTAATCTCAATAAATTATTGTATGTATCAATGTCCATGTGCAAGTAATTTTGCCAGTCCTCAGGTTCACTACCCAATTCACGAAGCAATTTTACATGAGACAATTGTTCTCTTTTTATTGGGTTGTTTCACATGAAATGTCCGTTTTCAAGGTAAAGGGATTCTAGTAAAAATACAATATGAAAACAATATAATTTTATTCGAAGTATTTACCTTCTTTTTCTACACATTTTTCCCAACGTGACAACAACTTTTTTATCCCGGATTTGAAAAACTCTGAGCTTTGAAGTGAAACAAAATTTGAAAACGCACTTTTGATTTCAGCATCATTTGCAAAAATTTTTCCTCTGCAGAGTTGTCTAAATTCCTGAAAAGGTGATAATCTGTTGGAGACAAGTCGGTAGAATATGGTGGGTGCGGAAGAACTTCGTACCTCAGCTCTTTATTATACAATTTATGCATGGTAAGTTTTGAAACGTGGGGTCTAGCGTTGTCGTGTAGGAGTATAGGGCCCTTCCGATTTACCAATCCAGGTTGTTTTTTCAATAATTTTTCGTGCATTTGGCCAATTTCATTGCAGTAGGTTGTAGAGGTAATGGTCTCACCTCTAGGCAAAAAGGAATAATGTATGATTCCAGCCATGGACCACCATGCTGTAACCATCAATTTTTTCGGGTGCAAATTTGGTTTTGGCATTTGTCCTGGGCTTCCGTCGATGTCTAACCACTGCCAACGCCTTACAGATGTTTCTAGCAGCCTCAGCTGCTGAACGACCTAGTTTAAACTCATAAAAAAATGTTACACGAAAATCGCGTGTTTCCATGTTCATATTTGAAGGTATACTAAACAGTGTGTAATTGATTGGGAAGCTAATGTTTATAAAAGAAAAGTAGAGGATTAGTAACTGCTTGATTATGATATGTGAACTTTGGAAGTAAACAACAGAGACTCGCAAAATCCTCTATGTATTTCAAATATTATAAAATCGGACATTTCATGTGAAACAACCCAATAGTAACCAATGTCTAGACCAAATTAAACGTTGCTTAGATTTAATTATTTTACCTTTATTTCGTTTTTTCCTAGCAAGACAATGCAAAAAGCGACCACAACAACACTTCCTCCATGATTACTTTCTGACTGATTTGAAAAAGATTTGTGCTGAAAACTGCCCGTGTAGACACATTTTCATACCACACGCAAACCTGGTTTGCGCAAACATTTGTGCAGACAAGTAGGTGCGTGTGGACCGGCCTTTAGATCAAAATGTATACAGGAATATTGGTGTCCAAAATAACTGATCCATATGAAAAACAAACAGTTTGGCATAGATTGATAAACAAGATAAGATATTGTATCTCTTACACTCATATATACATCATACATACATATATATATATATATATATATATATATATATATATATATATATATATATATATATATATATATATATATATATTCTTTTATCGGTCTTCTCTTCCTTATTTCATGATCTTAATATTCTAGCGTATCTTTAATATGCATCTTGTTATTGATTTTTATTTAAGTATTGCTATTAATTCTTGTAGGTATTAAGCAAGGGGACTGCAGAACACAGGGCTGTGGTGTTAATGCTGTATGTACTGAAATTAAATTAGATGAATTTCAGTGTAAGTGCCCTCCGGGTACAAAAGGAAAACCTAATGTTCATTGCAAACCAGGTTAGTGAAATATTGTATATGATTACTCAGACACAAAATGTCCTCTTTCATTGTCTTATCATGGCAATTAAATATTTGTGTTTAAAAAGACAGTAATCCATTATAATAAGACTGAACCACAAATGCCTCTCAATTTTACACCAAATGATCTCATTTTCAATGTGAATAGTGCATGTAATTAAACGGGATAATGTAAAAGCATGCTTTATCTCTATTGTACAGTGTAATTATTATATTTGGTTGGGGAAATATCTTTATGATTGGAACTGTACATATTGTAAATTTAAATTACTTTGGGTTTCTTATTTTGTGAGATGTTCAAAAACAGTATTCCAATCTGACTTTTTGCTGACTGTCTTTTACTGGTTAGCAATTCATAACGGTATTGGAACTAGTATTGGAACCGATAATTTTTTGTTCAGTAGATTTCTTTTTTAAGAGATAAATTCTATAGCCTATTTATTATAATTAAGATTAAACTACAGAATATAAAATTATTACAATCTTGTAAAATAAAATTATTTATATTTTTTTAATTATTTATATGTTTAGGTTTAGTTAACGAGAAGGCAGATTGGGAACTGTGAAAGCGATCAGTCTCACAATGTAGTTAATAAATTTTCCTAATTTTGGCAATGGGATTAGCTTCTCTATGTTTTAGATAATAATTTAATGTCTGTGGTTGTTAGTCTCACTATTTTTTTTTTTTTTTTTTTGTTTAGTTATTATTTTTCTCAATCTCCTCTTCTTTTAATGATGTTTTCATTTGTATCAATGATCTATTTATGTTTTAATTAGAGCATGATTGAAATCCTTTCACAGTTCCTCTCTTAAGCAGTACTTTCTAAATATTTTTGCTTAATGATTCATAAAGTAATATATTTCTAGTTGTTTGTGGTATAAATAAATATATTTACATATGTGTTTCAAAGATTCTTTTGCTTGCTAATTGTAAATATATATAATTTAAATTTATTAGTCATAAAAATAACTTTTCAGAAAATTAATCACATTGATTAATTTCACCTTGCTATCATTTCTATAAATAACTTGGTGGAGTTAGCTGCAATGTGCATCATGCTTCATCTTGTTATGATCATAGTTATCTATTAACAATTTACTTTTTATTTAAGTAAAAGTTTATAAGATTTTTTTTTTATATGAAAGTAACATATTTTTACATAAAATTTCAGTTTAAAATTTTGGTTAATTTAGTAATGATAATAAATGAATCTTTGTCAATTACATCTAAATTTTTTATATCACCCTATCCTATAACTTTGAGGAAAAGTTTTAGCTATAGTTATAATTATAACTAAAAAAAGAAATTACATTATTTTTCAAAATTATATATAACAGCATGAAAGGATTTATCAGATTCCACTAAGATCATGTATAGAAATTATGTAAGGATGCCTATGAATTTTCAATAAAAGCAAACATTCAGAAACTGCTGCTTTAATCATTAATCTGCTTTCTCTCATATTATTACTGGATATGTGGTACTGATTGGAGCTGACTGGCTCGGTAGAGTGCGAGAGTCACGAGGACTGCCCTGCTGAGAAGGCTTGCATCAATCAGGAGTGTATAGAAGTTTGCAGCCTACGGGAGTCTTGCGGGTTGAACGCACTTTGCCAGCCTGTACTTCATCATGCGCGCTGCTCTTGCCCTCAATGTCACTCTGGAGACCCTCAAGTAGCCTGTACCCCAGATCCAAAATGTCAAGCCACAACCCCTGTACCTCTAGAATTGAAGTGTAAAACTAACCACCAATGTCCAAGTAGCCTGTCTTGCTATATGGGGGAGTGCCGTGACCCTTGTCTCATGTCAGGCCCAACTTGTGATCCAATTAAAAAGTGTCAGGTGAGAAACCACAGAGCCGAATGTGTGTGTAAATATGGTTTCTCTCTGAGTGCATCAGGTGAACTCAGTTGTGCTCCACAACAGGCCCAATGTAAGGAAGATAGTGAATGTCCTTCCAATGAAGCTTGCATACATTCCCATTGCCAGAGCCCGTGTACTCCAAGCCATTGCTCTGACAATAGAGCTTGCTTAGTTTCCAACCATCAGGCAATTTGTGTATGTATGAAAAATTGCCACGCCGAAGTTTCAATTTGTTTAAAAGATGCAGGTTGCCCTTCGAACCTTGCTTGTCGTAGCTATCAATGTGTCGACCCATGTTTAAATGCGACCTGCCCGCAAGACGCCCCTTGCTTTGTTGAAGATCACAAAGCTGTCTGCAAGTTTTGTCCCCAAGGATATACTGCTGATCATAAATACGGATGCCTTAAAGGTAAACTAATTGATTGTCATGATTACTCCCTTATTCTAATTTCATTAATGTTTTTCTTTTCTATAGAAAACTAAAAATTTTCTTACATTAATATTAACAAAAGTGCATACTGATTTAGATAGTTTAAAAAATACATTTTTTGTGATAAGTGATTCAAGTATTTCTTATAAAAAACCAAAAATATTAAATTTCAAGATCCTCTTTTAATGATTGAAAATGTATAAAACTAATGTAAAAGTATTAACTGTTAATGATTAATTTGTAATTTTAAAACTACATATATGCTATATTAAAGGAAAAATAGTTTCAAGTTTAGAAAATAAATAAAAATACATAACAATCTGTTTTCATCGTAACTCGTGAAAGACCTTCTGTAGGAAAGCTGGCCCAGATACAGGTGCCTGATTTTTGGTGTATGATAGTCTTGGTAGATGTTGTGGTCAGCACTATGCTCTAACTATTAGATTTATCTTGTGTTTCTAAACATTCTTAAAGCTATCAAAGTCTATCAAAATATTATTCTCTCTTCCAAAAATCCAACCGACTTTATATTCAGTTAATATTGAATACGGAGGATATCAAGTACTCTATTCACTTGTTTAACTTGTTTGCAAATATAATAAGTTATGCGGTTATCTTAGCTCAGTCAAATGATAATTTTTTTTATTTTGTTGCGTTGCTTAATTTATGTTTTTATCAAGGATCTTGCAATTTATTAGTTAACATAAGCTATTGATTTATGTTGTGGCACTTTCTTAAAGTTATCTTAATATTTTATAATATATTAGAAAAGTGGAGTAATTTGGAGTCAATAGATCTATTATTTACTATTGTAGTTTCATTTACTAATATATATGTTAATTGATATTTATACTAACAAGTAGATTTGTAATTATAGAATTTGTTTGTAAGATACATAGTATAATGGCAGTGTTAATGTTTGCTTTAGTTTACTTTTAAATAACAACCTTTTGTGGCTTAACATCCTATTCACATCGGATATATTTCAAATGAATTAATTAATGTATTTTAATTTTAAATGTTTTAATAAGGCCTTTCATTTCAATTTTTAATTAAATTCAAATTTTATTTTAAATAATTATTTACTCTTTTCGCAATAGAAGTTTCAATATCAATTCTAAATGTCTGGTAATTTTTATGGCTGGGAGAAGAAGGATAGTCAGGAACATTGTTTGATTGTATTCTTGTTAATTTAATTGAATTTCCTTGAAATATTAAAAGAACTTAAAAGCATGTATTGGATTTCAATGAAATACTTCCCTTTTTTAGTGGTTAAATAATATAAAAGAAGTTTTCTCGTTTGAAAACAAACATATTTATTTTAAGAGTATTTCATAAAGTGTTCATCTATTATAGGACATTATTTTTAAAAATAATAATAATAATTATTACATGATTTAAAAAATTCAAAAGTTATAATTTATAAATCTCATTAATGACAGTTATAGTTTTACATATGTAACCCATATGATTTGATATTATATTGAAGTTGATCGCCTGAATTGTATTTTCTTATATGTAGTTAGTTAATGGTGTGGAAAGTGAATGATAAATAGCTTTAGTTGGTTTTAAATCTTGATTCAAACATTAAACAATAAGTACTAATAATTCTAAAAACCTTGAATAATTCTTTATAAAACATTAACAAAGAATTGAAGATATAATATTATTTATTAATTACTTTAGTCCAATAATTTTTGTGAATAAAGTAGAATTCACTATTGTACATAAATAGATCCAGTTTTGAAGCATGACAGTATTATAAAATATTATTAATGGTCTTGTAAATATTTTGGTAAAGGAATCAGCATTAAAATTAATATAGCTTTTAATACATATTAGAAATAAAAATGTATATAAATACCATATTATATATTCACAGCAAATGTCAGCTGTACAGCGGATAATAACTGCACAGACACACAATCCTGCGTGAAAGGAGAATGCACCAATCCATGCACAACCAACAACACTTGCGGTCTCAATGCGGTTTGCTCTGTACAAGCACACAACATTATATGCAATTGTAAAATAGGTTATGAAGGTGATCCTAAAACAAACTGTTACAGCATTACAAAACCTACCTCAACTCCATTCCCAGAAACCGAATCAACTCCTTACATCCCAACTGAATTGACAACTTTTCCTGTTATGACCCAATATCCTCAAAAACAAACTACAACAATGGAACCGACTGAAAGCATAACAATTCCATTAACAGAGCCAGAACCTGAGAGAGAAGATGAGACAAAAACAACACACCTATCCTCAACAATCCCTTACGAAAAATCGGTCACTGAAAGAACAAGACTTTCCCCAATAACAAAAGAGATAGATACTACAATAGGAACAACAGAAAGAAAACCTGAAACTTACACCACTACGGCTAAAATATCGATAGGAAATGAAACTAAACCAACTTCCTTTTACCCAACAGCAACAATGCCAATGATGTATGATACATTACCAAATATAACAGAAACAATAACCACACCTGCAGAAATGACATCTACTATTTTTGAAACTAAATCTTCTCAGCCCATAACCGAAGCATCCTTATCCACTATTTCTGAACCTGAGGCTTCTCCGTCTGCTGCATTCTCTCCAACTACTCAAGGAGGTACTGAAGAAACACAAACTGCTTCTTTTGTAACATTTCCAACAACAGTTACTTACAAATCAACAGCTACAGTTGAAGAAGGTGCTAGACCTACTGAAGCAACATTAGCCTCTGTTTCTGAAACTGAAACTACAGAATATGGAACATACACTCCTAAGGCTGAAGGAGTTACTAAAGAAACACAACCAATTGCAGTTTCCTCTACTCCTTACCCACACACTGTTGTTTATGAAAATGAACCTACAGTGAAGGAAGCCACTGCATCTACTGTGACATCCTCCATATCTGAAACTGAAACGTCTCAACCAATTACAGTCTCACAAACTACTCCCGAAGGAGCTTATAAAGAATCGAAACCTGTTTCTATTCCTATGTATCCAACTATGGTAACTTACAAATCACCGGCTACAGTTAAAGAAGGTGCTAGCCCTACTGAGGCAACATTAGCTACTGTTTTTGAAACTAAGCCGACTCAACCTGTTTCATTCTTTCGAACTACTGAAGGTGTTACTGAAGAAACCCAACCTCCAACTATTTTTTCTGTGAAATATCCAACAACTATAACATACAAATCACCAGCTACAGTTGAAGAAGGTGCTAGACCTACTGAAGTAACATTAGCCACTGTTTTTAAAACTAAACCAACACAGCCTGTTACATTTACTCCAACTACTAAAGGAGGCACTCAAGAAACCCAACCTCCAACGATTTCTTCTGTGACATATCCAACGGTAGTCACATACAAATCACCAGCTACCATTGAAGAAGGTACTAAACCTACTGAAGTAACATTAGCCACAGTTTCTGAAACCAAGGCTACTCCTTCTGTTGCATTTTCCCCAACTACTAAAGGAGGCACAGAAGAAACCCATCCTCCAACGATTTCATCTGTGACATATCCAACAACAGTCACATACAAATCACCACCTACCATTGAAGAAGGTACTATACGTACTGAGGAAACATTAGCCACAGTTTCTGAAACCAAGGCTACTCCTTCCGTTGTATTCTCCCCAACTACTACAGGAGGCATGGAAGAAACCCAACCTCCAACAATTTCTTCTGTGACATATCCAACAACAATCACATACAAATCACCAGCTACCGTTGAAGAAGGTACTAGACCTACTGAAGAAACATTAGCCACAGTTTCTGAAACCAAGGCTACTCCTTCCGTTGTATTCTCCCCAACTACTACAGGAGGCACGGAAGAAACCCAACCTCCAACAATTTCTTCTGTGACATATCCAACAACAACCACATACAAATCACCAGCTACCGTTGAAGAAGGTACTAGACCTACTGAAGAAACATTAGCCACAGTTTCTGAAACCAAGGCTACTCCTTCCGTTGTATTCTCCCCAACTACTACAGGAGGCATGGAAGAAACCCAACCTCCAACAATTTCTTCTGTGACATATCCAACAACAATCACATACAAATCACCAGCTACCGTTGAAGAAGGTACTAGACCTACTGAAGAAACATTAGCCACAGTTTCTGAAACCAAACCTACCCCTTCCGTTGCATTCTCCCCAACTACTACAGGAGGCACGGAAGAAACCCAATCTCCAACGATTTCTTCTGTGACATATCCAACAACAGTCACATACAAATCACCAGCTACCATTGAAGAAGGTACTAAACCTACTGAAGAAACATTAGCCACAGTTTCTGAAACCAAGGCTACTCCTTCTGTTGCATATTCCCCAACTACTAAAGGAGGCACAGAAGAAACCCAACCTCCAACGATTTCATCTGTGACATATCCAACAACAGTCACATACAAATCACCACCTACCATTGAAGAAGGTACTATACGTACTGAGGAAACATTAGCCACAGTTTCTGAAACCAAGGCTACTCCTTCCGTTGTATTCTCCCCAACTACTACAGGAGGCACGGAAGAAACCCAATCTCCAACGATTTCTTCTGTGACATATCCAACAACAGTCACATACAAATCACCAGCTACAGTTGAAGAAGGTACTAGACCTACTGAAGAAACATTAGCCACAGTTTCTGAAACCAAACCTACCCCTTCCGTTGCATTCTCCCCAACTACTACAGGAGGCACGGAAGAAACCCAACCTCCAACAATTTCTTCTGTGACATATCCAACAACAACCACATACAAATCACCAGCTACCGTTGAAGAAGGTACTAGACCTACTGAAAAAACATTAGCCACAGTTTCTGAAACCAAAGGCTACCCCTTCCGTTGCATTCTCCCCAACTACTAAGGAGGCACGGAAGAAACCCAACCTCCAACGATTTTTCTTCTGTGACATATCCAACAACAGTCACATACAAGAAACAGCCACAGTTTCTCACCAGCTACCATTGAAGAAGGTACTAGACCTACTGAAGTCACATAACATTAGCCACAGTTTTCTGAAACCAAGGCTACTCCTTCCGTTTATTCTCCCCAACTACTAAGGAGGCACGGAAGAAACCCAACCTCCAACGATTTCTTCTGTGACATATCCAACAACAGTCACATACAAATCACCAGCTACCATTGAAGAAGGTACTAACTACTACTGAAGAAACATTAGCCACAGTTTCTGAAACCAAGGCTACTCCTTCCGTTGTATTTTTCCCCAACTACTAAAGGAGGCACGGAAGAAACCCAACCTCCAACGATTTCATCTGTGACATATCCAACAACAGTCACATACAAATCACCAGCTACCATTGAAGAAGGTACTAGACTACTGAAGAAACATTAGCCACAGTTTCTGAAAACCAAGGCTACTCCTTCCGTTGTATTCTCCCCAACTACTACAGGAGGCACGGAAGAAACCCAACCTCCAACAATTTCTTCTGTGACATATCTAACAACAGTCACATACAAATCACCAGCTACAGTTAAAGAAGGTGCTATACGTACTGAAGGAACATTAGCCACAGTTTCTGAAACCAAGGCTACTCCTTCCGTTGTATTCTCCCCAACTACTACAGGAGGCACGGAAGAAACCCAACCCCAACAATTTCTTCTGTGACATATCCAACAACAACCACATACAAATCACCAGCTACCGTTGAAGAAGGTACTAGACCTACTGAAGAAACATTAGCCACAGTTTCTGAAACCAAACCTACCCCTTCCGTTGCATTCTCCCCAACTACTACAGGAGGCACGGAAGAAACCCAACCTCCAACGATTTCATCTGTGACATATCCAACAACAGTCACATACAAATCACCAGCTACCATTGAAGAAGGTACTAAACCTACTGAAGTAACATTAGCCACAGTTTCTGAAACCAAGGCTACTCCTTCCGTTGTATTCTCCCCAACTACTACAGGAGGCACGGAAGAAACCCAACCTCCAACGATTTCATCTGTGACATATCCAACAACAGTCACATACAAATCACCACCTACCATTGAAGAAGGTACTATACGTACTGAGGAAACATTAGCCACAGTTTCTGAAACCAAGGCTACTCCTTCCGTTGTATTCTCCCCAACTACTACTACAGGAGGCACGGAAGAAACCCAACCTCCAACGATTTCATCTGTGACATATCCAACAACAGTCACATACAAATCACCAGCTACCGTTGAAGAAGGTACTAATACGTACTGAAGGAACATTAGCCACAGTTTCTAAAACCAAGGCTACTCCTTCCGTTGTATTCTCCCCAACTACTACAGGAGGCACGGAAGAAACCCAACCTCCAACGATTTCATCTGTGACATATCCAACAACAGTCACATACAAATCACCAGCTACCATTGAAGAAGGTACTATACGTACTGAGGAAACATTAGCCACAGTTTCTGAAACCAAGGCTACTCCTTCCGTTGTATTCTCCCCAACTACTACAGGAGGCACGGAAGAAACCCAACCTCCAACAATTTCTTCTGTGACATATCCAACAACAGTCACATACAAATCACCAGCTACCGTTGAAAAAGGTACTACGTACTGAAGGAACATTAGCCACAGTTCCTGAAACCAAGGCTACTCCTTCCGTTGTATTCTCCCCAACTACTACAGGAGGCACGGAAAAAACCCAACCTCCAACAATTTCATCTGTGACATATCCAACAACAGTCACATACAAATCACCAGCTACGTTGAAGAAGGTACTATACCTACTGAAGAAACATTAGCCACAGTTTCTGAAACCAAACCTACCCCTTCCGTTGCATTTTCCCCAACTACTACAGGAGGCACGGAAGAAACCCAACCTCCAACAATTTCTTCTGTGACATATCCAACAACAACCACATACAAATCACCAGCTACCGTTGAAGAAGGTACTAGACCTACTGCAGAAACATTAGCCACAGTTTCTGAAACCAAACCTACCCCTTCCGTTGCATTTTCCCCAACTACTACAGGAGGCACGGAAAAAACCCAACCTCCAACGATTTCATCTGTGACATATCCAACAACAGTCACATACAAATCACCAGCTACAGTTGAAGAAGGTGCTATACGTACTGAAGGAACATTAGCCACAGTTTCTGAAACCAAGGCTACTCCTTCCGTTGTATTCTCCCCAACTACTACAGGAGGCACGGAAGAAACCCAACCTCCAACAATTTCTTCTGTGACATATCCAACAACAGTCACATACAAATCACCAGCTACCATTGAAGAAGGTACTATACTACTGAAGGAACATTAGCCACAGTTTCTGAAACAAAGGCTACTCCTTCCGTTGTATTCTCCCCAACTACTACAGGAGGCACAGAAGAAACCCAACCTCCAACGATTTCTTCTGTGACATATCCAACAACAGTCACATACAAATCACCAGCTACCGTTGAAGAAGGTACTAGACCTACTGAAGAAACATTAGCCACAGTTTCTGAAACCAAACCTACCCCTTCCGTTGCATTCTCCCCAACTACTAAAGGAGGCACGGAAGAAACCCAACCTCCAACGATTTCTTCTGTGACATATCCAACAACAGTCACATACAAATCACCAGCTACTGTTGAAGAAGATACTAGACCTACTAAAGAAACATTAGCCACAGTTCCTGAAACCAAGGCTACTCCTTCCGTTGCATTTTCCCCAACTACTAAAGGAGGCACGGAAGAAACCCAATCTCCAACGATTTCATCTGTGACATATCCAACAACAGTCACATACAAATCACCAGCTACAGTTGAAGAAGGTGCTATACGTACTGAAGGAACATTAGCCACAGTTTCTGAAACCAAGGCTACTCCTTCCGTTGTATTCTCCCCAACTACTACAGGAGGCACGGAAGAAACCCAACCTCCAACAATTTCTTCTGTGACATATCCAACAACAGTCACATACAAATCACCAGCTACAGTTGAAGAAGGTGCTAGACCTACTGAAGCAACATTAGCCACAGTTTCTGAAACCAAGGCTACTCCTTCCGTTGTATTCTCCCCAACTACTACAGGAGGCACGGAAGAAACCCAACCGCCAACAATTTCTTCTGTGACATATCCAACAACAGTCACATACAAATCACCATCTACAGTTGAAGAAGGTGCTATACGTACTGAAGGAACATTAGCCACAGTTTTTGAAACCAAGGCTACTCCAATTACTCAAAGTGGTACACTCACTAAAGTAACAACCTCTATTTATAAGAACAAAACTGCTGAATATGAAACATATACTGCTAAAACAGCAGAAACTCAACCCGTATTTATGTATTCAACTTTTACTCCATTAGCTGAAAATAGAACATACAAACCTTTATCATTGGAGAAGGAAGGCCTCAAACCAACAGAACTCCCCTCATCTCCTGTCTCTGAGGGTATAACAGAACATGTATCATATCTTCCTAAAACAGAGGAAATCACTGAAAGTACAAAACTAATTACTATGTCATCTTCACCATACCCTACAACAATTATGTACAAACCACCATCTACAATCAGCAAAGAAACAACACATATTGAAGTTACTTTCTCTACCATATCTGAAATGATAACCACAGAATATGGAACATATACTCCTAAGTCTGAAAAAGTTTCTAAAGAAACACAACCAGTTCCAGTTTCTTCTAGTTCTATTCCACACACCATTGGTTACAAAACTGAGGCTACGGAGAAAGAAGCCACTGTGTCTACTGTAATATCCTCTATTTCTGAAACTGAAATGGCTCAACCAATCACACTCTCCCCAACTACTGTGGAAGGAGTTTCTGAAAAACCTATTTCAATTTCTACCCATCCCACCATGGTAACTTACAAACCTCCAGTTACAGCTAAAGAAAGTTCAAGCCCTACCGAAGCAAAACTATCCACAATTTCTGAAACTGAGTCCACTCAATCTGTTGAATACTCTCCAACAACTAAAGGAGGTACTGCAGAAACCCAATCTCCAACTATTTATTCTGCAACATATCCAACAACTATCACTGAACCCACTCAACCAGCTACATTCTCTCCTACCACTAAAGGAATTACTAAAGAATCCCAGTCACTAACTATTTCCTCTGTGACATATCCAACAACTTACAAGTCACCAGCTACAGTAGAGGAAGGTGCTAGACCTACTGAAGTAACCATAGCCACAATTTCTGAGACTGAACCCACTCAACCAGCTACATTTCTCTTCTACCACTAAAGGAGTAACTGAGGAAACACAGCCACCAACTATTTCGCCTGTGACATATCCAACAACTTACAAGTCAGCAGCTACAGTAGAAGAAGGTGCTAAACCTACTAAAGTACCCATAGCTACAGTTTCTGAAACTGAACCCACTCAACCAGCTACATTCTCCCCTACGACTAAAGGAGTTACTGAAGAAACCCAGCCCCCAACTATTTCGTCTGTGACATATCCAACAACTTACAAGTCACCAGCTACAGTAGAAGAAGGTGCTAAACCTACTAAAGTACCCATAGCTACAGTTTCTGAAACTGAACCCACTCAACCAGCTACATTCTCCCCTACCACTAAAGGAGTTACTGAAGAAACCCAACCCCCAACTATTTCGTCTGTGACATATCCAACAACTTACAAGTCACCAGCTACAGTAGAAGAAGATGCTAGACCTACTGAAGTAACCATAGCCAGCATCTCTGAAACTGAACCCACTCAACCAGCTACATTCTCTTCTACCACTAAAGGAGTTACTGAAGATACCCACGCACCAACTATTTCCTCTGTGACATATCCAACAACTTACAAGTCACCAGCTACAGTAGAAGAAGGTGCTAGACCTACTAAAGTAACCATAGCCACAGTTTCTGAAACTGAACCCTCTCAACCAGCTACATTCTCTCCTACCACTAAAGGAGTTACTGAAGAAACCCACCCACCAACTATTTCCTCTGTGACATATCCAACAACTTACAAGTCACCAGCTAGAGTTTCTGAAACTGAACCCACTCAACCAGCTACATTCTCTCCTACCACTAAAGAAGTTACTGAAGAAACCCAATCTCCAACTATTTATTCTGCAACATATCCAACAACTATCACTGAACCCCCACTCAACCAGCTATATTCTCTTCTACCACTAAAGGAGTAACTGAGGAAACACAGCCACCAACTATTTCGCCTGTGACATATCCAACAACTTACAAGTCAGCAGCTACAGTAGAAGAAGGTGCTAGACCTACTAAAGTACCCATAGCTACAGTTTCTGAAACTGAACCCACTCAACCAGCTACATTCTCCCCTACGACTAAAGGAGTTACTGAAGAAACCCAGCCCCCAACTATTTCATCTGTGACATATCCAACAACTTACAAGTCACCAGCTACAGTAGAAGAAGGTGCTAAACCTACTAAAGTACCCATAGCTACAGTTTCTGAAACTGAACCCACTCAACCAGCTACATTCTCCCCTACCACTAAAGGAGTTACTGAAGAAACCCAACCCCCAACTATTTCGTCTGTGACATATCCAACAACTTACAAGTCACCAGCTACAGTAGAAGAAGGTGCTAGACCTACTGAAGTAACCATAGCCAGCATCTCTGAACTGAACCCACTCAACCAGCTACATTCTCTTCTACCACTAAAGGAGTTACTGAAGATACCCACGCACCAACTATTTCCTCTGTGACATATCCAACAACTTACAAGTCACTAGCTACAGTTTCTGAAACTGAACCCAGTCAACCAGCTACATTCTCTCTACCACTAAAGGAGTTACTGAAGAAACCCAATCTCCAACTATTTATTCTGCAACATATCCAACAACTATCACTGAACCCACTCAACCAGCTACATTCTCTTCTACCACTAAAGGAGTAACTGAGGAAACACAGCCACCAACTATTTCGCCTGTGACATATCCAACAACTTACAAGTCAGCAGCTACAGTAGAAGAAGGTGCTAGACCTACTAAAGTACCCATAGCTACAGTTTCTGAAACTGAACCCACTCAACCAGCTACATTCTCCCCTACGACTAAAGGAGTTACTGAAGAAACCCAGCCCCCAACTATTTCGTCTGTGACATATCCAACAACTTACAAGTCACCAGCTACAGTAGAAGAAGGTGCTAAACCTACTAAAGTACCCATAGCTACAGTTTCTGAAACTGAACCCACTCAACCAGCTACATTCTCCCCTACCACTAAAGGAGTTACTGAAGAAACCCAGCCCCCAACTATTTCGTCTGTGACATATTCAACAACTTACAAGTCACCAGCTACAGTAGAAGAAGGTGCTAGACCTACTGAAGTACCCATAGCTACAGCTTCTGAAACTGAACCCACTCAACCAGCTACATTCTCTCCTACCACTAAAGGAGTTACTGAAGAAACCCAGCCCCCAACTATTTCCTCTTTGACATATCCAACAACTTACAAGTCACCAACTACAGTAGAAGAAGGTGCTACATCTACTGAAGTAACCATAGCCACAGTTTCTGAAACTGAACCCACTCAACCAGCTACATTCTCTTCTACCACTAAAGGAGTAACTGAGGAAACACAGCCACCAACTATTTCACCTGTGACATATCCAACAACTTACAAGTCACCAGCTACAGTAGAGGAAGGTGCTAGACCTGCTGAAGTAACCATAGCCACAATTTCTGAGACTGAACCCACTCAACCAGCTACATTCTCTCCTACCACTAAAGGAGTTACTGAAGAAACCCACGCACCAACTATTTTCTCTGTGACATATCCGACAACTTACAAGTCACCAGCTACAGTAGAAGAAGGTGCTAGACCTACTAAAGTAACCATAGCCACAGTTTCTGAAACTGAACCCACTCAACCAGCTACATTCTCTCCTACCACTAAAGGAGTTACTGAAGAAACCCAGCCACCAACTATTTCCTCTGTGACATATCCAACAACTTACAAGTCACCAGCTACAGTAGAGGAAGGTGCTAGACCTACTGAAGTAACCATAGCTACAGTTTCTGAAACTGAACCCACTCAACCAGCTACATTCTCTCCTACCACTAAAGGAGTTACTGAAGAAACCCAGCCACCAACCATTTCGTCTGTGACATATCCAACAACTTACAAGTCACCAACTACAGTTTCTGTAACTGAACCCAGTCAGCCAGCTACATTCTCTCCTACCACTAAAGGAGTTACTGAAGAAACCCAATCTCCAACTATTTATTCTGCAACATATCCAACAACTATCACTGAACCCACTCAACCAGCTACATTCTCTCCTACCACTAAAGGAGTAACTGAGGAAACACAGCCACCAACTATTTCGCCTGTGACATATCCAACAACTTACAAGTCAGCAGCTACAGTAGAAGAAGTTGCTGGACCTACTAAAGTACCCATAGCTACAGTTTCTGAAACTGAACCCACTCAACCAGCTACATTCTCCCCTACGACTAAAGGAGTTACTGAAGAAACCCAGCCCCCAACTATTTCGTCTGTGACATATCCAACAACTTACAAGTCACCAGCTACAGTAGAAGAAGGTGCTAAACCTACTAAAGTACCCATAGCTACAGTTTCTGAAACTGAACCCACTCAACCAGCTACATTCTCCCCTACCACTAAAGGAGTTACTGAAGAAACCCAGCCCCCAACTATTTCGTCTGTGACATATCCAACAACTTACAAGTCACCAGCTACAGTAGAAGAAGGTGCTAAACCTACTAAAGTACCCATAGCTACAGCTTCTGAAACTGAACCCACTCAACCAGCTACATTCTCTCCTACCACTAAAGGAGTTACTGAAGAAACCCAGCCCCCAACTATTTCCTCTTTGACATATCCAACAACTTACAAGTCACCAACTACAGTAGAAGAAGGTGCTAGTTCTACTGAAGTAACCATAGCCACAGTTTCTGAAACTGAACCCACTCAACCAGCTACATTCTCTTCTACCACTAAAGGAGTAACTGAGGAAACACAGCCACCAACTATTTCGCCTGTGACATATCCAACAACTTACAAGTCACCAGCTACAGTAGAGGAAGGTGCTAGACCTGCTGAAGTAACCATAGCCACAATTTCTGAGACTGAACCCACTCAACCAGCTACATTCTCTCCTACCACTAAAGGAGTTACTGAAGAAACCCACGCACCAACTATTTTCTCTGTGACATATCCGACAACTTACAAGTCACCAGCTACAGTAGAAGAAGGTGCTAGACCTACTGAAGTAACCATAGCCACAGTTTCTGAAACTGAACCCACTCAACCAGCTACATTCTCTCCTACCACTAAAGGAGAGTTACTGAAGAAACCCAGCCACCAACTATTTCCTCTTTGACATATCCAACAACTTACAAGTCACCAGCTACAGTAGAGGAAGGTGCTAGACCTACTGAAGTAACCATAGCTACAGTTTCTGAAACTGAACCCACTCAACCAGCTACATTCTCTCCTACCACTAAAGGAGTTACTGAAGAAACCCAGCCACCAACCATTTCGTCTGTGACATATCCAACAACTTACAAGTCACCAGCTACAGTTTCTGAAACTGAACCCAGTCAACCAGCTACATTCTCTCCTACCACTAAAGGAGTTACTGAAGAAACCCAATCTCCAACTATTTATTCTGCAACATATCCAACAACTATCACTGAACCCCCTCAACCAGCTACATTCTCTCCTACCACTAAAGGAGTTACTGAAGAAACCCACCCACCAACTATTTCCTCTGTGACATATCCAACAACTTACAAGTCACCAGCTACAGTAGAGGAAGGTACTAGACCTACTGAAGTAACCATAGCTACTGTTTCTGAAACTGAACCCACTCAACCAACTACATTCTCTCCTACCACTAAAGGAGTTACTGAAGAAACCCAGCCCCCAACTATTTCGTCTGTGACATATCCAACAACTTACAAGTCACCAGCTACAGTAGAAGAAGGTGCTAGACCTACTGAAGTACCCATAGCTACAGCTTCTGAAACTGAACCCACTCAACCAGCTACATTCTCTCCTACCACTAAAGGAGTTACTGAAGAAACCCAGCCCCCAACTATTTCCTCTTTGACATATCCAACAACTTACAAGTCACCAACTACAGTAGAAGAAGGTGCTACATCTACTGAAGTAACCATAGCCACAGTTTCTGAAACTGAACCCACTCAACCAGCTACATTCTCTTCTACCACTAAAGGAGTAACTGAGGAAACACAGCCCCAACTATTTCGCCTGTGACATATCCAACAACTTACAAGTCACCAGCTACAGTAGAGGAAGGTGCTAGACCTACTGAAGTAACCATAGCTACAATTTCTGAGACTGAACCCTCTCAACCAGCTACATTCTCTCCTACCACTAAAGGAGTTACTGAAGAAACCCACCCACCAACTATTTCCTCTGTGACATATCCAACAACTTACAAGTCACCAGCTACAGTAGAAGAAGGTGCTAGACCTACTAAAGTAACCATAGCCACAGTTTCTGAAACTGAACCCACTCAACCAGCTACATTCTCTCCTACCACTAAAGGAGTTACTGAAGAAACCCAGCCACCAACTATTTCCTCTTTGACATATCCAACAACTTACAAGTCACCAGCTACAGTAGAGGAAGGTGCTAGACCTACTGAAGTAACCATAGCTACAGTTTCTGAAACTGAACCCACTCAACCAGCTACATTCTCTCCTACCACTAAAGGAGTTACTGAAGAAACCCAGCCACCAACCATTTCGTCTGTGACATATCCAACAACTTACAAGTCACCAGCTACAGTTTCTGAAACTGAACCCAGTCAACCAGCTACATTCTCTCCTACCACTAAAGGAGTTACTGAAGAAACCCATCTCCAACTATTTATTCTGCAACGTATCCAAAACTATATCACTGAACCCCCTCAACCAGCTACATTCTCTCCTACCACTAAAGGAGTTACTGAAGAAACCCACCCACCAACTATTTCCTCTGTGACATATCCAACAACTTACAAGTCACCAGCTACAGTAGAGGAAGGTGCTAGACCTACTGAAGTAACCATAGCCACAGTTTCTGAAACTGAACCCACTCAACCAGCTACATTCTCTCCTACCACTAAAGGAGTTACTGAAGAACCCACGCACCAACTATTCCCTCTGTGACATATCCGACAACTTACAAGTCACCAGCTACAGTAGAAGAAGGTGCTAGACCTACTAAAGTAACCATAGCCACAGTTTCTGAAACTGACCCCCTCTCAACCAGCTACATTCTCTCCTACCACTAAAGGAGTTACTGAAGAAACCCAGCCACCAACTATTTCCTCTTTGACATATCCAACAACTTACAAGTCACCAGCTACAGTAGAGGAAGGTGCTAGACCTACTGAAGTAACCATAGCTACAGTTTCTGAAACTGAACCCACTCAACCAGCTACATTCTCTCCTACCACTAAAGGAGTTACTGAAGAAACCCAGCCACCAACATTTCGTCTGTGACATATCCAACAACTTACAAGTCACCAGCTACAGTTTCTGAAACTGAACCCAGTCAACCAGCTACATTCTCTCCTACCACTAAAGGAGTTACTGAAGAAACCCAATCTCCAACTATTTATTCTGCAACATATCCAACAACTATCACTGAACCCACTCAACCAGCTACATTCTCCCCTACCACTAAAGGAGTTACTGAAGAAACCCAGCCCCCAACTATTTCGTCTGTGACATATCCAAACATTTTACAAGTCACCAGCTACAGTAGAGGAAGGTGCTAGACCTACTGAAGTAACCATAGCCACATTTCTGAAACTGAACCCACTCAACCAGCTACATTCTCTCCTACCACTAAAGGAGTTACTGAAGAACCCAGCCCCCAACTATTTCCTCTGTGACATATCCAACAACTTACAAGTCACCAGCTACAGTAGAAGAAGGTGCTAGACCTACTGAAGTAACCCATAGCCACAGTTTCTGAAACTGAACCCACTCAACCAGCTACATTCTCTCCTACCACTAAAGGAGTTACTGAAGAAACCCACCCCCAACTATTTCCTCTGTGACATATCCAACAACTTACAAGTCACCAGCTACAGTAGAAGAAGGTGCTAGACCTACTAAAGTAACCATAGCCACAGTTTCTGAAACTGAACCCACTCAACCAGCTACATTCTCTCCTACCACTAAAGGAGTTACTGAGAAACACAGCCACCAACTATTTCGCCTGTGACATATCCAACAACTTACAAGTCACCAGCTACAGTAGAGGAAGGTGCTAGACCTACTGAAGTAACCATAGCCACATTTCTGAGACTGAACCCACTCAACCAGCTACATTCTCTCCTACCACTAAAGGAGTTACTGAAGAAACCCACCCACCAACTATTCCTCTGTGACATATCCAACAACTTACAAGTCACTAGCTACAGTAGAAGAAGGTGCTAGACCTACTAAAGTAACCATAGCCACAGTTTCTGAACTGAACCCACTCAACCAGCTACATTCTCTCCTACCACTAAAGGAGTTACTGAAGAAACCCAGCCACCAACTATTTCCTCTTTGACATATCCAACAACTTACAAGTCACCAGCTACAGTAGAGGAAGGTGCTAGACCTACTGAAGTAACCATAGCTACAGTTTCTGAAACTGAACCCACTCAACCAGCTACATTCTCTCCTACCACTAAAGGAGTTACTGAAGAAACCCAGCCACCAACCATTTCGTCTGTGACATATCCAACAACTTACAAGTCACCAGCTACAGTTTCTGAAACTGAACCCAGTCAACCAGCTACATTCTCTCCTACCACTAAAGGAGTTACTGAAGAAACCCAATCTCCAACTATTTATTCTGCAACATATCCAACAACTATCACTGAACCCACTCAACCAGCTACATTCTCTCCACCACTAAAGGAGTACTGAAGAAACACAGCCACCAACTATTTCGCTCTGTGACATATCCAACAACTTACAAGTCACCAGCTACAGTAGAAGAAGGTGCTAACCTACTAAAGTACCCATAGCTACAGTTTCTGAAACTGAACCCACTCAACCAGCTACATTCTCTCCTACCACTAAAGGAGTTACTGAAGAAACCCACGCACCAACTATTTTCTCTGTGACATATCCGACAACTTACAAGTCACCAGCTACAGTAGAAGAAGGTGCTAGACCTACTGAAGTAACCATAGCCAGCATCTCTGAAAAAGAACCCACTCAACCAGCTACATTCTCTTCTACCACTAAAGGAGTTACTGAAGATACCCACGCACCAACTATTTCCTCTGTGACATATCCAACAACTTACAAGTCACCAGCTACAGTAGAAGAAGGTGCTAGACCTACTGAAGTAACCATAGCCACAGTTTCTGAAACTGAACCCACTCAACCAGCTACATTCTCTTCTACCACTAAAGGAGTTACTGAAGATACCCACGCACCAACTATTTCCTCTGTGACATATCCAACAACTTACAAGTCAGCAGCTACAGTAGAAGAAGGTGCTAGACCTACTGAAGTAACCATAGCCACAATTTCTGAGACTGAACCCACTCAACCAGTTTCATTCTCTCCTACTACTAAAGGAGTTACTGAAGATACCCACGCACCAACTATTTCCTCTGTGACATATCCAACATACAGTAGAAGAAGGTGCTAGACCTACTGAAGTAAACATAGCCACAGTTTCTGAAACTGAACCACTCTCAACCAGCTACATTCTCTCCTACCACTAAAGGAATTACTAAAGAATCCCAGTCACTAACTATTTCCTCTGTGACATATCCAACAACTTACAAGTCACCAGCTACAGTAGAAGAAGGTTCTAGACCTACTGAAGTACCCATAGCTACAGCTTCTGAAACTGAACCCACTCAACCAGCTACATTCTCTTCTACCACTAAAGGAGTAACTGAGGAAACCCTGCCACCAACTATTTTCTCTGTGACATATCCAACAACTTACAAGTCACCAGCTACAGTAGAAGAAGGTGCTAGACCTACTGAAGTAACCATAGCCAGCATCTCTGAAACTGAACCCACTCAACAGGCTACATTCTCTCCTACTACTAAAGGAGTTACTGAAGAAACCCAACCACCAACTATTTCTTCTGTTGTATATCCAACAACAGTTACTTACAAATCACCAGCTACAGTAGAAGAAGGTGCTAGACCTAGTGAAGTACCCATAGCCACCGCTTCTGAAACTGAACCCACTCAAATGGATACATTCTCTCCTACTGCTAAAGGAGTTACTGAAGGAATGTTAACAACAGAATATGGAACATACACTCCTAAGGCTGAAGAAGTTACTAAAGGAACACAACTAGTTATAGTTTCTTCTACTGCTTATTCACCTATTGTAAGCTATAGAACTGAGCCTACAGTAGAAGAATTCACTGCATCTACTGTAACGTCCTCCACTTCTGGAACTAAAATTTCTCAAGCATTTACACTGCGTCCAACTCCTGAAGGAGTGACAACATTGGGTCCATTTATGAATATTACGGGTTCTCCTAGTTACACAGATATACAATCACATTATACTAGAACTACTTATGGCAAAACTCTATCAACTGAAATGATAAATGTTTCTGATATTTTAAGTAATTTATCTGTACCTATTCCCCCAACTACTAAACAAAATATAACTGAATCTTCTACTTTAACATCATTTACTATTTCCGATTCAGCAGTCCCTGTAGTTACAGATTTATCCTCTGAATTTTCTACCCAAATAAGTTCTACTGTTACTCTTTCACCTGAAGGGCACTTAATTACATCTCAGGATCAACCTACTGTAACAGCCAGTGCTAGTGAATTTAACACTGTTCTACTTTCAACGAAGCCTTCATTTTATAATTTTACTGTTATACCCCCACTTTTCAATGAAACCGTTCCTACAATGGTTCCAGAAAGTACTACGATTCAAGTATCAAAAATTTGTTCTTCATCTGATGAATGTCTTCCAAATGAGATATGCTATCATAGTGTATGTGGAACCCTTTGTGACATTTATAAACCATGTACAGAAAATGTAACATGCCTTAGTAGCAAAAATAATGTTGAGTGCTTGTGCCCACCGCAATTAAACATCAGCCTAGATAGTGTTGGCTGTATCACACACCCAGGTAAACATGATAAAACCGTTAGAATGAATCAGCTTGAAACTATATCTTTCAAGCACCTTTTTCATGGAAAATTAAATAAAAAAGTTTCATGGAAAATTAGAACCCTTTGCAAGATTATAAAAGGGTGTGCATAAATTGTACTGCAACAAAACTGATAGTACACATCTTTAACACACTAAAAGAGACCACAGTGTGTAGAAAATACTTCTATATTTGTCATTGAGTTAATTAGACAAATACTCAATTTTCTTTTTTATTGTTATTTTCGATTATTTAATAGACATTGTATTTTAATTATTCTTTTCTCTTTATTTTTCAGCTTATCACTTCGAATGAAGCATGTTCTTTTTTCATAGCCACTTATAGCAGCGTGGTGTCTTCATTTCTTTAAGTTGTACTACTTTTTTATCTGTTTTTCTTTTTAATTTTTTTATTTTTATTTAATGTATTGGTTGTGGGCATACATTGCATGCTTCGATCTAGGTGTTGGTGATCTATATGCATTTAAATTTTTTTTGTTTTTTCCTCTTACCTTTTATCTTACATATCTTTTTTCCTCAAGCTGTGCTGATTTTTAATAGGTTTAATTATTACTTTTTTGGTCAATTTTCTTTAATTTTTTTTGGAATCCTTTATAGTTAGAAATATATAATCAAAAGTTTAAAAAATGAACATTGCAGTGGTTGGATGCCTGGATGACAGTGACTGTCCAGAACATCAGTCTTGCCAAAACCAGAACTGTCAGGATCCATGTATTACTGCAAATCCATGTCATGGTGAAGAACAGTGTCAAGTTCATGATCATCAACCTGCATGTGTCAAAGGTTCAAAGAATACATTATCACTCTCATTAAATAACATTAATTACATCAACCAGAACCACACTTATAAAAATAAATTAATTTTTAATTACTGTTTTATGTTATTTTTCATGATTTAAAGTTGCCTCTAAGAAAAAAAACTATTACTTTTAAAATTTTCTAATTAAACTCATTAAAGTTCCAAAATTTTAAAATGAAGCTTTTGGGATGATATATTATAAACATTGTGGGCATTTGGTGAGTATATAAAAGCCATGATTTGAATATCCAAATTTCAAATTGGGGACATTTAGAGAGTCATTAACCTTCCGTTACCTGTGAGGTGATCCAGCGAAGTAAAGTTTCTGTGACCACTAATGTCAGTTATTTAAATTCAATATACTTTCATGAACTAATATCTGTCTCCTATTTTATTCATTTATATTGATAAATATAATTAGTTTGTTTTGTTTTTTTTAATCCATATAAATATCAACAAATTTATGTTTGGGATATATTAGGTACACCCCAGTGCAGTGATTGCTACAGTAGGAATATCCCTAAATCAAATAGTAGAGGATGATTAATTATATTTTTTTCTTTTAATTTATATAATTAGAAAAAATAATTAACAGAATATGTAATTTGACTTAGCTTAAATATTTGGCACTGCATTGCAGTTGTCTCCAATTTTTTTTTTTTACATGTATTATAGTTTATTATTTTTTATTGGTCTAAGTTAATTTCAACTATTAATAGTTATAGTTTTTTGAATTGGTATGTGCTTATTTTTCCAGTTTACATGTGTTTACAATATTTTTTAATACAAGATCTTTAGTACTTTATACATAATAATTTTACATAAAATGATTTTTTAAAAATTGATTATTACTTAAAATATAGCTTTTCCCTTTATATCCCCATTACATATTAATATATAAAGTAAAAAAAAAAAATCAACATTTACATTTTTTAATGATGAATCACCTCACAGGTGAGCCGCAACTAGTCATGTACATACAGGTACCACGAGTAATGGAAGGTTAAATAGAACAGTTATTATCGAATTTAAAATTATAATTATAAAAAAAAAAAAAAAATAACTGTACTTAAAATTATTCAGTACTTTGGTAAGAATGTACTGTTACTGGGCCAATGGTTGGGAAACGAGGAGATTTGGCATGAATTCATGCTCAATAGTCAGGGATTTTTTCTCCCCAATTAGGGTTACCCACTTTTTTTGAGGCTGGGTGTGCCCCTGGTTGGTCTGCCAATCTCGAATTTGATCCATGGCTCAAATGATATAATATAAATTTTCTGGCTTCAATCAGACTCGAACTCAGGCATGGCAGTTAAGCACCCACTGAGCTACCGCACCTGCCCCAATTTTTATTTTTTCAATTATATGGTTTTTGAAGAGTATACCTTGGAATAGGTTTATTTTAAGTATAGTTTAAATATTAATATATTTGCCTGAGGAGGTTTTTTTTTTTTTTCACATATTACCACATTTCCTTGGTTCTCTCTCTCACTTCTTGGTTTTATTGGCTATATTCCTCCAATAGCTCCCTTATGTTGTTTATCTGCATCACTGTTGGCTTCTAACCACTGAGTCATCAGCAAATCATAAGTTGTAAAAATAATATCTACCAACTCATTCCTATGTACATTCTTTTTTTCTTGTTTTCCACATATAACATATGTTATGTATAGGGCTGTGAATTATATGCATTAAAAACTGAAAAATATGCAAATATATTAGGTAAAAAATGCAATTAAATCCCTAAAATATGCAACTATCAACTATCTTTTAATTTAGAAAAAAAAAATACAATACATGCTTATGTATAAGTAAAAATTTAAGTTTAATTAACTAATTAAAAAAGGGAAAAATTGGAAGAAGACTATTAATAACAAAAATACTAGTCAAATATTAAACAAGAAAACACTTATTGAAGGCTATGTCAGCTGGACATAAATCACTATCGCACCCAGAATTTTCTGATCCAGTGGCAGCTTGTGTTACAAAAGTTTTTTCAAATTTTGATTTCTTACCTTTTATAATTTGTACTTTGCAGTTTTTATGTGCTGTTTTACTAAAAATTTTGCAGTAGTTTATATAACTTTATCAAAACAAATACAATATAAAACGGCTCCATCACACTTAAAAGTCTTAATTAAGAACTTTCCAACAAGATCTTTTCTCTTTATAAGAGTGATTTTTAGCATTTCAGGTATACACAAATAAACAGTTACCGAATGATGTATCTTAGGGAACAATACGTAAGAAAGGGTATTTGAATGATCATAGGAAGAAGAGAAAAAAAGAAAAGTGAAGTAATATTCCAAGTATTTGAGTGGAGCAAGAATTATAAATTAATCCATTTAAACGATTCTAAGAGAAGCGAATGCTCTAAAGTTTGTGGAAGAATCAGCTCCTGGACAATCACAAGCTTATTCATTCGGCGAAAAGAAAAGAATAGGAGAAGTCCCTTAAGCTATTTTTCAGTTTTTATTTATATTTGAATTTTTTATCTGTTCAGAAACATAAAAAAAATCAAAAGTCAAATGCTGATATGTCGGATATGTAGATAAATATATAATCACAGATCAAAATATGTATTTATGGAAAAATATATAGAAATATCTTAACAAAAATGCTGGATATGTAGAAAAAAATGCAATTGCAGTCAAAAATATGCATTTATGGCAAAATATGCACAAATATGCAAAATAAAAATAACTCAAATTGAATCTAAATGCCTCAAAACATATTTATTTTGATGATGTTTGATGTTTTAGTTGGCTAGGAGAAATATGCAAATGCATATATTTCACATCCTTAATTATATATATACTCCTTAACAAAAATAAAATGAGCATTTTAATGATAGCAAAGTGGTCAATAAGTCCAATTCTATTATTCTGTCTTTTGTATAAGCTTTTCCTTTTTATAAATTAATCTATAAGTAAGTTGGACAACTGCTTGTGAATTGGATGTTTGAACTCCTTAGTCTGTAGTGTTCGGCTCCATATCAACTAAGTAGGTCTAATGTTATTTGTATCCCTATAGTAACCTTTCAAAACCATATTGATTGTAAAAAAGTTGTAATCTTATTCCATTTGAGATTTAATTACATTAATGATACATTATTATTCATTGTTGGTTGTTACACTCCCAATAGGACCTGGGTCTCTGCTACCACATTTCCCTATTCCTCACAGTCTCTCATTTGTTTCCTGCAATTTCTGATCCCCATCCAAGCAAGTCCTTCAGATCATTCAGCCATCAGCATCAGGGTCTGCCTCTATTCCTTTTTATCTCCCAGTGCACCATTCAGGATCATCTTCAGTAGTCTACAGCGCCTCCATTCTTACTACTTGCCCCAATCATCTAAGCCTGCTCTTCTTGAGAACACTATGAAAGACTGGCTCACCTTATAATTGTTTTAGTTTAGCATTGCTTCTGATTCTCCACCAGGCTTATGACTTCAAATATCTTTCTTAGGACTCTTCTTTCCCAGACTAGCAAGGCTATCCCAGTCTCCTTGGTCAGAGTCAGCATCTCGCTGCCATACATAACTGCTGACTTAATTACTGTTTTAGATATCAAAAATTTAGCTTCCCTTGAGAAACTTTTATAGGGAAGACCTTTTTGTATGAAATAAAACCACCTGGTGCCTGCAACTATTCTGCCACTAATTTCAACTTTTAAATTATTGTGCACCTTCAGAACTCCTCCCACTTACATGAATATATTACAGCTGTGAAACTTATCGCCTCCCAAATCAACAGAATCTCTTCTAGTATATCTATGTGCATACTGTTGGGTGTAGTCTTGTCCCCTAATATAATTCTCATATTTAACTTGGTTTAATGTTTTTAGGAAAAGGGACTATATTAGCCTCCCTCCAATCAGCTGGCATTATTTCCTCCACCTGTATTTCCCATATCAGCTTGAAATCTCTTCCCAAGTTTCTGCACCTGCATATTTTAGTAGTTCTGATGAGATTTAATCAGATCCTGGAGATATTAGTTTTTGGGAATAGAATTATTTTTATGATATATCTATGTCAGGATGTATTGCTTCATCAATATCCTCATCATTGTCAGATGGGTACATCTGGTGAAGATGTGTATTGCTCTTTTCATTATTTAACATTTCTTTAAATTACTGCAGCCTTCTACACTTGATTTAGTCACTCTCAGTGTGAAGGTTTCCACATTGTAATTTGTATAGGTCACTCTGCTGATTAAATTAAAAACCCTTATAGAAATTTCAGTCATCTAGTGTCTGAAAATTATCATTATCAAGTTTTCTCGTTTCATGTGCTGTTTTCTTGTTTTGCATTATTCTTTTGTCTTTTTTTTTTTTTTTCTGTTAATATGCCTCCTATGTCCTATGATTTTTTTTTATTAATCTTCATTTTAGCCTTATTTCATTCTTTTATGACCTTTTCACAACCATCAAACTACTGATTTCTTCTCTACTTAGCTTTCTTTTCTTCTAAACCCTCCTGTACCTTATCGCTGTTACCCTCTTTTCATCTTCTCCATCTTTTCTCCACATTTTTTCCTTTCTAGTCCACTCTGTCACTGGTATTATAGAGTCGCTCTTTTTAATTTTTGCTTGTAAATTCCTCTGTGGGCCCCTATATCTGAAATCTACCATGTCCTGATCCAGATGTTCATACTTCACCAGTTCCAGGATATGGTCTGAACAGCAGTCTTCTCTCTGTAACTTCCTTCATCCTTCATGTGAGAGAAGTGTCACACGCCCATTAATGTGTTGTCTATCTGACCCCCAGTCCCCCATCCAGGCTTACCCATGTTTATATAATATTACTGATATTCTTTTGCATAAATATAAACAATGTAAATTTTTGTTAATGTATTTTAAAGTCATTTTCATAAATTTAAGATTTTCTTTTTAGTTTGCCAATGCCAGAAGGATGCCGATTGCCGCCCAAATTTTATTTGTGACGGATGTCATTGTGTTGCTAGTGGTGAGTTAGTAGTAACTTAATAGTTATAGTAAAAGTAATAGTTAATAATAATTTTCTTGTAAACGTTCATTTTTATGAAAACTAGGTTATTCAAATCTTTGATTTTACTAATGCATCTACTGTGTTAAATACTTAATTGAAATTTCAGGTCAGGAACCAATTGTGTACGAAGGATGTGACCATTGCCCACCAGGAATTCCATGCAATCCTTTGACTGGAGCATGTATTAAAGGTAAGTGCTGAGAATTTATTAACTAGTATCTAAGCTTTGAAGTACTTAGATTGAAGCACTTTGAAAAGCATTTTCAATGTGTGTGTTGCTGTTTTGTGTTGCTGTCATAATGAATTTGCAATATTACCTTCCAAATCCCCCATATTCCCAAAGAAATACCATGATAAGGAGCTGAAGGATCCGTCAGAGTCCAAGACTCACTATTGTAGGTCGGGCAATCAACAAGGAAATTAATACAATATGTAAGTCAGTTTTATTTTTGCAAAACTTTCTTTATTCTATCTTTTGCCTTCTTTTACTTTCAAAACTGTTGTAGAAAGAAAAATCTTAAAGAAAGCAAGATTTTACCTATTGTACAAAACCAATTTCTAAAAGATTGGCTGCTGTTTTCTTCACTACCCCTTTTTAATATAAACAAAATTATTTATTTTGATTTACTTCTGTTAATATTGTTCATAGTTTCTTATATTTTCTTTCTTTTAAAGTTACTTTTTGTTTCTTTTTCATTTCATTTCTGAAAACATGTCTTATACAAAGACATGGGGGTTTTATTTTCGAAACTTTTCTTTTGTTCTGGACTTCTTTTTACTTTTCTTATCTCTCACTCCCTTTCTATATACACTCGAAAAATATGACATTCTGAGTGTCAGCATGAAAAGATTACAAACAATTTCAAATTTGCTATAATATACTAAATAGCAAAATAGCAACACGTCTTCAGCTTTCCTATTGTGCATATAATTTATGTATTTTTTTTTATTTGTAAAGTGTAATATAATGTATATCTAATTTATGTGTATATTTTGTAAATATTTATATTTATTTATTTTCCTGTTGCTTGTAAATTTGTTTAGACAGTTAAGATTATTTTCTTTTAGCTCTGAATTTAAGGGTAACAGGAAAATAAAAGTTCTGTAAATAAAACAATTTAAATAAAAAGTATTACTTTGTACATTTATAAAAATGTTTGGCTTGTAAGAAGGACAAACGTTTTGCAAGCACAGACTGCAGCATGGGGTTATGCAGGCATGTAAATACCATTTATTTATTAAGTAGATTACACTCAAATAAATAGTTTAGTTTTCCATGTCTGCATATTTGTTGGGTAACAGATTTGGGGAGCAAATTACCCAGTGAGAACTATGCCCGATACTTTTGTTTGTTTATTTAGTGGTTGCATATGCAATAATGAAATGCCTCTTCTGTCATGTTATCATCATAGACATAAGTTTTAACAGAAATATGGGAGTAAAAAGGAAGAATATACATTGTTATTTATTTAATTTTTTTTATATATTTATAGTTTGAATGGATTATAGCCTACAAAATTCATTTACTAGTAATTTTAACAGGTTATATTTTTCTTTAACTACATCAAATCTGACTCTTCATTTAATTATTTTAAATTCACATTTAAGAGTATAAATATGAATTAAAAGATTTAAGTGTAAAGTAAGATTATTAATAATTTATATTTAAACAAAGTATACCCTATTGCTATTTGAAAATAAAATAATTATTGGTGACTTTGAAACATGTGAGCATTTATTAGCTTTTTTTTTTTGTTTTGTTTTATTTTTTAAAAAAAAAGAAATGTTTAGTAGTATTATTTTACTAATATTTATAATTAAAGCTCACATAGTGTTTAATTTTTGTTTAGAAAATATTTTCTTACTACATGTAGTAGCAATAATAGGCATAATTGTTTAGTGTTGAACATTTTGTAATAAATTTTATTCAAACATCTAATAATTTAAACCCAACCTTGATTACTAGTCAATGAATTTACAGTTATGTTGGTTTAACCAGGGTTAAAAACCTAGTTTAATTTATTTCTTGCATGTGCATGAGCTTAACAGAGAAATGGCTTTGCTTCAGTTCTTAAAGATAATCTTGCTGTATATTTAGCTGCTTTTATTAATGCTTAGAACATCCTTCTCCACAAGTCTGAACTATCTATTCTAAATGTCTGACTAAAGACAAAAAATTAAAAGAATTTTTAAAAAATAAAAAATCAAGATTTAGGTTTCTTAAAACTCTTGAAAAGTCAGATAATTATTTTTAATTTTACTAACTCTGCCTTTTTTCTTTCTGTGCTCTTCTGTTGCTCTCTCTCACCTGGCAACGCTGTTAGGTGCTGATGCTTCAACCTCTTCGCACGTTGATACTACCACACTCACTACTGTAAATACACCTTTCTATGACAATACCACTCCTATTGAAATTGATAAGACTGACATTACTAGAACTGAAGTTACCAATAGTGATATGTTTACTACAACTATATCTAGTCAGAAGGATGATCTCATTGAGATACAAGATGAAGTTGAAATTTCCACAACAACCACAGAAAAGCCATCAAGTGAGATTTTAGATGAAAGTGATAAAAACACAGAAGCAGTCCAAAAAGAAACTACTCAAAATACGCTATCAACAAATCTAGATTCATTTATAACATCCGGGGATATTTCTACTATAGAGGTTTTCAACAGAATATTAGAGTCAAATACGGAATCAACTACAAATATGGCTACTACTAAGAATGAAAAGTCTGATAATTTAGAAGTGTTTCAAACTACTACTAATTTAAAAGGATTAACTGACCAAGAGAGAATTACTAACACTGAAACACCATTTCCATTTGAATCATCAACTACTGAACAAAGTAATGAAGAAAGTTATTCCACAATGAGGGAAATAGGCACCCTTCCAGAAGGAACAACACAAGCTACTGAACTGACATCAATGGATGGTTTTTCCACAGTTTCTGTAGAACAGGATGTCAATCCTATGGTTGTAGATTCAAAGAAAGACAGTGAAACAGGTAATTCAAATTCAGAAAAAACAAATGCAAGAAACCAAATCGAAAATGCTACAAGGGTCCAAAATGGGTTAGAAGAAAGATTTGGTAAGCCTCCTAGTGATAATACAATCATTACAACCACTGAAAATGATTTAACTCCTACTATACAAATAACAAATGCAGACACTGAAGCCAAAACAACTTCTGTAAATGATTCTGAAGAAAGATTTGAAACCCCTGCTACTGATGCTATGTTAAACACTCCTACCAGTTCTGACATAACCGTTACTGGTCAAACAAATTTTAATCAATTTGACACTACAACTGTTGATCTACTTGAATTACAAGAGAGATTTCAAACTCCTACTGAATCAACAACAGAAACAGCAACTGATGTTCAAACCAGTTCTGGAATAGAAACTACGACAGAAATAAATGCTGAAAATCGGGTTGAAACCACTACTGAACAAAATAACATTGAAGAAAGGTTTGAAACTCCTTCTACTGAATCAGCAAAAGAAACAACAACCAATATTCAAACCAGTTCTGGAATAGAAACTACAACAGAAATAAATGCTGAAATCCGTGCTGAAACCACTACTGAACAAAATAACTTTGAAGAAAGGTTTGAAACTCCTTCAACTGGTTCAACAGAAACAGCTACAAAAATTGGTTTTGGAATAGAAACCACTGCAGAAATGGATGCTGAGGTTAGTGCTGAAACCACTACTAATCAAAATGAATTCAAAGAAAGGTTTGAAACTTCAACTGAGTATACAAGACAAACGGAAATTAACAGTGATGTCACCTTGGATACAACTTATTCAACTAATTCAGAAATAAATACTAGTACAGAAGTTGAAACAACAAATACTTTGGCAACTGTGCCATCTACAATCACATTTGAAACAGGTGGGACAACTGAGACCAATGATCAATCAGAAATGACACCATCTGAAACTGAAGAACCTGGTCGTATAGATGAGCGGTTTGGAAGTATTCCTTCAAATTCTTCTACAGATTCGCAACTAGAAATTGATAGCTCTACCATAGATGTTTCCTTTTTTACAGAATCAAGCAGATTTGAGACCACAGAGAATGATGAAGAATTAGCAAAATTAATTACAAGCTCTGAATCAACAGAATCAAAGACAGATGCAACAAGTGACAACATAAACCCAACTAATGACGGTTCTGCTACAACTGCTATTAATTTTTCAACTGATGTTTCCGGTATAACGACAGAGAGTTTACCTGCTACTGATTTTAATTTAGATTTATCATCTGAAAAATCCTTTGTAACGGGACCAACCACAGAAGCTTTAACAACACTAATTACTTCAGATAGCTCTAATAGCAATACTGAAAGTACAACTCAAAGTAGCTCCCCAGAAGTATCAACTAATAAAGAAGTAAGTGATGAATTGATCCAAAGCACCACTTCTGGTGAAGTTAAAGAAATTACAACTGAGGATTTTACTTCACAAAGTACAACTATTGACAATGATGAAGTTATGAAGACTACAACATTAAAAGACCTAGAAAGAATTGAAGTAGAAACTGCTACTACAGATTTTACTTCAGGTGTTAATGAAGCAACTACTACAGAAATATCAGAAGGCAATACAACACCTGCTACAGAAACAGAAATTACCTTAGACAGCAATATAGGAAATAGAATAGGAATAAATGATGTGGAAACCACTACTTCTTTAAGCACTGCAGATATTACTGAGAAACTAATTGAGAGTACTACTTTAATTTCTTATACAACAGATTCTACAGATGAAAGTAGTGTGGAAACCACACCAGGAACACCATCGTCAGAAGAACTGCTTTCAACAGACTCAGTATCAACAGTTGAAACAACTACTGAACAGAGTAGTAAATTTCCAGATGAGAATGAAACAACAGTGACATCAATGATAGATATTGAAACAAATGATACAATAAATACTGCGACAGAAGAATCTTCCACAAAACCAAATACAACTGATAGTGACATTACTGAAGAACCATCTACTAATGATACATATACAACTGTTAGTACAACGACTGTAGGTAGCACTTTACTGAAACAGCGAAAGTTTAAAGTACCAACATTTATATACACAGGAAAGTGTACAAAAGATACTGACTGTCCCAATGGTGAGGCCTGTGTAAGCGGTTTGTGCGCGCATTGCACACATGGAATCAACCGATTGGACTGTCAAAAAGGTATATACGTTACACTCTTATTTTTCGTTTTATATAATTCAGTAAATCAGGTCTTTTTAGTCTATTAATTGTATATAGGCTTTAATGATATATCTCTGCCTCTTTTTTTAAAATTTCTATGCTCTTTTAAAGGTATGTTGGTACAGGCTCAATTATGAAACAATAGCTTTACTGTTCTGTTAGCTTCAAACATTTTTTTTTTTTTTTAAATAGGACACGGCTTATTGTTCTTAAACTTTATTTCTTTTTTACTTTTACAAGTATCTTGTTATTTTTCTATTCACTCGAGCAGATCTTTTCTCTTCTTTTTTCCTTTAAACTAACTGTATATAGTTAATAATAAATGATAAATATTGTGATGAATGAGTGAGTTGAAGAGGTATTCGAGGCAATGTAAATATATTAATTGATGTACTCTTTATTCTATAACTCACTTACTAATAAGAGTAAATGTCCTTTACCCTTGTTTGACCCGTAACCCTAACAGCAACTGGTGGAAGGCCCAAAAAGCCACAGCCGTGTGAAAAGGACAATGAGTGCCTCGACAGCGAGGCTTGCTACAATGGGCTTTGCGAGGATCTTTGTGGTCTCGCTAACATTTGCGCCCCCACGGCTAAATGCCATGTCGTCAGGCATCGACCGGTCTGCACTTGCCCACCAGGACATCAAGGCAATCCTGCACTCAAGTGCTTCCTCCCACAACCATGTAAGCTTTAACACCACCATTAAGTTCTCTTTGTGTTTGAATATACTGATGAAATCTGATTTACATGGAGCCATGAAAGTTTTTTAATTTAATTAACCAAGAAAATATTACACTTTTTCCCTGTTTTTTCCAGTCTTCTTTTACAACAAAACTTTTGTTGAATTTTGCAGAGTATTATTACCAAATATTTCTCAGTTTAGCTATAGATATATCAGGCTCAATGTCTCTTTTTTTTCTATTTATAATTACTTAATATGAGGAATACTAAATAAGCTTAAAGTGATCATTTAATATTTGGAAATTTATTCAAAATAAACCCATGTTATAATAAAATTGAGGAGGATTATTTATGTAGCTGTCGTTTTTAATATAATAGTTTTTTTATTTAGTTTTGATTTTTGCATATTTCTTTAATTTCTCTTAAGCATCTTGAATATAGTATTATAATTTTCATTACATCTGTATATTCATCCACAGAGAAATTTTATTAAATAATCTTGTAAATATATTTAACATTTAAGTATTAATGTTCACACGTATTTGAATTAGTAATTTCATTCCATTTGTATTCATTGCTGTAAATATAAATAGTAAAGTGATTATTTTATTTTATTTGTTGCCTACAAAGCTGAATAGATGCTTAATCAATAGTTTATTAGTGCTGTTTAGTATATTATCTATAATTTATTGATGTTATAATAAGATTTGTTTTTTTAATTCACTGTAGTTATTTATTTATATATTTATTCCAATAGCAAAGCAAAATTAGTTTTAAATTATTTGTTTTCTCTCACATTTTCATGGCTTTAATTTGCAATAATCATAACTTAAAAGTAGAATGCTGTTTACAATTTACTAAAACAAAAACCATTAACAAAATTTTTAACCAATTAATATTAGCAATATCTAAAAATTACTTATTTATTGCTATACATATGTGTATCTTTGTGTCTAATATACAGATATATGTATATAAAATGTATACTATCAACCACCCTATTTTATATAAGCAAAGTTTTTCTCCTCTATATAATATTAATTGATGTAACATTTGCTATACTCAATGATTTAGTGACATGTATCAGCAACGACGACTGTGGCCTCACTGAAGCTTGTATAAGCCATAGGTGCCAACATCCATGTGATGTGCATAATCCTTGTGCTCAGAATGCTATATGTATCAACACAAACCATGGCTGCGACTGTGCATGTGCTGAAGGCTTCCATGGCAATGGATACATTGGTTGCGTCCCAGGTAAAATAAGTCTTTGTAAATCCTTACTTTGAAATATTTTAATATTAATTATTAAACATAAATTAACACTAAACATTTATCTTTGTTCAGTTATGTCCCAGAAATCAATATGTCAATACAATGAAGACTGCCCACCTGAAAAGCTGTGTGACCGCTTAAACAGAGTTTGTATCAATCCATGTTTGGAAGATTCATGTGGAGAAAATGCTGAATGTATTCCAGCCAACCATGGTATTCAGTGCAGATGCCCAACTGGGTTTTCTGGAAATGCTTATTTACATTGTTCTCAGGGTATTTTTATTGTTTATTTCCTCTATCTACTACTAATGTTTTAATATTTTATACATAATATAAATCTATATTATTTATATATTAATCTAATCAATTACATTTTTAATACAGTTTCAGGATGTCGTCGAGATTCAGAATGCCCCCGAAATGAAGCGTGTATAAATGGTGTTTGTGGAAATCCTTGTAATTGTGGATCAAATGCCATATGCGAAGTGCACAACCATAAACCACATTGTAAATGCTTACCAGGCTATGGTGGAAATGCAAATGTAGGATGTACTGGTAAGTTTGGAATATTAAATAAATGTTATTGTTTAAGTATTCATTTAAACTTAGCCTGGAAAGAAGCAGTATTTACGGTCTACTTCTCCAAAAAATAAAATAATACCTAAATAAACTTTTGTATACGCAGAGGTGGATTCACTTATAAAAAAAAAATTTGGATCTGGAGGAAAAATTTCATTATTCCTAATGTAAATGCACTGCATTTGTAACCTTACAAACCTGCCTCTACTTTGACTGTCATAGTCAAACTGTCTTCAACTCTGCCCAATATTCTTGGCAGGTATATCTCTAACTGTGTTACCAGTTTGGGTTAAAATTACCTTAAGCATTAATTATAAAGAATGTACTAAATATCTTAATAGAACATAAATTATAATAATTTATAGCATGAAGTTCTTCATGTAAATTATGAAAAAAAAAATGTTGATGTTTGTTGCAATGAACCCTAGTTTACAAATACTTTTTATATATGTTTGTTTTTAATCATGTCTTCTTTTAAGATTGGTTTTATAAATTTTTCACAAACGCTGTTTTGATAATATTCATTACTGTTACTTTGAATGACAGATTGCGAATTGATTGTTATGATCTATTATAATATAAGATGAGGAAATTTATTTGTTTAAGATTGTTTCTAGTATGATTAAGTTAATGAAATTATTTTAGGACCGATTGACCCATGTGATCCAAACCCATGTGGTGTGAATGCCTTGTGTGAAATGGATGCTGGAGGTCCAATTTGTTACTGCCCTAAAGGAATGACTGGCAATCCATTCAAAAACTGCAGTATGTACTTAATATCATATTTATAAGTCCTTTTGCTATGTATTTACTATTGTATTTATTTATTTATTTTTATAGTACCTGAAGGAGATGAATGCACACCAAACCCATGTGGTCCTAATTCTGGATGTAGAATAGTTTCAAATTCACCTGTGTGCTTCTGCTTACCAGAATATGAAGGCAACCCTCCAGTCGAACTATGTTCATTGCCAGTACACCCATGCAATCCTTCACCCTGTGGACCTAACACTCAGTGCTCGGTATTAGACAATGGATTTGCAAAGTGCACATGTTTACCAGGTTACCTTGAATCACCAAACACAATAAGAGGATGTGTTGAAAGAAGAAACCCATGTTCTCCAAACCCATGTGGCCCCGGAGCTCTGTGTGACAAAGATAGAAATCCCTCTTGCTACTGTCCTGAACCACTTGTAGGAAATCCATATCGCTCTTGTGCAGGTAGAGAATTAATTTTATTTAATAAGTGTTACTTTTATATTATTATTATTGCTAATAATTACTGACCTTTAACTTTTTATGAGAAGTTTCTTTTTAGTTTCCACTAGTTTATTAATCATTATATAACAGTTTTAATTAATATTTGACATATTAGTCAAAAATATGTTTATATATTAATTAATAAATATATTAATTAAATCAATTTTCATATTTCCAATAAAATTTAATTTTTACAGAGCCTGTGAAAACAATGTGCCAACCTGGACCATGTGGACATAATGCAGATTGTTACGTAGTAAGCCACAGTGAACAATGTTATTGCCGACCTGGATTTGTAGGAGACCCGTATACCATGTGTCAGGCAGAAGCACCTAGTCCTTGTGTTCCAAATCCATGTGGACCCCATGCCATCTGTACCATAACATCACAAGGCAACCCCATGTGCCTTTGTCCAGATGGAATGGGTGGTGACCCAACAACTGGTTGTTCAGGCCCACAGTGTACTATAGATGACGACTGCCAATTGAATCAAGCCTGCATAGGCTATAAGTGTAGGGATCCATGTCCTGGAGCTTGTGGGTTTGGTGCATCATGCCGTGTTGAAAAACATCACCCTGTCTGCACTTGTGAAGCTGGTCTGATAGGAAATCCACTGATTAGATGCTATAAAGTCATGGGTAAACAGAATCCCAAGTCTTTTTTTGTTGGTTTTTAGCCTATAATCTTATGTTTTATTGAAAATTTACTTTATTCTAGGAATAGAGGCTGATCAAAATCCATGCCTCCCATCACCTTGCGGTGTAAATACAGAATGTAAGATAGTTAATGGGCGCCCTGTCTGCTCATGTCTTCCCCATTACATTGGGCAACCCCATACAGGATGCAGGCCTGAGTGTATTTTGAATTCAGATTGCCCCAGGGATAAAGCTTGTTTAAATCAGGTGTGTGTAAACCCTTGCCACAGTACAAATATTTGTGGCATTGGAGCTGTGTGTACATGTAGAGACCATACACCATCTTGTAGTTGTCCTTATGGAACTAATGGGGATCCTTTCATACAATGTCTTCATATACGTAAGTAAATAATCCTTCTTTTTTTTTTTTTTTTTTTTTCATAAATAAATAATCATGTAGCAACAGAGAAATTTACACTTCTGACAACTATAATTTTTCATGCAGCTGCAGATAGTTTAAATACATCAGCACCTTGTTTGCCATCACCTTGTGGGCAAGGTTTTGTTTGTTCATCAATGGGAGAAGCTGCAATGTGTGACAGATGCGGAATGCCAGGATCACAATGGGATCCTCATTGTAGACCAGAATGTCTTGCAGATTCGGATTGCCCTTTTAACAAGGCTTGTCTCGGACAGAAATGTGTTGATCCCTGTCCAGGATCATGTGGCATTAATGCACAATGTTCCTGCATGCATCATAGACCAGTCTGTTCCTGTCCTTATGGAATGGTCGGCAATCCATTTGAACACTGTGTTCATCAGCCCCCAGGTAACAATTTAAATTAATTGAAATTAAATTGATGTAATTTGGTACATTTTTTAAATTTATTTTTTTTATTAGGCATTGACAATCAAGTACAAACTTGTGAAAGTCGTTGTGGTTCTAATGCTATCTGTAAGGAGAGTGGAGGAACTATTGAATGTGAATGTCAGCGAAACTTTTATGGAAACCCCTACTTGGGATGTCACCCAGAGTGCATAACTAACTCTGACTGTCCTTATAATTCAGCCTGCTCTAATTTCAAATGTGTTGATCCTTGTCGAGGTGCATGTGGAGTAAATTCTCAATGTACTTGCATAAACCATGTTCCAATCTGCCATTGCCCATCAAATCAAGCTGGAAACCCATTTGTCTCATGCTATCCTTCAGTTACTGGTACTATTTAAAGATATATTTCTTTCTTTTTTTTTTAATTAATTTTTGAATTGCAATTTTAAATTAATTTGTTTTTTTAGCACCAACAGTAGGCCATCCAGAAAATCCATGTGATCCTTCACCGTGTGGCCCTAACAGTAGATGCATTGTGTCTCTTCATGGCTATGCTACATGTTCTTGCTTGCCTGGCTTTAGAGGAGTTCCACCAGCTTGCCAGCCTGAATGTTTAGTCAGTGCTGAATGTCGACCAGATCGTGCTTGTATCAATCAAAAATGTTTAGATCCATGTCCTGGCACTTGTGGAGTGAATGCATTATGCCATGTTATTAATCATAATCCTATCTGTTCTTGTCCAGTTGGTTATGTTGGTGACCCATTCCTTACATGTCAAATTCCACATGCAGGTAATCTTTTATTTTATTTTTTTAATATTTTGATTTTTTAAGGAATTATTTAATTCATTCAACTCAAATATTTCTAGTGGAAAATGAAGAACCTAAGCATCCTGGTCATCCTTGTGAACCATCACCTTGTGGACCTAATTCCATTTGCAGCATTACTTCTGGAAGACCAGTCTGCTCTTGTGCAGCTAATTTCATTGGCACTCCTCCTTATTGTAGACCTGAGTGTACAATGAGTCAAGAGTGTCCTCATGATAAAGCATGTATACAAGAAAAATGTAAAGATCCATGTTTGCATAATTGTGGCCAAAACGCAGAATGTCACGTTGTCAATCATACACCATTTTGTAAGTGCAAACCTGGTTATCATGGTGATGCATTTATTGGTTGTTCAAAAATACCAGCAAGTGAGTATGATTGCATAAATACTTTTTAAAAAATGGATTTTTTTATATTGCTTTATAGATTTATAATGTTTGTATTTTTTTTTTTTTTTTCCTCCAGCTGTTCTACCTCAATTACCAAAAGATCCATGTGATTTGGCACCATGTGGTCAAAATGCTCAATGTACAAACCATAATGGGGTAGCTCGATGTTCCTGTATACCTCCATATATAGGGGATCCTTATGGAAGTGGTTGTCGTCCGGAATGTCTTATGAATAGTGATTGTCCATCTAACCAAGCCTGTCTCTCGAGCCATTGCCGTGACCCTTGCCCAGGTGTCTGTGGTATTAATGCTCAATGTTCTGTTGTCAATCATATTCCAGTGTGTGTATGCATACTAGGATATGTTGGTGATCCATTTCAATCTTGCAGACCTAAACCAGAAGAAAGTAAGTATGCTGACTATAATATGAATAACTGTAAGTTTGATAATGTTGATTTTTCTAATAATGTTATTCTTGAAATTCTAGTTCTACCTCCTCTGAATCCCTGTGACCCTAGCCCATGTGGCCCTAACAGTATCTGTAGAGTACAAGGAGGCACTGCTGCGTGTTCATGTAATGAGAATTATATAGGAGCTCCACCTAGTTGCAGACCACAATGTATTGCAAGTTCTGAGTGTCCACCTGATAGGGCATGTATAAACCAGAAATGTGCAGATCCATGCCAAGGAACATGTGGCTTACATGCCACTTGCCATGTTCTCAACCATAATCCTATTTGTTCTTGTCCTCCTGATACAGTCGGAGATCCTTTTGTTCGCTGTGTTCATGAAGGTAAATATATCATTAAGCGATACGTAATTAATTAAATCTATTATTTAGGTACATGTTTCTAGAATTCTTAATAATATATTCATGTATCAATTAACGAGTGGTATTTAGTATTTAGTATGGTATTTTAGTATTTTGCCTGCTTGATGCGATTCTTTTAGTTCTCTTCTCTTTTCCTGTAGTTTATGACATGGAAATAAATACCTTTTGGTTGCCTTCAGAAATTAAATCCTTTTAGTTTTCTGAGAGGTATTACTTATCTAATTAGCAAGGAAACTACTTGATATAATTTGTTTATAGAGTTAGATATATATGGCTAATATATCTTCACCATCTTTGGTGCTGGGTCTGAATTAATAATGATATTTTGTATTACCTTATTTTGATGCCTGCTACGTTATATATATGTTTAGTAAGGTTCTTGAGGTTCAGTCAATAAATAAAAACCACTATTTTGATAACGTTTCGAGACTATATTGTTCTCATAATCATGCTCTACAGTGAAAAAAAAAGTTACAATAATATTATATAAGTAATACAAGTTATTTCAAAAACATAAAGTTAGCTACAATACAAGTATATAACATGTGTTAGAATAATAAAAATATATATAATTATATTATACTCCTCTATATTCTGTAATTATATATATTTTTATTATTCTAACACATGTTGTTATATACTTGTATTGTAGCTAACTTTATGTTTTTGAAATAACTTGTATAACTTATATAATTTTATTGTAACCTGTTTTTTCACTGTAGGGCATTATTATGAGAACAATATAGTCTCGAATATATATATATATATATATATATATATATATATATATATATATATATATATATATATATATATATATATATATATATTTATATTTATTTATTTATTTTTGGATCCCCATAGAGATCTTGGAGATTTTTGGTACCATAAAATGTTGTTCTTACAGAAATAGCACAGGCAGCCTGAAGGAGGTTATCCACCTCACATTGCTATAAACCATGGTGCAGGGATAGACTATCCATATCTTGAAAACAGGTCCTTTTGGGGCTAAACCTCCAATGAATCCCTAACCCTTCCTATTGATGTATATTCAAACACTGAAGTTCAAAGGCAGTGACAAATAGGTTTAGAGCCATGAACATCCAAAAGGCAATTTCAAATCCTTGTAAAACCTCATCACGATTTCTGAGATAGGTTCATTATTTCTTTGCCCAGTAGGTGTGAGTTGTCTCCAATAGGATGACAGGCCTTACCTGTTTGGGGGCGGTTAGTTTCCTCATAAACTGAGACAACATGATCTTCCTTGATGAGTGGTCACCCATCCAAGTGCTTAACATGTTTAACTGTGCATAACTTCAATTACACATTGCATGGGCCTCAGCCAGCCCATCCTTCCCAGCCTATTTTATTTTATATATTAAGATATTTTTGTAAACAAATTCCACTATTGTGGGAGAGCTTAGTACAATGTCTGTGTCCTACACCATTACTAGTAGATCCTAAATTTAGTTATATGGATTGATATCATAAAGAACATGCATTAAATCCACATTGTCAGCCCCAAGAATTATTGTACATTCAAATTTTGTATACTATATTAAGCGTGCTGGTAACTTTTTTTTTTTTTTTTTTTTGTAATTACCAAAACAATCACTTAATTAAAAGCAACTCTATTACTTTTAAAGAATTTTGATTATTATGAAAACTTGTGCCTGTTTAATTTTAATAATCAATGTTACACTTCATTATAGATAAAAAATTATAGATAGGTACCTACAGATAATTAATATTTGCAGCTCCAAAGGTTCCACAAACAACTATTCCTGAAAATCCATGCATGCCTTCACCTTGTGGAGGAAATTCTGAATGCCGTGTCTTCGATCATAGACCTGTATGCTCTTGTTTACCTGGAATGTTGGGAGCTCCACCTAACTGCCGACCTGAGTGTCTCATTCATGCAGACTGCCCTACTAGACTTGCTTGCATCGGATCTAAATGCAAAGACCCCTGTTCAGGATCTTGTGGATTTAATACTCTTTGTAATGTCGTCAACCATCAGCCTCTTTGCACCTGTCAACCAGGATTCGAAGGAGATCCGTTCTCCGGATGTACCCAAGGTACTTTTTTTTTATTTGCATGTTAATTATATTTGCTCCTAAATGATTCCAGGATTAAAATAATTTCATTTTTAAGAAAACCATTTATCGGAAAATTTGTTGATATAGTTGCTCTTTTGGCCTTGAGCATTGTTTGTTTGTCTATTGGTGCAATGCTTTCAAGATATTAACATTGAAAAACTGTTTAAGGTTGATTAAATACTGTTAACACTGTTTCTGAAACTACGTATATAATTAGTGATAATTTTTTTTATATTATTTTCTATAGCAAAGAAATTTATATTTATAAAGCAAGTCATTTATAATTCTTAAATTTGGCTTATTATTATACATTTTAATACATATAAAATTGATTATATATAAAATAATCATTGTTTCATTAAATATCATTAGAAAGCATACAAATTTATCGGTGTTACTTTGAATTTTAATATAGGAGATATTACACTGGATATTTTTTTAAAACCATTTCAGCCATGTCTTTCATACTTTGATAAATAAAAAAATTCTCTATGAATACAGTGACAGTGAAAGCACTTGAAGGCCCGAGAACACCCTGCTCTCCATCTCCTTGTGGTACTAATGCTGATTGTGTCGAGAGGGGTAGAGCAGGGAGTTGCACTTGTCGAGAGAATTACCAAGGAGATCCCTACGTTGGCTGTCGGCCAGAGTGCCTACTAAGCAGTGATTGTCATCCACAACTTGCTTGCAACAATACAAACCGGTGCTTTGATCCCTGTGTTGGTGCGTGTGCTCCCAATGCCACGTGCCAAGTTATCAACCATAGACCTGTCTGCCTCTGCCCTACTGGAACTACTGGGAACCCTCAAGTTGCATGCTCTCCCATTCCTTCTTGTAAGCCTACTAACATTTTCTCTTTACCTTAAATAATATTTTTCCATTTTCTAACCTAATTTTTTAATACTACTAATTCTGGTCTATTGCTTTATCACTAAACTTTTACTTGTAAATTTCTATTTTCTTTTTAGTTATTTCTATTACTATAAACACTTTTTTTAATCCATGTTTCATGCTACTAAGTTCTTTAATTAACATAAAAAGACAACTTTAATTAAAATGGAGATTTTTTTTCATAATAATATAAAAATTCCCTACGAATTATTAATTATTTATTTTTTGCAAAGTAAGTTAAATGATTTTCTGCCTGATATGTAAAAATGTTTCACTTTTCAATGTCAATTCAAAGTATTTCAACATATCTCTTTCCCTTAATGATCCCTGCTTTATAAATTTGAAATATTTATGATGAAATATATGCCTGATCTCTGATTGCAGTACCATATTATTTTGGTTTGGTTATACTTAATGAGGATATCGATTTAAAAAAAAAAACACAAATAAAAACTTGATTTTTCTCTGATTGGAAAAAACAATCACTCATCGATATGTCTATCTATAATTTACTGCTTTTCCCAATTCACATTTTAAAATTAAAAGGATCAAATTACTTTAATTAATAATTTAAAATAAAAAAAATTAACAATCAATGATTATTGGAATAAACAAAGTTGAGATGAAATAGGGGTTTCAAACTTGACTTTTTCCATTAAAATCAATATAGCTCCTGAACAGTACTAGCAACAAATGTTATAAAGAAAAAATATTCTCCATTAAGTTTCTGATAATGAAACTGCCATTAAATTTTCGATCTGAGCAACACCAACAGAACTGTAGCGTGTAAAAAAGGCCCCAACAATTAAAACAATTAGACATAGGTGACTTTTTTAATTCAAACCAATACAGCTCCTCAACAGTAGGTCCTAGCTACAAATGGTATATAACAAAAAATATTTTCCATTAAATTTATGATATAAAAACTATCAACAAATTTTCAATCCGAGCAATACCAACAGAGCTACAGCTTATCAAATTGTTACATTTCTGACAGTGAAAAAAAAACTTTACACAAAAACGGTATAGACCCCCAACCAAACGGCATATCCAAGTTCATTCAGTGCTGTGAAAATCTCCACTTCTGAACTTTGATAATAATGGAAAACAAAAATTCATTTTTTAAATTTTATATATCAGGGAGAAAATTGTCTTGGCCTTAATTTTTAAATTTTCCGCATAGTATAACCAGTATCGAATTATTGTATAGCACCACCAAGAAGACCAGACACACCATGTTTCCCAAATCCTTGTGGACCATTCAGTGACTGCAGGGCAACTCCTGAAGGGATAGGTGTGTGCACTTGCAGGCCTGGCTATGTTGGGACTGCCCCAACTTGTAGGCCAGAATGCCTGGTCAGTTCCGACTGCCCTAAGGACAAGACCTGTGTCCGGGAGAAGTGTGCAGACCCATGCCCTGGGACCTGTGCCCCCAATGCTGTGTGTCGGGTGGTCAACCATTCTCCAGTGTGCGCTTGTAGTCCTGGCTACACTGGTGACCCCTTCACTAGATGTCTAATGCCTGACCGTAAGCATGTTAACTCTGCATGGTACCTCAACCCTCAAATTTAATAATTTCTAATTAACCGCTATTTTTTTTATTTTTATTTTTTATTTTGGGTACATCACTGGTACTGTGTCGCCCTTATTTTCATATAAAATACACTTGAGGTAATAAATTTCATATTTTGCTATAAAAACTAAATTTATCAAATTTGAAAACTACTTGGGAAAGTTCGCTGTTGGTGTAATATAGTGAAACTCCCATTGTATTAATAATTGTTCTTTATGTTATGAGATTTTGGTGATGTTAGTTGATTGCTTAAATTTAAAGATTTTGTTTATTACTGTTAAAAATTTATCTTCAAATAAGTATCATTAGGGAATACATTTTAGTTACAGTGATGTACCCACTTATTCTTTACTGCTTTACTATTGATATAGTTTAACATTTCAATGACTTCCGTAACTATGCACTTTACTTTTCTTAATTGGAGAACCTTTACTAATTTCATTTGTGCATCTAACCTATGCACTATATATACATACAGACACACACACACACACACACACACAAGCGCGCGTGCGCGCAAACACACACACTGCCGGTCAAATGTTTAAGACTACCCTGAAATGATATTAATAAATTTAAAAGTAGATAGATAGATTTAATTGTAGATTTTAATAAAATTATGTAGTTCAGCCCAAGGACCATTAAAATTTATTTGGCTTTAAAGGAAAATTTTTTTTTTTTTAATTTATCCATTTATTGAAATTTACGACTGTACATAAAATATACATCCAGTAATTGTGATAATAATGTACATAGTAACATGAAAATTGCTTGTGAAGCAACTACCTAGTGGTAGTGCTTCAATAAAAGCTCTATATGAGAAGGTCCTGTGGCCACATTTTTAGACGCCTCAGTGGGTTGTTAGGGATAGAATGGGAAGAAAGTTGAGAGACAAGTGGGTTTGAATGGTTATGGAGTTTACTGTGAAAGAATAGGTATCTGGTTTTGGGCTAAATCAGCAACATATGGAACATTAAGGGCTTCATGGATAAGTATATTTGTGACAAAGTATGGAGGATTAAGGATTTAAAGGAAAAAATTAAAACTAATTTTTCAATACATTATTTAAAACAAACTGCTTTTTTTCATATGTATACCAAAAATTTCAATTTCCGACAGAAAAACATTGGATTAAAAAATTTGAAATTCGAGTAAGACAATAAAAGATAATATTCATTCTAGAGGCGTTAAATGAAAGCAACAAGATTTTTTTTATTGAGCCATTTCAAATTCAATTTGATTTTAATCAAATATGTCCCTTTTTTCCAATATAAAATATCTCGGAATCTATTTATTGTGGAGAAAAACTCAAAAGGGAAAGAAATTGTTTTTACTTGTAAAATATATATATATATATATATATATATATATATATATATATATATATATAGAGAGAGAGAGAGAGAGAGAGAGAGAGAGAGAGAGAGAGAGAGAGAGAGAAAGTGAGAGGGTGAGATATTAATCTTTTAAATTTACCTATTTTGGCCTTGTTTAAGGGTGGTCTTAAACATTTGTCCGACAGATTATGTGTAATTATTAATATGGTATTTGAAGCTTTAACTGTAATTGGTACTTTAATTGATTTGATTACAGATCACTATATATATATATTATATTATATATGGATATAATATAATAGTATCAATGATTTTAATATGGTTAATTTTTTACTTATAACAGTCTTGAAAATATGCTACTTTTTAATTGCTTTTTGATGAATAATATTATACGCATAACAGTTTCATTTGACAATCATTGATTTAACTAGTTAGAATGAAAGTACTATACATTAAAAAATTACAGACATGAGATAACTCCAGTTTTACGCAATATTAAATTTTATAAAATACAAAGTTTAGATTTATTGGATATATTTTCAAGGATTTATGGAGAATGATGTGAATATATAATAGATGTATTTGCACTCTCATAACTTTCTGAAAATGTTTCAGATTAAAAAAAAATAAAATTATCATTATGTAGTTATTGCTAAAATACAAGTCATAACTTTACATTTCATATATATATTTTTTTTTCACTAAATTAATGTACAAAACATCCAATACTTTATAACTATCCACACTAGACTGATTTCACTTTCATTCTGTCTAGCTCAAGTGAAAAAAATGATCTGAGAACACTAGGTTTTAATATTTTTTCAAGTGTTACATTTTTATATATCTTTGTGATCTATAATCGAAACTAACCCTAATGTGTATTTCTTTTTATTAAAATAACAATCCTTTCAATTCAAGGAAGCAGGTTTCTATCTTCTTTAAATGCATGTTTCTACCCTCTAATGCATGACTCTTCTATTAGAATGTGTCGACAATGAATCATCGCTACCCTATATCTGCCTCCCGTCCACATGTGGTCCCAACAGTGACTGCTTCGAAACTCCTAATGGTCCAATGTGCAAGTGTAAACAGGGTTATTCAGGCACTCCTCCGCATTGTCGTCCTGAATGCACTACAAATGCTGACTGCCCAGGGAACAAAGCATGTGCTCAATACAGGTGTGTTGATCCTTGCACAGGAAGTTGTGCAGCTATGGCTGAGTGCTACACTGTCAATCATTTACCTGTTTGTAAATGCCCTCTGGGCCAGAGTGGTGACCCATTCAGTTCTTGCTTCACTCAAAGTAAGGCTCTATTCAAGACAGGGAAGGTGTCGCTTACATTTAATAATAAGTATATTTGTTTTGTTTTGCTCCAAAATAACATTAATACTTTATAGTGCCCTACTACAGAGCTTATTGTATGCCTTTGTTCATTTTAGATATATTTTTTTTTAGTCAAGTTTCCTATTGCTCTTCCTTACTTTCTAACATTTTTAGACTAAAGATAATGGTATGTTCTTCATTCTAAAGTTTCTTTTCAAGAAAATTTTATTTTTATTTATTTATTTTTTTTTTTTTATCCACAGCTTTTAAACTCCATACAAATCACAAAAGAATTTTATACCGGATAGTTTATAAATCTATTGATTCTACTTGTTGTTTCTATATAAATGGGAATACAATCATGATTCCTTTAAACAATAGCTGAATAGGATAAATGAATATTTTCCTAGACTGTAATTAATACTGCCTTATTCGTTTGGTATTTTCAGTGACAGAATTTACAATAAACAACTTTTTAGTTTTAACTTCATTGTGTCAACCTTTATTCTTTCTAAAGTCTCTAAGATACATGTAGGTATTGGTGGCTATAGTTCCCAAGAAAGCCTTGGCCCACTAGCTTGCTGTGGAGCTAATGTAATAATAATAATAATTGTCCAGATAATTTAGAGGCACACTGTAATTAGAGGCCTTCTTGCATGCCTGATGTATGTTGAAATTTTATTGCATGTTTTCAGTTCCTGTTGAACAAAAGCCAATATACCCATGTGTTCCAACTCCCTGCGGAGTTAATACAATCTGCAGGGAACAGAATGGAGTTGCAGCTTGCACTTGTGTTGAAGGGTATATTGGAGATCCATACCTAGGATGCCGGCCAGAATGTATTCTAAATACGGACTGCCCTTGGGACAAAGCATGTTGGAATAATAAGTGTAAAGATCCTTGCATTGGTGCTTGTGGTCAGAATGCCGAATGCAGTGTGGCGCATCATTCTCCTTATTGCATTTGCAAAGAGGGATTTACAGGAAATCCTCTTGTCTTCTGCAACAAAATAGTGCATGCTCCTAGTAAGATTATTTATATTTTTTGCTATTTTTATTTGCTCGCTTTGTTTTCTCCCAATGCATGTTAAAAGTCAAAAGTTATTTGTCTTTGGGAAATATTTAAAAAAAAAAAAAAAAGAATCATATTTCCTCTTAAAACGAAGAATTCTATACTGAAACATTTTTGTTTGAAAAATAATATCAAATTATCATTGAAGTCAATGAAAAATATTATATTTATAAGAACAGACATATAAGTAATTTGTCGTTGTAAATATTTATTTTAAACATTTAAAAAGAATTTATAAGCGCTTTGATAAATTTTGACCTTTGTAAAAATTAGTTATCAGTAAACAGCAAATATTTGCTTATTGAAACAATTTTTAAAATACTAATTAATGTAGAATGAAAATATTTCTCAAGCTTTAGTGTCATGCTAAAACAGAACACTATTTCACAGTTCATATATTTTTTTATTTGATTAAAATATTTATTTTTATTAGTTATCTATTTGAATAGTTTCCTTTGGAAGTAAATATTTGTGGAGCAAAGGAGTAACATGTAGTACAAAATAAGATAAATGATGTGGATTATCCAAGAAAAAATAACAGTTTAAAAATTTCCTGAAAACTATTACTTACTTTTTTTAATTGAAACAATTATGTTTCTAATCTCCTATATATATATATATATATATATATATATATATATATATATATATATATATATATATATGTGTGTGTGTGTGTGTGTGTGTGTGTGTGTGTGTGTGTGTGTGTGTGTGTGTGTATAACATATTCTATATGATATAAAAATGTTTTTTTAAACTTTTAAAATATAAAATATTTTATTTTTTGTTTTTGTGCTCCTTTGCTTCAATACTATTTTGGTATTTAGTGGTTTGGGCTTGCATGACTTTTGTATGTTTTGAATTAGCTGTGGTTGAGGTGAAACAGCCATGTCTACCGTCTCCATGTGGTCCATATAGCCAGTGCAAAGAGATTCTTGGCTATGCAGTATGCAGCTGCTTACCAGGTTTCATTGGTGCACCACCCGCATGCAGACCTGAGTGTCTTATTAGTTCAGAATGTGCCTTGAACTGTGCTTGTATCAACCAGAGGTGCACTGACCCCTGCCCAGGAACATGTGGCTTAAATGCTCGATGCCAAGTTGTCAATCATAATGCTATTTGCTCTTGTGCATCTGGTTACACAGGGGATCCATTTGTACGCTGTGTTATAGAAACAAGTGAGTATTCATGCATGTAGTCTGCATTGATTATTGAGTTTTAGCAGTACTTGTTATCTATGTTAACATTGTGCTAAGTTTTTTTATTGTTTCATTTTTAAAGCTTTCCTGATATTTCACAAATTTGACATAGATATTAATATGCTGCTGCATGTAAATGCAATGTATTTTATTTTGATGCATGTTGTCTGGGGTATTGTAGAGCCTGAAGTAGTTTCAAAACCAAGTCAGAACCCATGCATTCCAAACATCTGTGGTCCGAATACTGCCTGTCATGCATTGGGTGAAACACCAGTTTGCTCTTGCTTGCCCAACTACATTGGCCGACCACCAAACTGCCGCCCTGAATGCACAATAAATGCTGACTGTACCGGTAATCAAGTTTGTCAAAATGAAAGGTGCAAGAATCCTTGCCCAGCCTCGTGTGGAGTAAATGCCCTATGCAGTGTTTCGAACCATTCTCCTATATGTTCTTGTCTATCAGGTTACACTGGTGATCCATTCATAGAATGTTCACCTATTATTCTATGTAAGCGACATCTCAAGTTTTTTTTTTTTTGCTGTAACTTTCATTGACAATGATGGTCTTATCTTTCATTTTTCTACACAGCTGTTCAGGTAGAAGGTCCGAGAGATCCATGCAATCCATCTCCTTGTGGTTCCAATGCTGTATGTAAAGAAAAAAATGGTGCTGGATCTTGTACATGCCTACCTGAATACACAGGAGATCCATACATAGGCTGCAGACCTGAATGTGTTCTCAACACTGATTGTCCTCGACATTTGGCTTGTACAAATAATAAATGTCGAAATCCATGCCCAGGAATGTGTGGCTTGAATGCAGAGTGCAAGGTTGTTAATCATGCACCTACATGCAACTGCCTTCCAGGTTTTACTGGAAATCCTCTAACTGCATGTAACCAACCTCCACCACGTAAGAACCTATCTTTTTCTGTAGTCTTTTACTTTTGTTTATTTTATTCTTTATACTTTTCTTAGACATTACTTCAAATACTTTTATCTTCAGTTACTTTACTATTTAATCTTTTATAATGATTTTATCTTTATTTTTATTATTTTCGTTTACCATCTTCCTTTATTCTATTTAGCTGAGCCAACGACTCCTAAAAATCCATGCATACCTTCTCCATGTGGGCCATACAGTATCTGCAGAGTTGTTGATAATCATGCTGTTTGCTCTTGCCAAGCTAATTATATTGGAAGCCCACCAGCTTGCCGCCCAGAATGTATGATAAGTGCTGATTGTGCACAAAATAAAGCATGCATTAATCAAAAGTGTGTTGACCCATGCCCAGGTACCTGTGGTCTTAATGCACGTTGCCAGGTTGTGAATCATAATCCTATCTGTAGCTGCCCTTCTGGATTCATCGGTGATCCTTTTGTTAGATGCTTAAAAGAAGAAAGTAAGAAATAATCTTCTACTGTATACTCTTTTCTTATGCTTATAATCTTCATTCTGTTTCTTTATCTTATTCTGTGTACTTGTTTCATTTTCCTTCTACATTTAACCTTTCTAGAAAGACCAGTTGAAATACCTCCAAGTGGAAATCCATGTGTTCCTTCCCCATGTGGACCTAATTCTCAATGCAGGCCAGTAGGAAATACTCCAGCATGTTCTTGTGCACCAAATTACATTGGACGCCCTCCAAACTGCAGACCAGAGTGCACAATTAATGCTGAATGCCCTGGAAACTTAGCATGTCAAAATGAAAAATGTCGAGATCCATGTCCTGGATCATGTGGTCCACAAGCGACTTGTCATGTTGTAAAGCATAATCCTCAGTGTTCTTGTGTACCTGGATATACTGGAGATCCATTCTCAGGATGTTCTTTGATTGTCCAACAAAGTGAGCTTTTATTTCTGTTTCTATACTTATTCTATTTATGTACTAACATCTTCAGTTTTATAATTTTCTATTTAACTTCAGTTTTATACTTTTCTATTTATCTTTTTTCGAATGCAATATTTAGTTTTTCCTCTTCTAGTTCCCCCAACTGATAGTCCAAAGGACCCCTGTAATCCTTCACCTTGTGGGGCAAATGCAGTTTGTAAAGAACGAAATGGAGCTGGTTCTTGTAGTTGTATAGCTGAATATTTTGGAGATCCTTACACTGGATGCAGGCCAGAATGTGTAGTGAACTCAGATTGTGATAGAAAGAAAGCTTGTATGAATAATAAGTGCAAAGATCCCTGTCCTGGAACATGCGGAATAAATGCTGAATGCAATGTAATTAATCATGCTCCAACTTGTACATGTCTACCTGGTTTTACTGGTGATCCTATAGCTGCTTGCAGACAACCTCCTAAAAGTAAGAATGAAAAATGGCAAAACATGTATTTTTTACAATGATAGATTACAAAATAAAATGAATCAGAGACAGAAATTTTTCACAATTGACATAATATTTCAGCTCCAGAGCCTGAAACAAACCCTTGCCAACCTTCACCTTGTGGTCCATTTAGCGTTTGTAGGGTGACTAATAAACATGCTGTTTGTTCATGCCAACCAAATTACATTGGTACACCTCCAACTTGTAGACCAGAATGTATGGTTAGTGCTGATTGTGCACAGGACAAAGCATGCTTAAATCAAAAATGTTTAGATCCTTGTCCAGGAACTTGTGGTTTAAATGCAAGATGCCAGACAGTAAACCACAATCCCATTTGCAGTTGCCCACAGGGCTTTACAGGAGATCCATTTGTTAGATGTCTCAAAGAAGAAAGTAAGGAATTTTATCTATCTTTACAAAAACTTTTGTATTTTTCTTAACTTCTTTTTCTTAGTACTTATTTCATTCTATAAAATATTTTTCTAGCTTTTATATTTTTTCTTGAATCAAATTTAAACATCTCGAAATTTATTATTTTCTTTTAGAAACTATAAATATATCTTAAAGTATGTTTTTTTTTCTCTTTAAACTTTATCCTAACAGTATCTTAAGTTCTATGCTGATTTTTAATGTTTAGTTTATTTTTAATTTTTTTCTTACTACATTATTTTATACTTTCTGTAGTACTTTATTCTTTCTAATAATTATTCTGTCTTCCTCCAATTTTAGAACGCCCAGTTGAAAAACCTACTGGCAATCCTTGTATTCCATCTCCTTGTGGTCCTAACTCTCAGTGCAGAGTAGTTGGGAATACTCCAGCTTGTTCATGTTCCCCCAGTTATGTTGGACATCCTCCAAACTGTCGTCCAGAATGTACTATAAATGCTGAATGTCCAGGAAACTTGGCCTGTCAGAATGAAAAGTGTAGTGACCCATGCCCTGGATCTTGTGGGCCTCAAGCAACTTGCCAAGTTATTAAACATACTCCTCAATGTTCATGTGTTCCTGGTTACACAGGCGATCCATTTGCTGGATGCTCACTTATACAGCAACGTAAGGGACTTACGAAAAATTATTATCCTTCTGGTTTCATTCTTCTTTTATATTTACTGTATTTAACTTAAATACTTCTTTTCCTCTTTACTCTAAAAATTTTCAGAGCCCCCAACTGAAGGGCCAAAAAATCCATGTAACCCATCACCCTGTGGTGCTAATGCTGTATGCAAAGAAAGAAACGGTGCTGGCTCCTGTGCATGTTTACCTGAATATTTTGGAGATCCTTACACCGGCTGTAGGCCTGAGTGTGTTGTTAATTCAGATTGTGATAGATCAAAAGCTTGTATGAATAATAAATGTAAAGATCCTTGCCCGGGAATATGTGGACTTAATGCAGAGTGTAATGTTATTAATCATGGACCATCTTGTACTTGCTTACCTGGATTTATTGGTGATCCTATGTCAGCATGTCGCCAACCACAACCAAGTAAGAAAATTCAATGTAAATTACAGGGAATCCTTACAGTAGAAATGGCTTCTTAATTATTTTTTGTTTTTTAATCAGCTGAACCTGAAAAGCCAAAAGATCCCTGTCAGCCATCACCTTGTGGACCATACAGTCAATGTAGAGTTGTAAATAGTCATGCTGTATGTTCATGTCAACCTAATTATTTGGGTTCTCCACCTTCATGTCGTCCAGAGTGTATGGTCAGTGCTGATTGTCCTCAAGACAAAGCATGTATGAATCAAAAGTGTGCTGACCCTTGCCCTGGAACTTGTGGAATCAATGCTCGCTGTCAAGTTGTTAATCATAATCCCATATGCAGCTGCCCTCGTGGATTTGTTGGAGATCCATTTTCTCGTTGCATTAAAGAAGAAAGTATGGAATTTTCTCACTTATAATTCTCTTATATTTGGTGTAATTTTGTAACTTTTTTTTCTTTCTAAACTAAATTATTAAAGTTTCTTTTTCAAATTTCTTTAGTACTGTTCTAACTTTACTTTTGAATTTATTCTTAAATAATATATTTCAATTTATTTATTTCTGTTTCTTTATTCTTTCTAATTCTTTTTCTTTCCTCTTCCAATTTTAGAGCGCCCAGTCGAAGTACCTACTGGCAATCCTTGTATTCCATCTCCTTGTGGTCCTAATTCCCAATGTAAAGCCATTGGAAACACTCCTGCTTGTTCATGTTCACCTAACTATGTGGGTCGTCCACCTAATTGTCGACCTGAGTGTACAATTAATGCAGAGTGTCCTGGCAATTTGGCCTGCCAGAATGAAAAATGCAGTGATCCTTGCCCTGGATCTTGTGGACCTCAAGCATCCTGCCAGGTAGTTAAACATAATCCCCAATGCTCATGTCTTCCTGGCTATACTGGAGATCCTTTTGCAGGGTGCTCACTTACACAACAGAGTAAGATTTCTTTTCTATCCTTTTATTTCAACTAAACTATTACTAATTACTATTACTATTTATCTTTAATACTTCTCGTTTAAATTTCATAGTCTTCTTTCCTAACTTTCTCTCTTTTAGCTCTTCCTACTGATCAACCAAGAATGCCTTGCAATCCATCTCCTTGTGGAGCTAATGCAGTTTGCAAAGAAAGAAATGGAGCTGGTTCATGTTCTTGTTTACCAGAATATTTTGGGGATCCATACTCTGGTTGTAGACCAGAATGTGTAACAAATTCTGATTGTGACAGGAGCAAAGCTTGTATGAATAATAAATGCAAAGATCCTTGTCCAGGAACATGTGGAATAAATGCCGAATGCCGTGTTATCAATCATGCTCCTTCTTGCTCTTGCCTTCAGGGGTATTCTGGAGATGCACTGACAAAATGCTTGATATTACAAGCTAGTAAGAAAAATTTTATTTTTTGACATGCTTTGTCCTATGATTAAATTAGTTAGTGACTTAAATTTCTGTGCAATGTTTTCATATAGCAACTCAAGGGCCAACAAATCCATGTGTTCCATCACCTTGTGGTCCTAATAGCTTATGCAAAGAAATCAAAGGACATGCTGTTTGCACTTGCCAACCTAACTTCGTGGGATCACCACCTAGTTGCAGACCAGAATGTGTGGTTAGTTCAGATTGCTCTCAAGACAAAGCCTGTATTAATCAAAGATGTGCAGATCCATGTCCAGGAACTTGTGGACAAAATGCTCGATGTCAAGTAGTGAATCATAATCCTATTTGCAGTTGCCCTTCAGGGTTCACTGGGGACCCTTTCCTGCGTTGTTCTAGACTACAACGTAAGATAAGCACTGTTTAATACAATTACCTGAACTTAATTTTTATTCTATTTACTTTATACAGTGATAAATGATACTTTCAAAACAAATTTATTTTAATTTCTAATTTTCTCATTTAGTTTCTGACTTTTTACTTCAAAATAGACTTATTTGAACTATATCTTCATATTCTTTTATTCTTGATACTATTTTAACCTCTTCCTTTTTTCTGTTTCTTTATTCTATTTTAGCTTCTACTACACCTTCTCCACCTTCTGATCCTTGTTCTCCATCACCATGTGGTCCATATTCTCAGTGTCGAACAGTTGGTTCGACACCAGCATGCTCATGCCTTCCTAATTATATTGGCAATCCACCAAACTGTCGACCTGAATGTGTTATTAATGCAGAATGTGCTGGGAATTTGGCATGCCAAAATGAAAAATGCATAGATCCTTGTCCAGGTTCTTGTGGTCATCAAGCTGAATGTCGTGTAGTAAACCACAATCCTGTATGTACTTGTCCCCAAGGTTATATTGGTGATGCTAGTACTTCATGCCAACCAGCTCCTATAGCAAGTAAGATGCTGGTGAAATGAAATGATCAGATCACAGTTTTCAAGATCCAAACTGTTGTTTTATAATTTTTATTTTTCAATTTCAGCAACAGAGAGAGCTCCAGAAAAGCTTGATCCTTGTCATCCCACACCCTGTGGAGCAAATGCAGAATGTCATAATCGAAATGGAGTTGGAGCCTGCTCTTGCCTGGCTGGGTTCCAGGGAGATCCTTATGCTGGCTGTAGAAGAGAATGTGAATCTAATCAAGATTGTGCCCCTCCTTTGGCTTGTATTGGATACAAATGCAGTGATCCATGTCCCGGTACTTGTGGGGCTGGTGCTGAATGCATTGTGGCCAATCACATTCCAATATGTACTTGCCCACCTGGATTTACCGGAGACCCATTCTTTTCATGCCATCAAGCACCATCTACACGTATGTATAATAATTTTAAATTATATTTAACTTTTTTCATTGTTTAAATTAATAGAATCTTAGTAATGTATACAACATAAATGCCTTTTACTACTTTAGTTTTATTCTAATTACAGCTTCACCAATTCCAAGGGATGCTTGTCTTCCCTCTCCATGTGGACCAAATAGCCAGTGCAGAACAGTCAACCAACAAGCTGTATGCTCATGCCTTCCCAGTTACATTGGACATCCTCCAACGTGCAGGCCTGAATGTATTGTCAGTTCTGAGTGTCCCCTAGATAAAGCCTGTATAAATCAGAAGTGTGCTGATCCATGCCCCAATACTTGTGGCCTCCATGCACAATGTAACACTAAGAATCACAATCCAATCTGTGCCTGCCCTCAGGGATACACTGGCGATCCATTTTCACAGTGCCACCTTATTCGTAAGTAACCATAAATTTATTATTGTGTTTTGTTCGCAATTTCTTAACTTTATCATTTTTTAAATATAAATACAACTAAATCCAATAAATCAAGATAACTCTGATTAAACCTAGTTGTTCCTAGGCGTACATTCATACTAAACAAATGAACAACTAACTACTTTGTCGACTGAGATATACTGGAGTTTAAATTAGAACCAACTAACTGATTGGCCTTGGTTTAGTTAGGTTAGGACAATTTTTAATTGTACCAAAGGGTTTTGGATCTGATTTTGGACCTGCTTCCCTAGTTTTGACAGTAGAATCATTCATTGGCTCACTTTGGCACTTGTAAATTGTCTTGGCTCTTCAAATGGTGTTTATGCTAATTTACTTTGGTCTGGTGTCCTATCTTGTGAGAAAGAAAGAAAATTATTGATGCTTAGAACTTTTAGAAATTCAAAAACAGTTTTTGAGTTTTTCCGATTGTGGTGATTTGAACTGAGGTTTCAATTTATTTATGTGTGACATAAAGATTATTTTGCTAGTAATTCAGCTTTGTCTTTTTCTATATATTAACAAGTATTTGTTCATTTTAGATGAGGAATTCGGGAACTCGATTCTATGAATATTTGATTTATTTTCCATAGATTTTTTTTTTTTTTTCAGGTTTACAATATTTTAAAGTTGTTGCCAAATATTTATTTTTACAACTGTTTATCTGGGTTCTTGTGTTACTATTTAGTTTATTGAAAACTGTGGACTTAGGTTATTGTTATATTAGAGTCTTTTTTAAATCTATTCCGTAGTTTGACAAGTGTTTTTAATTGAAATTGTAAATTATGACAGTGAGTTAATAAAGATGTGGGATGGAAGTCAATGTGGACTGTTTGAAGTATTAGTTTAATTTACTAATGCTGTTTTCAATGTCATGCGGATTATTTATTGTTGGCTTAATATATATTTTAGTCTATTGTTTCCACAACTTACACCAGTCTATCACTTCAAAGAACTTTGGATTTGTTTTTCGATTATTGCTTAATTATAATCTTACTGAGAATCACAGGATCGTGATCTGAGTAAGGTAACAAGCAAGACAGGACAATGTAGCAATTAGCAAAGTAAGGCAATGAGAAATAATAAAGTCTCTATTTTTATCTAAAAATAGATCGATTGTAGACTGGATTAAAAGCAAGATGTCCTCTCCTGCTATTATTATTAGTATAATAAAGATAACACATAAATATTATTTTATAACATGTAATAATGTTTTGATGTATTTTTTAGCTGCTTTACCTCCAGCCCCTCCAACACCAGAGCCAGTAACTTGCACTCCATCTCCTTGTGGTCCAAATGCTCAATGCCAAATAGTGGGAGGTCAATTGGCATGTTCTTGTTTGCCTAACTTCCTTGGAGCACCTCCCAATTGTAGGCCTGAATGTGTTTTAAGCTCAGAATGTTCATCTCAACTAGCATGTATCAATCAGAAATGCCGTGATCCTTGTCCAGGTTCTTGCGGTGCAAATGCTAAATGCAATATTATTAATCATGTACCAGTTTGTTCTTGTGAAAATGGTTTTACTGGAGATCCATTTACTTTATGTTCTGCTATTCCCATCAGTAAGTTTTTACAAGCTATTAAAAGTATATATAAAGGTTATATCAGCTATAAATGATATTTTGAAATTGCAGCTACACCGTCACCAGTTCTAGAGGATCCATGCAATCCTTCACCATGTGGTCCTAATGCAGTGTGTAGGCCAGGAGGTGTATGTGAATGTATACCAGAATATAACGGAAATCCATACGAAGCTTGCCGTCCTGAATGTGTACTGAGTACTGAATGCCCAAGAGATAAAGCTTGTCAAAGAAATAAATGTAGAAATCCTTGTCCAGGAACATGTGGTACTAATGCTCAATGCGATGTGATTAATCATATTCCAACTTGTTCCTGCCCTCAGTCATTCACAGGGGATCCATTTACCCACTGCAGGCCAATACCAGCAGGTACTGTTTAGGAATAATAAATGTTTTGTTTGTTTTTTTAATTACTCTATTCACAATAACTTCTTCATGATCATTATATTTAAATTTGTAGATAGCCTAAAACCAAAAGATCCTTGCAATCCATCACCCTGTGGACCTAACAGCCAATGCAGGGCACCAAATGGAGTTGCTGTATGTTCATGCCTTGCTGGCTATGTGGGATCTCCTCCATCTTGCAAACCAGAATGCATTCTAAGCAATGAATGTTCTCAGACCCAGGCTTGTGTCAATAACAAATGTACAGACCCATGTGCTGGATCTTGTGGCCTCAATGCTCGTTGTCAGGTCATAAACCACAGTCCTATTTGCTCATGTCCACCTGGAAACACAGGAGATCCCTTCAGAAGTTGCTACCCATTACCAAGTAAATTCTGTTGATTCATTTATTCATATTAAATTACTTTTGATAATATGTTTATAATTATTACACAACAAATATTGATTTAATTTCAGTACCAACACCGAGTGATGAGGAGACTCCTAAAAACCCTTGTGCTCCGTCTCCATGTGGTCCAAACTCACAATGCCAGGCTTCTGGAAATGAGGCATCATGTTCATGCCTACCTAATTATGTTGGTGCACCTCCCAATTGTCGTCCAGAATGTGTCATTAATCCAGACTGCTCAACAAACCAAGCTTGTATAAATAATAAATGTACTGATCCATGCATTGGTACCTGTGGTCTTAATGCTCAATGTGCTGTAATAAGCCATGCAGTAACTTGCACATGTCTTCAAGGATATACTGGAAATGCTTTCATTCAATGCTTAGAACAGAAACGTATGTAGTGTAATAGTCATTACAAATTTTTTTAAAGAAAAATATTATTGATATTTATGTTGATTAAATATTTTATAGATGAGGTTGTTAACCCTTGTGAGCCATCACCTTGTGGTCCTAATGCTGTATGCACCCAAAAGAATAATGCTGGTTCCTGTGCATGTATAGCAGATTATACAGGAAATCCTTATGAAGGTTGTCGACCAGAATGTGTCTTAAGTTCAGATTGCCCAACTGACAAAGCATGTATACGTAATAAATGTCAAGACCCCTGTCCTGGCGTCTGTGGATCCAATGCTCAATGTAATGTGGTTAATCATGTACCAACATGTAGTTGTATTCAAGGATATGTTGGTGATCCTTTTACAACTTGCTCTCTGCTTCCTCCACCAGGTATATTAATCTTTAAATTTCTATTCAGTATATAAACCATTTTAAATATTTTTAACTTTTTTTTTTTTTTTTTTTTTATTATAGCTGTTACTGAAGCAACTCCAGTAGATCCCTGTAAACCTTCACCTTGTGGTCCAAATAGCCAATGTAGAACTGTAAACGGCCAAGCAGTATGCTCATGTGAACCAGAATATTCAGGATCCCCTCCTAACTGTCGCCCTGAATGCGTAGTGAATTCAGAATGTCCTACAAATAGAGCTTGCTACAAGCACAAATGTACTGACCCTTGTCCAGGAACATGTGGAATCAATGCTCGATGCCAGGTTATAAATCACAGCCCGATTTGCTCATGTCTAACAGGGCAAACGGGAGACCCTTTTACAAGATGCTATCCTATACCAGGTATATTTTTCAAAAATATCATGCTAATAGATAAATAATGTCAATCATAAATTGTATAATTTCAAACATTCAATCATTTTTATTTCAGTTACTCCTGAACCAGTGAAGCCAACAAATCCATGTTCACCTAACCCATGTGGTCCAAATTCTCATTGTCAAGTAGTTGAAGGAAACCAAGCTTCATGTTCTTGCCAAGCAAATTATATTGGTTCTCCACCAAATTGCCGCCCTGAATGTTTGGTCAATACTGACTGTCCAACAAATCAGGCTTGTATAACTGAAAAATGTAGAGATCCTTGCCAAGGTTCTTGTGGTCTTAATGCTGAATGCCGAGTTCAGAATCATATTCCTACTTGCTACTGTGCTCAAGGATTTAGTGGAGATCCATTTACTCAATGTTCACAGATAATAGGTTTGTACTGACCAAAAAATAAAAATAAGTTGATAGCATTACAATTACTTTAATTAATCTTATGTAAAAATGTAATTGTTTTTATTATTGCTATAGAAAAACCTAAGCCTGTGGAAGCATCTGACCCATGCACATTCTGTGGTGTCAATACTAACTGCAATAATGGAGTCTGCACTTGTCTTCCCAGTTACTTTGGAGATCCTCTCAAAGGGTGCAGACCAGAATGTACTATGAACTCGGATTGTTCTAGAGAAAAAGCATGTGTTAATCAGCATTGTATAGACCCATGTCCTGGAACTTGTGGACAAGGAGCAGTATGCAATGTTATTAATCATATACCCACATGTTCATGTCCCCCTCCAACATCTGGCGACCCATTTGTACTGTGCAAAACCAAACCTGTTGGTATGTTACTGTGATATTAATCTACAATCTCATATTATATAAAATATTCTAAATATATTTTTGATCTCAACACCTGTTCCTGTTCCAGAAACACCTAGGGATCCATGTTCACCTTCACCTTGTGGGCCGAATAGTATTTGCCGTGTCTCGGATGGACATGCAGTATGTTCTTGTGCCCCAGGGCAGGTTGGAACACCTCCTCAATGTCGCCCAGAATGTGTTGTTAGTGCTGAATGTCCTCTGACTCAGGCCTGTCTGAATAATAAATGCCGTGACCCTTGTCCTGGTATATGTGGCCTTGGAGCACGTTGTAATGTCGTGAATCACAACCCTATTTGCTCGTGTCCATCTGGACAAACTGGTGATCCTTTCAGACAGTGCTTCCCTATTCCAGGTATTCCCTAATCATTTATCTAATATTTTTAATATCCTAGTTAGTTAGAGCTTATTCAATTAAATAGGAAATATTAAAACAGTAGCTTATATTATATATTTATATTCTGTTCATTCATTTTATAATATAGTTTAAATCATCAATAATATAGATCCACTTAATGAATAATTAAACTAAAATCTTAATTTTCTTTTATAGTATAAGTTTTAAAAATTGGTTACTTTTACGTTTTAAATATAAATTCAATCTTTGCTATTGACATTAGACATAATTGTGCTACATTTCATTTATTTTTTCATTTCAGCTACACCAAAACCAGTTGAGCCAGTGAATCCCTGTGAACCTTCACCATGTGGTCCCAATTCACAGTGTCATGTCCGAGGCGACAGTCCGGCTTGTTCTTGCATGGCAAATTATATCGGTGTTCCGCCAAATTGCCGCCCAGAGTGTACTATAAATCCGGAGTGTGGCTCAAACAGAGCATGTGTTAATCAAAAGTGTATCGATCCATGTCCGGGTTCTTGCGGTGCAAACGCGGTCTGCTCGGTTGTTAATCATACCCCAATATGTTCGTGCACACAAGGGTATACCGGTGATCCATTTACATCATGCTCACCTATCCCAGGTAGGAATTAGTACTTTGCTACTGCATGGCATGTAATATATACTCAGCACACTGCATGGAGCATTCATTTATCTAAAACTAACTGCTGTTTGAAAGAGTTTAAACATTAATGACAAATTCTATAACTAAGTTTTGTTTCATTTGATTTCTTTTTTTTTTTTTTTTTTTTTTTTAATTCATACCATTTAATTTTCATATTAATTATTCAAATATGAAGTTTTTATTAATTAAAAAAAATGTACTTAATTGTTAATTTTTACATAGAACAAATTTTTGGGACAATTTCTTTGTTGCAATTTAATATTGATATAGATATAGCAGATATATAAAATCAGAACCTCTTTATGTCTCTATTAGAATGAGTTACTTTTTATTGAATACTTTTAAGATATAACAGCAATGCATGAGAGCTCACAGTGTGCTGTTGCTTGCAGCATGATAAAACACTAAGGCCACAAAACCGACCCACTCACCAGGGAAAACTGACATTTCTTCTTTGACCTGATTACCTTTTTGTCAAGATTATCTCTTTTCTAACTTGAAAATTATTTTATATTTTTGGAAAAATATATTTAAAAAGTTATTTTTATTTTTATAATTACATTTAATACATATGATTATACTCAGGCATCTTAGAGAAGAGTCAATTTAATTCTAAGTTTATCAATGAAAATAAATTTTGATTTGAAATAGATGTTAAATATAATTCATTTAATGCTATCTGTGATTTAGTTAACTTTAAGCTATTTCCAACAAAACAGTGTATTGTAAATATTTTTTATACATCGTTAATGTATTATAGTGAATCAACTGCAATGTAAATAATTAATCGTAATATAATTTTTTATTATATGTAAATACATTTATGTTGTTATATAAAGTCTTTAAAATAACAATATCACCAAAGACTAAAACTTCAGATTTTAATGAATTCTTGTTATTAACCATTTACAAGACCAAATTAAAACTTTTCTAGAGATCCTATGTATAGGTTTCAGAAGAAGTGTTTTTATACTTGGTTTTGTTCTACCGGGAGGTTTTCAAATGACCAATTGAAAGATTGAGAGCATTAAATTAAAAAAGGTTTTTGATTTCACCTGACTGAATATTGTTACTCAAGTAATCTTGGCAAAACAATATGACCTTGACAGATATGGTAATCAGAACTAAGGAGTTAACACATATAACCATTAACTTTAAATGCCATAACAGTTTACTTCTACATAACAAAACCTTTAGGTAAAAAATATTAACAAAATTTGAAAAGTAGTTAGTAAAAAATAAACATATTCATTCAGTAAAGTAATATTTGTTCAATTGAAATTAATAAAGAAAAATTAATATTATCATTGTTGTAGTAGCTTAATAATGTTCGGTTATTTGAAATTGGTTTAGATATTGTTGGGCAATTTCATTTAATACCGCATTGTTGTTATAGTTAGTAATTTTAATCTTCAATATTTTTTTTAATTTTAATAGATAAATTAGTTATTTTAATTTTATACTTTCTTATAATTTATTATTCTTGAAACTATATCAGTATTAAAAAATTAAAATAGTACATATCTCTGAAAAACCATTTGAGATTAGGAGTCTAAACAATTAATGATTAGATTGAGTTTGATAACAATTATGTCACATAAATTCATTTTTTACTTACATTAAACATTTATTTATATTTACCTCCATTTTTAAAAATCTTAATACGACCAAAATTATTGTACAATTATTCTAAAAATAAAAAGTTTCATTGAAATGAATAAAAGGTACATATTTATTATTTGAATTCGCCATTATCCATTTACATTTATGAATAAAAGTGATTTTTAACTATGAAAGCCCTTTGAAACCTAAATTTTGTTAAACCAATATTAATTTTTAGTTTTAGTGCATTTACAATAATTGAAGATTTTGAATATTGAAAATTATTTTAAAATTTTCTTTTATCACTACAATTGCAATTTCTTTTTCTTTTTTAAAAGTTGGTAAAATATTTATAGTAATTTTTATACAATTTAGTATTATGATTTAATAATACAAAATTTTATAATGTCCTTAGGATTAAAAAAAACTGATACTAATATCAAACTCTTTCCAATCTATTTTTTAAAATAAATTTGCTTTACATTATTATTTAAAATACTTTCATTTTGAAACGTATATATACCCACTCATTTGGTAAACAGAGATTCATTTTTTTTACTAATGACCTATTTTTTGATTTCAGATTCAAAGAATTCCACAAATTTATTAACTCATTTTACTTAACACTTTCAATTTATTATTTTACTTAATAAATTTATTTATTATTTATAATTTAGTTAAAATATATTATTATTTAATACATTTTTTAAGAGGAGCACAAGCACTGTGTATACATTATTTAATAAAATTATTATACAAATTACTTATTTAAAAATAATAAAACAAACAAAAAACAAATAAACAAAGACAAAAATTGGGTCGAACCCTAAGTGGCCATGACCGTTGTCTGTGTCGCATGCAAGAAGCACGACTGATATGTGTTATGTTTTGTACATTCTGTCTGTGAATTGTTTTGTACATATTGCATTTTTGATCTTCAAACTGTATATTCTTTTTTTATATTTGCATGTTTCGATGGGGAACTATAAGGTAAGTTTGTTCCCCCAACGTAGACTTCTCTGCAGCCAACGTTGTTTAGGGTTATTAAAAGTCCTTGAATATTTCAATGTAACAGCAATTCTTTTTATGAAATATACTTTATTATTTTAAAACAAATCAACTGTTAACCTTTTTTTAGAATATCTTAAATGTTTCAACTATCATAAATAAAATTTTACTTACATGTGGATATTAACTAAAAAGTTAGTGAGAGGTCTTGATGAGAATACATTTCAATGTAAAATATTTTATGTTTGATAATTTAATTTAATTTCCTTATTACCTAAGATTGAAAGGTGGATTGTATAACATGACACTGATTTATTATAGCTTGGTGGGAAGGTTAAGATTAATTCCATATGCCTACAATAAAATTAAAGTCAGCCCTCATAGTTAACATGATCTCCTCGTTGAGATTTAAAAGTAGTTTTGTAAATAAAACATAATTCTTTATGGGTGCAAATATTCTATAAACATATTACAGAATTCATTTGACCAAGTAGAATCCATATCAGAACATCATCAGAATCATTTTTTAATGAACGGTTATACTACAAGATATATTTTTTTCTTTGGCTTTATCAAATAAATTGGTTCATGCAGACTAGCACTCAACATTTTCTCTTGTCATATATAATTAGTATACTTTGTAAGGCTGAGTAATATGGCTGGTTTGTAGCACACTTCTTAGGTCCATTCTGCTCTAAAATGATTATATGTCAAGTGATAAAAGTATAATGCTGACCTTTCTCCCAAGAAAAACTAATAGTTAAGAACCCAAGAACTCTAACTGAACCAACTCGATAGTCACCAATTTCTATAGACATCAATAAACTAAAAAATATTCTCTCCTCATTGAGTTCAATGGAAAAAGTGATATAATGAAGTTTATTTTACTTTTGTGATGGCTGCATATATAGCAGAGTATCCCAATTAATATAAAAGCATTTTGTCATCATATATAACAGTACTGCTGAGTTCGGGCCGGGCTGAGAGCAGAAAATTTAATTTCTGTTTCTTTAGCCGTCGATTGACTTCGGGGTCTGGAGACCCTCCTGGATCACACCCAGTCACAATAAAGTGGTTCCCTATCCCTTAACCAGGGGGAAAATCTGGCAGTTAAGCATGATTGCTCACCATATCACTTCCTTGTATAGTCATGAAACAATAATTCCTTACCAAGTACTGAACCTAAGAACCTTTATTGGTTTTAGTGGTACAGGTATATAACAGTATTGCAAAAGTAGACCTTTTTTTTTCTTACAAATTTAATGTTCCTCGTTATTTTGAATTTCCTTTCTTTCACCAGTTTATTTTACCCTACCCCTATTGCCAGTGTTTGTTTATTCAAAGAATACACTATTTCATTCTCTATCGCTCCAACCATATAAAACTTTCAGGATTGCTTCCTCTGTTTTTTCTATAGACTAGATCATAATTGTTTAGTTAATTTTAAATCAGTACTCTGTATATTCATTAAAACAGTTCCCTTAAATGTCTTATTGCACATACTGAGGTAAATTATAAAAAGTTAATGTCACTGTCAACTATTTGCCTTACCTTATCAGTTTTAAAAAAATTTTTGTTCTAAAAAAATAGCAATCTAATGCGTTAAAAATCATTATCTTGGGAATGCAGAAATTTTATTGACAACTCTATCTTTTATATTAGAAAGACTTATGTGGTCAAAGGAAAATACTCTAAGCTTCTGTAATTACAACTATATTCAAACAAAGCTAAAGACAAATTAAATCATGATTATTTATAAGACCTGTAAACCGACATTTAATCATTGGTTTACTTTTCATTTGGGTATTATTTTATTCTTACATTAGTCTTTAGCCAGTCACTACACCAAAAGTCGGTCTTTATGGCCGAATAATAATACTATCCATTATGAATAATAATAATAATAATAATAATAATATCCATTATAGCAATAAGATCATGTTGCTTTATATAAATTAGATTAGTAATGTAAGAATGTGTGATAAATTCGTTACCTATCGCTCATTTTGCTGTGATTAGAAACTATGTTTCTACAACTGTGTTCTTTTATTTCTTTTATTATTAACATAAATTTGTACTATTCATTATTGTTAATTTATTTATTCTTAAACCTTTAATAGTTGTTATTTAGGAGTGCAGAATTGTAAACAAAGTAACCAATATATATATATATATATATATATATATATATATATATATATATATATATATATATATATATATATATATATATATATTGTATATATAAATATAAAATGGTAGGGATTTTTATAAGGATTCATTTTTTGGTGGTAGGGAGATGTAGGGATATTTTATATGTAACGTAGGGATTTCGTAAAATAAAATCTGGCAACATTGTATTTAGGGTATAAAGTTATTTACTTACTGTTTATTAGTTATCGATAATTTTATTCTCAATCCACATTCATTCATTTTTCAGTTCTTATCACTTATTTATCATTTTGAAATAAAATAAATGAAGCAATTTTGCAATATTTATTATACTCATGTATTGTTTATTCCTTCGCTTTAATTAGTTAGCACTACGGTTTACGCTATTATTAATAATTATATATTATCAATTTTTGGTACAGATTGTTTTAAAATATCAAATAAATAATAACCCATCCCGTTATCAATGCAATTTATACATATTCCTTATTCGAAACTAATCGTTGATTTTCTAAATAGGACTCCTGATCATTACATTTTTACATTGTTATCCGCATATCAACTAGAAGTGTATTTTTACGCATGAAATTAGTGTAATGGATAAAATGTTCAACTTTACTTTTTGAACTTTGTATATAAAGTAATATAGGAGTAATTTCATATTTACAATTAGAAAACAATACTATAAATTTCAATGCTTCTATTAATAAGGCAATAATTGATACAGTATCAGACAATTAAACACAACTAACAAATTGTCAAAGGATGTATATACTCTGCTCTAATATTTCCATGAATTATAATTCAAATTAAGTTGTTTGATAGTATAAAAAAAATAAAATAAATAAAATAAAAAAATGATAATAATAAAAGACCTACTTGTGGTAGAGGTGACAAGAATTCTTATTTTCTGTTTAGAATGATAGGCAATTTATATGAGATAATGATAGTAAGAAAGTGGTGCATTTTGCACTAAAAGGAAGGATACCAGTTTTGTGTCTTATGGGCTTGTGTTTTTAGCAATTTATATTTACTTACTTCTTTGTGATCAATTATTCAAAATTTAGGTGGTTTCGTGGCTATTCGAGTGCAATCAAACGCTGATTTCTTTTAATTTCCATGACAATCTAAGTCTCATCCCTGACAATTGAAATGTTTAGAGTGCTTTAAACTTTTTATGGCAATGTGCTTTTCCTTCGGGGATCTCTCCACTATATGCAGGACAGTTGAACAGCTTTTTAAAATAATTTTGGCTATTATCGATAACTAATAAACAGTAAGTAAATAACTTTATACCCTAAATACAATGTTGCCAGATTTTATTTTACGAAATCCCTACGTTACATATAAAATATCCCTACATCTCCCTACCACCAAAAAATGAATCCTCATAAAAATCCCTACCATTTTATATTTATATATACAATATATATTTATATTGGTTACTTTGTTTACAATTCTGCACTCCTAAATAACAACTATTAAAGGTTTAAGGATAAATAAATTAACAATAATGAATAGTACAAATTTATGTTAATAATAAAAGAACACAGTTGTAGAAACATAGTTTCTAATCACAGCAAAATGAGCGATAGGTAACGAATTTATCACACATTCTTACATTACTAATCTAATTTATATAAAGCAACATGATCTTATTGCTATAATGGATATTATTATTATTATTTATTTATTGAAACACACATGAGTGGTGATGTAAACGTTTGGGGGTTTAGTACCAACCAAAAGTTTATATATTAAGAGTTTTTCTTATTATTGATGCTGTGTCAAGTAGGACTGCCATCTGTGCATCTTCTAATTTTTTCAACGAAATTCCTCCATCTTTGAAGGATTGCACTGTCGTTTGAGGTATAAGGCCATTGCATGATATTATTACTGGCAGGATTGAAATCTTTTGAAGGTTGTAAATAGTCTTCAACTCACCAGCTAGTTCTTGGTACCTGCATATTTTCGTGGAGATGGTCTTTTGTATGTTGTCATCTACTGGTATTGCAATCTCAAATATCTTTGCTTCCTTTTTTTTTTTTTCCAGATCCATTACTAATATATCAGGTTTGTTGTGGAGAACCGTATGGTCCGTTATTATTTGTTCGTCCCAAAATAGTTTATACCTCCCTGACGTCATTATTCTTATTGGCCTATATTTGTAATAAGGAACCATTTCTTTTATCATTCCATACATCTTTCCAAGTTCTTGATGTAGGATTCCTGCTACATGATTATGTCTGCGAAGGTACTCTGTACCTGCAAGACCAGTACATCCAGATGCCAGGTGTTGTATTGATTCCGGACTTTGTTTACAAAGGCGGCATTTTTCTGAGATATTTTCTCCGCAAATTCGTCTCCTGTAAACATTGGTAGGAATCGATTGGTCCTGTATCGCCATTATGAACCCTTCAGTTTCAGGGAACAGTTTCCCATTTGCCAGCCATTTGGTAGACGATTCCAAATTTATGGTTTCTTCCATAAGTGAAAAATAATATCTACCATGGAGCGGTTTTGATTTCCATTCTTCTATTACTGCTTGGATTGTTGGTTCTTCTTTATCGTGATCCCTTGCCAAGCTGAGAGCTGTATGGTCTCGATCCATAACACTAATTGCTCTGAATTTAAGTGATTGATGTGTGCTTATTATTATTATCTCTCCTATACTCGGTTTTTTCCGGAATAATAATTATTATTATTATTATTATTATTATTATTATTATTATTATTATTATTCATAATGGATAGTATTATTATTCGGCCATAAAGACCGACTTTTGGTGTAGTGACTGGCTAAAGACTAATGTAAGAATAAAATAAGACCCAAATGAAAAGTAAACCAATGATTAAATGTCGGTTTCCAGGTCTTATAAATAATCATGATTTAATTTGTCTTTAGCTTTGTTTGAATATAGTTGTAATTACAGAAGCTTAGAGTATTTTCCTTTGACCACATAAGTCTTTCTAATATAAAAGATAGAGTTGTCAATAAAATTTCTGCATTCCCAAGATAATGATTTTTAACGCATTAGATTGCTATTTTTTTAGAACAAAAATTTTTTTAAAACTGATAAGGTAAGGCAAATAGTTGACAGTGACATTAACTTTTTATAATTTACCTCAGTATGTGCAATAAGACATTTAAGGGAACTGTTTTAATGAATATACAGAGTACTGATTTAAAATTAACTAAACAATTATGATCTAGTCTATAGAAAAAAAAGAGGAAGCAATCCTGAAAGTTTTATATGGTTGGAGCGATAGAGAATGAAATAGTGTAATCTTTGAATAAACAAACACTGGCAATAGGGGAAGGGTAAAATAAACTGGTGAAGGAAAGGAAATTCAAAATAACGAGGAACATTAAATTTGTAAGAAAAAAAAAGGTCTACTTTTGAAATTTAATAATAAAAGAACATAAGTTGTAGGAACATAGAATTTGAATTTCAGAAGAATTAGCGATTGGTATTTTATATATACAAACAATATTAATTAAAAAACTATTCATACGTCACATTACTTGTAAATAATTTAAAATGTTTTTCGTTCAATAGTTCATAGGTTCTACAACATTGGTTTTTAGCAGGAAGGTCTAATTAATTCTTATTATTGTAGTAAGAGTGAATAGGCATTACAGGCGAAGCATTTCACTTTGTAAATATCTTCTTTTAACTCTTCTATCCATCCTTTAAATTCGGGTAGCTCAAGCCATATCTTGGAAAATTTTTGTTTCCGATAAGTTTTAACATTCAAAGACGTGACGTGTAGGTCCAAGATCTTTGATTTGTTCATCCTCCGATTTCATATTGAGATAAAAAAAAACTCTAAAAACCATTATAAAAATATTGAAAGTAACAACAAAGCTAAAACGGTAACAATTGGGGTATTGTTGTTAGTTTATAATTAAAACAAGCAGGAAATTAACTTATTATTACTGGATGCAAGTTAACAATCGATAGTTTTACACTGATCTCGAATTACCAATTAAATGGGAAAAAATAGGTCCGACTTAAGAAAGTACTTCTGAAGACTGATAAGGAATTAAATAAATTAAGAATTTGAAATTTTAATAATTAATTAAGGGTAAAAGAAAGTTTTTAATTGCAACTTTTTTTCTCCTCGGAGTGTTAAATACGCTTAAGGCGATAGTACATCTCGCCACTGTACCTTCTTCAAGAAAAGCCTCCCCTGATGTAGTTCGGGACAAGGAATGAGTTCAAAAACGGGGATTTCTTCGGAAATAAGGATGGAAACCTAGGATGCAACCCACACTTCCAGAAAACAAGCGCTCTAGGACCATCATTCTAAATCACACCCCTCTCACTATTTATTTTAGTTGAACATTAACTAAATTATTAATTTGAGTATTAGGGTAGTTAGTTTCTTCTACATTTGTAATTACTTAAAATTTAAGTTTTCATCTCATTATTACACCAATGTTGGAAAATAAATTATAATAAGTTAACCAAATTAATTTGTATCCTTGTAATATTTTTCAAGCAAATTTTTTCAGGATAAACAAATAGATAACAACTAAATTCTATTCAAAATATTAGTGCAACTACAGTGTCTCAAAGCCTCCGAACGTATTGTTTGTTATAAAAAAAATTCTTGATGAAACAAAAAAAAATTAAATTGCATGTTGCATGCTTTGTTTTGCTGTTACATCGAATAATCAAGGACATTCAGTGGGGATTTGTTCTAGATTTAAAACTTTTGTTTAGGGTTATTGCTGTCCGCTTCTTCAGGTCCTGAAGTTTTTATATTTTCTTAGATTTGTATATTCTCTCTTTCATCAGGGTCCAATGATTGTTTACTGGTTGAATGTCCACATCGATCCTTTCTTGCTTTGTATAGAATTTTGCGCCAGCTGATTGATTTTATACTGAAATATAATACAATTCAGCTCTTCTCTCAGGAAAAAAAAAAATTGTAAATTTATGACATGCATCACAAAGTTATATATATTTAAACTTATAATATAGGCTCAGTAAATTGTTGTCATAATAAAATATATTTTAGAATGTATGTAGTTGTCTTTTTTTTTTTTTTCTTTTAAAACAATTTCGTAAGCATCATATTATTACTTATTATCTAGAAATGAAGTTTTTAACTAAATATCCGTTCTACAGTTGGCATTGGTACACATTGTGTTTCTCTATATGATTTCCCATATTAATTAAATTTATAAGATTACTACTGGATTTTTATTAATTATTTTGCAGCTATATATTCTCCATTGCTGTAATCTAGTTATAGATACGATTATGGATACCTGCACAGTAAATCTTTGTATAGCACATAAACTTAAAGTAGAACAAAAAATATTTGTTTAATAAATTACTAGGTGGCTTACATATCATTAGTATATAGTCTGCATTGAATTTAGAAACCTATAGAGGGCACGTGTTCTATGCTTATTTGTTAAAGGATTAGTATATACATACACATATGCAAAATATCAGCGCTTGTGTTTGTAAGTGTCCTTTATGCTTTTTGTCAAAGATGTATCACTTAAAAGTCGTACTTATGTCCTTAAGCATCACCGGTATCTACCCTGGTTTTATGATTATGACAGATTATAAATTGAAACAATCTCTAAAAGAAAAAAAAAATATATATCTCAACTATTGTCATTAAAAAGACGCATAATTTCTAAAGCGTATCCTAAGTAATAAAATATTACTAACCTCGGGGAAAAAAATAATATCAAAGTTCAACTACATAAAATGTTTAGTTGAGCCGGTCCGAGAGAAGCAAACACCTTGTCAGCCTTCGCCTTGCGGTTCCAACGCCGTCTGCAGAGAGCAGAATGGGGCAGGTTCCTGCTCCTGTCTTCCGGAATACGTCGGTAACCCATATGAGGGATGCAGACCCGAGTGCGTCCTCAACACTGATTGCCCATCAAATAGAGCCTGCATTAGGAATAAGTGCCAGGACCCTTGCCCAGGAACTTGCGGACAGAACGCCGAATGCCAAGTCGTGAACCATCTACCGTCCTGCACGTGCAACCCCGGATACACTGGGGATCCTTTCCGATTCTGCAACGTACTACCACAGAAACGTAAGAATCAAACGGTTCATTTGTTGTTATATTACTATATCCCATCTGGTCAACCTCGACGTTTCTACTTTAATCTCTTCTTTCCTCTTCCCTAGCAGTACCGGATACGCCAGTTGATCCCTGCAATCCTTCGCCATGTGGACCGAACAGCCAGTGCAAAGTCAACAACGGACAGGCTATCTGCTCGTGCTTGGTGAATTACGTCGGTTCTCCACCGGGTTGCAGACCTGAGTGCGTAGTCAGTTCCGAATGCGCTTCTGACAAGGCCTGCGTGAACCAGAAATGTATAGATCCATGCCCCGGAACATGCGGCCAGAACGCGCAGTGCCAGGTCATCAACCACAGCCCAATCTGCTCTTGTCGATCCGGTTACACTGGAGACCCGTTTTCCAGATGCTACCGAATTCCACGTAAGATTTCTATAATTTGTCTTATGTACGATAGTTGGTCAATAATCTTCTCATCATCTCGGTGCACTGAGTTTGTCTTATTTTAGTTTGCCTTTTTTGAATTGCTTTGACTAAAAAGTCGGAATTATGTTTCTTCAGCTCCACCACCACCTGCTCCGTCTCCAGTGCCTCTCAACCCATGCCTGCCCTCGCCTTGCGGACCGTACTCGCAGTGTAGGGACAACGGCGGAACACCATCTTGCTCATGCCTGCCTGAGTACACGGGTTCGCCGCCCAACTGCAGACCGGAGTGTACCATCAACGCGGAATGTCCTAGTAATCTGGCTTGTATGAGGGAGAAGTGCAGAGACCCATGTCCTGGATCTTGTGGAACAGGGGCCCATTGCAACGTAATTAATCATACGCCTATTTGCACTTGCCCAGAAGGTTATACTGGCGACCCCTTCACGAACTGTTACCCCAAACCACCGCCACGTAAGCTTTATACTTCTCTATTCGATTATAAAGGTCCCCCCCCCTATGTGATCGTCGATTCTGACTGTTTTGTGATAATTTCAGCATTGGAACCTCAGGAAAGTGATCCTTGTCATCCGTCCCCCTGCGGACCTAATGCCGAGTGCAACGACGGTGTTTGCACCTGCCTAGCCGAGTACCAAGGAGACCCTTACACCGGATGCAGACCCGAATGCGTCCTTAATAACGACTGTCCAAGGAACCGAGCATGCATCAGGAATAAATGCACCGACCCTTGCCCCGGAACCTGCGGACAGGAAGCGCAGTGCAATGTGATCAATCACATCCCTGTGTGCTCCTGCCCTCCAGGGAAGTCTGGAAATCCGTTCATTGAGTGTAGGCCAGTTGCCGGTCAGTATTTTCTGAAGTTTTGTTTTGGATCGTTATTTTGATTTTTATCTTTTACAATAATTTCTGTGATGAAACGCTCTTCAATCGCATATCCGTTTCAGCACCCGTCGACACCACTCCTTGTCAGCCCTCACCCTGTGGTCCGTACAGTCAATGCCGAGCTGTAAACGGGCAGTCCGTCTGCTCTTGCTTGGCTGGATACAAAGGAATGCCACCATCCTGTAGACCGGAATGCGTCGTCAACTCGGACTGCGGAAGGACCGAAGCCTGTAGTAATCAGAAGTGTAGGAATCCCTGCACTGGAACTTGCGGCGTTGGTGCTAGATGCGAAGTCGTCAATCACAATCCTATTTGCAGCTGTCCGCCACGCTATACCGGAGACCCTTTCGTCCGATGCAGGCCGATACGTAAGACTAGCCTTTATTATATCCATGACAGATAATAAAGTATTTTTCTTTCTCTTTTGGTGCCTATCCTCCTAACTTTTTCCTTCTCGTCAGCAGCCGAGCAACCAATTCAACAGGCGCCGGAGAATCCCTGCGTGCCATCTCCATGTGGTCCCAACTCGCAGTGTAAGGTGTCAGGAGACAGTCCATCATGCTCTTGCTTGCCCGATTTCCTCGGAGTACCGCCCAGCTGCAGGCCCGAGTGTGTGAGCAACGGCGAATGTTCCAGTCACCTCGCCTGCATCCGTCAGAAATGTGTTGACCCATGCCCTAATACCTGCGGCTCCAACGCCATCTGCCGAGTAGTCAGTCACACTCCGCAGTGCTTGTGCTCTACTGGTTACACTGGAGATCCTTTCGTCCATTGTACTCCTTTCCAACGTAAGTTGTTTGAGTGGAGTTTAGAAAATCATTCATTAGGATAGCCAAGGTTCATAAATCTCAAATTTTCCTTTCATCCTTCCAGCTGATGTAGTCCAGGAGAAACCGACACCTTGTCAGCCTTCGCCTTGCGGTTCCAACGCCGTCTGCAGAGAGCAGAATGGGGCAGGTTCCTGCTCCTGTCTTCCGGAATACGTCGGTAACCCATATGAGGGATGCAGACCCGAGTGCGTCCTCAACACTGATTGCCCATCAAATAGAGCCTGCATTAGGAATAAGTGCCAGGACCCTTGCCCAGGAACTTGCGGACAGAACGCCGAATGCCAAGTCGTGAACCATCTACCGTCCTGCACGTGCAACCCCGGATACACTGGGGATCCTTTCCGATTCTGCAACGTACTACCACAGAAACGTAAGAATCAAACGGTTCATTTGTTGTTATATTACTATATCCCATCTGGTCAACCTCGACGTTTCTACTTTAATCTCTTCTTTCCTCTTCCCTAGCAGTACCGGATACGCCAGTTGATCCCTGCAATCCTTCGCCATGTGGACCGAACAGCCAGTGCAAAGTCAACAACGGACAGGCTATCTGCTCGTGCTTGGTGAATTACGTCGGTTCTCCACCGGGTTGCAGACCTGAGTGCGTAGTCAGTTCCGAATGCGCTTCTGACAAGGCCTGCGTGAACCAGAAATGTATAGATCCATGCCCCGGAACATGCGGCCAGAACGCGCAGTGCCAGGTCATCAACCACAGCCCAATCTGCTCTTGTCGATCCGGTTACACTGGAGACCCGTTTTCCAGATGCTACCGAATTCCACGTAAGATTTCTATAATTTGTCTTATGTACGATAGTTGGTCAATAATCTTCTCATCATCTCGGTGCACTGAGTTTGTCTTATTTTAGTTTGCCTTTTTTGAATTGCTTTGACTAAAAAGTCGGAATTATGTTTCTTCAGCTCCACCACCACCTGCTCCGTCTCCAGTGCCTCTCAACCCATGCCTGCCCTCGCCTTGCGGACCGTACTCGCAGTGTAGGGACAACGGCGGAACACCATCTTGCTCATGCCTGCCTGAGTACACGGGTTCGCCGCCCAACTGCAGACCGGAGTGTACCATCAACGCGGAATGTCCTAGTAATCTGGCTTGTATGAGGGAGAAGTGCAGAGACCCATGTCCTGGATCTTGTGGAACAGGGGCCCATTGCAACGTAATTAATCATACGCCTATTTGCACTTGCCCAGAAGGTTATACTGGCGACCCCTTCACGAACTGTTACCCCAAACCACCGCCACGTAAGCTTTATACTTCTCTATTCGATTATAAAGGTCCCCCCCCCCCTATGTGATCGTCGATTCTGACTGTTTTGTGATAATTTCAGCATTGGAACCTCAGGAAAGTGATCCTTGTCATCCGTCCCCCTGCGGACCTAATGCCGAGTGCAACGACGGTGTTTGCACCTGCCTAGCCGAGTACCAAGGAGACCCTTACACCGGATGCAGACCCGAATGCGTCCTTAATAACGACTGTCCAAGGAACCGAGCATGCATCAGGAATAAATGCACCGACCCTTGCCCCGGAACCTGCGGACAGGAAGCGCAGTGCAATGTGATCAATCACATCCCTGTGTGCTCCTGCCCTCCAGGGAAGTCTGGAAATCCGTTCATTGAGTGTAGGCCAGTTGCCGGTCAGTATTTTCTGAAGTTTTGTTTTGGATCCTTATTTTGATTTTTATCTTTTACAATAATTTCTGTGATGAAACGCTCTTCAATCGCATATCCGTTTCAGCACCCGTCGACACCACTCCTTGTCAGCCCTCACCCTGTGGTCCGTACAGTCAATGCCGAGCTGTAAACGGGCAGTCCGTCTGCTCTTGCTTGGCTGGATACAAAGGAATGCCACCATCCTGTAGACCGGAATGCGTCGTCAACTCGGACTGCGGAAGGACCGAAGCCTGTAGTAATCAGAAGTGTAGGAATCCCTGCACTGGAACTTGCGGCGTTGGTGCTAGATGCGAAGTCGTCAATCACAATCCTATTTGCAGCTGTCCGCCACGCTATACCGGAGACCCTTTCGTCCGATGCAGGCCGATACGTAAGACTAGCCTTTATTATATCCATGACAGATAATAAAGTATTTTTCTTTCTCTTTTGGTGCCTATCCTCCTAACTTTTTCCTTCTCGTCAGCAGCCGAGCAACCAATTCAACAGGCGCCGGAGAATCCCTGCGTGCCATCTCCATGTGGTCCCAACTCGCAGTGTAAGGTGTCAGGAGACAGTCCATCATGCTCTTGCTTGCCCGATTTCCTCGGAGTACCGCCCAGCTGCAGGCCCGAGTGTGTGAGCAACGGCGAATGTTCCAGTCACCTCGCCTGCATCCGTCAGAAATGTGTTGACCCATGCCCTAATACCTGCGGCTCCAACGCCATCTGCCGAGTAGTCAGTCACACTCCGCAGTGCTTGTGCTCTACTGGTTACACTGGAGATCCTTTCGTCCATTGTACTCCTTTCCAACGTAAGTTGTTTGAGTGGAGTTTAGAAAATCATTCATTAGGATAGCCAAGGTTCATAAATCTCAAATTTTCCTTTCATCCTTCCAGCTGATGTAGTCCAGGAGAAACCGACACCTTGTCAGCCTTCGCCTTGCGGTTCCAACGCCGTCTGCAGAGAGCAGAATGGGGCAGGTTCCTGCTCCTGTCTTCCGGAATACGTCGGTAACCCATATGAGGGATGCAGACCCGAGTGCGTCCTCAACACTGATTGCCCATCAAATAGAGCCTGCATTAGGAATAAGTGCCAGGACCCTTGCCCAGGAACTTGCGGACAGAACGCCGAATGCCAAGTCGTGAACCATCTACCGTCCTGCACGTGCAACCCCGGATACACTGGGGATCCTTTCCGATTCTGCAACGTACTACCACAGAAACGTAAGAATCAAACGGTTCATTTGTTGTTATATTACTATATCCCATCTGGTCAACCTCGACGTTTCTACTTTAATCTCTTCTTTCCTCTTCCCTAGCAGTACCGGATACGCCAGTTGATCCCTGCAATCCTTCGCCATGTGGACCGAACAGCCAGTGCAAAGTCAACAACGGACAGGCTATCTGCTCGTGCTTGGTGAATTACGTCGGTTCTCCACCGGGTTGCAGACCTGAGTGCGTAGTCAGTTCCGAATGCGCTTCTGACAAGGCCTGCGTGAACCAGAAATGTATAGATCCATGCCCCGGAACATGCGGCCAGAACGCGCAGTGCCAGGTCATCAACCACAGCCCAATCTGCTCTTGTCGATCCGGTTACACTGGAGACCCGTTTTCCAGATGCTACCGAATTCCACGTAAGATTTCTATAATTTGTCTTATGTACGATAGTTGGTCAATAATCTTCTCATCATCTCGGTGCACTGAGTTTGTCTTATTTTAGTTTGCCTTTTTTGAATTGCTTTGACTAAAAAGTCGGAATTATGTTTCTTCAGCTCCACCACCACCTGCTCCGTCTCCAGTGCCTCTCAACCCATGCCTGCCCTCGCCTTGCGGACCGTACTCGCAGTGTAGGGACAACGGCGGAACACCATCTTGCTCATGCCTGCCTGAGTACACGGGTTCGCCGCCCAACTGCAGACCGGAGTGTACCATCAACGCGGAATGTCCTAGTAATCTGGCTTGTATGAGGGAGAAGTGCAGAGACCCATGTCCTGGATCTTGTGGAACAGGGGCCCATTGCAACGTAATTAATCATACGCCTATTTGCACTTGCCCAGAAGGTTATACTGGCGACCCCTTCACGAACTGTTACCCCAAACCACCGCCACGTAAGCTTTATACTTCTCTATTCGATTATAAAGGTCCCCCCCCCCCCTATGTGATCGTCGATTCTGACTGTTTTGTGATAATTTCAGCATTGGAACCTCAGGAAAGTGATCCTTGTCATCCGTCCCCCTGCGGACCTAATGCCGAGTGCAACGACGGTGTTTGCACCTGCCTAGCCGAGTACCAAGGAGACCCTTACACCGGATGCAGACCCGAATGCGTCCTTAATAACGACTGTCCAAGGAACCGAGCATGCATCAGGAATAAATGCACCGACCCTTGCCCCGGAACCTGCGGACAGGAAGCGCAGTGCAATGTGATCAATCACATCCCTGTGTGCTCCTGCCCTCCAGGGAAGTCTGGAAATCCGTTCATTGAGTGTAGGCCAGTTGCCGGTCAGTATTTTCTGAAGTTTTGTTTTGGATCGTTATTTTGATTTTTATCTTTTACAATAATTTCTGTGATGAAACGCTCTTCAATCGCATATCCGTTTCAGCACCCGTCGACACCACTCCTTGTCAGCCCTCACCCTGTGGTCCGTACAGTCAATGCCGAGCTGTAAACGGGCAGTCCGTCTGCTCTTGCTTGGCTGGATACAAAGGAATGCCACCATCCTGTAGACCGGAATGCGTCGTCAACTCGGACTGCGGAAGGACCGAAGCCTGTAGTAATCAGAAGTGTAGGAATCCCTGCACTGGAACTTGCGGCGTTGGTGCTAGATGCGAAGTCGTCAATCACAATCCTATTTGCAGCTGTCCGCCACGCTATACCGGAGACCCTTTCGTCCGATGCAGGCCGATACGTAAGACTAGCCTTTATTATATCCATGACAGATAATAAAGTATTTTTCTTTCTCTTTTGGTGCCTATCCTCCTAACTTTTTCCTTCTCGTCAGCAGCCGAGCAACCAATTCAACAGGCGCCGGAGAATCCCTGCGTGCCATCTCCATGTGGTCCCAACTCGCAGTGTAAGGTGTCAGGAGACAGTCCATCATGCTCTTGCTTGCCCGATTTCCTCGGAGTACCGCCCAGCTGCAGGCCCGAGTGTGTGAGCAACGGCGAATGTTCCAGTCACCTCGCCTGCATCCGTCAGAAATGTGTTGACCCATGCCCTAATACCTGCGGCTCCAACGCCATCTGCCGAGTAGTCAGTCACACTCCGCAGTGCTTGTGCTCTACTGGTTACACTGGAGATCCTTTCGTCCATTGTACTCCTTTCCAACGTAAGTTGTTTGAGTGGAGTTTAGAAAATCATTCATTAGGATAGCCAAGGTTCATAAATCTCAAATTTTCCTTTCATCCTTCCAGCTGATGTAGTCCAGGAGAAACCGACACCTTGTCAGCCTTCGCCTTGCGGTTCCAACGCCGTCTGCAGAGAGCAGAATGGGGCAGGTTCCTGCTCCTGTCTTCCGGAATACGTCGGTAACCCATATGAGGGATGCAGACCCGAGTGCGTCCTCAACACTGATTGCCCATCAAATAGAGCCTGCATTAGGAATAAGTGCCAGGACCCTTGCCCAGGAACTTGCGGACAGAACGCCGAATGCCAAGTCGTGAACCATCTACCGTCCTGCACGTGCAACCCCGGATACACTGGGGATCCTTTCCGATTCTGCAACGTACTACCACAGAAACGTAAGAATCAAACGGTTCATTTGTTGTTATATTACTATATCCCATCTGGTCAACCTCGACGTTTCTACTTTAATCTCTTCTTTCCTCTTCCCTAGCAGTACCGGATACGCCAGTTGATCCCTGCAATCCTTCGCCATGTGGACCGAACAGCCAGTGCAAAGTCAACAACGGACAGGCTATCTGCTCGTGCTTGGTGAATTACGTCGGTTCTCCACCGGGTTGCAGACCTGAGTGCGTAGTCAGTTCCGAATGCGCTTCTGACAAGGCCTGCGTGAACCAGAAATGTATAGATCCATGCCCCGGAACATGCGGCCAGAACGCGCAGTGCCAGGTCATCAACCACAGCCCAATCTGCTCTTGTCGATCCGGTTACACTGGAGACCCGTTTTCCAGATGCTACCGAATTCCACGTAAGATTTCTATAATTTGTCTTATGTACGATAGTTGGTCAATAATCTTCTCATCATCTCGGTGCACTGAGTTTGTCTTATTTTAGTTTGCCTTTTTTGAATTGCTTTGACTAAAAAGTCGGAATTATGTTTCTTCAGCTCCACCACCACCTGCTCCGTCTCCAGTGCCTCTCAACCCATGCCTGCCCTCGCCTTGCGGACCGTACTCGCAGTGTAGGGACAACGGCGGAACACCATCTTGCTCATGCCTGCCTGAGTACACGGGTTCGCCGCCCAACTGCAGACCGGAGTGTACCATCAACGCGGAATGTCCTAGTAATCTGGCTTGTATGAGGGAGAAGTGCAGAGACCCATGTCCTGGATCTTGTGGAACAGGGGCCCATTGCAACGTAATTAATCATACGCCTATTTGCACTTGCCCAGAAGGTTATACTGGCGACCCCTTCACGAACTGTTACCCCAAACCACCGCCACGTAAGCTTTATACTTCTCTATTCGATTATAAAGGTCCCCCCCCCCCTATGTGATCGTCGATTCTGACTGTTTTGTGATAATTTCAGCATTGGAACCTCAGGAAAGTGATCCTTGTCATCCGTCCCCCTGCGGACCTAATGCCGAGTGCAACGACGGTGTTTGCACCTGCCTAGCCGAGTACCAAGGAGACCCTTACACCGGATGCAGACCCGAATGCGTCCTTAATAACGACTGTCCAAGGAACCGAGCATGCATCAGGAATAAATGCACCGACCCTTGCCCCGGAACCTGCGGACAGGAAGCGCAGTGCAATGTGATCAATCACATCCCTGTGTGCTCCTGCCCTCCAGGGAAGTCTGGAAATCCGTTCATTGAGTGTAGGCCAGTTGCCGGTCAGTATTTTCTGAAGTTTTGTTTTGGGATCCTTATTTTGATTTTTATCTTTTACAATAATTTCTGTGATGAAACGCTCTTCAATCGCATATCCGTTTCAGCACCCGTCGACACCACTCCTTGTCAGCCCTCACCCTGTGGTCCGTACAGTCAATGCCGAGCTGTAAACGGGCAGTCCGTCTGCTCTTGCTTGGCTGGATACAAAGGAATGCCACCATCCTGTAGACCGGAATGCGTCGTCAACTCGGACTGCGGAAGGACCGAAGCCTGTAGTAATCAGAAGTGTAGGAATCCCTGCACTGGAACTTGCGGCGTTGGTGCTAGATGCGAAGTCGTCAATCACAATCCTATTTGCAGCTGTCCGCCACGCTATACCGGAGACCCTTTCGTCCGATGCAGGCCGATACGTAAGACTAGCCTTTATTATATCCATGACAGATAATAAAGTATTTTTCTTTCTCTTTTGGTGCCTATCCTCCTAACTTTTTCCTTCTCGTCAGCAGCCGAGCAACCAATTCAACAGGCGCCGGAGAATCCCTGCGTGCCATCTCCATGTGGTCCCAACTCGCAGTGTAAGGTGTCAGGAGACAGTCCATCATGCTCTTGCTTGCCCGATTTCCTCGGAGTACCGCCCAGCTGCAGGCCCGAGTGTGTGAGCAACGGCGAATGTTCCAGTCACCTCGCCTGCATCCGTCAGAAATGTGTTGACCCATGCCCTAATACCTGCGGCTCCAACGCCATCTGCCGAGTAGTCAGTCACACTCCGCAGTGCTTGTGCTCTACTGGTTACACTGGAGATCCTTTCGTCCATTGTACTCCTTTCCAACGTAAGTTGTTTGAGTGGAGTTTAGAAAATCATTCATTAGGATAGCCAAGGTTCATAAATCTCAAATTTTCCTTTCATCCTTCCAGCTGATGTAGTCCAGGAGAAACCGACACCTTGTCAGCCTTCGCCTTGCGGTTCCAACGCCGTCTGCAGAGAGCAGAATGGGGCAGGTTCCTGCTCCTGTCTTCCGGAATACGTCGGTAACCCATATGAGGGATGCAGACCCGAGTGCGTCCTCAACACTGATTGCCCATCAAATAGAGCCTGCATTAGGAATAAGTGCCAGGACCCTTGCCCAGGAACTTGCGGACAGAACGCCGAATGCCAAGTCGTGAACCATCTACCGTCCTGCACGTGCAACCCCGGATACACTGGGGATCCTTTCCGATTCTGCAACGTACTACCACAGAAACGTAAGAATCAAACGGTTCATTTGTTGTTATATTACTATATCCCATCTGGTCAACCTCGACGTTTCTACTTTAATCTCTTCTTTCCTCTTCCCTAGCAGTACCGGATACGCCAGTTGATCCCTGCAATCCTTCGCCATGTGGACCGAACAGCCAGTGCAAAGTCAACAACGGACAGGCTATCTGCTCGTGCTTGGTGAATTACGTCGGTTCTCCACCGGGTTGCAGACCTGAGTGCGTAGTCAGTTCCGAATGCGCTTCTGACAAGGCCTGCGTGAACCAGAAATGTATAGATCCATGCCCCGGAACATGCGGCCAGAACGCGCAGTGCCAGGTCATCAACCACAGCCCAATCTGCTCTTGTCGATCCGGTTACACTGGAGACCCGTTTTCCAGATGCTACCGAATTCCACGTAAGATTTCTATAATTTGTCTTATGTACGATAGTTGGTCAATAATCTTCTCATCATCTCGGTGCACTGAGTTTGTCTTATTTTAGTTTGCCTTTTTTGAATTGCTTTGACTAAAAAGTCGGAATTATGTTTCTTCAGCTCCACCACCACCTGCTCCGTCTCCAGTGCCTCTCAACCCATGCCTGCCCTCGCCTTGCGGACCGTACTCGCAGTGTAGGGACAACGGCGGAACACCATCTTGCTCATGCCTGCCTGAGTACACGGGTTCGCCGCCCAACTGCAGACCGGAGTGTACCATCAACGCGGAATGTCCTAGTAATCTGGCTTGTATGAGGGAGAAGTGCAGAGACCCATGTCCTGGATCTTGTGGAACAGGGGCCCATTGCAACGTAATTAATCATACGCCTATTTGCACTTGCCCAGAAGGTTATACTGGCGACCCCTTCACGAACTGTTACCCCAAACCACCGCCACGTAAGCTTTATACTTCTCTATTCGATTATAAAGGTCCCCCCCCCCCCCCCCCCCTATGTGATCGTCGATTCTGACTGTTTTGTGATAATTTCAGCATTGGAACCTCAGGAAAGTGATCCTTGTCATCCGTCCCCCTGCGGACCTAATGCCGAGTGCAACGACGGTGTTTGCACCTGCCTAGCCGAGTACCAAGGAGACCCTTACACCGGATGCAGACCCGAATGCGTCCTTAATAACGACTGTCCAAGGAACCGAGCATGCATCAGGAATAAATGCACCGACCCTTGCCCCGGAACCTGCGGACAGGAAGCGCAGTGCAATGTGATCAATCACATCCCTGTGTGCTCCTGCCCTCCAGGGAAGTCTGGAAATCCGTTCATTGAGTGTAGGCCAGTTGCCGGTCAGTATTTTCTGAAGTTTTGTTTTGGATCCTTATTTTGATTTTTATCTTTTACAATAATTTCTGTGATGAAACGCTCTTCAATCGCATATCCGTTTCAGCACCCGTCGACACCACTCCTTGTCAGCCCTCACCCTGTGGTCCGTACAGTCAATGCCGAGCTGTAAACGGGCAGTCCGTCTGCTCTTGCTTGGCTGGATACAAAGGAATGCCACCATCCTGTAGACCGGAATGCGTCGTCAACTCGGACTGCGGAAGGACCGAAGCCTGTAGTAATCAGAAGTGTAGGAATCCCTGCACTGGAACTTGCGGCGTTGGTGCTAGATGCGAAGTCGTCAATCACAATCCTATTTGCAGCTGTCCGCCACGCTATACCGGAGACCCTTTCGTCCGATGCAGGCCGATACGTAAGACTAGCCTTTATTATATCCATGACAGATAATAAAGTATTTTTCTTTCTCTTTTGGTGCCTATCCTCCTAACTTTTTCCTTCTCGTCAGCAGCCGAGCAACCAATTCAACAGGCGCCGGAGAATCCCTGCGTGCCATCTCCATGTGGTCCCAACTCGCAGTGTAAGGTGTCAGGAGACAGTCCATCATGCTCTTGCTTGCCCGATTTCCTCGGAGTACCGCCCAGCTGCAGGCCCGAGTGTGTGAGCAACGGCGAATGTTCCAGTCACCTCGCCTGCATCCGTCAGAAATGTGTTGACCCATGCCCTAATACCTGCGGCTCCAACGCCATCTGCCGAGTAGTCAGTCACACTCCGCAGTGCTTGTGCTCTACTGGTTACACTGGAGATCCTTTCGTCCATTGTACTCCTTTCCAACGTAAGTTGTTTGAGTGGAGTTTAGAAAATCATTCATTAGGATAGCCAAGGTTCATAAATCTCAAATTTTCCTTTCATCCTTCCAGCTGATGTAGTCCAGGAGAAACCGACACCTTGTCAGCCTTCGCCTTGCGGTTCCAACGCCGTCTGCAGAGAGCAGAATGGGGCAGGTTCCTGCTCCTGTCTTCCGGAATACGTCGGTAACCCATATGAGGGATGCAGACCCGAGTGCGTCCTCAACACTGATTGCCCATCAAATAGAGCCTGCATTAGGAATAAGTGCCAGGACCCTTGCCCAGGAACTTGCGGACAGAACGCCGAATGCCAAGTCGTGAACCATCTACCGTCCTGCACGTGCAACCCCGGATACACTGGGGATCCTTTCCGATTCTGCAACGTACTACCACAGAAACGTAAGAATCAAACGGTTCATTTGTTGTTATATTACTATATCCCATCTGGTCAACCTCGACGTTTCTACTTTAATCTCTTCTTTCCTCTTCCCTAGCAGTACCGGATACGCCAGTTGATCCCTGCAATCCTTCGCCATGTGGACCGAACAGCCAGTGCAAAGTCAACAACGGACAGGCTATCTGCTCGTGCTTGGTGAATTACGTCGGTTCTCCACCGGGTTGCAGACCTGAGTGCGTAGTCAGTTCCGAATGCGCTTCTGACAAGGCCTGCGTGAACCAGAAATGTATAGATCCATGCCCCGGAACATGCGGCCAGAACGCGCAGTGCCAGGTCATCAACCACAGCCCAATCTGCTCTTGTCGATCCGGTTACACTGGAGACCCGTTTTCCAGATGCTACCGAATTCCACGTAAGATTTCTATAATTTGTCTTATGTACGATAGTTGGTCAATAATCTTCTCATCATCTCGGTGCACTGAGTTTGTCTTATTTTAGTTTGCCTTTTTTGAATTGCTTTGACTAAAAAGTCGGAATTATGTTTCTTCAGCTCCACCACCACCTGCTCCGTCTCCAGTGCCTCTCAACCCATGCCTGCCCTCGCCTTGCGGACCGTACTCGCAGTGTAGGGACAACGGCGGAACACCATCTTGCTCATGCCTGCCTGAGTACACGGGTTCGCCGCCCAACTGCAGACCGGAGTGTACCATCAACGCGGAATGTCCTAGTAATCTGGCTTGTATGAGGGAGAAGTGCAGAGACCCATGTCCTGGATCTTGTGGAACAGGGGCCCATTGCAACGTAATTAATCATACGCCTATTTGCACTTGCCCAGAAGGTTATACTGGCGACCCCTTCACGAACTGTTACCCCAAACCACCGCCACGTAAGCTTTATACTTCTCTATTCGATTATAAAGGTCCCCCCCCCCCCCTATGTGATCGTCGATTCTGACTGTTTTGTGATAATTTCAGCATTGGAACCTCAGGAAAGTGATCCTTGTCATCCGTCCCCCTGCGGACCTAATGCCGAGTGCAACGACGGTGTTTGCACCTGCCTAGCCGAGTACCAAGGAGACCCTTACACCGGATGCAGACCCGAATGCGTCCTTAATAACGACTGTCCAAGGAACCGAGCATGCATCAGGAATAAATGCACCGACCCTTGCCCCGGAACCTGCGGACAGGAAGCGCAGTGCAATGTGATCAATCACATCCCTGTGTGCTCCTGCCCTCCAGGGAAGTCTGGAAATCCGTTCATTGAGTGTAGGCCAGTTGCCGGTCAGTATTTTCTGAAGTTTTGTTTTGGATCCTTATTTTGATTTTTATCTTTTACAATAATTTCTGTGATGAAACGCTCTTCAATCGCATATCCGTTTCAGCACCCGTCGACACCACTCCTTGTCAGCCCTCACCCTGTGGTCCGTACAGTCAATGCCGAGCTGTAAACGGGCAGTCCGTCTGCTCTTGCTTGGCTGGATACAAAGGAATGCCACCATCCTGTAGACCGGAATGCGTCGTCAACTCGGACTGCGGAAGGACCGAAGCCTGTAGTAATCAGAAGTGTAGGAATCCCTGCACTGGAACTTGCGGCGTTGGTGCTAGATGCGAAGTCGTCAATCACAATCCTATTTGCAGCTGTCCGCCACGCTATACCGGAGACCCTTTCGTCCGATGCAGGCCGATACGTAAGACTAGCCTTTATTATATCCATGACAGATAATAAAGTATTTTTCTTTCTCTTTTGGTGCCTATCCTCCTAACTTTTTCCTTCTCGTCAGCAGCCGAGCAACCAATTCAACAGGCGCCGGAGAATCCCTGCGTGCCATCTCCATGTGGTCCCAACTCGCAGTGTAAGGTGTCAGGAGACAGTCCATCATGCTCTTGCTTGCCCGATTTCCTCGGAGTACCGCCCAGCTGCAGGCCCGAGTGTGTGAGCAACGGCGAATGTTCCAGTCACCTCGCCTGCATCCGTCAGAAATGTGTTGACCCATGCCCTAATACCTGCGGCTCCAACGCCATCTGCCGAGTAGTCAGTCACACTCCGCAGTGCTTGTGCTCTACTGGTTACACTGGAGATCCTTTCGTCCATTGTACTCCTTTCCAACGTAAGTTGTTTGAGTGGAGTTTAGAAAATCATTCATTAGGATAGCCAAGGTTCATAAATCTCAAATTTTCCTTTCATCCTTCCAGCTGATGTAGTCCAGGAGAAACCGACACCTTGTCAGCCTTCGCCTTGCGGTTCCAACGCCGTCTGCAGAGAGCAGAATGGGGCAGGTTCCTGCTCCTGTCTTCCGGAATACGTCGGTAACCCATATGAGGGATGCAGACCCGAGTGCGTCCTCAACACTGATTGCCCATCAAATAGAGCCTGCATTAGGAATAAGTGCCAGGACCCTTGCCCAGGAACTTGCGGACAGAACGCCGAATGCCAAGTCGTGAACCATCTACCGTCCTGCACGTGCAACCCCGGATACACTGGGGATCCTTTCCGATTCTGCAACGTACTACCACAGAAACGTAAGAATCAAACGGTTCATTTGTTGTTATATTACTATATCCCATCTGGTCAACCTCGACGTTTCTACTTTAATCTCTTCTTTCCTCTTCCCTAGCAGTACCGGATACGCCAGTTGATCCCTGCAATCCTTCGCCATGTGGACCGAACAGCCAGTGCAAAGTCAACAACGGACAGGCTATCTGCTCGTGCTTGGTGAATTACGTCGGTTCTCCGCCGGGTTGCAGACCTGAGTGCGTAGTCAGTTCCGAATGCGCTTCTGACAAGGCCTGCGTGAACCAGAAATGTATAGATCCATGCCCCGGAACATGCGGCCAGAACGCGCAGTGCCAGGTCATCAACCACAGCCCAATCTGCTCTTGTCGATCCGGTTACACTGGAGACCCGTTTTCCAGATGCTACCGAATTCCACGTAAGATTTCTATAATTTGTCTTATGTACGATAGTTGGTCAATAATCTTCTCATCATCTCGGTGCACTGAGTTTGTCTTATTTTAGTTTGCCTTTTTTGAATTGCTTTGACTAAAAAGTCGGAATTATGTTTCTTCAGCTCCACCACCACCTGCTCCGTCTCCAGTGCCTCTCAACCCATGCCTGCCCTCGCCTTGCGGACCGTACTCGCAGTGTAGGGACAACGGCGGAACACCATCTTGCTCATGCCTGCCTGAGTACACGGGTTCGCCGCCCAACTGCAGACCGGAGTGTACCATCAACGCGGAATGTCCTAGTAATCTGGCTTGTATGAGGGAGAAGTGCAGAGACCCATGTCCTGGATCTTGTGGAACAGGGGCCCATTGCAACGTAATTAATCATACGCCTATTTGCACTTGCCCAGAAGGTTATACTGGCGACCCCTTCACGAACTGTTACCCCAAACCACCGCCACGTAAGCTTTATACTTCTCTATTCGATTATAAAGGTCCCCCCCCCCTATGTGATCGTCGATTCTGACTGTTTTGTGATAATTTCAGCATTGGAACCTCAGGAAAGTGATCCTTGTCATCCGTCCCCCTGCGGACCTAATGCCGAGTGCAACGACGGTGTTTGCACCTGCCTAGCCGAGTACCAAGGAGACCCTTACACCGGATGCAGACCCGAATGCGTCCTTAATAACGACTGTCCAAGGAACCGAGCATGCATCAGGAATAAATGCACCGACCCTTGCCCCGGAACTTGCGGACAGGAAGCGCAGTGCAATGTGATCAATCACATCCCTGTGTGCTCCTGCCCTCCAGGGAAGTCTGGAAATCCGTTCATTGAGTGTAGGCCAGTTGCCGGTCAGTATTTTCTGAAGTTTTGTTTTGGATCCTTATTTTGATTTTTATCTTTTACAATAATTTCTGTGATGAAACGCTCTTCAATCGCATATCCGTTTCAGCACCCGTCGACATCACTCCTTGTCAGCCCTCACCCTGTGGTCCGTACAGTCAATGCCGAGCTGTAAACGGGCAGTCCGTCTGCTCTTGCTTGGCTGGATACAAAGGAATGCCACCATCCTGTAGACCGGAATGCGTCGTCAACTCGGACTGCGGAAGGACCGAAGCCTGTAGTAATCAGAAGTGTAGGAATCCCTGCACTGGAACTTGCGGCGTTGGTGCTAGATGCGAAGTCGTCAATCACAATCCTATTTGCAGCTGTCCGCCACGCTATACCGGAGACCCTTTCGTCCGATGCAGGCCGATACGTAAGACTAGCCTTTATTATATCCATGACAGATAATAAAGTATTTTTCTTTCTCTTTTGGTGCCTATCCTCCTAACTTTTTCCTTCTCGTCAGCAGCCGAGCAACCAATTCAACAGGCGCCGGAGAATCCCTGCGTGCCATCGCCATGTGGTCCCAACTCGCAGTGTAAGGTATCAGGAGACAGTCCATCATGCTCTTGCTTGCCCGATTTCCTCGGAGTACCGCCCAACTGCAGGCCTGAGTGTGTCAGCAATGGAGAATGTGTTAGCCATTTAGCATGTATTAATAAAAAGTGTAAAGATCCCTGTCCAAATACTTGTGGTACCAATGCCATCTGTCGCGTTGTGAGTCATACTCCACAGTGCTTGTGCCCTCCTGATCGGACTGGAGATCCATTTGTTCAGTGTACAATTTTTGAGAGTAAGTTGCATTTTTGTGGTAGGTTAATGAATAATTCAATTTTTAATTTTTCAATATAATTTATTTTTTATGTGTGGAATAGTAACACCTGTGGAATTGGCAACACCATGCCAACCATCCCCTTGTGGTGCTAATGCTGTGTGCAGAGAGCAAAATGGTGCTGGTTCTTGCTCATGTCTTCCTGAATATATTGGAAATCCTTATGAGGGATGCAGGCCTGAGTGCGTATTGAACTCTGATTGCCCTTCTAACAGAGCCTGTATTAGGAATAAGTGCGAGGATCCTTGCCCTGGAACTTGTGGGCAGAATGCTGAATGTCAGGTTGTGAACCATTTACCATCCTGCACTTGTAATCTCGGTTTTACTGGAGATCCATTCAGACTTTGCAACTTAATTATTGCCTCACGTAAGAATATATTAGCTTATAAATCTAAAACTTAGATTTATTATTCCTTATACTTTCTTGTATACTGAAGTATTTATTCCTTTTTTTTTTCTTTAATGATGTTTAGGGTATCAGTATCTATTAATTTAAAAATATTATATTTAATACAGTTAAAGAAATTTGCATTTTTCTTTTGCTGAAGTTTGTTTTATTTCCTAATCTTACTTATTGTTAGTTCAATTATGTTAATTATTTTCTGACATTTTCATCTCCAATGTGATTGCTCTATGATTTTTTCTAAAGTAATATACTTTTTGAGAAAAATAGGGACAGTTATAAGTAGCTCCTGGTGTTATATTGATGCTGCTATATATATATATATATATATATATATATATATATATATATATATATATATATATATATATATATATATATATATATATATATATATATATATTGTTTGTTCTATTTCTAACTTGAATACTCTCAAATAAAATGAAAATCTTTACATTTTAATTTATAAGCTAAATAAATTTACCCTCTGAGGTCTAATTTAATTTTTTTCAAACATTTAAAATTTAATAATATAAAAATAGATAACTGCATATATATTTATTTTGATTACTTTATACAATACTTATCATTTATAATCATTATAGCCTCAAGAATATAAAGATTATTGTTTTTGGCACTAATTTCACGTTCTCAAAAATGTTTCAGAACAACATTGTTCGGAATTTGCTATTCATTAGAATTATGTACTAAACACAAAATTTATTTGAAATTGGTAGATTAGTCTGGCATTAAAACTTCATTGCACCAAGCTTATAAATTGATAGGAATTATCACTATGGCATCAGAAATCATCATTATGTAACAAAAAAAAAAATTATAAACGATAAGCTCAAAAACCTTATATTTGTTAATCCAATCACATCCTTTGATGTGATTTTCTTTGATGCATCAGGAACTGCTTAAAAACATACTATAAGTAACATCTCAGTTACATCATATTTTCTATTTAATAGAAAAATAGGCACTTATTTGTTACTGAAGTCGATGTTCTTTTTAAACAGCTGCTGAAAAAGTTCCTGCAGACCCATGCAACCCCTCACCCTGTGGGCCAAACAGTCAGTGTAAAGTCAACAATGGGCAGGCTATTTGTTCATGCTTGTCTAATTATGTAGGTTCTCCACCAGGATGTAGACCTGAATGTGTTGTTAGCTCTGAGTGTGTATCAAATAAAGCCTGTGTGAACCAGAAGTGTATTGACCCCTGTCCAGGAACTTGTGGTCAGAATGCTGATTGCCAAGTAATAAATCATAGCCCAATTTGTTCATGTCGCTCTGGTTACACGGGAGACCCATTTTCTCGTTGCTACCATATTCCACGTAAGGCTATATTAAATTCAATACATTTTTTTCTGATTAAATTATTTAAATCTTCTAAACATGTTTTCTTTTAATTTATATTTCTTTTATTCAGCTCCACCCCCTATCAAACCAGTTGAGGTCATAACCAACCCATGTCTTCCTTCACCATGTGGCCCTTATTCACAGTGCAGAGATAATGGGGGAATTCCATCATGCTCCTGTCTCCCTGAGTATACAGGTTCACCTCCTAATTGTAGACCAGAATGTTCTATCAACGCTGAGTGTCCAAGTATTTTATCTTGCATAAGAGAAAAGTGTCGAGATCCTTGCCCTGGTTCTTGTGGAGCAGGAGCTGAGTGCAGTGTTATTAACCATACCCCGATCTGCACTTGTCCCAATGGCTATACAGGAGACCCATTTACAAGTTGTGTAACAAAACCAGCACCACGTAAGATCTTAAATAATTTATTCAACAATAGTGAAGTTGGGCATTTACACTAATGAATAGTTTATAAATGAGTTACATTGAAGAGTGAACTGATCACTTCTTTAGATATTTGTTAATAGTAATCACACTATTTTTTCAGTTTGAATTAGAATGAAGAGATTTGTGGATTATTTATTTTCTAATAAAATAATGAATATAAGCAATAATTAGAATATATACACACCTTAGAAATATGAATGGACACACACATACACACAAATTGGGATGTGCCATTTTCTGGAAGATGGACCCATCATTTAACACTGCAACATGGCTCGTGCAGAAACATGGGGAGGTTGATCTTTACCTTACCCAATTTATTATTAGACATGGTTTTCTCAGAACCTACCTAGTTCATTTAGATAAATAATTATCATACTCTACTTGCTCAAATCTAGCGGAAATAGTAGAACATGCATTCTTCTGTTGTACTATTTGGGAATGAGAATAAAAAGCTAGAAAAGGCTCTGGACCAATAGTATTTCCCATAAAGTTTGTTTAATCAAATGATTAATGCAGAGGAAATCTGGAATGCCATACCAGATTACACAGCTTATATAGGCAGAAAACTTCACAAAAAGGGGCAAGAAAGACAAGGCCTTGTCATGGCTTAATAATCAGTAAACACAAATAGGAGGTAGGCACATATCCAGTCTGCCCCCCAGAAGTAATGCTTGTCAGTTCCAGGGAGTGGTGAAGAAGAATAGGGAGGGAGGTTGTTTTTAGTGAGAAGCAATCTCAAACTGTTATGAATTTTGATCAATTTTGTCTGACGCAAAATTTTCTTCTTGTCCAAGCATTAAAAAAAATATGAAGCACATTCGCGCACCATTTTACTTCTATTCCCATATTATGTGTTATTTAAAAACTATTTCTTATTTAAAAATTAAGGCAATAATGTTTTAAAAAAATATCAAAAGGATCTAAGTTGTAATAAATAATAAAAAATTAGATGACATGATTAATGCCCAACTTTGCACCTATACACTACAATATAGACATTGATCATATAGATAAACTAAAAATTTAACTTACAGCACCTGAACCTGAAGCAACTGATCCATGCAATCCTTCACCTTGCGGTCCTAATACTCAATGTTCTGAGGGGGTTTGTACATGCCTACCAGAATACCAAGGAGATCCTTATACTGGCTGTAGACCGGAATGTGTTTTGAACAATGAATGTCCAAGAAATAAAGCTTGTATCAGAAATAAATGCACTGATCCATGCCCTGGCACCTGTGGGCAAGATGCTCATTGTGATGTTTTAAATCATATTCCAATATGTTCTTGTCCATCTGGTATGTCTGGTAACCCTTTCATTCTGTGCAAACCAGTTTTAGGTTAGTGATTGTTCAATAGTTGTTATTTTATCATTTTCCTTATACATAAAATCTGATTTATATTAACTTTTAGTATCAGTTGAATCGACTCCATGCCAACCTTCTCCTTGTGGACCTAACAGTCAATGCCGAGCAGTGAATGGACAGTCTGTCTGTTCTTGCTTAGAAGGATATAAAGGAATTCCACCTTCTTGTAGACCTGAATGTGTTGTAAACTCTGACTGTGGAAGGAATGAAGCTTGCAATAATCAGAAATGTCGAAACCCTTGCATAGGAACTTGTGGAATAGGAGCCAAGTGTCAAGTAGTAAATCATAACCCTATATGTAGTTGTCCACCAAGATTTACTGGAGATCCATTTTTACGTTGTCAGGCAATACGTAAGTTTTTATATTAGTTAGTGCCATATAAATTGATTTCACAATTTCAATTATTTATTTTTCATACACGATTTAACATATTTCAGCTGAAGCTCTCCCTCCACAACTACCACAAAATCCATGCATACCATCCCCATGCGGCCCCCATTCACAGTGTAAAGTTTCAGGAGAAAGTCCTTCATGCTCTTGCCTCCCAGATTTTCTTGGAGTGCCACCTAACTGTAAACCAGAATGTGTCAGTAATGGAGAATGTTCAAGTCATCTTGCTTGTATCAATCAGAAATGCAAAGATCCTTGTCCCAATGCATGTGGATCTAATACCGATTGTCAAGTTGTTAGTCACACACCTCAGTGTGTTTGCAGAGCTGGTTTTACGGGTGACCCATTCATACAGTGCATAGTTATACAACGTAAGTGCTTTTACAATTACATGTGTTCCATTTTTTAGAACTAAATGATGACAATTGATTGGTGTTTTTTCAGCTGATCCTATACCAGAAATAGTTACACCATGTCAGCCATCACCATGTGGTGCAAATGCCATTTGTAGGGAACAGAATGGAGCTGGTTCTTGCTCTTGTCTTCCTGAGTACATTGGTAATCCTTATGAAGGATGTAGACCTGAATGTATTCTTAACTCGGACTGTCCTTCTAACAGAGCTTGCATAAAAAGCAAATGTCAAGATCCTTGCCCTGGTACCTGTGGTCAAAATGCTGAATGTCATGTTGTTAATCACATACCTGTTTGCACATGTAATGCTGGGTACACTGGAGATCCTTTCAAATACTGCAATTTAATACCTACAAGTAAGATACACTTATTAAATTTAAATTTCATAAAGTAAAAATAAGGTTCAGTATTCACTAAATTAAACCCCTATTTTATGATTTTAATTTTTTAAACAATGACCTAAACTTATTCTTTCTATTTATCCAGCTGCTCCTGTACCAGTTAATCCATGCAATCCAACTCCTTGTGGTCCCAATAGTCAGTGTAAAGTCAATAATGAACAGGCCATTTGCTCATGTCTACCACAATATATTGGATCTCCACCAGGTTGTAGACCTGAATGTGTTGTCAGTGCTGAATGCTCATCAAATCAGGCATGTATGAATCAAAAGTGTGTAGACCCTTGTGTAGGAACTTGTGGTCAAAATGCACTATGTCAAGTTATCAATCATAGTCCCATTTGCTCTTGTAAATCTAGCTACACTGGAGATCCATTTACTAGATGCTACCTGATGCCAAGTAAGCCTGATAAATGTATTATTTTGAAAAGTAACTGCCACTTTTATGGATACTGATTCTAATAATATTTTTCTTTATGCAAACAGAACCTTCTCAACCTCCTTCTGCTCCTCAATACTTTAATCCATGTTTGCCTTCACCATGCGGGCCAAATTCACAATGCAGAAATATTGGTATGACACCTTCATGCTCTTGTTTGCCAGATTATACAGGATCTCCTCCGAATTGTAGACCTGAATGTACTATCAATGCAGAATGCTCAAGTAACCTAGCATGTATAACGGAAAAATGTCGGGACCCATGCCCAGGTTCATGTGGAATCGGAGCTGTCTGCAATGTTTTCAGTCACACTCCTGTTTGTACTTGCCCCGAGGGATATACTGGTGACCCATTCACTAATTGTGTCCCTAAACCACCACCAAGTAAGGAACAACCAATTATTTTGTACTTATGTTAATCAAAAATGGATTTTAATTTATAATGGTCACACTCTTCAACTTTTAGAACCAGAACCAGTTGCTACTGACCCTTGCAATCCTTCACCATGTGGACCAAATGCTCAATGTTCTGAGGGGGTTTGCACATGCCTACCAGAATACCAAGGAGATCCTTATACCGGCTGTAGACCAGAATGTGTTTTAAATAATGAGTGTCCACGAAATAAAGCTTGTATTAGGAATAAATGCACTGATCCATGTCCTGGAACCTGTGGACAAGATGCTCATTGTGATGTTTTAAATCACATTCCAATATGTTCATGTCCTCCTGGAATGTCTGGCAATCCATTCATACAATGCAAACCAGTAGTTGGTCAGTATATGTTTTAATAATATTCAACCCAATGTATTGTTTAAAAATGCCAATTATATCCATTTTAGTTCCAGTCGAAACATCTCCCTGTCAACCTTCTCCCTGTGGACCTAACAGCCAGTGCCGTGCAGTTAATGGTCAATCTGTTTGCTCTTGTCTAGAAGGTTACAAAGGAACACCTCCATCTTGTAGACCTGAGTGTGTTGTAAACTCAGATTGTGGACGAAATGAGGCATGTAATAATCAGAAATGTAAAAATCCATGTCCTGGAACTTGTGGGGTTGGAGCCAGGTGTGAAGTAGTTAATCATAATCCAATCTGCAGTTGCCCAGCACAATTCACTGGGGACCCATTTATCCGCTGTTTACCAATACGTATGTTTTATTCTTTCATAGTAAAATAAAAATGTCTGTTTTATTTTGGTTAAAATAACATTATAAAATATATTATAGCCAACATTCCACCGCCACAATCACCCCAGAACCCATGTGTTCCATCACCATGTGGACCTAACTCTCAATGTAGAGTCGCTGGGGATAGTCCATCATGCTCATGTTTACCTAACTTTCTGGGTATACCGCCTAATTGCAGACCTGAATGTGTAAGCAATGGAGAATGTTCCAGCCATCTAGCTTGTATCAATCAGAAGTGTAAAGACCCATGTCCAAATGCATGTGGTTCAAATACTGAATGTAGAGTTGTAAGTCACACTCCTCAATGCTTATGCAAAACAGGATTCACTGGCAATCCGTTTGCACAATGTAATCCGATTCAATGTAAGTTTACAAAAAAAGTTCAAGTAAAGCATTTTTAAAGTAGAAATTATGTTAAAAGTCTCATGATTTTTTTAGTATCACCAGTTGAAGAAAAATTAACACCGTGTCAACCTTCTCCTTGTGGAGCTAATGCAGTATGTAGAGAACAAAATGGAGCTGGATCCTGTACATGTTTGCCAGAATACTTAGGAAATCCTTATGAAGGTTGTAGGCCAGAATGTGTTCTAAACAGTGATTGTCTTCAAATAAAGCTTGTATTAGAAATAAATGTCAAGATCCTTGTCCTGGTACTTGTGGACAGAATGCAAATTGTCAAGTTGTTAACCATCTACCATCATGTACATGCTATAGTGGATATGCTGGAGACCCCTTTAAATATTGTAATCTGATTCCTCTAAAACGTAAGAAATTACAACTAGTTTTGAATATTAGCAACATTCCAATGAAATATTTGATTCTTATTGAAATTTCTGCATTTGGTCTTATGCTGCCTACCAATAATTTAATTATAAACTAATGATTTTCTAGCTGAGGCACCACCTACTGATCCTTGCAACCCATCACCCTGTGGTCCAAACAGTCAATGCAAAGTTAATAATAATCAGGCAATATGCTCTTGCTTGCCACAGTATGTTGGATCACCACCAGGTTGCCGTCCTGAATGTGTAGTTAGCTCAGAATGTGCTTCAGACAAAGCTTGCATTAATCAAAAATGTAATGATCCTTGTCCTGGAACCTGTGGACAAAATGCTCGTTGTCAGGTTATCAATCACAGTCCTATATGTTCATGTCATGCTGGTCACACAGGGGATCCATTTTCCAGATGTTATCCAATACCTTGTAAGAAGATTTTTTGTTTTTAAAATTGGTTTTTCAGTTTAAAAAAAAAAAAAAAAAAAATAATCATCCTCCTTTATGTTGTAGCTTTACCTGAACCAACTTTGGCTCCAAAACCTGTCAATCCTTGCGTACCATCACCATGTGGTCCGTATGCTCAGTGTAGGGATAGTGGTGGAACTGCTTCGTGCTCATGTTTGCCTGATTATACAGGAGCACCCCCTAACTGCAGACCTGAATGTAGCATTAATGCTGAATGTGCCAGCAACTTAGCGTGTATAAGAGAAAAATGTCGGGACCCATGCCCAGGTTCATGTGGAATCGGAGCTGTCTGCAATGTTTTCAGTCACACTCCAGTTTGTACTTGCCCCGAGGGATATACTGGTGACCCATTCACTAATTGTGTCCCTAAACCACCACCAAGTAAGGAACCAACAATTATTTTGTACTCATGTTTGTCAAAAATGGATTTTAATTTAAAATGGTCACACTTCAACTTTTAGAACCAGAACCAGTTGCTACTGACCCTTGCAATCCTTCACCTTGTGGACCAAATGCTCAATGTTCTGAGGGAGTTTGTACATGCTTACCAGAATATCAAGGAGATCCTTATACTGGCTGTAGACCAGAATGTGTTTTGAACAATGAATGCCCACGAAATAAAGCTTGTATCAGAAACAAATGCATTGACCCATGCCCTGGAACATGTGGACAAAATGCTCAGTGTGATGTTCTTAATCACATTCCAGTTTGCTCCTGTGCTTCAGGAATGTCTGGTAACCCATTCATTCAGTGTAAACCAGTTGCTGGTTAGTATTTTTAATTTTTAAATCAGTTGTAATTTAAATTTATATTCCTACAATGTCCTTTAAATTATTTTTAGCCCCAGCTGAATCAACACCATGTAAACCATCCCCTTGTGGACCCTATAGTCAATGTCGGGCTGTGAATAGCCAGTCTGTTTGCTCTTGTTTAGAAGGATATAAAGGCATTCCACCTGCTTGTAGACCCGAATGTGTTGTCAACTCTGACTGTGGAAAGAATGAAGCATGTAGTAATCAGAAATGCAGAAACCCATGCACCGGAACATGTGGAATCAGAGCAAGATGTGAAGTTGTTAATCATAATCCTATTTGTAGTTGTCCACCAAGATTTACAGGAGATCCATTTATCCAGTGCCAACCTATACGTAAGTTTTAGTCTTCATCCTTTTTCTCTCTGCAGTACATATATATTGAAAATTCCAAGTGAAAAACTTTTTTTTTTAAATAGAGGAAACACCATTAGTGCCGCAAGTGCCTGAAAATCCTTGCATTCCATCACCATGTGGTCCTCACTCACAATGTAAAATATCAGGCAACAATCCATCTTGTTCATGTTTACCAGAATTCAAAGGATTACCTCCCAACTGCAGACCCGAATGTGTTAGTAATGGAGAATGTGCAAGCAATCTAGCATGTATCAATCAGAAATGTAAAGATCCTTGTCCTAATACTTGTGGCACAAATGCTGACTGTCGAGTGATTAGCCACACCCCACAATGTTTCTGTTCTAATGGTTACACTGGGGATCCTTTTGTTCATTGCACAATTATTCAACGTAAGTTATTATTGGAAACTGTAGTTGATGTTATTCTTAATACTTCTTTATTTGAAAAATATTTTGTTCTCCAATTACAGAAACAGCCATTGACATAATACGACCATGCCAACCATCTCCATGTGGAGCGAATGCAATCTGTAGAGAACAAAATGGTGCTGGTTCCTGTACTTGCTTGCCAGAATATATTGGTAATCCTTATGAAGGCTGCCGTCCAGAATGTGTGGTTAATACTGACTGTCCCTCAAATAGAGCTTGCATTAGAAACAAATGCCAGGATCCTTGTCCTGGAACTTGTGGGCAAAATGCTGAGTGCCAAGTTGCCAGCCATTTAACTCTGTGTTCTTGTAACTCTGGTTACACGGGTGATCCGTTCAAGTACTGCAGTGTGATTCCACAAAGTAATTAAATTACATATATCACTTTTTAAATGCTAATATTAAAAGATTTTTTTTTAAATTAAGCTTATTTATTTTTTTTATTCATAAAGATTTGGAAGAGGCACCCATAGATCCTTGCAATCCATCTCCATGTGGTGCAAACAGTCAATGCAAAGTAAATAATAAGCAAGCTATATGTTCTTGTCTACCTCAATATGTTGGTTCACCACCAGGGTGTAGGCCTGAGTGTGTTGTGAGTTCAGAGTGCCCTTCAAATAGAGCATGCCTGAATCAGAAATGTAGTGATCCATGTCCAGGTACATGTGGACGAAATACACAATGTCAAGTAATTAATCATAGTCCTATCTGCTCTTGCTTACCTGGGTTTACTGGAGACCCATTTTCATCTTGTCAGAAAATTCCTTGTAAGTTATTTTCTTTAATTTTTTAATTATTTATTGGCTAAAGCAGCACAATACTGACTAATTCATCATAATTTTTTTAGTACTTCCTATCCCACCAAAAGAGCCTGTTAATCCATGTGTTCCATCACCGTGTGGACCTTATTCACAATGTCAAAGTGTTGGGGATTCTCCATCTTGTTCTTGCTTACCAGATTATGTAGGTTCACCACCCAATTGTCGTCCTGAATGCACAATAAACAGCGAATGCCCAAGTGTTTTGGCTTGTCTCAGAGAAAAATGCCGTGATCCATGTCCTGGTTCTTGTGGCTTGGGTGCTTCATGCAGTGTCAGAAATCACATACCAATTTGTATTTGTCAAGAGGGATATACTGGAGATCCATTTACAAACTGTTATCCTAAACCACCAACACGTAATAATACTTTTGTTTTAAACTATTCTACTGTCATGTAAATTTCATATAAATACAATAAATGATATGTATATTACAGCACCAGAGCCTATTAATGAAGATCCATGCAATCCATCCCCATGTGGTTCTAATGCTCAATGTAATAATGGTGTATGTACTTGTTTACAAGAATATCAGGGAGATCCATACACAGGATGTAGACCTGAGTGTGTATTGAGTTCTGAGTGTCCTAAAACATTAGCATGTATTAACAATAAGTGCAGAGATCCTTGTCCTGGAACTTGTGGGCAAGATGCAATTTGTGAGGTTGTAAATCATATACCCATCTGTAGATGTCAAGAAGGGAAAACAGGCAATCCATTTATATCTTGCCAACAAATTGTAGGTTAGTTTATTGAAAGATTATTATACAGCACTAAGTAATTAAAAATTTCAATGAAAAGAATTGGAAAACTCCATAATTTATTTCAACAATTTTTCAGAATAAAATTCATCATTATTCATATTATTTCAGTATCCATTGAAAGTACACCTTGCCGCCCATCACCATGTGGTCCATACAGTCAGTGTCGTGCAGTAAATGGTCACTCTGTATGCTCTTGTTTAGTTGGTTACCATGGAACACCACCTAGTTGCAGGCCAGAATGTGTTGTAAATTCTGACTGTGGTAGAAATGAAGCATGTAATAATCAAAAGTGTAAAGATCCATGTCCCGGTACATGTGGAGTAGGATCTAGGTGTGAAGTCATTAATCATAATCCAATATGCAGCTGTCCTCCAAGGTTTACTGGAGATCCATTCGTACGATGCCAACCAATAAGTATGAATATAATCTTTTTGAATTAAAATGGCTATATATGAAATTTTCCATAACTTTGCATTCTTTTTTGGTACAGTTGAAATGCTGCCTCCACAACCAGTGGAAAATCCATGCACACCATCACCTTGCGGTCCCAATTCACAATGTAAAGAGTCTGGAGCAAGTCCATCATGCTCATGTTTGCCTGACTTTTTGGGCATACCACCAAACTGTCGACCTGAATGCGTAAGCAATGGAGAATGTTCCAGTCATCTAGCTTGTATCAATCAGAAATGTAAAGATCCATGTCCAAACACATGTGGTGCTAATACTGAATGTAGAGTTGTAAGCCATGTTCCCCAATGCATTTGTTTAACAGGATTCACTGGTGACCCCTTCATACAATGTACTCCTGTTCAATGTAAGACTTAGGAAAAAAAAATTGAATTATATCTATGTAATGAATTAATTAGTAAGTCCAAACTGATTTTGAAATTTATTTGTAGCTCAATCAATACAAGAAATAATAACTCCATGTCAACCTTCTCCTTGTGGAGCTAATGCAGTATGTAGAGAACAAAATGGAGCTGGATCCTGTACATGTTTGCCAGAATACTTAGGAAATCCTTATGAAGGTTGTAGGCCAGAATGTGTTCTAAACAGTGATTGTCCTTCAAATAAAGCTTGTATTAGAAATAAATGTCAAGATCCTTGTCCTGGTACTTGTGGACAGAATGCAAATTGTCAAGTTGTTAACCATCTACCATCATGTACATGCTATAGTGGATATGCTGGAGACCCCTTTAAATATTGTAATCTGATTCCTCTAAAACGTAAGAAATTACAACTAGTTTTGAATATTAGCAACATTCCAATGAAATATTTGATTCTTATTGAAATTTCTGCATTTGGTCTTATGCTGCCTACCAATAATTTAATTATAAACTAATGATTTTCTAGCTGAGGCACCACCTACTGATCCTTGCAACCCATCACCCTGTGGTCCAAACAGTCAATGCAAAGTTAATAATAATCAGGCAATATGCTCTTGCTTGCCACAGTATGTTGGATCACCACCAGGTTGCCGTCCTGAATGTGTAGTTAGCTCAGAATGTGCTTCAGACAAAGCTTGCATTAATCAAAAATGTAATGATCCTTGTCCTGGAACCTGTGGACAAAATGCTCGTTGTCAGGTTATCAATCACAGTCCTATATGTTCATGTCATGCTGGTCACACAGGGGATCCATTTTCCAGATGTTATCCAATACCTTGTAAGAAGATTTTTTGTTTTTAAAATTGGTTTTTCAGTTTTAAAAAAAAAAAATAAATAATCATCCTCCTTTATGTTGTAGCTTTACCTGAACCAACTTTGGCTCCAAAACCTGTCAATCCTTGCGTACCATCACCATGTGGTCCGTATGCTCAGTGTAGGGATAGTGGTGGAACTGCTTCGTGCTCATGTTTGCCTGATTATACAGGAGCACCCCCTAACTGCAGACCTGAATGTAGCATTAATGCTGAATGTGCCAGCAACTTAGCGTGTATAAGAGAAAAATGTCGGGACCCATGCCCAGGTTCATGTGGAATCGGAGCTGTCTGCAATGTTTTCAGTCACACTCCAGTTTGTACTTGCCCCGAGGGATATACTGGTGACCCATTCACTAATTGTGTCCCTAAACCACCACCAAGTAAGGAACCAACAATTATTTTGTACTCATGTTTGTCAAAAATGGATTTTAATTTAAAATGGTCACACTTCAACTTTTAGAACCAGAACCAGTTGCTACTGACCCTTGCAATCCTTCACCTTGTGGACCAAATGCTCAATGTTCTGAGGGAGTTTGTACATGCTTACCAGAATATCAAGGAGATCCTTATACTGGCTGTAGACCAGAATGTGTTTTGAACAATGAATGCCCACGAAATAAAGCGTGTATCAGAAACAAATGCATTGACCCATGCCCTGGAACATGTGGAAGTAATGCCTTATGTGAAGTAATTAATCACATTCCAATTTGTAAATGTCCCGAAAAAATGAAAGGAAACCCTTTTATTCAATGCATACAAGAGGAAGGTAAAAATCATTTTTGATTTTAATTTCAATATTTTTTCTTGTATTACTAAATGTTTGCTAAAATATTCTTTTGATTTTCAGAGGCCATAATAGTTCAACCCTGCACACCTTCTCCATGTGGTCCAAATAGTATTTGCCGTGAACTTAACAATCAAGCAATTTGTGCATGCCTGTCAGGATATTTGGGTTCACCACCATCTTGTAGACCTGAATGTGTAGTGACTTCTGACTGTTCATTAGATAAAGCTTGTACAAATTTCCACTGTATGGACCCTTGTCCAGGAAGTTGTGGTCTAAATGCAGAATGTGTGGTTATAAATCACAACCCTATTTGTAAATGTCCCATACGTTACACAGGAGATCCTTTTACTAGATGTTATCCTATTCGTAAGTTTTATCGGACACTGATTTACTTAAATTCATCAAAAAATTGTGTTATAGATAATGGCATTATTTCCGTTTTCAGCTGAAAATTTGCCTAAACCTGTTGTGAATGAGAATCCTTGCATTCCATCTCCATGTGGTCCATATTCAGAATGTAATCAACAGAATGGCAGTCCATCTTGTAGTTGTTTAAGAGGTTATATTGGAAGTCCACCAAACTGTCGACCTGAATGTATTTCGAACAGTGAATGCTCTTATGATAAAGCATGTATCAACCAACGATGTGTTGACCCTTGTCCTGGGTCTTGTGGCTCAAATGCTGAATGTCGGGTAGTTTCTCATACTCCTAATTGTTTCTGTCCTTCAGGCTTCATTGGAGATCCTTTTACAAATTGTTATTCTAGACCTAGTAAGAAAATTTTGATCACCATTTCTTTCCTTCTTAATATATGTTCTATATTTACTAATTATGTTTCACTTTTTCATTAAATCAGTACACACATTACTAAGAATGTGCATTCTTTTTAATAATAATGATAGTTGTATGTGTTGCATGAAGAATTTGTTTTTAGCATGATTTGCATGACCATATTTTTTATTTTACAATGCATTTTGTTGCATGCTTGCATGATGTATAACTATTACAGTTTATTTATATTTTATTTTTATTTTTTAATAGCTGAACCAACCAAGCCTACGACACCACTTAACCCATGCGACCCATCCCCTTGTGGTTCAAATGCCCAGTGTCGCATAGAAAATAGATCCTATGCAGTCTGTGAATGCTTACCTGAATATCAAGGTAACCCATATGAAGGTTGCAGACCTGAGTGTGTAGTTAGTTCAGACTGCCCAACAAACAAAGCCTGTTTGAAGAACAAATGCTTAGACCCTTGCCCAGGCACTTGTGGTCTGTCTGCTGTATGCTCAGTCTCAAACCATATCCCAATATGCAGCTGCCCTCCTGGTTACACAGGAGATGCCTTTACAAGATGTGAGCTGATACCTCAAAAAGGTCAGTCTAAGTTATTTTCACTTAATACATTTAATTAATACTTAAAAAATCATCAGGTTTCTTCAAGTCACTACAGTGAACTTGACAGATGTATCCTTGAACTACAATTTCATTAATTATTATAATTGGGAATGTTGGCTGATTGTGTATGAATATTGATATTAGTTTTTTTATTGACCGCACCCTGAACTATTTTCTCCCCCATTAATAATTTTTCATAGTTGTCAATAAAAAAAGCTCTTAAAACCTCTTGAAGTAATTATTTAAATGTTTCTCAAAATATATCTATTTCATTGGCAAGTAACAATTTTAGACAATTTTAGTTTTTAAATTTATAAATTAAGGTGTATGTCTACTTTAGATGAAGAACAACCAAAACAAGATAAGAATCCTTCATTTGCCACCGGTGCAGTTTTCATATACTTAGCCTGCTCGAATTTTTATTAAGTAATGTCATAGAGTTGAATTTTTTATCTCTTGTTGAAATTACTATGTTGTTATAATATTTTGTAGTTAAAATGTCATCCTTTAGTTTTACATTACTTTTACACTACTTAATATATATGCTAATATAAATAATGAATATAAGAACAATAGTAATATGCCAAAACATAATATATAAAAATGCTAATCGTAGTATAGGGGTTGACCATATATAAATAGAGAAGATTTTTGGGGGTTTGATCAGAAGAATGCTCACTAATAAATTTTTTTTTTTAACTTGTAAAAATGCTAATAATTTTAAACAAACCAAGGCCACAACAATCCCAAATATACCAATTCCATTTTATTTTTGTAAGATAATCTTTTTTTTTTCTTCTATTGGCTCAACAGCCAACTTTTTGCTTCAACATCCATTGCTTTAAAGGCTGCCCTTATGCTCTGCGGGGATCTAACAATAATGACAGCATCGTCACCATATGCCAGCACTTGGATCATCTTCCTAAATATTGTTCCTAAATATTATCTAATTCCACTCTATTGGCGATTACTTGAAAATGTTGGATTAATGTTGAAAAGGAGAGGAACTATTGGATCCCCCTGCCTTAGACCACTCTCAACTCTGAAAGGCTCCGACAATCCAGAACATTTTACTTGGTAATCCCAGTTCATGCATGGCTACTACGAGCTTTCTCCTGACTATTGTATCATAGTCTGCCCTAAAATTAATTAACAACATCCAGGTTGTCTGCTGGTACTCCTTCATCTTCTCACGAATTTGCCCGATGGTGAAAATTTGATCAATAGTGAACCTGTTGGGTCGGAAGCCCGCCTTGATAATCTCCCAGTTTCTGTTCTACATATGGGAAGAGCCTGTTGTAAAGGGATATGGAGAAGATTTTATATGCAGTGCTGAGCATACTAATCCCTTGATAGTTACTGCATTATGCTGACTCTCCCTTCTTTTTATACACAGGCATTGCTATAGCCTCATTCCATTTCATAAGGTATTCTTGCCTCTTCCCATATCTGTCCCATAAGTTCCTGCAGTTCACTGGCAACTTCATGATGCCCTGCTTTAAACAATTTTGTGGGTAGTCCATTGTTACCGGGTGATTTATTATTCTTCAGTTTCCTGAGGATGTCTCCGATGTTCTCTATCGGATGGAATGACTTTCTAAGTCATTCTCATTTTTATCCAATGGTAACTGTGCATGGTTTTTCTGGCAGATATCCACACCTCTGTGGTTCAGCAAGCTCCTGAAATGCTGCTGCCACCTTTCTTGCACCTCTTCTTCCAGCATTAGCATTTTACCATGGTCATCTTTGACTAGGTTTCCTTTCCTAGCCGGTCGAATTTGTGGGATTCGTTGTTGCTTTTTGGGTTATCAATGTGTTCAATTTGTTTCCTTAATTCCTCCCTCTTCTTGCCTCTAACCAACCTTTTCACCTGCATTCTGGCATATTAATCTTTTTTCATTCCATGTCTGGATTGCCCAACTGGGCCCTTCATCAAACCAACAGTTATGTGGATGTCTTTTCTTTTCTCCACACACTTCTTTTGTAGCATGAGTTAATCCTGTCATGATACACCTCCACCTCCTTTCAAAAGTTTCTGTAGCTTCATTAACCAGTACGCTCGTGACTGACCCAAGAAATTGTATTTTCAGTTTTGAGAAACTCTTAACTCCTAAGTGCAGTAAGGGAGTCGAGAATCCAGGTGGGAAGAACAATTTTTAACCATTCAGCTCAATTATTGGGATATGCCGATGATGTAGATACCATCGGACAAAACTTTAATGCTATGGCCGAGGCTTCATAAGACTATGAGTGGCAGCTGCGAGAGTGGGGCTTGAAGCCAACCAAGGAAAACCAAATACATGGTGACAAACTCATGAGGGATTCTTCCTTCATATGTACAAATTGACAATTGTACATTTGAGAGAGTCGAGGAGTTTGCATATCTTGGTTCCTTGATGGTGCACGACAACAACGTTGGAAAATAAATCCAAACAAGAATATTGACATTTAATAGATGCTATTTCGGGCTGGTGGGACAGATGAAGAGCTGTACATTGTCTCGTGCTACCAAATTGCGTCTATACAAAACCCTAATTAGACCGGTGCTTACATATGGGTCAGAGAGTTGGACGCTTACCAGGACACAGGGAAATCAACTCCTCCGATTTGAAAGGAAAGTGCTGAGAAGAATTTTCAGAGCAATATTTGATATCAATGAGCAAGCCTGGCGAATAAGGACAAATTCAGAAATCTCTGAGCTGTTCAATGATTGTGACATCGTGTGTTTTATCAGAGTTGGTCAGCTCAGGTGGTCTGGTCATGTGATCAGGATGAGCACTGACTCTGTGCCAAGAAGGATCCTCGAGGAGGAAATTCATTCCACTAGAAGACGTGGGCGCCCCAGACTTCGCTGGGTGAACGGTGTGGTGAGTGATGCACGTACCATTCTGAGAATCCGGGACTGGAGAGCGGCTGCATCAGACCGGGGTGAATGGCAGAAATTGCTTCGGGTGGCCTTGGCCCTCGTGAGTTGTAGAGCCAAGGAAAAAAAGAAGAAGAACCAAAACAAACAGGAATTACAGGTCATGAATATCAAATAGCAACTGACAGAGGTACTGACAAGGGGAGGACACTCTCAGTCTCTCACAGATCTTGTTGGCATTTTTTTTTTTGAGGTTCCTGGTCAAAAAATATTAAGACATGTATTTTGCTGTTCTGACCAATGGGCCCTAGAAGCCAAGAAAAAAAATAAAATAGCATTAAATTAAAATATTTTATATCTCGAGTTTAAAAAATGATATCAACATGATTCTTGTACCAAGATTTTTAGTTTTGATTACGGATTTAAGGAAAAATACAGCTGCTCCATAGATTTTGGTTTAGGTTAATTAAATTCTAAAAAAATGATTAGATTTTCAAGCAAACTATCTCTATAGATTTTTTCACACAAAAATTGACATCAGATCCTAATTCAGCACCCTCAAAAACATTGATAAACGTTTATTCAATAAAAACAAAAAATATAATTTTTTCATTGAACTAAGTTCAATATACCTTTTTCACAAGAACCGACATTGGATTCAAATTCAGCATTAAAAAGAACCCTTAAATACAAAATTTCATCTAAATAGAAAAATAAAAATTTGCCTGACCAAATGGTAGGCAATTTTTGTTTAAATTGACAAAAACATGAATTACGCTTAGACGGTTTAACGTATCAACTTCATTTTTTTAATACAAAATATAGGGTGGTAATACTCTTGAAATGCCTTTGGTTTCATTTTCCTATCTGGTTTCAAACTCAACTTATAAATAAATGTTTTTCGGATTTGCCAATTTTTTGAATATTTGAATATAAGGTTTTTGTTGATCGAAATTTGCATTATACATCAAAAGAAAGCTGAGGCTCTCCTCTTTCCTCCGATACCAATGAATGAATTGTGTGACAAAGTATTAGCTATTTAAAGGAAAGTAACCAATAATCGTTTTAAAAATTCTTCCCCTCTAAGAGGGTGAAAAATATTTTTTGTTTTTATTGAATAAACGTTTTTCAAAGTTTTTGAGGGTGCTGAATAAGAATCTGATGTCAATTTTTGTGTCAAAAAATCTTTAGAGGTAGTTTGCTTAAAAATCTGATCATTTTTTTAGAATTTAATTAACCTAACCCAAAATCTATGGAGTGGCTATATTTTTTCTTAAATCCACAATCAAAACTAAAAATCTTGGTGCAAGAATCATGTCGATATCATTTTTTAAACTCCAGATATAAAATAAATTAGTTCAATGCTATTTGATTTTTTTCTTGGCTTCTAGGGCCCATTGGTCGGAACGGCAAAATACGTGTCTAATATGTTCTTACCAGGAACCTTCTAAAAAATTGCCAACAAGATCCGTGAGAGACTCCTGTGAGTCCTCCCCTTGTGAGTCTAACCCCCTAGCCTACCCTGCAGACTCTAGACATATCATATTCATCCCTGCCGAAACAAATAAACAGCAGCGATTTTAGGAGTAGTGGATGACTATTGTCACCCTTGCAAGCACTCCACACTAATAAGTAGTCAAATATCAGTTTAAACATTTAAAACTTCATTTAATGGAATAACGCAGCTACAATAATATTGTTGGTAGATAGAGAATGATTAAATAAATCTTGTACTTGTTATAAGTTCATTATATTTTAAATTATAAATAGTTGTAAACGATTAGGTGATAGGTTGGAAAACAAAAAAAAAAAAAATTTTTTTAAAAACATTTTTACTGGATTAATACACATTGGCTATTTCTCATAGTAATTAATGAGGATTAAACCAAAATATATTTCCAACAATCTAGAAATATATTTTACATCTTAGCTCTGCCGGATTCCTTATGTTTTAACCAAGCATTAATGCCTTTCTACTCAAAATTTAAAAATGAATTCATGTACCAAAAATATTCTATTATCAGATACATAAGTTCAGTGAGGTTTTATCTTGAGAAATTTAAAATATCTTTTAAGTTATGTTTTACAAATAAATTTCATAGATTAACTTAAACTGTTAATTACAGAACCTAAGGATGACCCTTGCTGGCACTCACCATGTGGACCTAATGCGCGCTGCACTAATGCTGATGGTATTGCCCTGTGTGAATGCCTTCCAGGGTTCAGTGGGACACCTACAGATGGCTGCAAACCAGAATGTACTATTAGCTCTGATTGTCCTCGGAACAGAGCATGTGTTTCCAACAAGTGCATTGATCCTTGTCCTGGAGTTTGTGGATTCCAAGCTCGATGCCAAGTACTCAATCACTCGCCTATTTGTTCCTGTCCTCCCAACTTTGCCGGTGATCCATTCTCAGAATGCAGAGAGGCACCAGGTAAAGAATATTTATTAATTCTTTCAAATAAACATGGTTTATATTTTTGTAAATATATCTATGGTAGTTATGAAAAAGTTGTTATATAAATGTATATTTTACAAAATTATCTTGAATGTTATCTATAAAAAATAAGTCATAGTAAAAAAAAATAAATATTTCAAGAAAGTGTAAAATAGTAATCTATATTACACATTTTTTACAATGTTTGGTGTGAAACTTAATAATGCCATTTGATCAATATTTTCACTATTGGCACTGATTTGTTCAATCTATTTTAAAAAATATAATATGATATCATTCTTTGTCTTCGCATTCTAATTAACAATTAAATTTTTTAATAGAAGCAGTAATGGAATTAAATTCAATCAATAAATTTATATTTATCAAATTTTTCAGCTCCACCAAAAGATCCATGTAATCCATCACCGTGTGCAGTCAATGGACAGTGCCGAGTTCAGAATGGAATAGCAACCTGCATCTATCCAGAATGTGTCATCAACCAAGACTGCCCCCGAGATAAAGCTTGCTTTGCTCAGAAGTGTCAAGATCCATGTATTGATGCTTGTGGTATCAATGCAATATGTCAAGCAGTCAACCACAAAGCCATATGCTCTTGTCCTCCTGGATATACAGGCGAACCAAGACTTTCTTGTCAGCTTTTCGAACGTAATTTTTTTTTCCTTTTTTAATTTTTGCTAATTATTTATTAAGAATGACAAAATAAAAAAAACATTTATATTCTTTAGCTGCACCTCCTCCACCTGAATGTACCTCTGACCATCAATGTAGAAATGATAAAGCCTGCATAAACCAAATGTGCAAAGATCCTTGCCAAGCTGCTACAACAAGTGTATGTGCTTACAATGCTGTATGCAGTGTCATAATGCATCGTCCCATATGTGTTTGCCGAGATGGACTTTCAGGAAATGCTCACACCCAATGTTATGACAGTAAGAAATATTTTTTTGGTTTACTATTTGTGTTTAGCAATAAAATAATTTTATATTCATATCTAAACTTTGTGTAACTATGAATTTATGTTTTTAATTTTGTTACATATGGAATTCAATTTTCCCACATAAAAAATAAATGAAAGTGAAATTCTACTCTTGGATGGATACAAGTTTTGTATCTAATGCCATTTAGCATTCATCTTATTAACATTCTCTGAAATTCTAAAATTACATTAAGTTATGATATATTTAAGGTGACATTTATTAAAAAGATCTTATTAAATTATTTAAACATTTCAGTTGGCTGTCGAACTGACTCTGAGTGTCCAATAACTGAATCCTGTGTCAATAAGCAATGTATGGACCCATGCCGGCTCACAAAATGTGGTATTGGTGCTTACTGTGAACCACAAGGAGGAAAAGGAAGGTGTCTCTGTCCACCTGGCTCACTTGGCAATCCATTTGTCAGTTGTGAAAGACCACAATGTACACAAGATGTCGACTGTCCATCGTATTTAGCTTGCAGAAATCTCAAGTGTGTTGATCCATGTGATTGTGCTCCAGGTGCTATATGTACTGTTACAGGACATCAACCAACCTGCAGATGTCCTCCTGGATATTCAGGAAATCCACACCAATCTTGTACTATAGGTATAATAAACATTAAAATAATTACACACATATTCCTGACTTTCCTAAGTATTTTTTTTCTTTCTAAATGTTTACAACAACCACAATTAATATTTTAGCTCCTGTGGCCGACACTACTAAATGCAAAATGGATGCTGACTGTGCAAGCAAACTAGCCTGTTTTAGCGGGGAATGTAAAAATCCATGCACTGAAACAAACCCATGTGGAACTAATGCTGAATGTAGAGTGGTTGATACACTTCCCTTAAGAACAATGTCTTGTCACTGTTTGCCAGGGTATATTGGTGATGCTGATGTTCAGTGTAAACCAGGTAAAACCATCAGAACATTATTGCTGTCAAATTTTTGGAAAGATACAATAAAATTCATGTCCAATTTTTGTTTTTTCTATATTTATTTTTATGATTGCAGGTTTAAAACAGCAGCTAAGCCTCATTTTCACCTAATGAAATTACCCTTTAACTCCTTATTAAAATTAACCTGTCAAATTACAGCAACACATCTTATAACCTTATTTTTGATTAGTTTTACCATATATTTTTCTTACGCTTTACTCATGAAAAATGTTCTATTAGCTAACTATACATTTATGCTTTACAGAATCAAGTCCTAAACCAGGATGTTCATCTGACTCTCAATGCTCTGAAAGTGAATCATGTATCAACCGTCAATGCGTTAATCCATGTTTGGTTTCATCCCCGTGTGGAAATAATGCAGAATGTCGTCCTGATAATCACAAAGTCACTTGCCATTGTCCTGAAGGACTAGCTGGAAATCCATATACCAACTGTTACAAACGTATGCTTTAATATCTGATAAACATATGAGTGTTTATTTAAACAGCATACTCATAATCTTAACCTGTCTTTAATTTCAGCTCTTGACACATCTCCTGAATGCAAATCTGATTCTGAATGTGCTTCCCAGCTAGCATGCATAAATCAACGTTGCCAGAATCCATGTGTAACATCTAACCCATGCAGTTCAACAGCTGAGTGTACAACTCTACAACATAGACCAACCTGCTCATGTCCTCAAGGATGGGCTGGTGATCCTCAGAGTCACTGCTATAAACGTAAATATCTCACTTAATATTATAAATACCATTTCTATTTATCAGACCACTGGTTATTCAATAAAATATTTTTGTTATTCAAATATTTATTTCTTCATTGCTGTGGTTTCTAGGAATTGATATTCTTAAAAAAAAAAAAAAAATAACCTAAACATTATAAAATTCTTGATAATACTATTTAAAATACCTAAATCAACCCTTTTTTCTTTTTTTTTACAGCCGAATGCAGAGTAGATTCTGATTGTTTGTATGACAAGGCCTGTATATCGGGTAACTGCTTGTCACCTTGTCGTGAATCATCTTGCGGTCGTGGTGCTGAATGTAGAGCAGTAGCACATACTGCCCAATGCGTTTGTCCACCTGGAACACAGGGTGACGCTCATGTTTCTTGTGTCACAGTTGTTTGCCAATACAATGAGGATTGTGCAGATCATGAGGCATGCGACAGACTTAATCGTGTTTGTCGTCCAGTCTGCGAGTCTGATGTTTGTGGAACTCGAGCAACATGTATAGCACGTAATCACCAGCACAAATGCATATGTGAACCAGGAACACAAGGGGATCCATATGTTGAATGCACCGGTTAGATATTTTTCCATTTTTACAATAGTGTTATTATTTAAAATAAACAACTCTACATTTACTTTCTCTTCCTTTATCTCTCTCTGTATATATTTATACATATAAATAAAGTAGTCTCAATAGTTCTAGGTGAACCGGTCCTTGACCATCTTGAACTATTGAAATTTATGAGGAAAACAAAATAACGCAATTTTAAAAAGTTATCAACATTATACTTTATTTAAACCAAGTGTATTAAAAAAAAACATTATGATTGAATCAAATTAAAACTAAGCAGTGGCAGAAATTAATTCCTAGCCCCCTTTAGCCTTGAATGGCTAAATTAAAATATATATTGTTTTGGAATCTATTATAAACCAGATTAACTATATTCTAAAGAATGTTGCGTAAAATAATGTTAAGTATCAGTCACTAGTCAAGATGTCATTTAATAGTTACAGAACAGATAGTTATTTTAGATTATGTAAAAGTTCCAAAAGAATCAATTTTTTTTTTTTTTTTTTTGCCACTACCTCCTCAATTTCTTTTTTTTAATATTGATTTTTAAGTAGAGGAATAGGTCATTATGAATAATGAGTTCTATATCAAAGTACTGATGTTCTATATAATGTTTTTTCTTTTCTGCTTAGTTGATTACCGTGCCCATGCTGAATGCACCCAAGATTCTGACTGCCCATCAAAGACAGGGTGTATCAACAGGAAATGTCAGGACCCATGCTCACTACCAGCCGTCTGTGCCTTCGATCAAGAGTGTCGTGTACAGGATACTTTACCAATGAGAACAGTTTTATGTGTCTGTCCACCAGATACAATTGCTTCAGTTGATGGTCACTGCCGTCCTATAAGTACGAATAATCAGTTATTTAATTAAATTATAATGATTGCAATCATTAAAAAAGTAATTCTATTGATATAAAGTAATAATTCAAATTGATTTATTTAGTTGATATTATAACATATTACTCTACATAACTTTAATACATGAGGCTCATAGGCAATAAGAAATTCTATTATGATAATATATTAGCTAATGGATTAAACAAAGTTAAAAAACAAAAAGATAATGATTATAATCTTTTCTACCCTCATGTTTTTTTATTTTTTATTTTGCCGGCATTTCCTGTAGCACGTCAGCCTTAGGGCTTATTGTGCCTGTGCTGTATTTCCTGTATTGTATTAATACAGTCCTATTGTTTTCATGTATCCGATAATCATAATCGGATCCGTGTAAACCCCGGACCCTCATGTTCCTATAAAAAATCATGATCATATAAATGAGAATTTTAATTTAATGTGATAAAAATTTTCAGTTAAAACTACAGAAGAATGCCAAACAGATTCTGAATGTCGGGATCCTGAGCGTTGTGTGCGTGGATCATGTGTTGAAGCATGCCGAATTGATCCATGCGGTCTTAATGCTCTTTGTCAATCTACACACCACCAATCTGTTTGCACTTGTCCAAGAGGATACATAGGCAATCCACATATTGAGTGTAATCCAGGTAATAACAATTTAAAAAAAAAGAGGTCACTTTTTTTTTTTCCTTTTTAATATTAGAGCACTAGTATTATCATTATTTAAATACTCTTAAATATTTCTTTTACAGACCATGCAATTAGTGTACCCTTCCAGCCAGTACCTGAATGCACCCATAATGATGAATGCCCTGCCAATAAAAGATGTAAGAACCAACTATGCGTCAATCCATGTACACATGATTCACCATGTGGCCCAGGAGCTTTCTGCCATACCGAAGATCACCAACCTGTTTGTCGTTGCCCAGCTGGATTCCAGGGAAGCCCATCTACCCAATGCATTCCTCGTAAGAATGAATTACTTTCGAACCAATCAAATTTATGCATTATTTTAAGATAATATTAGCTGATATTGATTAAGTATACATTTATTTAATCCAAGATATGATTTTATGTCTAATAAATTTAATTATAGTTGGAAAAATTATTCTTGTATGCATATAATTATTATACAAGGAAACTAACTATGGAATTAATATTTCAACAGCTGCTGAATCGACAGTTGGATGCTCTTCCAATTCCGATTGTACACCTCGAGAAGCCTGTGTCAATAAACTTTGTGTAAGTCCCTGCAACTGTGGGCCTAATGCAGAGTGTAAGGTCAACAATCATTATCCAATATGCTATTGCAAGCCTGGTTATTCCGGAAATCCACAGATCGGTTGCACTAAAGGTTAGTTAATAACTTTGCAATTATTCTAACATCACATGAATATTTCCTTAGTTGTCAGTTTTATTTAAATATGTAGTGTAGAACCTATTACCTTTCATTAATCTTTTTGTTTATTTTTAACAGTTGGGTGTGAATCAGAAAGCCAATGTAGTGATGATAAAACATGCTACAACAGTGAGTGTATAAATCCATGTATCCTTGGTGATCCATGCGGAACAAATGCAGAGTGTTATGGTGCCAAACATACTGCTCAATGTAAATGTAATGTTGGCTACAGAGGAAACCCACTTCTTCGGTGTGATAGGTTGGAATGTTCTGTTGATAGTGATTGCAGCCATGACAGATTATGCAGAGATCATCACTGCATCAACCCCTGTGAGGATCAGATCAATCCTCCTTGTGCCCATAATGCCATCTGCTATGTTCGAAATCATCAGGCCAGCTGCAGGTGCCCTGAATGGTTGCCTCTTGGTGATCCTCTTTCATATTGTCAAAGAACTCCACCTGTTTCTATTCCAACCGTTGAATGTGAGAAAGATGTGGACTGTCCAAGTCAGGAGGCCTGCATTAACAATAAATGCTTGAACCCTTGTGTCGAACTATCACCTTGCACACCCTCTTCTATGTGTAGTGTGTTTGATTCAACACCTGTCAGAACAATGGTGTGTACATGCCCTGAGGGTTGGGTTCCAGACAATGATGGTGAATGCAAGCCAGGTAAGAAATTATTCAATTATAATAAATTAAAAATAACCTCTTTATTCTTTTTGTGAAACTTTATTCTATTTTTTAGTGATAGTACCATCACCGCCAGGCTGTGTTTCTGACAATGAGTGTTCCTCTAATGAAACTTGCATCAACAGAATGTGCCGAAATCCTTGTAACTGCGGTCCAAATGCCGAATGTTTAATTATGAACCATAGACCTATATGTTCTTGTATACCTGGATATGATGGGAATCCAAATGTTGGATGTAGAGCAGGTATGTCATTCATGTAATTTACTTCTGAAAACTATTTATTCATTAACACAGATTTGAGACTTTTTAACCTCTGTATCTTTCAGTTGGATGCCGAATTGATTCAGAATGTGGATCAGGAAAAGCTTGTATAAATGGAAACTGTCTCAACCCATGCGTAGTAGAGGACCCATGTGGGCCAAATGCTGAATGCTATCCTGTTGGAACCAGGCCTGAATGCCGCTGCTTAAGTGGTTACAGGGGAAATCCATATGATCGTTGCCTTGTTGTTGGCTGTCGTTCCAATTCAGACTGTCCAAGTGATCGAGCTTGCATAAATGCACAGTGTATAAACCCATGCATATATGACCAACCTTGTGCACCAAGAGCTGAATGCTTTGTTCAGAACCACCTTCCACTGTGCCGTTGTCCACCAGAATATGAAGGAAACCCCTATACATCTTGTAGGGTTAAAGTAGAACCAGAATGCAGAGTTGATGGAGACTGTCCTTCCTTCTATGCTTGTTTCAACCAACAGTGCAAAGATCCTTGCCGAGAGATGGAACCTTGTCAAAAACCTGCTCTATGTGAAGCAATTAAAACATTACCAGTCAGAACAATGATATGTGAATGTCCTCCAGGATATATAAGTAGTGGAAGTGGTGTATGTAAGGCCACTCCACCAGTCGTAGCTATAGGAGAATGTATTTCTGACTCAGACTGTCCTTCAGACAGAGCCTGCATTAATGCTATATGCAAAAACCCATGCAACTGTGGGCCAAATGCTGATTGTAGAGTACGAGACCATAAACCTGTATGTTCCTGTCTTCCAGGTTATGATGGAAATGCAGAAATTGAATGTCAAAAAGGTAAGGGTTTCTGTATAATGTTAGCTAAAATTATTTAAAAATTTTGATCATACACTACAGTGCTGTATTAAATAAAATAATATGCTATTATGTATATGAAATCAATGTAAATTTATTTTAGCTGGTTGCCGAAGCAATACAGATTGTCCCAGCCAGCAAGCCTGTTTGAATAGAGAATGTGTACCAGCCTGCTCACCAGATGGAAGTTCTTGTGGCACAGGAGCTATTTGTTATGGCTCACACCATACTGCTTTATGTGAATGCCCACCAGGACTCACTGGTGATCCACATGTTGGTTGTGTTCATGTTGAGTGTGAAACAAATTCAGATTGTCCTTCTGATAAAGCATGTATCAACTCTCATTGTGAATCTCCTTGTGAAGACAGCAATCTCTGCTTACCTCCAGGAGAGTGTACCGTATTCAATCATGTTGTCGATTGCAAATGCCCTCCAGGTTTCATCGGTGATACTAGGAAAGGCTGTACTCCAGGTATTTTTATTTCCAATAAATAAATCAGTAGTTGCAGGTTACTTTAGATAATCACACTAACTTATAACTTACAGTCGAAGTGGAATGTAAGGAAGACCATGATTGCCCTAAACAGACAGCATGTATTAATAAAGAATGCGTGAACCCATGCAATGTTACTCAGCCGTGTGGAACAAACAGTGAATGTAAAGTATTTGATACTTACCCTATCAAGACCATGATATGTGAATGCCTTCCTGGATATTATGGAAACGCAGCAGTAGAATGTGTTCTTGGTAATTTTAAAACTTGTTTAAAATTATTGTACTTCTACTTAGATGTTTAATAAACTATTTAAATTCCAAGTTGATATTAATAAAAGATTTAACCCAGTTTGTAGAGAATGTACACTCTATGAATCTTCCATTAAATTCATTCTGAGGACAGAAGTTTCATTAAAATATGTTTTTCTCACAAAACTTATTATTATATATTAAATTTTTATTAAAATAAAAATCAGTACTTTTATATTATAAGTAAAAATTTTCTTAGGTTATTTACAGTTATTTTACTTCCATTAGTACTTTATTTGGTATTTAAATATAATGGTAATCATTTTTTATAGTGAGTGAATGTCCGGCTGACAAAGGATTTGTTCGAAACGAGGATGGCGAATGCGTCTGTCCACCAGGAACTGGACTTAATTTAAATGATGAGTGTGAACGATGCCCACCAGAGAAAGGAATGAAGATAGATGAAAAAGGTCGATGTGTATGTGATCTTGAAAAAGGTCTCATTGTTGATGAGCGGGGCAATTGCATCTGCAGGACAGATCTTGGCTACCGATTGGATATAAATGGAAACTGCCTTCCAGGTAAACAAGGATTATAGATCATGAATGTACTATATATATCTTTTTTAATTTGAATATGTTGAATAATTCTAAAAAAATCTTAAAAGAAACCATTTATCTTTTTTTAAAAAATAAATATAAAATTCTATTACTTTGACTATGATACAGTAGGCCCAGGGTGTACAACAGATGATGATTGCTTAGATAATCAATATTGTAACAGTAAGACAAAGACTTGTGAAGACCCATGTGCTGAGAAAGTGTGCGGTATAAATGCATTTTGCAATACAACTAGTCATACCCCTGTTTGCCAATGCATCAAAGGAAATATTGGAGACCCAGAAGTGATTTGCAGTAAGTGGCCGGAGCAAGCTATGAAAAACTGATTTTAAATCAGATTTCTTCAACTGTTTTTAAACTTCTTTCTAGCTTCATCTGTTCATCTCTCGTTCTTTTGACATTTTCTAATTTTCATTTAATCCACTTTATGCATTTTCTGAATCACTTCTACTTGCCTGAATAATTATGAAACTGTCTATCAAATTTCATTTTCTGCTATCTGTTATTAATTTTAATTAAGTAGTTAAGTTTTAAGTAATACCAAATAAGTTTGTATAATATCTTTCCTCTATCATCTAAATTACAAATAAAATAAAAGAGAAAATGAGTTAATCCAGGACCATTTTTGGTTTGCTTAATGAAAGTAAATAGGTTCTTATATAAGCAATAAGGTCAGTGGTCACTGGTTATGAAAAATATTCTACAATTATATTTTAATATTTATTGAATACTGCAAGGCTTTCAATTTGATAAAGAAAAAAATAATATATGAATATATGATGAAATTCCAAAACTATAAAAATACATTCATCACATTTACTGGATGATTAAATATAAAGGAATTTAATAATCAAAAAATGTATTCAACTCTCTCAAAAAGTCAGATTATACCCATCTATCATCGGTTAAATTTAATGTATTTAAAAATATAAAAAAAATAAATAATGAGAAACCATTGTTGAAGTTGGTAAAAAATGTTTTTTTAAATAACAATGATCTCAGTTTATTTCAGATAGACTTGACACAATAATTAGTTAAAAATTAAAAGTAAAGGATTTCCATCAAATTCAATCATAAGAAGATTCTTTTAAGTTCTAGACGACTAATAAACATTGTTATAAATATATTTTTTTTTTAATGATTATTTCAAAACTAACATTTTTTATTTTATTATAATTTATTATCAGCCAAAAGACTAATAACTCTATTAATAACAATTAGAATCATAGAGAAAAAATGTTATTTGTATGATTTGTTGATGATTCATTTCAAAATTAAATCATTATTCTTATCCACTATAATAATCTTTACAGAGCCGCCAGTAACTGCTAAAACAGACTTCCCTCAACCTGAAATGATTGTCAGCTGCTTGTCTGATGGTGTCCAGGTAGAGATTCACATAGAAGAAAAGGGATTCAATGGGGTCCTTTATGTCAAAGGTCATAGCAAAGATGAAAAATGTCGACGTGTCCTTTCTGTTCCAAACGATTCACCAGTACGAACAGAAATTTTCAAAGTCAATTTTGGAACTTGTGGTCTTATTCATGTAAATGTAAGTATATCAAGTTTTATCTGTATTTGAGTTACATCTCTAAGGAATTGTGAGTTAGCTAATATCAGTATTAATAAGCTAAAAATTTAAGGATGTTTTTTAAGTATCATTTAATATCGTTTTCAGGGACAGGCAAGTTTTGTTCTAGTCATTCAAAAGCATCCAATGTTAGTGACTTTCAAAACTCAAGCATACCACATAAAATGTGTGTATACTACTGGAGAACAGAATGTGACCCTTGGCTTCAATGTTTCCATGTTGACAACAGCTGGAACCATTGCAAACACTGGTCCTCCACCCACCTGCTTTATGCGCATTGTTACACACTCGGGTCAAGAAATCAATTCTGCTGAGATCGGTGACAATCTTATGCTTCAAGTTGAGGTCCAACCAGCAAGTAAGTTAAATGAAATTATATTTCTTTAATATGATCATGACTAAATTGTTATTAAAAGTCATTATAATTCAATTCAGATTTCATATACTTATTAAAAATTAATAATAAATCTGTTCTAAAGAAAAATGTGATTGTTAGATTTTAAAAAGGATTGGGTAAACGATAGATCTTTGAAGACCTGAGGAGAAAGGGTGAAGTGAAAGATTGAGAGGAAATTGTTATAGAATGGTTTAGTCTATAATAAAAAGGGCAAGGAGGTTGTCTCAGTGTGTAATTACAAGATGAAATGAAATATATATAAAATTTATAGTTATCCAGTAAAGTTAGAATTTTTGAAATACCACTAATTCATTTATATCAAAATGAATAGTTTGTATTAAAAATATCAAAGTTGGCATTAGCCTTAAATTCAAGAGATAATTGAATTGATACATGTTTATTACATGAATTCAAAAAAGGTTTATTTTATTTTTTTCTCTAATTTTCTAAAATCCGTTTATAAGTAAAATATCAGGAATAAAGCCTTGTAATATGAAACTTTTTACACATAATGACAAATCAAAGTTCAAATGACATTACAAAGTTCAACTTCTTAGAAATTTAAAAGTAATGTTTGATTTCCTAAAACGAATGTTTGATTTTCTAAAACGATTATCCTCTGTTCTGTTTAATAGCAATTTATGGAGGATTCGCTCGAAGCTGTGTAGCAAAAACAATGGAGGATACAGTAGAAAATGAATATGAAGTAACGGATGAGAATGGCTGTGCAACCGACCCGTCAATATTTGGCGAGTGGGATTACAATCCTGAAACGCAATCACTTATGGCCAACTTCAATGCATTTAAGTTCCCAAGCAGTGATAACATTCGATTCCAGTGTAACATCAGAGTCTGCTTTGGAAAGTGTCAACCTGTAAGTGGTTTCAATTGATCTTAATTTTGCTAATAAGTAAAATTGCAGTACAGTAAATATTAAAAAGATAGGTATATAATAAATGAACTATAGAAAAGTTATTTAAATATGATAAAAGAAATTGATAACATATGATCAATAAAATATATATATATATATATATATATATATATATATATATATATATATATATATATATATATATATATATATATATATATGTATAATTATTAACATTTTGAAGCACATGTGTTAAATTTGGTCATCTATTTCTATTGACAACAGATCCGACAGATGTTCTATATCACAACTCTATTGGCATGTTAGACCAACAGAGTTGAAGAAAGAGAGGTGTTAACAGTTTGTGAGATGGATAAATTTGAATAATTAATATTAATCTTGTAAATAAAGTTCTCTTTATTAAAAAAAAAAAAAATCATTTTTACAGAGTTACAATCATATTTATCTATTATCACTTATTTAAAAAAAAAAAATTTCAAATATAACATTGAAAAAAAAAAAGATTCTTCTAAATTTTCAGTCATTTGAATCATAGCTAATGTTGACAATTTTAAATGTAAACTATTAATTAGAATTTATTAATAAGTTGTGCCATCTGGTTTCCAAGTTAGAGTCAATTGGAATTCCAAACGGCTTAGATCATGTTTCAAACAAAAGCAAAGCATTCATTAGTATTCAAGGTTGGGGCTGAGCATAGAGGTTACCTCTGGGTAGCTAGCACACCTCTTTCTAGTTTACATCAGCAAATGTTTTCTTATGCATATTTATATTTGTTGATTGGCTTATTTTTGGTAATTATTTACACATTACTTTTAAATTAAGGTTTAGTTTGAATAAAAGTTAATATTTTATTGAGATAATTCTCAATAAATGGTGGGAATAATAAAAATATTTCTTAGTTAAGGATAATATTTAATTTTGACTCATGATGATACGGAAATAATACTTCTACGTTAATATTTATTTTTTTCAGACTTTTTTTTTAAAATGTTTACAAGAACACTAAAATACAAAGAATTTATTAAATGTAAAAACTAATATTTAAACTGAGATATTATGATGAAATTCAATTTAAAATAGGACAATAATTTAAAAACTACTTTGTCAGTACTTAAGTGTATGATTCAACTGATATTAAAATAAAGTAAAAAAATTAAATGTATTTGTGATGTATGCAGGTGAACTGCCGGGGATACAATGCATTCGGAAGGCGCAGGCGTGAGGTGGTAGACAGTAACAAGACTGGAGCCGAGGTTAACGAGATTAGCGGTCAGCTGCGGGAGGAGATCACTATCCAGTCTAATGCCATCTTGACTTTTGAGAGGAGGGAGGAAAGGTTCATAGATCCCAGAGAGGGACGATTGTGTAAGTAAATGCATTCATTATTTTCTTTACAGAGCATACACTTTTACAATTTATTGAAAGATTTTAGAATGAAGATGTGTTTGCACGAAGAAATTCATAGATTTCGCACATTTATTTCAAAAGTGACACAACTCAAAAACCTGTATTAAAAAAATGTAAAATTCTCAGTCTTGTATGAAATATTAAAAGTGTACCTGAATAACCTTTATTCCCAACCTCAAGTGATATGTATCAGGTGGGATTTGGAGTTGATTCGATACATTTTTGACAATTCATTGAAGCCTATTATACTTAAACATGATGATAAATCAAAAAAACAGATTTTTGAGTTGTGCTACTTTTGAAATACATGTATGATTTTCCGGTAGATGAATATTATATTTAGAAATTTTCTACAAGTTGTATTATAATAACTAGATATTAAAAATTATTATTATTTTTTTTTTTTGTTAGCTGAAATATAAAATAACCTTAGTAAATTTAAAATACTTCTGAACTTAAAAATTCTGATAAAAATTATTTAACTTTATGACCCTTAAAAATTTTATTTGTTTAAAATTACAAGACAATGATCATGAATAATTTAAGTTAAGGCTATAAATAATGAAAATTTAAATTGACATGAATAAACTATAGTCTTTTAAGTAATTGAAAGTAATGGTATCCTTAATTAGGAATAAATTAAATTCTATTATCTAATAATACTTAAAATTTTTAATAACTTTTTTTTTACAGCTCCAGAAGTGCAGCAGATAGACGATATATGTGTGTCAATGATTGGCTTCATCATTGCACTTGTCATAACTGCACTTTTAGCATTGGTGGCAGTCGCAGTAGCTGTTTCCTGCTGGCTTATTGCCTACAGAAGGAGGCCGAAGGTAGATGGCCCACTTCCTCATCCTCCTGACTTCCCAAACCCTTTGTTTACGACACCAGATCCTCTAGCGGAGCCCTCCCCTGACTACCTCTCATAGCCAGCGCAACGTATAAATAATTAATTATAGTATAAAATATAAGATATTCCAGTCACCATCGCCTAAAAGAAGCGAAGCGACACTGGAATTTCTATGTCACCTCCTCAGATGGCTGAGCGTAATCAATTTGGAGTTCCTTTTATGTATTTATAAGACTTAATTCATTTTCGGGAATTTTCACCAACATCTATCTTCTCTGATGAAAAAAAAAAAAAAAATTAACTATTGATGTAATATATATAACCAGAGTGGTGTTGGGCCTCTAACTCCTTCATTAACTCCAAGATAGTCATTTATAGATTTACAAGCCATTGGAGGATCTGACTTTTGTTTTCCTAATAAATGTATTATAGTCCTGCTTGTATGATTGTCGATATGGTTGTATGTCTTTGTTTTCTCTCTGTATATTCTTAGTTAGGCCCGAATCCAACTTTGTATTTGTAATTATATTTAATTGTTTAAAATATTATATTATTTCGGCCCTAATTACTAATATACGACAGTTTGGGTGCGTGATAGATCCCATACTTCGTTAGAATCTATGTATACTGTGATCGATTCAAATATCGAAATGTTGCAATTGTTGTTTTGTACAGAGTACAATAGACTATAATATATTATATATACTATATGTATTTGGTATAATTAATCTATAATTTGATATTATCGGTTACAGTATAAGACTGCCAAGCGTAATTATTATTACTTTTTATTTATAATTAAGCTTATAGCTTTAAAACTTGTTTTATTACAAACAGAAATTTCAATCAAATTAATACAATTTCTAATTTAGTCTAAAGTTATGGAAAATTTTGTATTATTAAATGATTCCTTGTATATTATGAAAAAAAAAAAATATTAAGAAAACAATTGTGAAACCCTGTACTAATATACACTTGTATAGCCGAATTAATCCATTTAAAGATAGCAGTCTAAATTTAATTCTCAGTATATAATTTTATGAATTGTGATAATATTCCATAACAAATATATTAAATAAAAATAATTTGTGTGTTATTTTCTTTACCTTTCAACTCTTTCCCAGTATTAGAATATGATCGCTTATATATAAGTTATATACAAATGGCCAAAAGTGGTAGCTCTTCCTTGAAACCGTTTTTAAATTTAATTCTTCATTTAAGCTGTGCATAAGGAGTTCTCTTGTTTTATTTCTAGCTCAATACTTAAAAAAATAATGTGTTCTAAAGACTAATTTCTCAAAAATCTAAAAAAACTTGAGCAATTCCTAGCCTATTGGGAAAATATGACCAAAGAGAACAATAATTTATTTCCAGTAAGAAACTGTGACCAAGGATATTTAATGTTTAGTAAGGTTCTTGAGGTTCAGTCAATAATCCTCAATACATTTGGAACGCAACTAAACTAGCCTGTTGAAAGATTTGTACCAGAATTACGCAGAGCTACAGGCATGTAAAAAGAAAATACTACCCAAAATTAAATAAAAGAAGTCAGATAAATGGAAAAATTGTGGACGTTTTAAAAACATTTAAACCAGATCTAAACTCTAAATAAATTAAAATTTGAGAAAAAATAAAATTTGAGAACTAATTTCAACAAGGCACAAAAGATGAACATGAGAAAAAGAGTGTCTCGGATGTCAGCAGAATCGGATGCTCGGACATTATAACAATGAAAGTATTTAAGTTGCTTTCCATGTAAGTAAATAAATAAGTTCTCCTTTTTAATTATCTTTTATAAGTGCTCCAAGTACCTTTCAAACAAATAGTACCTATATAACTTTGACTTTTGTGTAATTAAATTATCAAAATATTTTGTTAAATTTTTGCATCCCCTTGCAATAGCTCACTTTTCTAGGATCTTCTTTATAGATTTATCACCTAAGCTATACTTATCTTTCACCAGTGATAAGAAAAATAATTACTAATGAATAAAATTATTAGATAATGTTTTTTTATAAACAATCAGAACTCACTTTAAATAAACTATTAATTGTACATTTATAATGTTTATTAAACAATTTAACAAAACATTAAATCTCAATTAAAATCCTTTTCCTAAATTTGTCCAGACAACTCCCTAATTAAAAAAAACTTTAGCTACTTTGGCTTACCTGGAAATGAAGAAGTAGAAAGAGTAGCAAGAGAAGTACATAAACTAGAAACAATAATGCCCATGGCAGATTTGTTTAGACCAATTTACTGGCAGATTTTAAGTGACACATCAGAACTGAAAATCCTCTTTGACCCACAATAACCTAATACAGTGAGACACATCTTTGAGTAGTTTCCTCGGTACAGGAGATATGAAAAAATATAGTGTACCTCGCTAGTAGCTCTTTAAGGCCCTGGGTGAGAAATTAATAATATATAAGCAGTGGCATAGAATCAATCCGACATCTTGGGATTATATAATTTAAATATATTATTATTGTAGTAATTTAAACAAATGAATGGACCATAAAGTTTATATATAAGGGCACTAATAATTATCAACTTTTTTCACTCTTAAAAAAAAACCCTATTTAACATATCTAGGAACAAAATAGAGATGATACGAAGACGTTTTTTATTTCATGGCATAAAATAAATATAAATATGTAATTAATCTTTACTTCTTTTCCTAACAGTAGATAATAGATAAATCTAAAACTTTTCCTGGAGGGTAGCAGTATTCCCTTTAAGCTATAGGAATTGTTTGATTCATTTTTACAACTAACTTTACAGTAAAAATAATAAATAAAGCTATTCAGTTAACACAAAACCTCTGCAACAAAAATCAATGTCAAGAGGAACAAAAATTCGACACTACAATAGTGTCATAAAACCAACAAAGTAGAAAAATGGGAACCTCTTCCATTTCTGGGGAGAATTTGCTAAATAAATAAAGCTATTCATAGTTTCAAACTAATGAAATTTTAAATCTACAGATTAGTCCAGTCAATGAAGGCCTAAAATAGAGTGTAAATGCGTTTTTTCTTCGAAAACATGTTCAGAGTAGTTAGAAAGAAAACATACTAAAGTCCTGGAGTTTTCGGTCCTGGGAATAGAAAGGGGAGGGGAGCAGAAGGTCCCCTTTTTGTTTGAGCTTATATCTTGAAAACGGTGCATCGTATGCAAAAAATACAACTTTTATTCTATACACTCTTGACGAATGTAAACATTAAAAAAAAAAAAATTTCACCTCACTTTTCTGTTGACCTATTGTAGTGTCGAATTTTTGTTCCTCTTGACTTCCCTCCATACCTTCTAAAACGTTCATCATATGACAAATGTCTTCATAAATAATATTGTAGGAAATTAAATTTCCTTCAAAATAAACATTTATATGGCAATTTATCTTCAACCTGTCAAAAGTTACATAAAATTTAACTCTTCTTGGTAAAAAAAGACATACTAAAGTCCTTCACATTTGCCAAGCGTATATCTCGGAAACGGTACAGAATATGAAAAATGTGTTTATAATAAAAGTTGTAGAGAATTTAATTAACATTAATTTAGTAAATAGTCATGTTTTACATAGGACGCACCTTTTTTGAGATATAAGCACAAAACCAAAAAAAAAGAAACCTTGCACGCCCCCTCCTGTTCCCAGGCCTGAAAACTCTAGGACTTTTAGTATGTTTACTTTTTAACTACCCTGAACATGTATCCAAAGAAAAACCTTGGATTACAGAAAATGCACTCTACAATCCTCTATTGACTGGACTAATATTTCTTCATTATAGAAGAATAATATCAACTTCTGTATTTGGTTACCTAACTCTATATAAATAATTTTAAATACTTGAATCAGTTTTTATTGTGTGGTCATTACATTTCGAAAACTAATTGCCTCTAGGTTTCTTATAGTTTTTGGGTAGCTAATAGTACTCACCCTAAAATTAAAAACTATAATTTCTAGATTTTTACAGCAATTACTTTTTTATTTATTGGAGGTTAAAAAAGTGGAATACTCAATTTTTTAACTTTGCTTTTGTACTTTTAGAAGTACATCTAAAAAACTAGAAATTTTAAAAATCAATTGTGTTGTTTAAGTCAAATCTAATTTAGAAGCCTGCTGAATTTTTCAGTTAAAACAGTTGTAGCTATATAACTTGATGTATTGAATATTTTAGAACAATATTTCACGGGTGACATCACAAAAGCCTAAATATAAAAAAGAGGAAAAAAAAATGGAAGAAGTTTTGGGTTCTGTCTGTTTTTTTTTTGTTTTTTTGTTTTTTTCTGGATATGAGAAATATGCAGGTAGAAATTGTTCATCCTAAAAACATAAAAAAGTTTATTTACATTAATTTTTTTTTTCCACATAAACACAACCTTATTCAACAAAGAAAGTTTTTAAACAATACATAGTTGAATGTTTCAAATTAGAAACTGATATAGAGATATGTTTTTTTTTTCTTTTTTTTTAAATCTTTGCTTACACAACTCACATTGGCAAATATGAAATATTATAAGCTATTTTCTAAATTTACAATAGAAATATTCAAGAACATTTTGAACTTTCAGTAAATCATAACAAAATAAAAACATTTTAATACAACAAGGAACTCTGCTGAACATCAAGTGTATAACTGCCTAAAAACATCCATTGCAGTGGGAATGATGAAAGGCACACCTCCATTGAAACCACAAGAAGTTGTAGCCAGCTCGAGGATCCGTTCGCACAATTTCTTACAGCTTTCATTGTTCTGCACAATCAACAATTTAAAGACTAAACTTAAACTTTCACAGATGTAAAATAAATCATACATAAAACTAGTTCCTGAGCCTGGGTTAGACTAACTAATAGGCTAAAAGTACCCTAATCTAGCAATAATTATCAAAATAAATTGGCTTCAAGATAAGGTAAAGCTGTAAAATAAAAATAACACGAATCTAAAGCTAGATTACTCAGTTGCTATAAAGAAATCAGCATTGCATTTCTTAATGCCCAGAGCCATAGAGAAAGTTAAATCGAAGACTAAAATATTGGGTTGGTGCAAAAATAATACATGTTTCTGTAAGTGACAAAATCAATTTATTATAATTCTGTGTGTTTTATGATGTTGAGTGATCAACAGTAACTTCTCTAGCAATGCCCTGAGTAGATTTGTGGGGGTTATCTTCTACCGAAACCCTCAGATGGTCAACAAGAGTACTACCACGACCTTCCTTGTCTTCAAGACCAAGATCTCCAAGATGAAATTTTTGGAACCATCGCTGTACGTTCACTGATGCTTCCTTCATCCCAAACAACATTGATATTATGCGCAGTTTAGGCCGCACTTCAACCAAGTTTGAACTTGTAAAAAAATGAAATAAATAAATAATCTCAGTTCAGAGCAAGGATCAAAGCAAGGAAACAAGGTACATGTTTTTTGAATAGGTATATATTTACATTCAGGTAGGATCAGTGTCAACAATCATTTTTCGGTTATAGCTAATATAAGTTTATAAGTAAGGTAGGTAAAGTAGTTCTTACTGGTTAGGTTTATATTACCTGCAAATACCAAGTCTATACAAGAACCACTACGTGTTATACAGGAATTTCTGTTATTAATGAGTGACACTAAAATAATAATAATAGTAATATGATTTTTTGTTATTAATGAGTCACATTAGACTCTAGTGTGACCTTGAAGCGGGAATGTAATACTAAAAATATCAATATTAATTTATGTTATTAATGAGTTACAATAATAATTGTTACTAGAGGTAACGGAGGGTTACACTCTTGAAACCCAGTTAGTTCTGTAAAAACATGTACCATGTTAAAAGTTTGATAAAAGTACTGTTTTGACATAGTGAATTTCTGAGGTCATTGCTAATAGAAAATGTAACAGAAACTAATCTTTGAGGAAAAGCAACATTAATAATCATTGTTCATAATCCATTAATTAGACTGGAAGTTTGTCATTGTTTACTTGACAAGCACAAAATGAATATTCAAAACCTACATGATTTTTGCACCAAAACCTGCACATAGCACCAATCCAATACAGTAGAACCCCTCATATCCATCACCCACGAGACTGGAGCGTGGTCGGGTAACAAAAAATGTCTGATAATCCGAGGAACAACAAAAAATTAATAAAAACACACATAAACAAGTATTTATGTACATATTTATGTAAATGTACGTGTTTATTGAATACAAAAAATACGGAAGTATGCAAATTCATTTTAAAAAAAATCAGTTATATTTTCCTGTATAAATGTACTTAATCTTGTTTTAGCAGCGGTATCCTTCCACTTCTTAATGTACAGAACATCCATCGGTGTTGTGTTTGGATGCTGCTCGATGCATTTCATCGCAATTTCGAAAGCCTGTTTAGCTGCTGTGTGACTAATCTTTTCAGGCTCTTCTTTTTCGTCGTCCATTTCTGCATTGAGAATCGTGGCTACAATTTGATTGTCGTCAAGATCCTCTTTGGTGACCTCAGCCATGTCTCCTTCCAATAGCCACTCTTCTACATCGGCTGATTGGATTTTGTTATCAATTGTTTGTAAGTCTTTAAAAATTTCCATGACATCTGTATTGATGATTTGAGGCTCATCAGGGGTTGAGCCCTCACCTTCCATGACACTTGGCCAAGGTTTTTCCAAGATTTTTGTAGAGTGGTATCTTTTATTTCTTCCCATGCTTGAGTGGTAATATAAATTGCATCTTTTAAATTGAAAGACTTCATAGCCTCAAACAAGTTACTGCCCCCTTCTGTTTGTTCTAATAAGGAGCTGATATATTTTCGTCTGTATCTTTTTTTCAACCACTCAATTACGCCCTGATGCATCGGTAGGATCAAGGATGTCACATGAGGGGGTAAAACATAGCTTTAATATTTCCCATTTTCAGAAGGATGGCTGGGGGCATTATCGAGAAGCAAGACTGTATTGAATTATTTTCTCAGTCTTTTTAAAATACTGAGCAAATTAAAAAAAATAAAATAAAATAAATCCTGATTGTCATTTGAAGTTGTCTCTCTACTCTAAATTTTGAAATATCTCACTCTGTCAAAGAGGAAGGGCGATAAACCCATAATTATATTAACTTATATACAAGGCAAACTAAGATCTGTTTAGTATTTATTAATAGAAAATCGAATTACTTCAAACTATAGTACCATTTAGCTCATTCTAAGACTCAGTTGTTTCAGTCATGATATCTTCATATAAATAGGATAAGCATAAATACAGAAATAGTTCAATTCATGATCTCTTGATTCTTTATTTCATAGTTGAAATAATTTAATAATTAAAACTAGTGCAAGAGGAATTACTAACCATGACTTGTCCATTCAAATATAGCAAGTTATATTGTTGGGCAATGTTGGCTATTTCCAAATCTGTTCCTTTGATACCATCTTTGGGAGAGCCATTGATTAAACTCAAACGACGGGTTGCTATATACGAGTTCTCAATCTGTAGCAGCTCTTTTTTCAGCTACGATTGAAAAATAAAATAAAAAAACTTCATACAATATATGTCAAAGTAAAATGTATCAATTTATCTTCCTTATCAAATTTAAAGTAAATAAAATAAGTAACAGCAAAATATAATCTAAAGAATGAATATTAGGTAGTCAGCAATAATCAACAGTTAAAATATTTAATAAAACAAAAGAAAATGCTATTCTAAAATAGTCTTAGAAGTGGATACATTTTTTTTATTTTTTAAATCATTGAGAAACCTGTTCAGTTATTTAGGAAGAAATAAGGAGAAAACTAATAAATATCAAAGCATTTAAAGACTATGATAATTAGAACACCTTGAGTATGCAGAACAGAAGGGGAAAAACGTATTATAGATCAATTATAAAGCTGGGCATCCAGAATTCTTATCAAAATTTTTTAAACAGTCAGAAATATGAAATTTGTTCAGTATTACCTTTTTTACATTACTTTTCAAAGATGTATCGAATACAATTACGATATAATCAATGGTGGTATAACTTATTCCAGATTCCAAGATTTGTTCTATATTTTCAGCTAACTTGACAAATATAGAACCATTGTACTTCTGAGAAACTATTTCAGAAATAAAAGATTTGATTCTGTCACAGAACTTTTGCGTGGAGATAACCTAAAAATGAAGTAAACTATTAAGTGGAACATTCAGTAGATAAAGTCTAAAAAATATAAACACCATACCAGTAATGACAACTTTTCATTTCCAACATTTTTAGCCGAAAATTGTAAAAATGTTCTAACTTCATCAAAATCATCGGTATCTACACCAACACCAGGGCGGAATGGAGCAATTTCACTATCGGCTACAGAGGGACAATAGCTCATTATAAGTAAATTACATTAAAACTGTCTAAAATTTCATTAAAACAAAAACAAACGCTCCCGCCAAAAGCAAACAATGAGGTTGCTTTAACAAAGAGATCAAGATGGCTTCTAAAGCAGAGAGCTTTCTGAAAAAACATTGAATAGATTTTGATGTATCAGAGCACGATTTATAAAATATTAATGGACTTTTTAAAAAAGAATTGTAGCAACATACAAAAAAATGTATGTCAACCAAAGCTAGATAGGATGCGCGCTTGGAAAAGCAAAACAAAAATGTCATATATCTGCAACCGAATGCATCAAAGAGTAAAAGTGTTGGTCGTAAAACCAGTAGATCTTTGCTGTAATTTGGTGTGAGGTTGCGTGTAAATTTATTTTCCTTTAATTCATAATAATTTTAATGAGGAATTAAACAAAATTTCTATAACTGAAAATGTGTTTGATAAAAATAAATAGCCTAAGAACATAACGCATGACTTTTTGAAACAAATAAAAATGTAAAATACTTAATCTCTTACTCCTAGAAGTACTTAGCAGCACGGTTACTGCTAAAAATTAAGTATTTTAAGATGTTGTAATAGTAAAGCAAACAATAGTAAAACTGTAGCATCGATCTTTTTGTTACTGATATTAAGCCTTGTCGAACCGTGTTTTATTTTTATTACTTTTGACAGAATTGTATTACTTTGCTGATTTTATATGCTTCTATAAACGCTTGTTTAAAAGAGCATAGTGCGATGTAAAATATGATGAAGTATGGACTTGCTCCTCCAATGTCTCTATTCCATTAAGGATAAAATCGTCATTTCACAACACCTTTGTTCTGTTAAACATTGTAGACTCAGATGTATTACACACAAGTTGGTCATTGATGGAAGATAATTTCTGTGCAAAGTAGCCTAGTCTTGTAATGTTTCACTTGAATCATTAGCCAAATATTAGGTTTCATATCTTCAACGTCATTTGGAATCTCAGGATGACATTGTATTTAGTGGTTACCTAACTGAGGACCAGCAATCTAGCACAAAGGGAGCTGTAAGCTGGCTTCGATATACAAAGTTTTGTTCCGCTGATGTAATAGTGGAAGCAGAAATAGTAAATCAAGTCCCTTAGTACAGCTTTTGATCGAATGAACGAAAATAGAATTTCGAGGGTGAATTATTTATGTGATTAAAGATGACACAGACTTTGAAATTGGTATTTCTTCTATTATATTAGGAAAGAACATTTAATTTAATGTGCATCAATTCAGTAACACTAGACTCTAGCCGGTATTGTATAATGTTAAAAGTTAAGTGTTAATATAAAATGTTAAAAGTCAAAAATAATATTTTTGTAAGAAGCTGGCAACACTGAGTGCCGTGATAACCTAATTAACCTCGCGAAATTCCAATAGAGATAACTCGTCCTCTAGTTCCCGTAGTAAAAGCCGAAATAGACGTTTTAATTCAACAGGAAAGTATTGTTTTGGCCATTATCGTTACGGAAAGAAATGTATACCGTCCAAGTGTACACCTGAATGTAAATGGAATTCGGAAAAGGGAAACTCCTCACAGCAGACACAGAACTGACCAACTGTGCTGCTGTAAATATTGTAGGTCAACAAAATCGTTTGTTCTTACAAGACAAAAATACAGGTATTCAATTTCTCGTTGATAGTGGCGCTGATGTATCCATTATACCAGCGAATAAATTTAAAGCAAATCAAGATACAGGAATAAAATTATTCGCTGCCAACAACACAGAGATTCCTACATTTGGAACCAAAATTCTTCAAATTGACCTGGGACTCAGACGACAAATGGAATGGAATTTCTTTCTGGTTAAAACCAATAAAGGTATCTTAGGTGCTGATTTTTTGCACAACTTTGGATTACTGATTGACCTCAAAAAACAAAAAACTTATTGATAACAGTACAAAGCTAACTGTTACAGGTGAGGTAGTTGCAATTGAGGAAATGGAATCATTGAGTTCTTTCAAAGTCACTTGTCAATTCTCACAACTGTTAAATAATTTTCCAAATTTAACCAAACCATTTTCATTGAAGGTAAATGCAAATCATGTGGTGAAGCACCACATTGTTACTAGTGATGGACCACCTGTTTTTTGCAAACCAAGGAGATTGGATCCAAAGAAGCTGCAAGTTGCTAAACAAGAATTTCAGAGCATGCTTAACAATGGAATTATTCAACCTTCCAGTTCACAATGGGCAAGCCCTCTACACTTAGTGACGAAGAAAAATGGCCAATGGCGAGTATGTGGAGATTATAGAAGATTAAATGACAGAACACTACCCGATAGGTACCCCATTCCGAGGATAGAGGATGTAAGTCAAATTCTTCTAAATAAAAACAATTTTCTCAAAGTTAGATCTTTGCCAAGCGTATTATCAAATACAGGTTAATGAAGATGATAAACAAAAAACAGCCATTATTACACCATTTGGATTGTATGAATTTAATGTTATGCCATTCGGACTGCGCAATGCGCCTAGTACATTCCAACGTTTTATTAATGAAGTTTTAAGAGGACTGGATTTTTGTTTCGCATATTTGGATGATATACTTATTGCCTCTGCAGATGCTGAAGAACATAATCATCACTTATCACAAGTCTTTCAACGACTCAGCCACTATGGACTGCGGATTAACATCAGTAAATCAGAATTTGGCGTAAAAAATATAATTTTTCTAGGTTATCTTATTTCATCAAAAGGTACAAAACCTGATCCCGAAAGAGTAAGTGCCATTGTTAGTCACAAATTACCAGTAACTATAAAAGCACTACGATCTTACTTAGGAATGCTGAACTTCTATCGCAGGCATCTACACCATGCTGCAAGTAATTTAGCGAATCTCACTAATTTTCTTAAGGGTGCTAGGAAAAATGAAAAACTAAGATTGCATGGACACCAGAAACTATTGAAGATTTTGAACAAAGTAAACAAGCCTTAAGTAATTCAACTCTATTAACATACCCAAATCCTGATTGTGAACTCTCACTATTTGTAGATGCATCCGACTTAGCAGCTGGAGCTGCTTTGCAACAATGGGAAAACAATATATGGAAACCTATTGGATTTTTCTCCAAAAAGTTTTCTGAAACACAGCGAAAATATTCAACATATGATCGAGAACTGACAGCCATCTATATGTCAATCAAGTATTTTAAATATTTGTTGGAGGGAAGGTCATTTGTAATATACACAGATCATAAGCCTTTGACTTATGCATTCAAACAATAGAACGACAAAGCATCACCTCGCCAACTTCGACAATTGCAATATATTTCCCAGTTCACAACAACCTTAGTTCATGTCTTAGGAAAAAACAATATGATCGCAGATTACATGTCTCGTTTAGAGGAATACTCTGCAATTGATTACACCAATATAGCAGATGCGCAAACGCATGATGAAGAACTACAACAACTTCGAACTTCTGCAAATACTGGTTTGATTTTTAAATCCTACCCTCTTGAAAATGGAAGCCAATTATGGTGCGATGTTTCAACAAAGGATATTAGACCATATATTCCAAAAGATTTCCGTTATAATATATTCAAACATTACCATAATATGTCACACCCTGGAATCAGAGCTACGGTTAAGCTGATATGTACTAAGACAGTTTGGAACAACATGAAAAATAATTTGCGCTCATGGGCAAACGCCTGTATTGCGTGCCAAAAAAGCAAAGTTTTCAGACATGTGAAGACACCACTTCAGAAATATCCAATAGCAGACGAAAGATTTGCCATCGTTCATATAGACCTAATTGGACCCCTGTCACCGTCTGAAGAATATACCCATTGCTTAACGTGCATCGACCGATTTACTGGATGGACTGAAGTTATTCCCTTGAAAGATACGTCAGCTGAAAATGTTGCACAGAATTTCTATCAACATTGGATCTGTCGGTTTGGAATACCTGCCACCATAATTACTGATCAAGGCAAACAATTCAAATGTGAATTATTTAAATCGTTAACATCAATCTGTGGTATAAAACTACACCATACAACTGCTTACCACCCGCAGTCAAATGGGAAGATTGAGCGTTTTCACCGAGTGTTGAAATCAGCGATCAAAGCACATGGAAAACCACAGTGGACACAAATATTACCAACTATTCTCTTAGGACTAAGGACTTGCTTGAATGAAGATGCCTCAGCGACAACAGCAGAAATGGTATATGGAATGCCTTTGAGACTTCCAGGTGATTTCTTCGAAACACCCAAGCCTAGTTCAGATTTGCCAACATTCGTCAGTATGCTACGTCAGCAGATGGACCGCCTGCGCCCAAGACCAGTGACACATAAAAACAGGGTAACTACTTTCATCCATAAAGACTTGCCAAACGCCACACACGTGTTTGTTAGAGTGGATCGCGTAAGGAGAAGCTTGGAAAAACCATACGAAGGCCCGTATATGGTCATTCGACGATCAAACAAGTATTATACATTAAAAATTAAGGGTAAAGAAGTAAATGTATCACTCGATCGGTTAAAACCAGCTCATCTTTTATGTGACGATAGCGATTTAGGATGGGAACAACCTATTAAACCAGCTACTGATGAACCAAAAGATCCTGTGCAGCCTGAAGCAGTTTTGAAGAAGACACGCTCAGGAAGATTAGTGCGTTTTCCCACGCGACTCCTTTCGTAACAAAGTTACTGGGGGGAGAGTGATGTGGCGACACCACACACTGAAATGTGTTAAAATATTTTTGTTTGTTTAGTTAGAATAATGTTAAAAGTTAAGTAAAACAGTTAATATAAAATGTTAAAAGTCAAAAATAATATTTTTGTAAGAAGCTGGCAACACTGAGTGCCGTGATAACCTAATATAACCTCGATAGCTAATGTAATGTGTTAATTAGAACCAACCACAAACTCTCCAATAAAGCTTAAGTAGGAACCGTAAAAGGAACTGAGGAATCGGTATGGACTCATTGTATATGGGGGTTGAGATGGGCTGAACTAGTTGTATTTATCTAACACTAGATTTTTATTATATATTTTTTCTCGCCTTAAAGCAGTTAAGCCACAAACTCTCTGGGGGTTGTTTGGCCGAGTGAGTTAGGGCGAGGGTCTCAGCGCGCTTGGAACTGAAGGTCGTAGGTTCAAATCCCACCTGGGTGCGTTATAATTTATTTCGTGGCGAACCCATGAATAAATCATGACTTTCCCAACCTGGCTAGAGTATGTTCGTAACTTATAAGATAATTTGTCCTTCCTGCCCTGGTTGGAGTACATAAGGGGAGCTACAAACTATCAACCTGGTAAACAGTGTTGAGGTTGTTGCCCATACACTAGAATTCCAACCGTCACACACTGGGGCGAGTGATAGGGTTTGCTGGACATTCTTTAATATCTACTGGTCCTAGAGTATTGCTTCTGGTGTCATTTTAAAGAATATCTACTACTTTATTGAACTACGTGATCATCGATTTTGCCAGTTGTGGTATAACGGGTAGGATTACTTTTCAATGTGTACATACATATTGTTGTAGGTTTAAAGTTTTAAGAATAAAAAGATATATAAGTCTTAAGTTTTATATTCGAACACAGAGATGAACATATTCAGTAGAAAACATATGGTCTAATATTATAGAAGAAAGGTATATTTACTGTATTACATAGAACAAAAAAACACACTAAATTATAAATTTACCTCCAACACATATTATGTATCTCTTGCTAAATAGAGAATTGTGGTTTGTAATGATTTGTAAACACATAATATCAACATATGATTTGTAAATTTTTATTTTTTAATAAATTTAAACAAAAAAAAGAAAGAAAAAAAACTAAAACTATAAACAAAAATATATCTACAAGTAAAAATTTAAAAAAAATCGATGTATTCAATTTAATAATGAGAATTTTTAGCTGGAAGAATATATATTTCAAAAATTTTAAGTGTTTTTTAATTTTCAATTATAAGTTCTTTTACTTCTAAAGAGGTTGTTTTTAAACAATTCGTTGTTAAGTGTTGTCCTTAGATGTGATATCAAAGGGTCAGAATTAATAATATTTATGGTTAGCCTCCTGAGCATCTTCTGACAGCATACCAATTGGTACAATAGCATGTTTGACTATTTCCCGGCCATGTATTAACAGTTTGTGAACTGGTACTGGTATGTAATGCCACCCTCATGAATCTCAGCCGTTTCTCTTGTAAACTTTTTAATATCAGGCGTAGAGACCAAAACATTTGTCTTGTCTATGTTGAGATTTTCCTATTTGATTGATTAATATATTCTGGATAGTTCGGTATAAAATCAAAAACATAGCGATAATTTTCAGATTTGAATTTTTTTAAAGGACGAAATTGAACACTTCATTAGAACAATTTCTGAAATCTTGGGTTCTTCTCCGTCTTTTTCTTTCTGAAAAATGCTCGAATGATTCTGATCTAGTAGGAATACCTGGAGTGGATGAAAATGGAAGTTCTTGAAAACATACTTCTGGAAAAATTAGATCCCTTCCAAGCCATCCGTGATTTTTCTCAAAAATGGTTCTAAAGATCTATTTGCATCATTTCATTTAAGTTGCAAATTATTGCACCATTGCTTAATTTCAACTGCAAACCGTTTTTCACACTATTTGTAATCGCAAAACCAAGTCAGTCCATTTTTACAAAGCCGTGTCGAAATCCTTAAAATTAATATGGTTGGATTTAAAAATTGAAATAAATCTTCATTTGTTTTAATTTCAATTGTGTCGAAGTGCGAGACCACATCAGACTCATACCTAGTCCACTTTTAAAGAAGGTAATCAAGTAATAAATAGAAGCAACGACCAATGAAATTAATATGCTAACAAAGGCGTGTGGGTATTAACACTAAAAATAAAAAATCTAATGAATAGGCAAGTTAAAGCAAGATTTGATGACGCCATAAATAAGACAATATACTCCTAAATGCGTTCCAAATGGCATTTTTTTCTAGCAAATATCAGCGATTTGCGAAAGCTATTTTCTGCTCCATGTAAAAAAAAAAAAAAAAAAAAAAAAAAAAAAAAAAAAAAAAAAAAAAAAAAAAAAAAAAATTAGACAAATTTTTAACAACATTTTATGCCAGTTTTTGATTTATTATAATACCCTTATTGTGTACAGGAAGTAACAATAATTTATAAACTGAAACAACAGTTCAGGATCAATTTTATAAGCCAAGGGTTTTTTTGACATAGCAGTTATCGCAAGGCTTTATGTAAAACCCAATGCGATAATATGGGTAGTTCATTTTTCTCCTAATGTCCAAGATTACTGTAGGATCGCCCCACTGTGCGTCAACCAGCCAACACCGTCTTCAACATTGCAAGTTGTCGACAAGGTTGACAACCAGGTTGAAAGTATGTAGCCCCCTTAAAGACGTCAAGCCCAAATAAACAAACAGCACAAAATCTCTCATTATCCAAAAATGAGTAAGTCGTTATAGAACGTCTTGATATGAATTACACTTTGACTTTCCAACTTTTTGAAATTGGGAAGGTTATGTTTTGAAATCTCGTTAATTATGTTGATATGTCTGATGTTGAATCTGTGATGGTTGGAGGAATAAATACGAGGCAACATAGGTATCCTTACTGCATAGTTTGGACGCCCATCCCTCTATTAACGTGCGTTATTTAAATTAATTGTAAAATTTATATTTATATTAGTAAAACTAAAGAAGTAATGGTTACATGTTTTTATAGTTAAGTCGTGAACATTGTTTTGATAGTTGTTAACTAATTTTATGATAGTGGTCTGCCTATATTGTTAAGATAATTACACTGTTGACTGTATAATTTTTATCCTGAATTTTCTTGACTTCTCTCTTCATTTTGAAATGTTATCTAATTTATTCTGTTTATTTATGTATAAGCATTCATTTTATCATGTTATATGTTTGTTTCAGCCTGAATGAATTTGCGAAATGATCTAATAGAGTTGTTAATCTACTATTATGATTTAAATGACAGGGTTTAGTTCTGCAGACGCTCCCATTCTCAAATGACTATTTCTTCCATGTCACTCTACCAAATCATAAATACAATTAGTGCTATTTAATCTACATTGAACAAATTTTCTTCTAATACTTAATTATAATAAGTGTATACAATTATTATGTTGAAAATATTAATTTAAAAAAGTTGGGGGTGTCTGCGGAACTATTTACTGAGGGAAAAAGTTCCGTAGACGCCCCCAGCCCTTTGATATGTAAAATGATGTTAAAATATTATCGTAGGTTACAATTAAAATTCAAGGACATTTTTGTTTATTGTTTAATGCGTCACTGATTTAATCTCTAAACTCAAACCCGCTATATTAACAAAATAATCCTTTGAGTAAAAAAAAATTATTGTAACTCTTATTATCGCTGGGGCAACAAAATATAATCGAGGAAGGATTGTGGACGGGAGTTGGATTCTGGTTATGATAGAACGGGATGGGCAAAAGAAGTCCCGGATGGAAATTTGCCCCCACAATAAGCGTGACGCTTCAACTTTGCTATCTCTGATCATAGAAAATATCAAACCGGGAAGCACTATCATTGCAGACGAATGGAGAAGCTACACACAGCTTGCAAAATTGGGACACACCCACCAGACAATGAACCATAGCTTGCATTTTATGGGGTCTGGTTCAGGCCGGTAATAGAGACGCATCGGTCCCACGTTGGCCTCTTATTACATTTGTTTTTTTTCATCTGTTTGTGCCCAAATTTGACACTGGTGTTAAGTGTGATCTCATGGACTGATTTATAGAATTTCAAGCAAATCGCTCGAGGATCTTTGCCAATAATTGAAAGTATAGGAAGCGGCATTTCAGCAAGACCGAGTTTGTTATCAGAAGATAGGTATGGACTTGCAGCCCCCCACCGCCCCTCCAGCCAGCTGTCTAGGGAAGCATTGTGATACTACTGCAAGGTCAGTGTCAATATTCATAGATATGTAACTGTCATCCATATCATAGCAGCTATACTCCTCTCCTATCACCGGGGTAGTCCAACTTATTAAGAAAATATTTTACCTAGTTATTTTAATGCTTTAAGTGTAGTTATTTTAATATTTTAACTTTATTTATCTTAATTTTTTTTTTTAACTGCATTTATTTTAAGATTTTAACTCTATTTATTAAAATTTGTTAACTTGATGTATTTTAAAATTTAAATTTATTTATCTTAAGTATTGATGACGAAGAAAAATGTGAAAGAGGAGAAAAATCTAATTAATTGTTTGCTGTAGGATAAGGTTTTATAATTCCCTTTTATGGTTTAAGTGGATCTTTATTATCATTAATATTATTATTATTGATATTTTTTTTTTTTGTTTTTTTTTCCTTTGTTTTTTATCAGGTATTAATTTATTGATTCATACGTTTTTTTGTAATTATGGAAAAAAGGATAGGTACAATTAGGCGCAATTATGTACGGATATGTATATGTATATGTATATATATATATATATATATATATGTATATGTATATATATATATATATATATTTGTGTGTGTGTGTGTGTTTTGTAATATTTACCTATTTAGTTATTGATTTTTATAGATCAAAATTATTCATTTATTTTAATACATTAATGTCATTGTTGGCACTTTTTAGCAAGTATATTTAATAACCAATTTTAAAGACATTCAGCATTTCTTTGATTTTTATAGTATATGTGAGTATGCGTATATGTGCACATTCATGTTGATTTATTTATATCTTTATATATTTTATTTTATTGTTTTTTTTTTATTTTTTTTAAATTCAGGGATCTGAAAATGTATGTGTATTGGTTGCGATTGTCAGGAATTGGCCTAATATGATGCAAGCAACAGATAAACAGAATGGTAACAATTTTGAGATTGGCCAAACAGTATGGGTTTCGAGGACCGAAGGGCCTACTCAGGAAGCGGTTGTTGCCTGTGTGATATCAGTGCCTGCCGAAGGAGAGGGCGAAAAAAAGCTCATTAAAGTGGAATGGCCTGATGAAGAAGGAGTGGTATTGGGCAAAATGGTTCCTATTGAGGATATATTCACTGAGCTGCCCACACTAAACTCTAAAACCACAGAGGCTGGTGTCAACCGAGAAGAAAGAGTCTCATCCTGATGATACAGTCTGCCCTATTTGTGGCTTGTCATTCAAGGGTGAGAGAGGCCTTGGAACCCATATTGCCAAGAAGCATACCAGGGAGGCTAATAATAATACGTTTAGGGGACTAATTGAAAAGGTGGTGGGCCCTAAAAATGGAGAGGATGAGATACCGGAAATTAAGGAGGGCATTGCTAAATGGTCTGCCACGTTCAGAAATCTCTGTAACCAAAACATGGAAACTGCGGAATTCGATGCAGCGGTCGTTGAATTTCTTAAGTTTTTAAAGAATATTAATGCAGAACTTCCAGGCCCACAGCACCCGGCAATTAAATTTTACAAGTTAAGAAAAAAAAGAAAAACCAATATAGAAGACAAGGGTGCTAGTAAAACTTCGAATCCGCAGAGAGCAAATAAAGCGGACCGAGGGCATCGGCAAGAACAATATCAATATGAGATGGCCCAGTACTATTATTATAACAGAAGAAATAAGGTCGTCCAGACAATAATGAATGCCGTTGCCCCTAAGCAATGTCCCTTAAAGGTCATCGAAATCGATGCCCATTTCAGAAACCTCTTTGAGCAAGTGAACTCCTGCAGATGTGAGGATTATGAAAAATGTGCCCCGATGCCAAATGTCATAAATCTTGATGTCCAGGCAATACGAGAAGCCATTAAATCTACGTCACTGGACGCATCACCGGGGCCCGAGGTGGTTTTAATCCACACGATAAAATTCTTTGATTTATCCCATATTATTAAGACAATAGCGGAGATCATGCTGAAGGTGGCCTATATACCAGAACCTTTACCTCAAGGGCGCACAATTTTAATATACAAGGGTAGGGGCAATGTTAATAATATTTCATCATGGAGACCCATTACGATATACTCTATCGTGCGCCGAATCATAGAAAAGGTGGTTTTTCTTGATGTTGACGCTTTTGACAACATTGGGTACGATCACATTGTTAGATCGTTAGAAGCAAGAGGTGTTTCACTGGACCTGAGAAACGTTATCGCCGCACTCCTATCTACAAACAAAATTAAAGTTACTGTTAGAGCTCATTCTACTAGCCAGATCAATGTACTGCGAGGAGTTCCCCAATGTGGCACGCTCTCTCTCTCTCGCTGTTTAACTTAGCTATTGATCATCTGTACCAAGACCTTTGTGATCATGATTTCTCAAGACGCTATGGGTACAAGCTGAGAGATGACCAAGATTGTGTGGTCCTCACAGGATTTGCAGATGATCAAGCGGTCTCTGCACGTAATAAGTATGCGGCAGAGAGAATTATAGATAGCACCCAAAGGATACTGGCGGAGATTGGTCTGGCTGTAAATCCACAGAAAAGTATGGGCATTGTGTTGGATAGGGGTGAGATGCAAGCAACGATGCTATCTCTTGAGAATGGAGATGTCATCCACACGGCAAAGGAAGATGACTCTATTAAATACTTGGGATGTACATTCTCGGGAGAGCTAAGGTTCAGTGAAGAATCAATAGAGAAACTAAATAAAAATTTAGATAAATTAGTAACCTCTTGCCTACTTAAACCGGAACAAAAGCTCAATGTTGTCAATCAATATGTGTTCCCCGGATTGACATATCCTCTCCAGACTGCACCTCTTACAAAGCTCAGCCCTGCGTTGTTGGATGGGATTGATGTGATGATCCGCAGGAGCATTATGGCCATTGTCGGACTCCCTTCGAACACCTCAACTGCGATGCTCTACGTTCCGCGGAGGTACCGTGGATAAGGACTGATCCACTGTCAATGATGGCTCCTCTGCAGCACTGGTCCATTGCTCAGCGACTGTCTAATGTTCTGGACGCTCTGTTCCAGTCCACATTCCATTATGAAAAAGAGATTTCTGAATGTGCTAAGAGACTGGGTGTAGATCAGAGCCACCAAAGCATGAGAGCTCCACGACGGTCGCTGAGAGAGGGTGCTTTTGAGGAATGGGCCAATTGCAGCTGGCAGGGTGTTGGTGTACGTCATTTTAAGGAGACGCCAAGAGCTAACAGATATATTTGTGAAAAACAAATACTTTCGGGGTCTTAATGGACTAACGCCCTAAAACTCATTATCAATTATGCACCCCTGCGTGGAGTCCTAGGTGCCAGCGGACATATAGGAGAGGTTGGGTCCCATTGTCGCAAGTGCGGCAAAGAGGAATTATTCACCACCACATACATGGTGCCTATGACAGCCCATTGGAATTTATAGTTATTAAATATGTAGCAATTTATCTGATTCCTGATTCTATGTGCATATATGTACATGAATGTATGGTAGATATGTGAATATTATGGGGGAAATAACATAAAATGAAAGAATGAAGTAAAATAGGAAAATAGGGGGGGGGAAGAGAGGAAAAGATAATAGGAAAATAAATAAAAAAAAAAAAAAAAAAAAAATGAAGAGGAAGGAAAAAAAAGGAAAATGAAAAAAAAAAATGTTATTAGTTTGTCTAGTATTAGGTATTATATTATAGAACTATAACTAAATTTTAAATTATATTGTTGTCTTTAATTGGATTGATGAGTATGCTGTGTTTATAGCAACCCAATAAAGTTGGGCAGCACTATGTTTATTGTTTATTGTCTCAATAAAGTATATACCTCTCCTAATCCATTGTCCCACACTCAAAACATAGAATCACCATGGATATCAATTAAGCGAGGAATACATGCAGGCGGAAATCATTCCCAAAATTTATATTCATGCTTGTGTGAATATCTATGGAGACGAGCTGTTAGAGACCCTAATAAAGACGTGTTCAATGAATTATTATATTTAATTATAATCCAAACTTTTTTAAATTAATATTTTCTACAGGATAATTTGAAACACTTCCATGAGTTTAATATTAAATAAAAATTTGTCAAATGTAGATTAAATAGCACTAATTGGATTTATGTTTTGGTGGAGTGACATGGAAGAAATAGTTATTTGAAAATGAGGGCGTCTGCTGAACTACACCCAAATGACAATATTATATGTGTTGATAGTATTGAAAATATTTGTTTATGATTATTTTTAAAGATGGCTGTTTCCTGTGATTGGGCATATGGGAATCTGCACATCAATTGGAATTATTAGAGACTTTGCTGGACCTTACCATGTTAGCGAAGACAATATGGCATTTGGCAACCCTACTAGGTTTGTATTTTTTCCTTTTTAACTCTTTTATATATATCTTTTAATAGTTAGGAGGAATTATCAACATCATATTTTCTAATGACTAGATTCTCTTCTAGATACATACGGATATATGTATTAATGTCCCTAAGTTTTTAGCCTGAGAAAGAAAGAAAGTGAAAGGAAAAAAATGATGTTATTGTTTTTCATTATGTTCTCCTTTTAGCTGTGCACACTTAATACAATGATTATAAAATATTTTGATAACATTAAAAAAAATATATTTTCTTTGCTTGAAAAATATTTTACAGCTGCTTAGTCTTCTTTGTTGGTTTTAAATATCCTACCACAATTGTCAGATATCAACTTTTGTCAAAGTTTCTAGCCTGAGAAAGAAGGAAAGTGAAAGGAAAAAAACGATGTTATTGTTTTTAATTATATTCTCCTTTTAGCTGTGCACACTTACCAGGTATGCAAGTTTAAAATGTCGTTTTAATTCCAATAGATTGCGCTCTTAGCCTATTGAAGGATTTGCTTATCTCTAAACGCTATTTTGTTTGTTAGTCATTTGTTTACAAAAGTCAGTTGTTTTTAAGTCGTTTACGTGGACGTATCATACCTTTCTTTGGTGTTAAAAATGTCTAATTTTAAGCCAAATAAAGAGCATTTGCGGCATGTCATGATTTTCTTATTTAATCAAAAGAAAAAGGCATCTGAATGTCATCGAATTCTTGTTGAGACTTATGGCGATGTTGCTCCAACCGTCAGGACATGTGAACGTTGGTTTCAAAGTTTCAAACGTGGTGATTTTGATGTTACTGATCAAAAACGAGAAAATCGACCAAAAAAGTTTGAGGACTTCGAATTGCAATCTTTATTAGACGAAGACAATACCCAAACCCAACAAATGATGGCAGAACAGTTGAATGTCACTAGGCAAGCCATTTCCGATCGCCTGAGAGCTATGGGAAAGATTCAAAAGGTTGGAAAATGGGTTCCACATGAATTGGACGAACGACAGATGGAAAAAACGAAAAACTGTGTGCGAAATGCTGCTTTTACGCCACGAAAGAAAGGGTTTTTTGCATCGAGTTGTAACTGGCGATGAAAAATGGATTTATTTTCAGAATCCCAAACGAAAAAAATCATGGGTAACGCCAGGACAACCATCCACATCGAGTGCAAGACCGGATCGTTTTGGGAAGAAGACAATGCTGTGTGTGTGGTGGGATCAGAAGGGAGTAGTCTACTACGAGCTTCTCAAACCCGGCGAAACAGTCAATACCGAGCGCTACCGACAACAAATGATCAATTTGAGTCACGCATTGATCGAAAAACGCCCAGAATGGGCTCACAGGCACGCCAAAGTCATTCTTCAGCATGATAACACTCCTGCACATTCAGCCAGATTGACTAAGGAAACGATTTCTTCGCTTGGTTGGGAACTCCTACCCCACCCGCCGTATTCACCTGACCTGGCGCCTTCTGATTATCATCTCTTCTCATCGATGGGACACTCATTGGCGGAGCAACACTTCAACAATTTCGAAAACGTACGAAAATGGCTCGATGAATGGATTTCAAATAAAGATGAAGCATTCTTTTGGAATGGTATCCATATATTGCCCGAGAGATGGACAAAATGTGTAGAAAGCGAGGGTCAGTACTTTGAATAAAATATATTATACTTTTTTTTAAATTACTGTGTATATATTTTAAGAAATAAACGACATTTTAAACTTGCATACCTGGTAATACAATGATTATGAAATATTTTGATAACATTAAAAAAAATATATTTTCTTTGCTTGAAAAATATTTTACAGCTGCTTAGTCTTCTTTGTTGGTTTTAAATATCCTACCACAATTGTCAGATTTCAATTTTTGTCAAAGTTTCTAGCCTGAGAAAGAAGGAAAGTGAAAGGAAAAAAATGATGTTATTGTTTTTCAATATATTCTCCTCTAAGCTCTACACACTTAATACAATGATTACGAAACGTTTCTATAACATTTATAAAAATTATTTTCTTCTTTGCTTGATAAATGTTTCACAGCTGCTTAGACTTCTTTGTTGATATTAAATATCCTCCCACAATTGTCAGCTTTCAACTTTGAGAAAAGTTAGGAGTTGCTAGGGGCCAAGTCTGGGCATCAAAATTCTTGGAACTTGCATAACTGCACGGCAGCTTTGGAAATTAATGTGCTGTAGACTGGGGTATTTTTAGGAAGAAGCCAAATACCTTTCCTAATATATGCCCATCTTTTTCTGATTGATGGCATCTCACAAGCCATGAAGTAGGGTTGCTGCATAATATTCCTCATTTACTGTAGTGTTCCTTTTCTTGATATCAATCTGTAGTATTCCTGTGCAATCCAAAAAAATGTTTGCCATTAATTTCTTTGTAGACTATTTGATGTAGTTTCATGCTTTGGGACAAAACTTTGTATACAGGGTGTCCTGAATTTAAATGGCAAAACTTCAGGAACTTATAGGGGATCGAAAAACTAAGACAAAAAGTCCTTTAGAGATTTGCTCGTTTTTGCTTAGTTTTAGAGAAAATCGCAAAACAAGTTTTCATTTTTATACTTATTTATTTACATTTATATTTATGTTATGTTCTTTTTAATGTAAATATTGCTCAAAATGTTATCCTCTTGCACCAATGCAAGCATTACATCTAGCACTCACTTGATAAATTGCAGCTAAATATTGTTCTGATGATATTTGGTGCAATGCATCTATGATTCGGTCTCTTAATTGCTCTCTTGAGTTGATTGACACCGAATAAACTTTCTGCTTCAAGGTTCCCCATACGAAGAAATCCATGGGTGTCATATCAGGTGATCTGGGTGGCCAAGGTACTACTCCTCCACGTCCAATCCATCATTGTGGATAATTTATATCCAGCTAAGCTCGAGCAACTCTGCTATAATGAGCTGGACATCCATCGAGTTGGAACCACATTTCAATCTGCTGCTGTAAGGGAATGTCATCTAAATAATTACATAAGTCGTTCTCCAAAAAATGTGTAAATGTGATACCATTCAATCTTCCAGGTAAAAAATATGGTCCCACCAGTAATCTGTTCCAAATTCCAAGCCAAACGTTAATAGTAAATTCAATCTGAAACCTATTCTGTCTGGGATTTTCAAGAGCCAATACATGATAATGTCTTTGATCAACAATTCCTCCTCTTGTAAAGGTAGCTTCATCGGTCCATATAATTTTTAATGGAAATAAATTATCATCACAAAGTTTGTCAAGAAACCAGTTACTAAAATTCAATCGCTTGACATAATCTTGTAATAAATTCTGAACTTTTTGAAGATGGTATGGGTAGTGATTATCACCTTTCAAAGTTCGCCATATTGCTTGCTCCGATATTGCTAATGCAGCAGATGCTCTTTGGATGCTAGTCTCAGGATTGTTATCGAAGTGGCGTTGGACACAATTTCTTCTCCGATAATCTGCTCTTATTGCTGCCTGGAATTGGTCCCCTTCATTACGTATTAAGAATGACCCAGTCTCTCGTAGTCTATTAAAAGTTAACGAAAAGACTCGTCGATTAGGCACTCTTCTATTTGGAAATCGGCGCGCATACTCCCGCACCACTTCTAAAGCATTACCCTTACAGAAACCATACACAAAAATCATATCAGCGTATTCAATATTAGAATATGTATGCGGCATTGTGGCTGATGCTATTCACACAAAAATATCTGAGTAACTGACTGAAGACTGATTTAGGAATTATAATCCTAGAAGGAAGCCAAAATGTAAACAAATAAAAGAATGTAAAGGATAACATTAAGTGTTTACATATCTCACTGCCTAGCCTGACGAACTTTGAAAGGTGATAATCGCTACCTGTAACATTTTTGTTTTGTTTCTTTTTTTGCGATTTTCTCTAAAACTAAGCAAAAACGAGCAAATCTCTAAAGGGCTTTTTGCCTTAGTTTTTCGGTCCCCTATAAGTTCCTGAAGTTTTGCCATTTAAATTCAGACACCCTGTATAATGGAAGAATGACCCATATCTTAAAAAAAAAAAAAAATTAGGAATCTTGCCCATTAATTAATTTTATTGATTGATTTTTTTAAAAATTTTTTTTTTTAAACCCTGTGAAGTTAACTTAATAATAATAAACTGTATTACATGATTAGTAAACATTTTAACACTATTCAATAATGAATAAATAAATAAATGAAGGCTTAGCGAACCCGAAGGTTCGATGCCAACACCACCAAAACCCAAATTCAATAATATAACTTTTTAATAACATTAGCTCATACTTGTACACAATTAAAGTTCAAGGTTAACATTCTGTAGTTTTACCAAATAAATAATGCAAGTAAAAGTAGTAAGGTTGTAGAGGAGGAATTCACCAAGAAACAAGTTAAGTGCATCAATATGATGATCTATTGTGGGCTGTGTCATTTGAGGTCACCAAAAGACAGAAACTGTATTATTTGGTTATGATGGGACATTTTATATCTTATCTTCCTTATTATTATTATTTTTTATCTTCCTTATTATTTAATTTCTTGGATTGTTTAAAATCATGAATTTGTTTCACTAATGATGATTAATAAATTATTTTTTATTCAAAAGAGAGAGTAAGAATTATAAAAGAAGTTCTTAGTTTAATAAAACATTTCTAAATTTCATTTCATGGATGAATAATGCTGTTTACAGGTATGTCATGCTGAGTCCTGACAATGTTAAAGCAACTGACTGGGATATGGCAATATCTGAAGCTGCTTCACTTTATAAAACAAGAATGGTAAGAGGATCTTATGATTAATGCATTAATACATCATGTATTATAATACATGTATATTCATAATATTTTTATATATTATTTTTTTAATATTTTAAATTTCGTTTTAATTGTAATTCCGCATGGGATCGATCATTTTTATATGTAGACTTTTATATTTTTTAAAATAATGACTATTACGGGGTTTTTTTTTTTTTTTTTTTTCTTTCTTTTTAATATTAAATATTGTAAAATGTCATATTTGATTGATTAAGTATGCTGTGTATTTAGCAACCCATTTAAAATGGGCAGCACCACTTAATAAAGTGTTTTCTCTCTCTATTTCTTTTAAATTTATATTTACTAGGTTGAATAAAAAAAAAGTTTTTATTTTTTTGTGTTTGTGTTTATATGTGTATGTGTGTGTGTGTATATATATATATATATATATATATATATATATATATATATATATATATATATATATAATTTTTTTTTTGTATAAACCAAACATTGTATTTTTATTTCCTTAATGTTAAATACAATTGTGGGGTTGATAGCAAAAACTCCATTAGTCAAAAAAATAAAATTTTGGGAAAACAAAAAACTGTTCATGTTCCTTCCATAAATGCTGACTAATGCAGTTTTATTTTTAAATTAACTCTTATGGGTTCAGAACTATAATTCATGATGTTTCTATCTTTTCAAATATATATATATATATATATATATATATATATATATATATATAAAATATATTCAACAAAAAGCCAACACTGTTACTGTTATTGACAACTATTAATGGTGTAAATAACACAAAGTCCATATTACGGTAGCTTCTTTATTGACGTAAAATATAATGCAAACAAAAGTTAAGTCTAATAATTATTTAATAAATATAAATTGAAATACAACCAGCTATTATTATTAATATAGTATATAAATATTATACACTAATCTTCAGATCCACCACTGTTGTCATCATTGTCTGTTTCGCAATCATTGATGATTGAGCTTGGATTTGTTAGTAAGTAGATTTCGGTGGTACTCTTCATGAGTACTAATTTCCAGATAATCAGAAAGTACATCCTGAGCTATTGTAGGCTTCACACCAGGAGGGAATGAGAATGCAGGAGGTAGATATATGGTCCTAGGTATTTTGAAATTTAGAACTGTCTCAAAGTGATGGCTCCATGCAGCATAATATGAATGCCGCAAATTTGCAGCTTGATTTTCCTCCACAAATTGCTTCGAACAAAGACCTTGCAGTTTGAAGGCTGGTCTTGGATTTTTAAGAAACATCTTCTCTGTTGCTTTTTAAATTTAAATTGAGTTAGAACCAAACAAATGGCCAAGCAGTTTATTCATATTAATGTATATAACGTGGTTACCACTGATTTGGAACGCTGTGGTGTCATTCACATGAAAAATTATTGACATGTGAGGTTCTAGCCAGAAACACTTCTGACTCATGGGCTTTTTGCAGAATCCTTGTATTTTCAATGGATTCTACAGGCTGACTTGTGGTGGTTTTGATAGAAACATGGTTGTGATTATGTAGGCACTTTCTAAATCTAACATATGGCACCATAAACTCAATTTTAGTGTTTTGTGACTAATGGGGTTTTTGCTATCAACCATTAATTAAAAGTTTTTACTTTTAATTAAAAACTTAATTAAAAGTAAAATTCATTGTTATCTACAGTCATTAGCCATCTGCTAGCCAGTTGCTCTATTCCATGCAGATACCACTTCTTGGGATGGCTGCCATAGAATTCCTGGACCACAATTTTAATGTCTGCAAAATTATTAAATATTTTCCTTTGAAGAAAATGGGCCATGGAATGAAACAAGTAGTAATTCAATGGTGTGAGGTCTGGACTATATGGTAAGTGAGGCACGCGTTTGAATTCATGAAGTTTTTCAAAGTTTACTTTGGTTTGACTGGAAGTATGTGGACGAAATTTTTTTTGTTTTCCAATTGTCCCCTTGTAGCAACTGGAAAAGCCGTTTGATTATAGGTCATGGGCATTAGGATTTCACTAGTAAACCCAATTTTTATCAGAGGTGACTGTCTCCTGATAAAATATTGTATCCGAACGGTTTCTCAATAAATTTTCATAAGCTTTTAGTCTCTTAGCTGATAACGAATAAGTTTGTGCTGGACCATTCACTATGCTTTTCACCTTCTCCATGTAGCGTAAATGAGGACTAATATAATCTTCCGGCACACTACACTCACTGGCAAGTTAATAAGTTCTTATGAATGGATTTGATTGAACAACTTACTTTATAACCTTATCAATATCCATTAATGTTCGTCCGGAGCCCTTCTTCCTTTCCAAGGTCATATCTTCTCTGCTATATGTTTCAAACCAGTGCTGTTTGTCGAGGAAACCTTCTTCTTCATATTTAATAATTTCTTGAACTGGCTATGAAATATTATACTTGAACTTGGTTATGAAATATTTTTTAGATTAATGCCTTAAACTTTCAAGAACTTAGTAGGACACTGTCATCTTTCTTCTACTAAGGCTTTTTTTTTGAAGCAGTGAAATATTAATAAAGAATCTTAGTCCTAGTGAATGCTCTTTAGGGATTATTATTTATTGGTAATCATTAAAGAGGATTAAATATTTACAGTCCTTAAAAATCTTGAATTTAATAAAACAGTCATTTTATTTCATTTCAGTTTTTTTTATACACCCTATTAATTTACTTAATAATTTTTTTTAAATTATTTAATTTTAATTATTTTAATTAATTTCCTTATTAATTCCATCTTAGTCAAATATATATTATTATTATTTTATTATTTTTGTCACCTTCTATGGTGACCGACCCCAAAGGAGGTAAATTTCTTAAATAAAGTGGACTAAAAGTCATATTCAGGGATTAAACCTTGTGCTTCAATGTTATAAAAATGAGCTCGAAGCTTTTAAGAAAATTATTCTGGAAGCTGAAGAAACAGTCAGCGGAAAATGCTGGGTAGGCCAGAGCGTTAAGACTGATAATATATGTTAATGGAGAACCTTCTAATCTCATTATGAAGCTGATTATAAAAAAGTAAAAAAAATTACAAATGGAAGTGAAAAGAATAATCTTGCAGACAAAAAGGATAGAACAGGAAAACTTGGGATAAAATTCAATCAGAAGCTAAGAGAGGAATGCGGAAAGATCAGGAAGCAGCCTTGAAACATGTTGTAAGATTAAGGGGAGGATAGGTTTGATAGGATGATACTCCATTCTTTAAAGAAAAGCTTCCTTGTAAAAGAAGAAATCTCTGAGCATACTAAAAATGGTTTGTTTGTTTTTGGTTGGAGGGGTAAAACCCTAAAAGTCATCAACGTCTATGATTATTGGTTAAACATGGTTTAGAGAGTAGTAATATAAATTGAATCGCTAAGGCTCTATCAAAAGTGGTACTTGTAAATTAAGCTTATGAACAGATTGAAAAATAACTTAAAAACACTTTACCTTTTGCTCTTTCAACTATTTACTATATAAATTACTGAAGAAATAAATAGGAGACCTACACTTGGATGGAAGAAATATTCAATCAGATTCATATATATATATATATATATATATATATATATATATATATATATATATATATATATATATATATATATAATATGGAATATAATAATAATATATTACATTATAAGAATGGAGAATAGCAACTGACTCCTCTTCCCAGTAGAACTGCTAACAGTGGGAAGGTATTTGGGACTACTCCCTATTTGGGAAGACCTGAATAGTATATAGTAACAGTATTTAACTTCAAACTGATTTGATTGATTTATATCCATTTTACATTTCTTGTTTTCTGTAAATATTTAAATATTATAGTACCATATAATAAAGGCTATTGTTATTATTATTATGAATGTCTGAAATTTCCTTAACTCTTTACCAGTTTTTAAAAATACAATTTTGATTGCATACAAATCCAATGTTGTGTAAATAGGAAAAAACTGCTCTTTATATCCTTTGTAGTACACAAAGTGTATTAAGCCATCTTAAATTTGTTTTAGCACAACCTTTGTTGTGATAACTGCCACTCAATGGTTGCAAATGCTCTTAACCGTATGCAGTACAAAGGTTCTTCATCATGGAACATGGTTACCCTTGCCTGTCTCATCACCTTCTATGGGCGTTATGTTGGGTAAGCTATCATAGTTGTTATTTATATGATTTTTATCTCTATTTTGTTTCCTTAAGATAAAAAATCATTCATTAACTGGTAGCAAAATCTTAATATGATTTATTTATTACAGTTGGTTTACTATTATAGAAATAAAAAAACTCAATTAAAATTTTGGCATATAATGGGTAAAAAATGAAAAATACAGAATGATAATATTCAAACAAAATTATGAATAATTAGAAATGGTAATTTTTTGTTTGGAGTGAAGGGATGTGGGAGATTTTAGGATCAGTCAAATGAAATAAAAGAAAAACACTAAAACGAAAACTTTTTTTAATCTATTTATTTTCATGTGATATCAGCATTGAAAATAAAACAATAAATACCATCTTCTAGGCTAAAACAAAGAGTATAGGCTAGTATCCAAAAAATAAATAAAGTTAAATGAAATATAATATTCAAACCAGCTATTGTAATAGATATACAGTCATATGATGATGAATGGAAGTAGGAGACAATGTCCTGACACTACTGGAGCAGCATCGAATAAAAATTTTGAAAATTCTGAAAGGCATTTCGGTATAAAAAGCCTAAATTTATTTTTAACTTAGGTTTTTTAGTTATTTAGTTATTCCTTAGATCTAAAATAATGTTTTACAAATATTACCTCACCTCATTAAATAATTATTATATTAGAATTATGTTTTATAAATCTTCTGTTTATAAGGACCCTTTATCCAACTAAACTTATCTATCAATTTTGATGGAACTTGATGTTTTCATAACAGTATGTTTAATTGAGAAGGATGATTTTTTGTGAAAAGTTGTAGTATGAAGGAAAACTATTTTAATATTTTAATCTATGTGATTTTTCATTAAATAAAATACAATAAATAAATAAATTAAAACAATGTCATAAGGAAAGTTATAACTTCCTTTAAAGTTTCATTTTTTTTTTTCTATCCTTTGCTTTTTTATATTGCCTATAAAAATATGATTCATGGGCCTTTAGTTATAAGCACTGAAAATGCAGTGTATTATCCGGAAGAGTTCCTTAATAGTCTCTGTCCATTTAGATTAATAGCAATAAAATTAAAATGTCTAATTATGCTTTTACGTAATCTTCAAACACCTAAATAGTGCAATTTTAACCAGGTTAAAAATTACTGCTATGTGAGAAAATATTATTGAAGAAATAATGCACAATTTTGTCCTTAAATACAAGATTTTTATTGATAAACAAATAAAACTTCAATTATCGGTTAAAATTATCATTTTATATTAGTTCTTTACTTATCAGAGCGGGTGAGGCAGTGGTGGAGAGGGAGGTGCTAGTGGAGTTATAAATAGGACCAGTACAAGGAAATATATAGCTTCACTAAGTTTCATTTAATTTGAAGCAAGTGAAAAAAAAGATGTAGTGGCACAGAAATCTTGTCTTTACTAATTATTTATCACTAGATAGCAGCTCTAATGTCTCTTATCTATCCAATTAGAGTTCATCGTGTATAAATTTTCTGCATAACCATTTAATAATAAGAACATTATTCAATCGAAATCAGCTTTTTAATGTGCTACTTTATCCTCTATTTGTTAAAAAGTTCTTTTTATCCACTAGTGGGTAAAAACATAGCTAATTTTACAAGCACCAAGTAAAAACCACATCTCAGCTATTCACTCTGTCCCTAGTACAGGTAGTAAAAAAAGTCTGTGTACACCCATTATTGAAATACTTATTCATGTTTTTTTTTTTTAAATTGAGTTGCTTAATTTAAAATTTTTTGTTGGATTTAATTAAAATTTAATTTCCAACCCATACATATCTACCAAATTTTTTTTGTTGGCGTAATCACGGAATTACAGTAATTTATTAAGAAAATTTATGCCAAAAAAGTCTGTGTACACAATTCCTAATCAGAAAATATCCAATCAAAACATGTTAATCTCTGGAAAAATGGCTTGCAATGTATTCTTCCCAGCTATGTTTAGTATTATATTATATTTTGTCCTGCATGGAAGTTAGTTAAAATTTATATTTTCTCTCAGTATGGAGATTTCTGTATAATTAAGAAAATTGGCAATAAATTCAAGAAAAGAAGGAAAATATTTGAGGGAAAAATGAAAAATAATTTTAAAAAATCACTCAACAGTCCAACAAATCATGACAGATATAAAGAAACTGGAAACTTTCACAGTAGGCCAAGATCTGGACGTCCAGAAAAACATCAAAGGGTTCATATAAGAGAAATTTTTAAAATTATTTACAAAGACCACCTAAATCGAAAATTAGAAAATTATTATAACATTATAGTAATAACTCAAACAGTGCAAAATATCATTTTAAAAAAATCAGGATATAACTCGAGGTATACTAGAAAGAAACCCTTTATAAGTAAAGTGAATAGGGTGAAACGACTAAATTTTACAAAAGAATTTGTTAACTTGCCAAATAGTTTCTGGGAAAATGTTTTATTCAGTGATTAATGCAGATTTAACCTTTTTCTATTGGATGGAAAAGTTAAGATGTGGCGGAAACCTAAAACAGCCCTGGTAACTAAAAATGTTTGCCCTACTGTTAAACATGGAGGAGGAGGAATTATGGTCTGGGGGTGTATGAGTGCATCTAGGGTGGGAAAACGTAAGGTGATTGATGGAATTATGAATCAATATGTTTAAAATCATATGCGACAAAACTTGGTATTGGATCAACATTTGTGTTTCAGCAAGCCAATGGATCTAAAGAAAAGGAGAATTAAAAAAATGCCATCGAAGAGTGAACATGTAACAAAAAAATTAGTCACAGTAAATGCCGAAGGGTAGTAATACAAAACCACAATCTCCAGACATGAATCCTATCCAGCATTTATGGGACAAAATGTAAAAGAAGTCTAAAGAAAAGGAGAATTTAACCATCCTTTTTAAACTTGAGTGTAAAGTAATTTACTCACACACAGGACTTTGTAGCACTAATTCGTCTGTGCAAACTTTGCTTTGAGTGAGTAATAGTAGCACTTTACACACTAGTCAAATATATAACTATTTCCTGTTTTACTCTTCTAAAATGGCTATTGCCACTCATTATTATTCTACCGATTTTATCATTTTTTAAACTGATTTTATTATTATTTTTTAAAAGTAATATTCAATTTTTTATTAGAAATAAGTGAAATTTCTGCTTTACTGAATTAAATTAACTGTTTAAAAATCGATTTCTGTTTCAGGGTTTCTGGCTTTTTAAAGAGTCTCCTTCCTTCAGTTTTGTTATACTCCACCATAATTTTAATGATTGTTCTCATTTAGGCATTGCAACAATGAAAATATTTATAGCTCGTACAAATATTGTTACCATTCCCCTAATAATATTAGGTTATGCTTGTGCAATATGAATGTTGAATAACAGGGATTATAAAATAAAATTTGAGGTCTCATTAACATAAGTTGATAACCAATCATGACTTAAGAAAATACTTTCTTTCATTAAAGAATAAATTATTCCTGAGAAAATGAAGATTATATGAATATAAATATATGTATATCAGATTCTTGATGGAATAAAATGTATCATGAAAAAAATGTTATCACAGTATACAATACCATTGTTATTTTTAAGGATAGAAATAGCAAGATCAATAAATAAACTGAAATGATATTTTATTTATTATGATATTTTCTTGTGTTTCTATAATTTTATAATGAATGAATTTCCTGTTCCTTTTTCCTATTTTAGTTTTAACAAGGTGACTTATAGGGCATCAAAATGTTGGCAACATATTTGTTAGGTACAGCTACTTGTATCTGGATTCATATTGATAATGTTGCCTATCTAAACCAAACTCATTTTTGTGGAATTGAATAATGGGAGAGAGTGTTGCAAAAAAAAAAAAAAAAAAAAAAGCTCAGAAAAATTAAAAACGAAAACAGAAAAAGTCGTAGCATAAATATTAATATGTTTCTACCACAGATTAATATAGTGTATGTAAAAATAAAAACTAAGATAGCACAACTGATGAAATTTTATTGATTGGTTCTGCAAAACTGAAAGGAGTTAAAGTTGGCAACACTGTTGACTACACGGACAGCAGTATTTTTCCATTTGATTGAAAAACAGAACTACATTCAATATTCAGGAAATTTCTTTGATGTCATGCAACCCAACAATGTAATGCTGAATTGGTTATGTGGAGGACCATTTTCTTTTTTTTGTGTATTTTTTTTGTAACAGTTTCGTAGTTAGGTCATTTTGAGCTGTCAAAACAGTCTATGAATAATATTTAGATGAGTTGATTCAGCAATATTGAAAGATACTGAGTTAGAAACAGAGAGTTGGAAATTTATAATAAAGTTTACTTATTTTCAATTTAATTGTTATTAAAAAAGCTATAAATATGTAGAGCGACATTTGGATCCAAATTCAGTTTAAAAATCGACCGATATGTGTCTAGCACCATTCTGCAATAGAGTTTGTGATAGTAAAACTATTGAACCCAACTGTACCAAATTTTAACTACACACATCATGTTCATAGTCCTAGGAAGGTTTACAATCTATAATAATAATTTATATACTTAAGTGCCAGAAATGAGGTTTGCCAAACGGTCATATACTTTTATGGTTAGAAATTAAAATCCCACTAAATGGATCAATAAAATTGTTTCTGCCAAATTAAAAACTATTGCCAAACCAAAATGTCAATACCTTTTCCTTACAATATTGTATGTAAAAATATGATCCATGGACCTTTAGTTGTAAGCACTAATAATGCGGTCCATTATCCTGAATAGATTGTAATCTATCAGATTATTAAGCCCAAAATTACTTAACTTCTAGATGGATGGCATTTGTTAAATGAAGAAAGATCTCAGGTTGACCAAGGAAATTTCTCAACTTATATGTAATATTTATATTATATTTATGAGTAAAAAAAAATAAAAATACATTTACTGACTTAATCTAATTAGTATTAATGTACACTTTTTACAATTACATTTATTTCAGATCAGTCATGTCAAGTATATTTCATTGTATGGCACTTGTGCAGCTACATTTGTTAAAAGGTTCCTAAAAAGATTGCTAAAAGCCTGCCCTACTGCTGGACCCAGTTCCTTGGTCACCTCCTTCCAATTCTCATTCAGGAATCTGTTCATATTGTTACCTATAAAAGACAAGCATTAACTTTTATCGGAAGCTTTTAATATATCTAACAGACTTTGTGTTATAATTAGAAAATGCCAAAAAAAAAAATTGTTTTTCATGGTTTGCCAAATAGTATTGTTACACCTACATTGATAATTCAGTCCATCACATCCAAATCAACTGCTGATTACATTTCAAAATCGTTCTCAACTTTTTTCTTCATCAAAGAAGTCAATTTACATTTTAGAATTAAAAGGATCAAATTACTTGAATTAATGATTAAATTAAATTAACAATTAATGATTATTCAAAATAAACAAATTTGACAGAATTAAGGTATTTCAAACGTGATCAAAATTTTTTACTTATAAGTAATTTAACTATTACCAAAAGTTCTATTCATGAGACATATCCCAGGCTGTAATGAAAAAGTTAATAAGTCAGAATTGTCCACTTTTCTTTAAGATATATTTGATTGGTATTCAAAATCCTATAATTATTCTAAAAATACCACGAGTGGCGATAATTAAAAGGCTTTATTAATATTAAGAAGCACTACTTAACTAATTTTTCTCAACACAGATATAGAATATTAAAAGAAACAGTCCTGCTTTTAAGGTTAATAGCTTGTTTTTAAAGTTAATTTGACTTAATAGCTTCTTCAACCAATATATATTTTATATAAATAATTTTGGTACATACCAAGAAACTGATCACCATTGAATAGATTCTTTAAGTCGAAGTAAGTTCTCCCATTCTTGAAGTCTAGTTGACTGTTTGTGAAGTTCATGTATTCTTTTCCATTCTTCTTAATCAGTTCCCATTCATACTTATAAACAATATCTAGTTCAGCTAAAAATCATAATGACCACATTAAATTAATGGAAATATAGGCTTTAAGGTGTATGTTGAGAGATAATTATATTTAGATAAAATATTACAAATATTTTAATAAAATATAATTACATAGTGATCAATGGTGTACATAAAATTAGTTTCTATTACTGCATGAAGAACAATTCTGTTGATTATAGATAAATGACTTTAAGATTATTGGTTGATTTTAGTTTTAATTTAGTCAGACAGGTTTAGAGATTTTAGGGAAGGTAAATTCTTTATATTCATAAGCTATATTTGACTGTGAAGCATTCAGAGATGTAGAAAGATGGGGTAGGCAGTTATAGATAATTATCTATGACTGCCTACCCCAACTATCTACATCTCTGTAAATTCTTTATGCTCTACCATAAGTTATGCTCTAGGCATATATAAATAAAGCAAAAATAAAATAAATGATTTTAGAGCAATAAAATTAAACTTTTTCATTACAAATGAAAAATATTAGAGATATAACGGATTGTAGTTTGGCCAGATACCAGATACCAGATATCCGGTGAGGTTCTTGACTGAAGCGCCGAATATTCGGCTCAAGTAGTGTATGTAATGATTCAACCAGAAGTTATGGAGACAGTGGCTGCTGCGAGGCGGATTGTAACCCATTTTAATCACTCTGTTATTGCACAAGAAAAACTTTAAAGAATTAACTTGCCAGATCACCAACTTGTGCAAGACGTCAGAACTGGGTGGAATTCCACTTATTATTTCATGGAACGACTTTTAGAACAGAAACGAGCTGTATCCTAGTATGTTACCGACCACGATTCCTTAAATAACTTGTTGCCATCTAAGTGGGAATTAATGGAGCAATGTATCAGACTCCTCAAACCATTCGAAGAGATCACTAAAATTACTAGCTCTGGTCTTTCATGTATATCTGAAGTAATACCAGATGTAGTAACACTGATTAAATACCTGGGAAAGGAAGAGACTGCAGTAGGAACACCGAACTTATTAAAAATGAGGTCGTCACTAAAAACTCAGCTTGTGCAACGCTTTGACTTTGAAGAGAATGACAAATACTTGGTTGTTACTTTTTTAGACTCGAGATTTAAGATCATTTTCTTAGGATTAGCTCAAGCCAAAAGAGAAAGACATACAATTTCATTACAAGCCAACGATATTGATATTGATATTGATAATGGTTATTCTCCACCTGCAAGAAGACTAATAATCAATGTGGTAGTGACAGTAAAAAAATGCACAACAGTTTCTGGGACTGCTTCCACGAAGTTGCAAAAGGATCAGACCAATCTCTTGACATTGGGAAAAGCTCTGCAGCAAATGAGATTGAGTATTTTTTGAAAACTGTTCTTCTGGACCGAAATGAAGACCCTTTCAACTGGTGGTCAACCAACGCCAAGCAATCCAATTCTAACAAATATTGTAAAAGTATATCTCTCATTTCCTTGCAGCAGTGTCTACAGTAAAAGGATATTCTCAGTGTATGAAGCAAACCGCAACCATTTACTGTCAATACACGCTGAAAAACTTGTCTTTATTCACTACAATTTGTCGTTAATTAAATATGACCACTGATTTTTTATATAAAGCTCTATAAATAACTAAAGTTTGTACTAAAATACAATACTACTCCATATTAATACAACTATTTAAATCTTAAAGGTGTTTTATTAATTTCATTTACATCATTAAGTATCCGGTATCTGGTCGAATAATTGCAAATATCTGGCCAGATACCGGATACTAAAAAAAAAGGCCGGATAGGCCAGATACCGGTTATCTGTTACAACTCTAAAAAATATATAAACAACATCTGCTTGTTTGGATATTTTTATTTAGTTGTAATTTAGCTGAAGAATCAGTAAATAAAAAAATAAAACATTTTTACCTTTGTATCAATGTTGGCTGCCTCTTTCTTAATTTACCTAATTTGTGTATTTGTTATTCCTGTATTCATATTATAAAAGTCCCTTGTGAAAATTTGAAAAACACAATTGAAGACATAAATGTTTTACGTGCCTATGGATAAAGTTTATAATGGTTGAAAATGTTATGTAAGATGTTCTCAACCTTTTGGGTCTGTCCAAAGTTTCCAAAGCTCCCTTCTTTTCACCCTTATATTCAAATCCCTTGCTGATAAAATAAAATATTAACAAAAAATTTGTGGTAAAATATTTTTCACTTGAGGCCACCAAAATTGTACTTTTTCATTACACATTTAAAATTAGGGACTATCATGGTTCATATCTACCCTTTATACTTCAATGGGTTGGGGGGGGGGAGGGGGACTGGTGGTTAAGCTTGGATGTTGTATCAGTTTTCAATCACCAGAAACTGAACCCCTAATCATTCCCTTGTGTTAGTCAAATTTCTCAGGGAGGGTTTTCTCTTATTTCCTCTTCCCTATTGTTTGAAGAGGGCCGCTGACTGGCAGGAGGTAGGAAGCATTATATTTTCTTATCACTAATGTGAGAAAATATAGCAGAAATAAACAACATAACTTTCAACGTGGATTTTGTTTTATGTATTTAAAATTTGCTATTTTTACTTCCTTAACGTAAGAAAGTTTATCCTTCCTTGTACAAATTTAAATGTTTTCTAAAACAAAACAAAAAAATATTAAAGGAGTGGACGTCCTTTTCAGACTTACTAATCGTTACGTTGGCCTTTCCTGTTCCGGTTATTGGGAGGATTAGCACTTGACCATTGACTTCATAATCTCCGATGATCTCAACCCTTGGAACCTTGAATGTCCAATCGATTTGCCTTTTCTTCAGATCAGTTCTGAAAAGTAAGCAGTGGTTTAAAGAATTATTCAACAAAAAATATCAGAAAATAGCAAATAATTAATTGGCATTTCCATGAATAGTTTTCAATATATGGTATAGTTGGGAATTCCATGAGTTAGCCTTTCGTGGATAACTAATCTTTGAATTAGATCGGGAGTGAAGCGTTCATCCCCAATCGACTAATTATAATAATAATTTATTAAAATATTACTAAGAAATATGCTTCAAGGTTGAGATCGAGGTGGTCTTCACTCCCTTAGTCGCCACGATCTCAACATTTATCTCTTATTTATACTTTCTCGGTACAGCTGAAGTATTGTTTGCCTAATGAAATGATTTCAAAACTCGTTCAGATTTTAAGCTGTTTTATTTATGATTTCTATAAACGCTGTGTTAAAGATTACAACATTCAGTTGTGTTTGATAAATTATTTTGTGAACACTAGCTGTTTCCTGCATCCTCCGATAATATGAGACTATCAAAGTTTTGATTACTTACCTTGCCTTCGTGAACTTGGTGTTCTTCAAACCGTACAGCTTGGCGTTTCGTAGGATCATCTTCAAGCCAACCTGTTTGGTACCCTGGTTCACTCTCAGTTCTGTAATTTCCATCGGTTCCAATTTAGGGGCCCGATACTTAGGATCACCTGCAACATCGAAAGTTAAGGAAGCCAAAAGTCTGAGGATGGATTGCTTATCTCAAATTTTATGCTGTCATGAATCTAATTCTTTTATGAAATGTGCAATAGAATGATTAAAGCATTTACTCTTGAAGTCTCGCAAATAGTTGAATAAAAAAGTGAACATAATAATGCAACGAGACTCTTAAATATAACTCTTAATATCAAATTATTCTATGTACAAGGTTGGGTTTAATAGCATTTAAATATGCCTAACAATAATTAGTGAGGAAAACTTGGTCCATTGAAGGGTACTATTATTTGTTTGCATACATTAGATTTTTTTTTTAATATCGGCGAGATGTGTACTTCAGCCTTAGGATTAAAACTCAACCTTGGATCGACTATGAGGTGGGGAGACTCTCATAGGGCACACTTAGCCCTACAATACTATAGTTCCTCCTTTCAAAACAGCACGTCCTTACTTAAAGTTCTGAACTCAAGACCCTGCAATGGTTGTAGCAGTACAGCTTTTGTTTTTTATTTATATCTTTTCGATATCGAGAAGTCCCATTTTGTATTTCATCTGTTTTTGAATATATGGCTTATTTTCTTTTACAATTAATTTGACCTTTACTTCCCTTACTTGCCATGACTGATTGATAATACCTAACCTTCAAACAATTTTAAAGACATAAAATTCATTTTTAAAAACAAGATCAAGTTGGAATATAAATAATTTTTTTTAATTGTTTTAATGTAGGAAAAGTATTTTAGTTATAAAAAAAATCAATACTTTATTAATTATTATTAAAATTTTGCACATAAATGCAATTTATATTAATTACAATTGCACAATTAAGGCAGGCTTATTACGAACAGATTGCAGTTATAAAATATTATGGAGTATTCAGTAAATAAAAAGATTTTTTTAAGGAGATGGAAGATAAAATATGTTAATAAAATTTTAAAATTTATATATAAATTATAATACATTATATATTATAATTATTGTTTTTATATATTCATACTTAATAAATAAAAATAAATATTAAACAAATTTATTATATTCTTAATAAATATATTTATTATGATAAATATATTTCAATATACTTGCCTGCTAAAATCTTGGGTATGGCGTCCTGCCCATGCTTTACGACGCACTCGTCCAACTTCGGATCATCCCTCTTACATGCTACCAGGTAGTTGGCTGCAACATTAAACATTCCTTAAGTATGTAATATATCTCTTGGTATATTTTGTACTTTGTATTAGAATTTGAATTACCACTTATCTGGTATTTATTGGGACAGTCCCGTTTTTGACCCACTGTTTCTTTAATAATATATACTTTCTACAATTAATAGATATTTCTGCTATCAGCAAACTCCAGCCAGCGTTGCCAAGTGTCGGAATCCCCCCCCCCCCAGTTTTGGGGAAATTCTCGTGTTAGTCCAACTGAGAATTGAGGAATTAAAAAAAAAAAAAAAAAAAAAAAAAGTAATAAAATTTATAATATTTATTAAATTTGACCACCGTTTTGCTGTTATAAATAAATATCATCTACCACCCCAGCGTTCGATATTGGATCACTAATTTATAATATATCGATGATTGATCATTCGATAAACCAGAGACTGTTAGATATAGGAGACTGTTAGACTGTTAGCTAAAGGAAGTAGCTTTAAATGACGTAACTTCCGATAATCGTTTAACCTTATTTTATATAATTTTTATTTGGTGTATTAATATTTTATTCAGGGATATAATAATGGATGGCTTTATAATATTAGAATTTCTAATAAATATTTAGGTAACGGTTCGGATCGGCGACACCAACCCCTAAACCCGCTCAGAATACCTTTTATCGATTCTAACCTTGTTCCGATATATTTCGATGTTCTAGTCGCTGCTTTTAGAGGAGAAAGGTTATTCTCCTACATTTACTGAGAAACTCTAAATCCCTGTTCAAAGTAATATTAACTTCTGTTTACCTTTTAATATTAAAATGAGAAATAAGAAAATATTAAAGTGGAAATATCGAAATATAAGACACTAAATCAATTTTGAATTAATATTAATTTAATCAACAATTAATATACTACTGAACCACCAGTAAAGTTAATTACTGATGAACTTTCTCTCAGAGAAGTGAAAATAACAAATTATAAATATAAAAAAAGACAGAATCCTTAAGTATTTATTTGGCATAACTTCTATTTATTTAACATTTGTAGCTACATGTTTCGGTGATAATGTTTCATCATCAGGCTTCTAATTTTTTTTTAAAAAACACATTAATCTATAACATTATACCAATAGTTCTACAATTATATAGTAATGTGTCATTTACCTCTTAATCTGTGATTATTTTCACATTGTCAATTCTCCATGTTATAAGCCATTATATAATATAAGACAGAATCCTAGTTGAAAGTGAAGATGTTAATTTCTGTTATATTTTCTCATGGGAAGTGGAAATAAGAAAACATAAAAAACCTGTGATATACTTTCTCACATTTATTTATAAACTGATATGTTTTATTGAATTAATTATACAATCTGTCTCACTTTAGCACAAAAAGTAATATGGATGACAAAGAATCCATTCACAAAATATGTATACTGAAATTTTATCACTGAAATTGAAACAACAAATACAAATATATAAAACACCAAATCCATGTACAAATAAATCTTGTTAAGTTTCATAACACTTTTACAAGTTGTAAATTTTATCACTTAAATTGATAGAACAAATATAAATATGTAAAACACCAAATCCATGTACAAACTAATCTTCTTAAGTTTTATAACACTTTTACACATAAGATTAGATGAAATAAGAAAACATGAATTTATAAAACACTTAATCCTTTATGAAACTCATTTTGTGAACTTCTGTTTACTTATTTAGATTTAAGAAGTCTAAATATCAATATAACAAACTAAACAACACAATCCAAGTTGAAACTGTAGAAGTGATTGTTTACATGTGAGGTTATAGGAATGAACTATCGAAAAATGTAAACATGAAGTGAAGCGTAAGGATCGAACTGGTCGGTGTAGCGCGGGTCAACCTAGTTTGGTGGTGTCGCCGATCCGAACCGTTACCAATATTTATACGAGAAACTTTATGACTTTTTTATTTAACAGAAGAATACATTATATGACAGAAATCTTAAAATAATAAAGTTTCTAAAGAAACAAAAAATATATTTTTACATATTATTTTAAAGGGAAAATGTGATGGAGATCAAGGGAAGTAGTGTCCAAAGTGGGAAAATTTATCCCACTCCACTGGGAAATTTTTTATATGTCACGGGGCAACACTGACTTCAGCGCCAAAAGTGCTCATTAGAAAATAAAAATCGTCTGGCACATGCAGCATATTTGGACTACTTTAATTTTACTCATCACTTCCAAAAATGAGTATTTTTTTAGATATTAGCGGAAAAAAAACTGATAATAGTGGTAAAAGGTTGAGGAATCTGGCGTTTTTCTTTGTGAAGCCCACAGCCAAAGAAAACATGTTGAAATTCATATTCAGCACTCCAATTAACACATTGTAACATTGGTATACGGATCTTTAGTGTTCTTATTCGGTTTGATGTATCTAAGTTATTCAGTGCACTCTGGTGTAACCGCTAATTAATTTTTTTTATTTTAGTCATCTTTTATTGTCATAAATATTACTACAATCTGCCTCAATGAAGAGCAATAGGTAATAGATATAATGATGTATCCTTTCATACAATATATAAAAAATCTTACAAATAAAAAACAAATTAAATAAGAAAAAAAAGAAATTAAACGATCGACTAAGAACTACTCTTGAAAATTAAAGTCGTCTAACGCATTCGATTGGAAATTTCATTTACTTTAGTTTTATAATACAGCTATTTTTGAATAATGTATAATTTTTGAAACATAAGTGGGAAACCAATAAAAGGTTAGGCTATTTTTGCGTTTTTTGTTGTGAAGTCTCCCTACTACACTGCAGCATATTTTTAATTTCCATTGAGCATTCTGGACAAAACACTGTGAAAGAAAACTAACATAAAAATCGATTTACTAGGCATAAATATGTTGAAATAATTTGTCTTTTATTTCGATGATTCTTTTAATCTGAAGGATTTTTTATTTTATCTGTAGCACTTTAAACTTTCAACAGTTTTAAAGATATGAAAATGTGCTATCTGAACACCATTGTGTCATTCGCCATCATCATCCTACTATCGAAAGAGTAAATCGACAGAATGCTACCCATGACCAGAAATAGAATAGAATAGAATAGAAAAATAATTTTATTCTGGGACGAAGTCCCTTAAGAATAACAGATAATTGCAGGTATAACTAAATTAAATCTGGTTAGAGACATAATGAGATACAAAAAAAAAAAAAAGAAAAACAATAATACATTAATGACACTATGTACATAGATGATATTTAAATAAAAATAAAAGAAAAGAAGATAACATTCTACAGATTAGAGGAGATAAAATTAAATGAGAAAAAAAAAAAAATAAAATGATATAGAAAAATCTTTTGGTACAATGATATGATTTGTATGTACAATAGAAGTACCCAATGTTATATTCATGGAAAGTTAAATTTTTATTAAAAGGAATCTCAATTATTCCAGAACTGAATCCAGCAATGCGATAATAATTTTTGACTAAGTAGTTAGATAGTTAGGAAGCGTGAGTTTGGATGAGAAGGAGGTATTGGAAATAGAAATATTTGAATGTTTTCAGGGATTTAGCTTGTCTGATGTGAGGAGGGATGGAGTTCCATAGGATTGGTGAGCGGAAAAGGAAGGAGCGTTGGAATGTTGAAGTTCTATGGGATGGGGTATACAGATCAGAAAGACGGGATCTCGTATGTATTGGATTGACTGCAGATCTGAATTGAAGCTTATTGTAAATATAAGAAGGTTGGAGGGTATTGATAATTTGGTATAGGAATGTTCCATGGAAATATTGTTTACGGAAAGTGGGATAGAGCCAATTTAGTGGGGAATAGAGGTGGGAAACATGGGAACGCCTCGGACTACCGAAGACAAACCTGACGAAGCAGTTCATGATTCGCTTCAGTTTGTCTTCGAGAACCGTCGAGAGGCCACCGTAAACCAGACAACCATAGTCAATGTAAGGGAATAATAAGGAAGAGACTAAAAGCTTGCGGGTTGACTGGGGAAGAAGGTAACGGTTTCGGTGGAATAATTTGAGAAGGCCTATGGAACGGCGGGAAATTTGGGCAATCTGAGGTTTCCAAGAGAGGGTTTGATCAAAAACAATCCCGAGATTTTTTACAGAGGAGTAGAAAGAGATAGGATGATTATTTAAGGTTAAAGGAGGGTATTGTGAGTAGGAATTAAGGAGGGAGCTAGAGCCTATTAGAATGGCCTGAGTTTTCTTTTCGTTAAGTTGTAATTTATTTAAAGTCGCCCAGGCACTAATTCTGTCCAGATCTTCCTGAACTTTAGCGAAAACAGTGGATAGCTCTGAAGGGGAGAAGGAGAGATAGACTTGGGAATCATCTGCATAGAGGTGGTAGGAACAGTGATAGATTGAATTAGGAAGATCATTTATGTAGGAATTGAATAGGAGAGGAGAAATACTGGATCCCTGAGCAATACCTGAGGTAAGAGTGAGAAAAGAAGATAGGGGTTGGTTTGGTATTTTAACTGCTTGGGAACGGTGAGAAAGGAAAGATTGAAACCAGCGGATGGAACTGTAGGAAAAGTTTAATGATTTTAATTTGGAGAATAGGATAAAGTGATCAAGGGAATCGAAGGCTTTAGAAAAGTCAAGGAGTAACAGGACGGTTAATTTTTTGTCACCTATTGCGGTAAATATGTCATTAGTGATTTTTAGGAGAGCAGACTGGGTGGATTAGCCGGGACGAAAACCAGATTGAAGGGGGTCGAGGAGGTTAGATTCTTCAAGGAATTTGGAAATTTGAGTTTGAACTAATCTTTCCAAGGGCTTAGAAAGATTAGACAAGATAGAGATAGGGCGATAGTCGTTTGGAGACATGGGGTTTAATGTTTTATTTATAGGATGAATTAATGCTTTTTTCCATGAGGTTGGGAATACTGAATTTTGGAGGGAAAAGTTATAAATGAATAGGAGGACTGGTATGATTTCGGGTAAACATAGTTTTATTAGTTTAGTGGGAATATCATCTGCGCCCGTAGAGTTGGAATGGGAATTCATTTTGGAGGAAATAAGTTCAGAGGGGGAGATATCGGAAAAATAAAAATTAGAATCATTGAATGTAGGAGCTGGGGTAAAATAGAAGGAAGGATGAAGAGAATCAGGAGAAAAGGTGGAAACAAAATATGAATTTAATTCATCGGGAGATACAGGGTAGGTAGATGAGGATACAAGGGAATCACAGAGTAAAAGTTTACGGATGATATGCCATTTTGATTTGGGATCAGGGGCAGAGGAGAGGGCGTCATGGTAATAATTGGATTTTGCTCGACGAATCGAGGCTTGTGTTGAGTTGCGAAGTATCTTGAACCTTTGGTAGTCATCCGTCATCCTCGTGCGTCTGAAGCGTCTTTAACTTTATGTTTTGAAATAACTTGTATAACTTATATAATTTTATTGTAATCTGTTTTTTTCACTGTAGGGCATGATTATGAGAACAATATAGTCTCGAAACGTCGCCAAAATAGTTGATTTTTTATTTTATGACTGAACCTCAAGAACCTTACTAAATATATATATATATATATATATATATATATATATATATATATATATATATATATATATATATATATATATATATATATATATATATTTTAATATATCAGGAAAAAACAATGCGAGGGGTAACCTTGGAGATCACAGTAATGTGATATCAATTAATATTTCTGTTATAATTTTACAGTGTTATTTACGAAACGATGTATTGTTTTAAGGTTTTTTTCCCAATGTATTTCCTATTACATTTTTATAAATAATTTTATTTAATTAAAATATTCTATCATTAACATATTTTATTTGTTGAAAAGGTTAGTGATTTTATTTCTTAACTGTCAAAAATGACAAAATTGTTTTAAATTTTTTAAAAATATTTTTTGATGATGTATCATTTCTTTTTTTTCAAACAAATTTAGTCCCTTTCTAATTAACAAATTTAGTCCCCTTGACCACCCCTTCAGGTCAAACTGTCCGGTATTTTTTTTTTTTTTTTTTTTTTTTTTTTTTTATAGAAGCAGCCAATCCTGAATAGGGTATTTAATATAATACTCGAATTATATCATATATGATATTCTTTAATAGTATAAGTATTGTATATTAGTTGAGTCTATATTTGAATAAGAATGGGCCTGTATATAAACGAAGAAATGTTATAAATTATTGTATTGAAAAGAAACCTGCTCGTCTAGTACTGCTTAGAAGGCCTGATGTTTGAATGCGTTTTCAATATTTTGGTCAGAATTAATTTACATCTTGATGAGAGTGGAGGAATTAAAAATCGGATCACAGCAACCAACAGAGTCTTCTTCTTTATTCAAAGCACCATGAAGTGTCGACTCACCAGCCACATAACCATACTAAGACTATACAAAACTCTCATAGAACACATACGCCTCAGAAACATGGACTATCAATAAGTCAGTAGACTAGACTGTCTCGAAAGGAAAATACTGAGACATATCCTTTTTGGGAAGCCTAAAGGGAAGATGGTACGACGACTTCTTTGAGGACTATAAACTATCTAGGATGTCTTCGAGGCGTGCTGCTGATCGGGACAGCTAATGGGAGCAGGCCAAAGACCGCTTCATGTTTCTCTCGCACTGTTAAGATGAAGAGCATAGGAGGTGAACCAGACAGCTATTAATACCCTTAAGCAATATTTTTACTATAATTATAGAAAGAATAGTTCAATAAAGTTGAATTTTACAGTTATATTTCCCTAATTACTCCCTTAAAGCTAAACAAGAAAGTTCACACCAGTCATTATTACTGGAATGTATTTTACAAGATATTGACAATAGCTAATATAAAATCAGTTTTTGAAACCCTAAGGATATGTTTTAAAATGCGGACTAAATTGAATGTATCTTAACACAGTTGATAGGATTTAAAAATATATATATTTTTTTAAATTTCTAAGATAGGGAGGGTGTCAGTAACTGTCTGGTTTACACTATCTATGCTGTAATTCACCTTTTATATTAATATGTGTAAGAGAGATATATGGTTTATTAATATAAAAAACATATTGCTGCCTAACTTTATTGGCAACATACACAGCATACCAATCTGTCTAATTAAAGATAGAAACACTATATGTAACAACAATGAAATTATAATAGTGATATTCATTATTTGGGTACAATTCCAAGGTATAACTTTCTCTCATGCTTTTTTTTTTTCTTTCTCATTTATTTCATTCAATTTTTTATTTTTTTTTTATTTTTTTTTTTTTTTTTTATTTTTTTTAAGAGGCACAACGCAAAATGTTTGTTTTAATAAGATCTGAAAATTTTAATAACAGACACTATATAATGTATATATTTAGAACATTTTATTTTAAGATTTTTACCTTCACAATTGTTGTTAGTTAATTATATGAGTCATCTTAGTCCTATATTTGAGGGATGTTAGCATATATAAGGTCCAAATAAAAAAATAATAATCTAAAATTGAAATTTGGAGTCCTTTCATTCTGAGTGCGCTACATTTGGAATGTAAAAATGTACCTATTTCATTAATTGTTTTAAGAGAAATTATGAAAATAAATATTTATAAAACATTTATCAATTAACAAACATCGATTTCTTTTAATATCACAATGCTTACTTAACCTCAATATATAATTATAAATAATATTCTGAAATATTGAACGATTTGTTTACACAAGTCATTGACAGGTGGAAGACGAGCCTGTTACATAAGGGAGAGAAAACTACCCCTATGTCGTAATCTGCGAGCGCTTGAGAAACTGTGCTTGTAGGTCTAGGTCAGTTCCGATCTGCTGGCTAAGGATGCTTTGTCAACGAAGTTAGCACGACTTCTATTGAATTCTAATCATCGGATTAACTTCGTGTAACATTTTTGTTTAGTTTTAAAGGATCTGACTAAAACGACGAGAATCTGCCCGTCGTTTTCGAATCCCTCAACATTTACCAGACAAATGTTCAAACTTTCGAATTAATTACAAGAGACTCATTAACATGACCGTAATTAGACCTATTTAGACAAACAGAGTTGAGCTTTGGGCTCCACTAAACCATCCAATTCCTCTCGTATCCAATCCTTCAATCCTTCGAAAAATCCTCAATGCTCCTTTCTTTGTCACAAATAAACTTATCCACAAAGATTTTAATCTATAGTTTTAATAGAACACAAAGGAGAAGCCATTTTTCGTTTGTGATCACTAACCGCGAAAACTACTGAACCAAATTTTAACCACATCATCTTCATAGTTCAAGGAAGGTTTAGCAATAATAAAATTTAAAGATTTTCAATTATATTGTCATAAGAAAAGCGAAAAATATGTGGTGCGCTGTGAAGTTTGATAATCGACCGGTAATCGGCGAGCACCATTCGACGAGAGAGGTCACAAAGGTAAGGTGTTATATACAGCTAGACATTTATGATAAGAATTACTTATTTTCAATTCAATTGTTATTAAAAAAAAGCTATAAATGTATGGAGCGAATGTGGATCCCAGTGCTGTTTAAAAATCGACCGATACGTGGCCATTCTGCAACAGAGTTTGCAATGATAAGACTATTAAACTCAACAGTACCAAATTTTAACTACACACATTATGTTCATAGTTCTAGGAAGGTTTACAATCAATAATAATAATTTATATACTTAAGTGCCAGAAATGAGGTTTGCCAAACTATCAGGTAGCTTTATGGTTAGAAATTAATATCCGACCAGATGGATGGATAAAATTATTTCTGCCAAAGTGGATGTCTAATTATTCTTTTACGTTCTTTTCAAACTTCTAATCAATGCAATTTTAAGAAGGCTAAAATTACTGCCATGCATAAAAACATCATTCAAGAAATAATGCCCAATTGATCGCTTGAATACAATATTTTTATCGATAAACTAATGAAATTCAATTTTCAGTTAAAATAACCTAAGTTCTTTATTTATGAGAGCGGGCGGGAGGGGGTATGCTAATGTACTATATGTTGCTGATTTAGCCCAAACCAGACATTTATCCATAACCATTCAAATGCACTACTGGTATCTCAACTTCTCATTCTATTCCAGGAAAGCATTCGAGGCGTCTGAAAAGAAAATGGCCGCGAGACCTTCTAATAAAGAACTCCTATTGAAGTGCTGCCATTAGGAAGTTGCTTTACAAGCGATTGACATGTCATTATGAGCATTTTCTTCAAATTTAACTGATTTATTTTTTATTTTAATGTATAAAGTTGTAAATTTCAATAAATAGCAAAAAAAAAAAAAAATAATAATAAAAAAAGGAAGTGTTTAATGAGCCGCTGTGTATACTATCATTCAGCGATGCACGTGTATGTCTGATTAATATATCCAGCATATTTTTTACTTCAAATAAAGAAAATAAATGTAATTGGTTACTTGCTGTCTGGTGTCTATTATCTAGGGTTGGGCGATAGTTGATAGTTACTATCGATATATCGATAAGCCATGCCTATCGTTGGTCACTATCGATAGTGTCGACTATCGATAGATCTATTTTACTCTCAAGTTTTGAAACTCTCGGAATTATAATGATCTCAGTGTCGAGTTCTTTTGAAATTGAATTCGGAATTCCTAGAGCTCAAGGGTTCTCTCAAAGATTAATCCAAAAGAAAGCAGAAATGTTAGTTTTTCTTTCAGGGAATATTTGGCTCAAGGAGCACACTTGACTCTGGAAATTAACTATTTCGGTATTTTTCATTTCTGAAGATTTGATTTGTTCAATTTTATTGTAACCATAGAAATTGTAAATACTTCTTTAAAATTCATATAAATTAGTTTTTTCTCTCATCTTTATGGTATAATCTTATAATTTATAATCCTGCAAATTTCAAATAGTAAGTAGATAATTGAATTTAATGAAATTAGTTAGAATTCTTTATTGAATACTTTGGAAAAAAAAGAAGCAACTATCGAAAAACTATCGATAGCAATCGATAGTTCTCAACGGATAGTATCGGCCTATCGATAGTACTAACTATCGACTATCGTCCAACCCTACTTTTATCTAAGATAGGAGAACAGTCGAAAAATAATCGGTAACACTAAAACTACAATGACAGGTCAAATACCCTTTTCGGAATGTTCGGCAGTTCTTGGAAACAACATTACTTTGCTTTTTGACTTTAATACTTTTATTAAAAATATATATCAAAAGTGTTTTTTAAATATCCACTCTTGTTGTTTTATACCGAGAATTTGTGGTAGGGAAAAGTATACAAAAATGTCGGTAGTTTTAGGGTTAAAAGTCAGGATAATGTAATTCGCAGGACAAAAAACTTCAAGAGCTTGAAGATGCCAATTAGGTGCATGCATACGGCGTTCTTTGATAGCCTCAAACTAATGAATAATCAAGTATTTAAAACATCAACGCCAACTGAAAAGCAACAGAGGTGGGAAAACTATGTCAAAACACTTAGACTAGCTCAAGTTAAGTTTCTGTATACTCTATCCCAATAGATAAAGATGTCTTATGAAACTACTTAAACTACGCACGCAAGATTAGTTCCGAAAGTTAAACATTCGATTATTAGTTTGAACATCGTTAGTCGATCGATTATTAGTAATTAACAACATTAGTTCTAAAAAAAATAAAACATCAGTACTTTACTACATATACCTATACCTTTTCCAAGTTTACTCAAACTTTTTCCGGAATAGTTAAATCATTTTCTAGTTATTTTTAATCCATTTCCACATTTATTTAATCTTTTACAGTTATATTTAATCTGTTTCCATTTTTATTTAGACTTTTCCATTTATATTTCAACCATCACATACATATTTAAACATTTCCCAGTTACGTTTAATCATATTCCATTTTACTTTAAACTATTACATTTATATATATTTTTATTCTTTTTCTATTAAGGTTGAACCATTTTCTAATTTTATTTAAACTTTTTGTAAATGAAAATTAGGCCCCTAAATTTAATTGGAAATTGGAGGAAAAGGATAATAATCCTCAAAACGCCATATTCTGACAATCCAGTATTTATTTTAAGATAAATTTATTACAAATTTATTAAACATTTTATACTTAATTTTTATGTTATAATAAAACCGTGTTAAAATTCCATCCGTGAGAAACTTGGGCTAATGTCCCCTTTCTTTTTTAATTCGATATTTTTATTTTATTAATTTTTTTTTATGTTATTAAGTTTTAATTGTTTGAATTAGAAGCATCTTATTTCTTTCCTTTTCTATAACAACTCAGTGGAATAATTTGTATTTCATTTCTATTGTATATCTTTAAGAATACTAGTCCAGTCAATAAACATATTGTAGAGTGCATTAAATATGCGATTATTTTTTAACTCAGGGCTTCGTTAGGAGTAGTTAGAAAATAACTATACTAAAAGTCCCTCCTCTGGGGGGGGGGGGGTGAGCTAACGGGAGGTGAGGAGAGAAGGTCCAATTTTGGGGTTTTTCGATTATATCTCAAAAACGGTGAACTCTAGAAAAATATGTTTCAAATGAACATAAAAGGTAATTAAATTTTCTGTAAAATCGTTTACATACATCTTTGTCGATCTTCCAATGGCTTTCGAGATATACGTTATTGAAAATTGATAATTTTCGCAATAAAATAATTTGTACCTTACTTTTTGTCAAACATTTGTTTCTAGTGCCTTCCATGATCGTTTCTGAGAAAAAATGTCAGAATCAAAGTTTTAGAGCATTAAATTTACTTCAATTTCATATATACGTTTCTAGCACTTGAAGCAAAGGTTTGATAAAAAGTGAACTAACATTTTTTTTTCTCGAATTAATCGATTTTTAATGACGTATATCTCGAAAACTGTTAAAAGTTCGACAAATATGTTTATATAAAATTTCATAGGAAATTTAATTAGCTTTAATTTTTATCTGTAGCATTTTCGCCCTAAAGTCTATTATTTTCGAGATATAATCGAGAAATCCAAAATTGGAACCTTCTCCCCTCCCACCGTTAGCTCAACCCCCAGGCGCGGGGGACTTTTAGTATGTCTGCCTTCTAACTACTCCTAACGAAGCTGTGAAATCAAAAATTTTATTTCATGCACTCTACACCCCTCATTTCAGCACTCATTATGAATATAATGAATGATTAATTTTATATTTACATTATTGTACTATTTGTTGTCTAATAAATCTGGATTATAAGAATTTGGCGTTTCGATAATTATTATCCTTTTCCTGCAATTTCCCATAAAAATTTAGGAGCCTCACCATTTTTAGATAAAGGGGCGGAATCACATTTAATTTTAGTAATTTCAGGATTGATGAATCAGTTACCACTTTTATTGAAATTGACTAATGCCAATAGATGTGGGAAATAATTCATCGAACTTGTGTTGATCCTGCTACACCATCATGCGTACCTCAAGTGATATTTATTTTTTTATATTCAATAAACATTTATGCTGTATAATTCAAATAATTTATTCAAAAACCTTCAACATAATATTTCGGTCTTGTTTATGAGGTGTTTTATGTCGATTCACCTATGTATATTAAATAAAATACGATACTTAAGTAATTTAATTTTTACTTGTCATGAAAGTATTAATTTGACGGACGACTTCTCATATTACAAGTTTGAAAACTAGGGCTGTCAAGTCTTGCCCCATGTTTGCAATAGGACACATCACGACACGACACCAGGTTCTCTACGTCCAGCTCTGAAATGTTTCAGGTTTGTCGTTTCACTAAATATCTTATGCAACTTATTCTGCAACTGGCACTTTGATTGGTCGTTTATGTTGTAGCTTTTGTACCAATCCTACTAGCCTATATGGGTCAGGATGGCCACTGTCCTGCGAATCGTCTTGATATATTATATTAAATCATGATTTTGGATTGATAGGAAATAAATCAGAAAAATGTTCGTTCCATTAAGTAAAATAAGATGTTACTGAATCGGGTTTTATTCATCTGCTTTCGTAAGATACGTACCTATTATTATTTAATCTGATCAATGAATAAAATTCCTGGCATCGGAAACCGGGTGTTTTGGAAATGCATCAATTAATATTTACATATATTAAGTATGTATATGCATATAAAAATATATATAAATATAAGCTGTTAAATAATTAATTTCATAGATCTCGCCAATGGTACAATAAGGACCTTTTATTAGGTGAATTTTGTGGCAGCCATATCATACCACTGATAGCACTACTTCTCTGGGAAAAAGTATGCATGGGTTCGAATTAATTAATTTTACTTTTCTCAAAATTTCTCAAAGAAAAGCCATTTGTATTGGATTAGAAGTGAATTTGTATATTTTTTTCAAAATGAGAGCTGCACGTTATTTTTTTCTCGAATTATTATTTATTTATTTTTTTTTTCTAAATCTATCTAGATTTTACTTTTCAGCATCGAATTATTTGGAAAAAAAAAATTGTAAAAATTTATGCCTTATGAAAAAAAAATCAATTCCTTCCTGGCTGGGAAAAACAGTAGTATATGTCGATCTATAATCTACTGCTTTTCCGAATCTAGATTTAATAATTAAAAGGATAAATTAATAATAAATTTACAACATAATAAATTTCAACTATTAATGAGATCTTTCGAAATCACATAACCCAGACTTATTTGAAATGTACTGCACCAGTCCTTCCTGATAATTTTTTTTTCTTCAATTGTATCCAACATACTTAACTTGTTTCTGTTAGTCCATCCATTCATTCCTTCTGTTCGCACATGAAAAATCAAGATGTCCAGTTTTTATTTATTATGTATACTCTAAGGACTAGTTTTTTGAGTGATATGTGCCTTAAGATTTAGGTGACTGACGGAATTCGCCCTTCAGTGGAGCTAATGTCCCAGCTGATTATGGTTCGGTAATGAAGTCGAAGGCATTTTTCGAATCTAAATAACTATTAGCAAACAGATCGTTGGCGCTGCTCCACTTCGTTGTTTCTCTCACTTCAAGGTCGTGTATTATCAAGAAAAATAGGTTCCTCTAATATTCTAGGTTCCTAACATTATGTAAGATATCCTTGTATTTCTCCACTCATATTATTGTTAATAACTGGAGAATAAATAATGATTATGAAACTACAAGAAAAATAATTTTATTCTTGGGGTTGTTGCCACTTATGAACAATTGTAATTTACAAAGAAATGGCGATCTAGCTAACTAAATATAAATAAAACTCTTAATCTAAGTTTTTATTATTTACGAGTGAAGTTCAAATTGTTTACCATTAACGAGGATTGATTCACACGCTCAGGTAAATGTCGTCAAGATGTTGGGAATGTAGTTGTCCAAACAGTGAATTTTAACATCCTCCCCCCTCCCTCCCAGTTTGCTTTATCATGCTTCGAATTGATTGTGAATACATTTCTTCAATGCAACAGTTATTGCAGTATACTTTTTTAAACAACACTATATCACAATGATTATCAATTAAAAATAGTATCATGCGCAAGAAAAATAAATAAAGTAAATAACGAATATAAATAAACAAATTCCTAAATAAATAAAATTTATCGTCTGCTTAGAGGTAAAAGTCACTATCGACAGATCATTCGTAATCCGATCATTTTCTCTCTGGAACTCCATCCATCTCAACATTCGTCATTCAATTAACCTTTCCACTTGCAAATAAAACTTCTTTAACCACCTACTTTCCACCCTGATCCTGTCCTCTAAAAACTGTCAATAGCCACTTTTTAGTTTAAATATGAACAATTTATATTCAAGAAATCTTTTTTGTTTTTTAACGTAAATTTTCTGTTACTTTTTATTAATATCTTTTTTTATTTCTTTCTTTTTATTTGATTATGAATATCTGTTATTTTGTTATAAAAATATTATTTCATTTTAATGCTCTGAAGACCCTTGGTTGTATATAATTTTTTATTCTTAAGGTACTTAAGGTCCCAGAATAAATAAAGAACTTTTTTTCGAATTCGATAAAAAAAGTCATAGTGTGTTGATTATTATCATTTCCTATAAGTATAAAAAGTCACCAAGTGAATATAACTGCTATATATGCCGATTAGAAAATGAGGATATTCACTATATAACTATCTAAGAATTTTTTAATGAACATATTCCCGTTTGAATATAGAAACGGAAAAAAACTTTTACCTCCAGGCATGGATATATATATATATATATGTGTGTGTGTGTGTGTGTGTATACTCTCACACAATTGTTCAGTGCACATGCATATTTTAAATGTAGTTTTTAAAATCGAGGGTTCACTGATACAATCACACTATTTAACTCTAATCGACTCCTTTTCAAAATTTGCCAAGTTTATAGAAATTAAAAATGGTCAAGCAACGGACCATTCTCATTTTCCTCATCATCACGGGTTACCAAACACCAATAATTAACGTTTAGAATTTAGAACGTCCATTTATTATCCGATTTATTAAAAATTACACAGAATCCACTACATAGGCTACTCATCACCTCCATCACACGGACCCCCATTTTGAAGATGTTTCATAGCACATTAATAAATCATTTACGGTTAGTTAAATAATAGAGACGAATTAACGCAATGGAAAAAAAAATTAATATGCCGTACTCGCGTATAACACCAATCATTCCATTCAATGAAATAATATCTGGACAGTTGAGGATATAGACTCGCCCTTTAGATCTTAATCAATCATAAATGATTATTTGCAAAACATAAACGAAAGAGTAAAAAATTTGCATGAACAAATAAATCTAGGAATTCAATATTAACCAGGATTTAAAAATCGCGAAGAATTGCCAAACGAAATCCCGGAAACAGTATGCAGCTAATATGGATTTGAAAAAATTCATTTAAAAAATTTACTCCAAGCCGCTGATAAAAGACAAAACAATAGATTATATTGTCTGATTTTTTTTATTTAATAAAGCGAGTTTTTCTTTTTTTTTTTTTGCTTTTAAAATAATTTATTTTTCTTTAAAAGAGTCGCTGGATCGACTTAAATTGATGTTGCAGTTTGCCCAAACTATATAACAATAATATAGAAAAAAGAGCATTAGAACATCAGATTCAATAACCAATAAGGTTTTACTTTCTGTGAAAAGATGGCAGCCCAAACTATATAACATATAAAAAATAAAGAATGATAAAAGATAATTATTGTTGATAACGTTCAAGGAAGTGAACGCCCTAGTTTAAGAGATGGCCAATAAGCCAAAATGGAAACTATTTCACATAAAATGTTATCATTTTTTTAATCCTTTAATTTTTATATTTAACCTTGTAATTTAATAATGATAATTTACGAACTAATTTAAGTGTTTTATTTACTGACCATGTAATTCGGAGATTCCAAAAACAAGAGAAAATGTATGATACTATTTCCTACTTCTTTAACATTTTGTAAATTAATATTCGGAAATCATCCAGCTATAATTGTTTCAAGAATAGAAAAAGTCTTTATCCGGTTTCAAGATATAGGAACGCAATAAAACTTTGCTATATACTTTAGCACTTCCGACGTACGTTATAGTTTGAGCCCCATTCTTTCCAATTGTAAAGGTATGTATGTATACTCTCACACAATTGTTCAGTTTTTTTTGTTTTTAAAACTTTTTTTTTGTATACTATTTAATATTATTAAAGTTTGTAACCGAGTAAGGTTGTGTGTCAGTCACTTCAGCATCCTCTGCAGCACCAGCTAGATCCATCCTGAGGGTTTTAGATATCGTCAATACATAATATGCAAATGCAAATTATTGAATTTGAAAAATGCATTTTTAGATTTGATTTTTAGCAATTGCTGAAGGAATAATGTGCGATGTGGCAAAATCTCGACTCTGAATTCACTATATGACTAACTAACCCTGAAATGGTGGTTGCATGAATTCGATGAAATAAATTCCGTCCTTCCCTCTCTGTATAAGTTCAGAAGAAAGAATAAGTTCATTTCTAGTGCGTTAAAGGGAAAATTATTAAGATGATCCCACGTTTTTTGTGGTGAGAAAAAGTAAAAAAAAAATACACATTTACATAAAAAAGACCTTGGCATGATGAGTAAATCCAAAGTTAATATTGGATTCAACATCCATGGTTCAGTTTTCGTTTTGTCTAAGTGATTTCCGTTACACATGCTCATTCCTGCCTACATGATTTTTTTCTTGTACAGTGAACCAAGTAAACCGGTCTTGAAAATATGTAGTTAATCCCCTAGGTGAAGTACAAGGCCAAACTGAGTTTATTTTTCTGGTTCTTTCCTTATCTTAGAGACAGCTATAAATGAATGTTTATTGTATATCTGAATTATTTTCCCTCTAGACCGAAAGGCAGAGAGGAGTACGAGTCTGATTGATATGTGTTTTATTAACCTATCTTACAGACAAAAATAAAAACATCTTTTGGGCGAAACTTATTACATTCGTTAATTTTACTAAGAAGAACAACCTAAGACTAAATTAAGAAATTAAATTTATCATGGACAAAAATAGAAGTTTCGAACTTAAAAATTTTGAATGGAATGCACTCTTAGTGGAAAATTGAAGCTTCCACACGAAAAACGAATAACTTTGATTCTGAAGTTGTCACAGAATTTTTATACATTTAGTTCTATTTTGGTCGTGAAATGATGAAATGTTTTGAGCCTGCAATGAGGATGGGAAAGGGAAGATGGTCTACAATAATTTTTTATTGAAGAGAGAGGAAACGGAAGAAAGGTCGCAGAGAATAGACGTTAGTTTGAGGGCGTCGTAGAAGGAATGATGAATAGGGAAGTGCCTGAGGGAGACTGACTGGGCAGAAGAAGATGGTACAAACTTATTTTTGGCGAAAATATTTGACAAAAGTTGTAAAAGTTGTTATTAAAACATGTACTGGTTCAATAATTCTCCTTTTGATACAGTAATGGAATTTCTAAACTTCTAAAGGAATTTACACAAATCACTAGGAAAAGAAAATTACATTATATACGTAATTGTTGCTGAATATCTCCTTTTTAATAACCTTCTGCAAAAGTGAGGCGATTCTTTCGAATATTCCCAGCTCGATGACACTAGTGTATTATCAGTAAACAATGCTTTCTTCAATGCTTTCCAGAAACTTCAATACCACATCATAACCTTCAAGAACGGTATCAAAAATGGATAATTTAAATAAATCCAAACAAATCTCATAAAATAACCTTTACCCTTCGTCGTAAACCTACGATTCCCCATTTTTTTTTTCTTAAGTAAAAAAACTTTATGTGCTTCATACATATTTAAAATCTTCTCTGGAAGCTCTCTTATTTAAACTGCACACAATCCTGATCATTTTGGACACTTCGATTAAGAATGACATCAGTGAGCGATATTACCTTTTACACGATGCACATCCAGTCCTTGACGCACTGATTAATCAAGGGGCATTTATCAAGGATATTTCCTAGTTCTATCATAGAGTTATAGAACTGGACAGGAACAAGATGAGTTGCCTAACAACATTTTTTACACTGTGTGTAGTTCTTGTTTCAAAACGTGTTTGTTCGTATTTTTCAATTTATTAGCTTCAAACCGAGCAATTAATTAGGGCTTCAACTTGGTACGATTTAATTTTAAATTTTACTTAATTTTTTTCAATGTTAACAATCACTGTCCTTACCACGTTAGCTGATGAAGCGTCTGTTATCAGAGAATAACGATCTCTTCATTACTTACCAGGTACTCCATTTCCATATCATAACCTTCAAGAACGGTATAAAAAATGGAGAATTAAAATAAATCCAAACAAATCTCTTTAAATAACCTTTACCCTTCGTCGTAAACCTACGATTTCCTGCGAAAAACCTTCGAAAAATCCTCAATACTCCTTACTTTGTCACAAACAAACTTATCCACAAAGATCTTAGTGTACCTGGTTTCAGACAGCTCAAACCAGATATCTGTCCTTTCATAATGAACTCCCCATAACCATTCAATTCTCTATTATCTCAACTCCCTTCCAGATAACCCTCTGAGGCGTCTGAATGCTCTGATGCTACCTGTGGGTAGTTGCTTTGCAAGGAATTGACATGTTATATCAAGCATTACCATCTCATATACTCATGTATTTGTATACAGTTGTAAATTCCAATAAAAAGTTGAAAAAAAATATATATATTTCCATCTCACGTTAGTTGAAAAGCGGATTCCTCGGCAGTCAAATCACCGGATTCGGTCAACATGGCCCGGGAAGTGTGAAACAGCTTGTCCTTGGTACAGCTTTAACAAGTCACTCGAACAAGGTTGTATCATATTTGATCTAACCTCTGCCCATGAATAAGTTAGAATTTTCTACAAGAAACGTCTTCCTACACACTTGAGCTCTAACGAATGTAGAGTTTCTTGCGGAAGAAATAAGTCATCGTAATTGTAAGGTCTTTATAAATTACACTTGGCACTGCCTACCCTTGGAACACAAGATGACCCCGACAACTTCCAATATAAAAAATGACTATTATTGAAATTGCTGTATGAGTTTGCAAAAAGCAAGGAGTCTCACGGTTCCTAAACGACCTAGAAATTCATTGAACTTTTTAGCAAATGAACAAACAATTTAAACTTCCGCTTATAAGATATAATGTTGTAATCACAAAGTAGTAATATTGTGGTTCACAGAGTTCAAAGTTGAGAAGCCGCTATGAAAACACAACCAGATGTTTGTTACTATGACGCAAATGCAGATATTTACGTACTTAACTTCGTCGTATAGTACACAGCGTACCCGAGAACCTTTCACTTAGATTTGCATAGCCAGTTCTTGTGAATAAGTTGGATGCAGTTAGATGGCTAAAATATTTCCTGAAATTCCTTCCTTGAACATAATTTTATTATATTTTTTTATTTATAAACAGAACATAGTTAAACTTCCACAGATAATATCCACCTCTTAATCATAATTTATAGTTGATAACTTTTGTAAAAATAATTTTAATATGGCTAACTTTTTCACACCTTTCTTCTTTTATATTCCTAACCATTTGATAAATTGTATCTGAAACAGTATTCTCATTAATAATAAAAATGAATGACATTCACAATTTTTTTAGTTTTACGGAAGTTTACGCGGTTTTTTGGAAGGATAGAAAAAGATTAGGACATCTGACAAACTATACGAACAAAACAAAACTCAATTTCTCCCTTACTGGGAAAAACAATAAATCATGGATATGTTAATCTGTAATCTACTGCTTTTCCCAATTTACATTTTAGAATGTAAAGTATCAAATTACTTCAATTAAGATAACTATCAATGGTCAAAAAGATATTAGGACTACTAAAATATATATTTTTTTAAAGTATCCCAAAAAAATTCTAAAAAAACAAAACAATAAAAAGTTATTTAAAATAATTCATGCGATTAGAAAATGAAGGACCAATTCAATGCATTATTCACATTAAGTCGTCAGAAAATTAAGTAGTTGATAATCTAGGATAAAAGCACTAGCAGAGCTCTATTCTCGATGTTAAGATGTTCTTGGGAAACTGTGTCGTCAGCACTGTGATCCAATCCAACCGTCTAATTGTTTTAATGGCAGGTTTATTTATTTTTTTTTAAGTTGAGTTTATTCAGGAAGCATAGGGGAGTAACTGTACCATAAGAAACTTGTTTCGACAGAAATTTCATTATAAAATCTGAATACATCTGGAAAAGCAAGGTAACGCACCATATTTCAAGAAAAATATCGATACACAACTGGACAATAGAGAGAATAAAACTTATTTATTTTTTATTCCTTATATTTTTGTTATAATTATTTGTCACTTATTTTAAAATATAATATATACTATAAATTATATCAAGTTACTGAAGATATGTTTTTAGTTTAAAAGTCATAGAAACCGTATCTTACTATTAGAGTTATTACATTACTTCAGGAAACAAAATGGCTTCTGTTGTATCTTTGGACATTATAAGGTAATGAAGACCTAAGAATAAACCACAAGAGTTGACCGGCATTCTAAAAAAACAAAACTTTCTGGACAAAAAAAAACAACTGAAAAGAGTAGATCAAAAGAGAAAAACATTGATCAAGAAAACTATTGGATCAAAAATACTTTTTTATTCAGTTCTTTTGTTTTATATTAGTTATAAAAGAAATAAATTGCGTATTTAAAGATTATTTTTTATTGATGTTACCTTCTTCTCTCTCTTCTTTTGCATTTCCCCTTGTGTGCCTTTCAAAACAGACAGTCCATTGTGTTACCTAAGGAAAATATTCGCATCTAAAAATTTAAAATTTTGAATTATAAAAACAAGTGAATGGAGCGAAAACAGAGAATTTCATTAGGTGAAACTTTGTTTCCTAGCAGCTGAGAAAAATGAATTTTGTCTGTACAGCTGTATTCCTTTGTTCAATTCACCGATTCAACTCCAAACCGATGTATTGAACTCACAATTAGATTTGCACCGGATTTGTTCAACATTGAAAGCCACCTCTCCTCCACCTATCCATCGCTTTCTGTTATTTCCTAACTTTTTATTTGATATTTAAATATTATAACGTTATTTCCATTAATAAATTTACTATATAATATGAAGGAAATTTGATATAATAATATAAAACGATTACCTTAGCATTAAGAATCGTTAAACGGTTAAAAAGTAATTGGTGAGTACATAAAGTTGTTCACATATAGTAATTGGTGAGTACATAAAGTTGTTCACATAGTATGTTTTTTTTTTATAAATATTTAATAATTATATTTTAAAAATATTGCCAAAAGAAAATTGTATACATATATTTAAATGTGAAAGGTGTTCCCTTATGCATGCGAAGATGCATAAATTACATATAATTGTTTTTTGTTTGTTGGTTAAAAAAAAAAAAAAAAAAAAAAAAAAAAAAAAAAAAAAAAAAAAAAAAAAAAAAAAAAAAAAAAAAAAAAAAAAAAAAAAAAAAAAAAAAAAAAAAAAAAAAAAAGTATATTGCTAGACCTGCATTGTGATATCAACAATTGTGAAATCTTATAATAACTTGTTTTGAAATATACACGTTTGCAATATACAAAAGAGTAGTGTTATAATGCATGGGGTTTGCCCGGACATCCATTGTTAGTTTTAGTTTAGAAATGCTTTTTTTACCTAATTATTACAGCTATACATCAATCTAAAAGAAGTTGGTAGCTCTTTAATAATAACACGACATTTTTGTTTGTATAGATAATTTTAAACCGGATATTATATTTTCCTTCATTATATTCTCTATTATAATAATTTAAGTTATTAAGAGATGAAGCGAATTTAAGAAGAATTTAAAGTCCGAATGTATTTTTGTCTTACGAGATAAGTAATTTTAAAACTTTGTTTTTTAAAATTAATTACACATAATTATAAAGAGGACATAACAAAAACTTGTTATTCAATTTTTTCATCGAGGTTTTTAGAGAAAAATTATAAAAGATATATAATGTGCAATCTGGTTATCGAAAAGTTTGGGTGTAATAGAACCAGTTATGGAAGAGTTTTACCTAATTTAAAACACTAGTTTTACTGTCAACCACTTCCATATTAAATTAAACAATTAGGTATTGTGAAACTATATTTATTTAAATCATTTCTTTATTTTTCACATAGGTATATCTTTTGGATGGGGGGCTAAAGTTTTCTTGCGTAACGTTTTTTACACCCTCAAAATGTGTAACTTTTTTCCTTGCTAAAAAATGTAACATTTGGACACTAGCTAATCTAGAGGTGTTGCTTGGATCGGAAATATGACAACAGTTTCCCATTCAGAAATTTAAGACCTTCCGTTTAGGAGATATATTGGTTAGAATGAAAAAAAGTCACGTCTTGTCTAGATTTTTTAAATATTGGGGCTTTTTTGACACGTCCTTACTCTGTTGCTCTTGCTAGGATCGGGAATTTAACGATAATATAACTATCAGAAATTTAATGGAGAATATTTTTTGTCGTATAAGATTTGTCGCTAGGACTTACCGTTTAGGAAGTATATTGGTTTGAATGAAAAAAAGTAATGTTTTCCATACATTTTGTTAAGTGGTCGGACTTTTTTGACACGCTTAGCTCTTTTAGTGTTGCTCGGATCGAAAATATGCCGACAGTTTCGTTTTCAGAAGCAGTCGATATAAAACAGTAGATTATAAATAGACATATCCATCATCCATAGTTTTTCCAAGTCTGGGAGAAATTGAGTTCTTTTACTTGTTTGGGCTTATAATTGGGGAGATTTATTCCAAATGATGCATATGAAAAATGATCCTTAATTAGACACTAGAGGCAAGTAAAGCAGATATATATTATATGAAATGAAAGCTGTATTTTAAAATACGTTTTTAATTATGAAGTATATTAAATTATTTAAAAAGTCGGATAAAACATCAGGCCTTTGTGCTAGACAGTACGACACAAAGGATGCTGTTGTCTAAAGTTTATACCTCTCTAACTAAAATATGGATAAGCCGTTTCTTGATCTAATTGACAAAGCAGATGTATTCGAATCTTACTAAAACGTCTGTTTTTACATAACTTTTAGTAAAATGGAATGCAACCCCTTCACTTGAGGTTCACACGGTAACTTCTATTTTTAAAAATAGAAAATGTTATGTACCAACGAGGACCGACCAGTAGAACTAGTTATTCATTACTTAAAAGAGAATTAGATTTCGCAATATCACAAGGCATTTAGGATTGCAAAAATGTTGGTTGGCGTCCAAGTCATTTCGAAGTTTCCAGCTTCCGACCTTTCGTAACTTGTTTCGCACATGCAAAAAGAATAGTAAATATTTGTTATGATTCATTAGTCAATACAGCCAGTATTTTTCGGAGTCAAGTAAATATAACTCGTGTAAAAACTATAGTTAGGTATAAAAAATAGTACCGTCTTCCGAGGTTTTTGAAAACTTATTGATAGATACCAATAGCATATCCGCCAGTAACGTTGCAAAGTAGTTCATACTTTGTAATTATATGTAGTTATAATTAAAATATTCCAACGCATGTTTATATATATTTATATTGTAGCTAATTTTATGTTTTGAAATACCCTGTATAACTCATATAACTTAATTGTAACTGTCTTTTCACTGGAGGGCAAGATTATGAGAACAATATAGTCTGGAAACGTTACCTAAATAAGTTGTTATTTTATTAACTGAACCTCAAGAACCTCATTTAACATATATGTAAATTAAGTCCTTTTTTTTTCCGAACCTGTTAATAAACAATAAATTAATTATCTGATAAAGGTGGTATAGGGAGAATATTACCCAAATCAGATGTATTCACAAACTGTTGCTGTAGGTAAATAAATATATATAGTTGTGTTACTAACATAAAAGGGGAATTTGTAGTGAATATAAGGACTTTAGAAGCCCAGAAAAAAAAATGAAATATAATTAAAATAATTTATTTTATATCTCAAGTTCAAAAAATGATATCGACGTGATTCTTACTCCATTTTTCATTTTAGAGTGCGAATTTAAATAAATATAAAGCCGGTGCATACATTTTGGTTTAGGTTAGTTAAATTATAAAATAATGATTAGATTTTGAAGAAAAATACCTTTATGGATTTTTTTTTACATAAAAAATGACTTAAGATTTATAATTCAGCACTCTCAAAAACATTGAAAAACGTTTATTCAATAAAAAAAAATATATATATCATTTTTCACCCTCTTCAAGGAGGATGAAATTGTTAAACCGATTATTGGTAACTTTTCTTTAAATCGCCATTACTTTTGTTGGATAGGGGAGAGCCTCAGCTTTCGATGTATAAAAATGCAAAATTCGATGAACAACAGTGGAAGATAAGTCTATTTAAAAAGTTAGGAAAATCAGTTTAAAAACGGACATGAATTTTTATTTTTAACCTTTTTTTGAAACCGGATAGGAAGATGATTTCAAGCATATTACCACTCTATGTTTTGGGTGAAAATATGAAATAGATACACGGTTAAACGCCTAACCCCGATTCAAGTTTTTGTCTATTAAAAAAAAAAAAAAAAAAATGCTTACCATGGTCAGGAAAATTTTGACGATTACGATTTTTTTTTTTCTATTTGGATGAAATAGAATTTCGTATTTAAGGATTTTCTGAATGCTGAATTCGAATCCGATGGCGGTTTTGGTGTACAAAAATCTATAATGGTGGTTTTCTTACAAATCTAATCGTTTTTTAAATAATTTAACTAACCTAAACCAAAATCTATGAAACGGCTTTATTTATCATTAAATTTGCACTCAAAAATAAAAATTTCTTTGGAAGAATCATGCCGAAATAATTTTTTTAACTCGATATATAAAATAAATTAGTTTATTTTTAATTTTTTTCTTGGCTTCTAGACATTAGTCAGAACGGCAAAATACGAGTCTAATATTTTTTGACCAGGAACCTCAAAAAATGAATAAATAAAATTGCTAAGAAGATCTGTGGGAGATTGAGTGTGCAAATTTTATGTTGACTTATTACACTTACACAACATCACGTTTACAAACGAAACAATTATTGCAAATAATGGTAGGGTCGGATTCATATTATAAAATGGTTTTACTTGAAGATGGAGAGTAATACGTATATTTTCATTGGCCTAATAGTGAAGATACTCTTGTTTAAAAAAAAAAAAAAATCTATATTTATTGTCTATTCAAATTTTCTTCCTTCGTGTATACTATGCCTTCTGGGATTGATAACAATCAGATATGCTGATTGTCAATTTTATCTTTTTCGAAAGGATGAACATAAAATAACAGTTCAAAAAATATTTGCTTAGTAAACTTTCTTCCGTTGCTCTCGATGATTCACTAAGTACATAATTTAGATGTTTTTTTTTTTGCGATAATTGTCAATTTAATAGTATGGAAAAATCATTCTGGGTTGAATACTCACGCAGCTTAAGACCGAGGGCTGCCACTGGTAAGAAGAAGAGGAGGATGACCCTGCACCACCTGCTGTCCATGTCGGGGTGTGGAAGAGTTCTGTATTCCAAACCGCTCGGACCTGCCCCCACTTGGACTTCCTTAGGGGGGGACATCGGGTTCGCCGGGAATCTTCACAGATGATGCCGTAGGAGTGGGAGGGTGTATTTTATATTAAGATAATATGTATTTAAACAATAACAAATACAAAAACCTAAAGTCTATGCAATTTAGTTTTTAATTGAGATGAGCCGCACACTGTGGTCTTGATAGGGCGTTCGCGCTAAAACTCCAAAAGCCGGTTTTTTCGTTTTATAATTTTATTTGTATTTAAGGAATTGTATTGTATCTTTTGAATACTGAATTCGAATCTAATGTCGGTTTTAGTGTATAAAAATCTATAAAGGTAGTTTGCTTACAGATCTAATCTTTTTTTTTTTTTTTTTTTTTTTTTTTTAAATCTATGAAATAGCTTTATTATTCCTTAAAATTGCACTCAAAAATAAAAATTTCGGTGGAAGAATCATGTCGATACAATTTTTTAAACTCGATATATAAATTAAATTATTTTAATGCTATGAAATTCAAAATTTAATTTCATTAAAATTTTCAATATTTTAATTTTGCCCAAAGGATTTCCATTTTAGCGATGTTTACAAGAGCTTCTATTATCAAATTAAGTTTTGCAATTCTCTTGCACAAATTTGAATTAATCAAATTGAAAGATTTGGGTTTCAAATTATCAAATTTAAGGGTTTATTTTCAATTTCATCCTTAAGATTTTATTTATTTGTATTTTATATTACATGCCTTCACTTGAACACGACATAGTGTGACTGGAAATAGACCAGTTAATAAACATGTTGTAGAGTGCATGGAATATGCGATAATTTTTGACTTCACAGCCTTGTTAGGAGTAGTTAGAAGGTAAACATATTAAAAGTCCCCGCCCCTGGGGGGTGAGCTAACGGTGGGGGGAGGGGAGAAGGTCCCAATTTTGTTTTTCGATTATATCTCGAAAACGGTGGACTCTAGAAAAATATATAGCAGATCAAAATTAAAGCTCATTAAATCTTCTATAAAATTAATTATATAAGTATTCGTAGAAATCCCAACGGTTTTCGAGATATACGTTATTAAAAATCGATAATTTTAGAATTTAAAAAAAAATGTTTACCTCACTTTTTGTTAAACATTTGAAGCAAATACCAGAAACGTATATATGAAATTAAAGTAAATTTAATGCTCTACAATTTTGATTCTGACGTTTTTTCTGAGAAACGATTCTGGAACGTAATTGAAGCAAAAGTTTGACAAGTGAGGTGACATTTGTTTTGTCCCGAAAATCACCGATTTTTAATAACGTAAATTTCGCTAACGATTAAAACTACGACAAATTTATATATAGTAAATTTAATTTGCTTTTATGTTTGTTTGAAACATATTTTTCTAGCGTCAACAATTTTCGAGATATTATCGAAAAATCAAAAAAATGGAACTTCTCACCTCCCCCCTACCGTCAGCTCACCCCCCAGCGGCGGGGACTTTTAGTATGTTTACCTTCCAACTATTCCTAACGAAGCTATGAAGTCAAAAATTATCGCATATTCCATGCACTCTACACCCCTCATTTCAGCACTTATTGACTCGACTAAAATATAAAAGTTTATAAGAAAAAATAATTTAAATAGTGAACTGCGTTGCAAGTATCTGATAACCCGCGACATGATAAGGATTAACATTCTGTAAGCAAATTAACCGGAGCACGTATTGTTTGCTAGTTGATTTGCCATGTTATTTACTTTCTTTTAGTCATATTATATATTATATATAATTTATATAATTATAGTATATATACAGTTCGCAGAAGACTCCCACCTAATCTTTTTCTTGCATTCCTCATTTCAATGCTTTTCAGGCATTTTAATGTTTATAATGATTTTATACATTTAGCTTCAAATAGCAATTTTATTGCTTTTTCTTGTGCAACCAATTCCATTATCCAATCTATTGCTAGGCTATGATTTGTATTTTAGTATCAATTTATATTCAAAAGACGAAATATGCTAAGCGGTCTTAAACAAATAATTGATTTAGTTTTATCTCTTTTCATTATTATTTGTGTATGTGTGTGTGTGTGTGTGTGTGTGTGTGTGTGTGTGTGTGTGTGTGTGTGTGTGTGTGTGTGTGTGTGTGTGTGTGTGTGTGTGTATTTGTATATATTGTATGCATGATTACGGCAGTTACCTCTTGACCTTCACTGATTGTAATATATATGAAAGATGAATAAAAAAATAAATAGTTTTTTTAGTAACTAACGATACTAATAGTACCTTAAGGATGAAAACTAATTTCTCGGGAAGGAGAGTTGTCAAGGATATCCTTTGACCGTAAGAAATCGTCAGATCCTGGCAGATCTGAAACCAGTATCCGTCACTGGATTTGGGCGTAATGCCAGTAAATGTTCAGCATTTTTTTACAATCTTATGTGGCATAAGATTAAATGTAGAAGTCAAAACTGGTAACATCAATTTAAGAGCTTTGAACAGAACTCTGAGAGAGCAACTGTGGTATCTCTTAGGGTCTGGGTTTTAGAATCCTGAAGATGGGAATAAAATCGCGAAACATGTAGAGGAATAACCAATATAATGAGGATTTGTGCCACTAAATTAAATTAAAATAATTTACCATGTTAAAATATTTTTCCAAATATATTAAAAATGAGAAATCACCAACAAATATCGTGGAAACATGTTTTATGCTTCGTATAAAATTTAAAACCTGAATTAGACTTGATGGAGGTAAACCAGATAGCAAAATAACTATGCAAGGTCGTAAAACACACCTCATACGCAAAAAAAAAAAAAAAAATCACCACTAATTGGCATATAAAAAGAAAACAAAGTCCAGAACATATAATTTAATGTCTTGATTAATGTTTCTTCATCGATTTCTCGAGTCTCTGATATAGTCATTAGCTATTTTGAGCTAATAGTGTGAGACAAGAAGTAGTAATTTTACGACGAAGAGTAAAGTTTACTGAATGTGATTAGTTTGGATTCATTTTAATTCTCCAATTTCGACACCTAAGTACTGAATCCGAGACCCGTCTTAGGCTGTAAGTGGTACAGGGAAAAATTTCGACACTATTCTTGAAGGTTTGAGATATGAGATTCAAGTGTTTTGGAGGCAATGGAGGGATCATTATTCACTAACAGACGTGTCATCAGCTAACGTGGTGGAGAAGAGTGATTAGAAACATTGAAATCGAAAATTAAATTAATTTAAGTAAAATATAAAATTAAATCGTACTAAGTTGAGCCCTAATTCAAAGCCTTCTTCGATTGCTGGGTTTGAAGGTAATAAATTGAAAAAAAACAAACGAACAGGTTTTGAAACAAGAATTGCACATAGTGTAAAATTATTGTTATGCAGCTCATCTTATTCCTGTCTTGTTCTATAACTGTATGATAGAACTAGGAAATATCCTTGATAGATGTCCCTTGATTAATCAGTGCGTCAAGGACTGGAAGTGCATAATGCAAAAGTGAATATCAATCAGTTGGCGATGTCATTCTTAATCGAAGTACCCAAAATGCTATGGATCGTCTGCAGTTTAAATAATAACGCTCACAAAGATTTTAAATATGTAAATAGCATATAAAGCTTTTTAAGAGATGTAGATAATTGGGGTAGGCAGTCATAGATACACTGCAGATCAAAATAAAATTGTTTTTATATTAATTGTTAAAGCCGACATTTCGACTTGCATTGCAAGCCTTCATCAGGGCTAGAAGAAAAGAAAACATGCAAAAAGGTATGACTAAATTGTAGGAAATATATGAAAAAACACACACCACAAAACATAAGTATGAGTGAAAAAAATAAATAAAATAAGTAAATGTTTAAGAGTGAAGACAGTAACATTAAGGCAATATCTAAAGGCCATAAAGACAATACATAAAGACTACCTGAGACTCAGGTTAAAATGAGAATAAATTAAAATGAGTGATAGTTACTTAAAAGCTAATCAGTAATTTCAACAATATGATTGGTAAACATAAAAAAATGTAGATACTAAGTTGTTGAGATAATGAGGACAAGTTAATGAGTTAATACTTAAAGGTCATGAAGATAATGCATACGGATTATTGAATTAACTTGAACTGAGAAGAAATAAAAAAATAAATAAAAAGATAGTTGATTAGTGAATTAAAAGTATAATTGGTAAACATAAAAAATGAGTAGATACAGAGTTAATATACAGAGTTTTTTATGTTTACCAATTATATTTTTGAAATTACTCATTAGCTTTTAAGTAACTATCACTCATTTTACTTTATTTTCATTTTAACCTTAATTCAATAGTCTTTATTTATTGTCTTTATGGCCTTTAGATATTGCCTTTATGTTACTATCCTTACTCTTATACATTTATCTATTTATTATTCTATTTTTATTTTTTTTTTCTACATCTATTTACATCTCTTATACTTCACAGTCAACTATACCTTATGAATAAAAATAAAGCTTTTACTTTAGAAAAATAAAAAAAGTCGTTCTTTCCATTTATACCAAGCATGATAGGATTGCTGTTGTCTTTTGTTTTATTGATTTTTCCAAGAAATCAGAATACAAATAAAACTTAAAACTTTATCAATCATAGCAGCCATTTTCCTTATTTGACTAGTCTACCTGAAGGATTTTCTGTTTTTTGTAACTTCCTGGAACCAAAGAAAACTTAGTTGTTTTTCTCGATTGGTTTCCAGTTATTCAAATATTTGTTTTTTTATTCATTTGTTTTTCTAAAATTCAAGTTGAGTACAAAGTTGTATACAACGACTGTTAAACACTGTGATCTAAACACCTATTTTGGTCTGAATATTGTTAGGTATTCATTAACGAGGGTCGCTTATCTGGAAGCATTTATCAAACCTCTCCTCACAGGCTGGCAGGTTCATTAATTTTTTGTCAAAATAAAATTTCGCTAGTGATGTGGACCGGTTTAGCTTCAGCATAAAGGTTTTAAACTTATGAGGGCCTAAGGTCATGATGAAAAACTTTGTAATAGTTATTATTCCTGTTTCGCAGAGAATTAGTCAAATTAGAGCTTTGTTAAAATGATGTGCTAACGTTAAAGCGGTAACAGAACGGTTTTTTTTTTTTTTGGTTTTTTTTAATCCACTTTAAAATGTTATTTATTTTTGTGAAATGGCAAATGGATATATTCGAGTGAAAACCAGCAGTCACCTTGTGAGAATATTACTAACAAGTAATTTGAAATAATATATACATATATAAGATTTTGGTAGGTAATGATATACTTGAAGGAATAGTTCGTGGATGCTAGTGTTTAGTAGTGGTGGTTCAGAAATACTGGACCTGTTACCTTGTAACAGGTATGGGCTGACTGAACGGCGCACAGTGGGCAAAAAATCCATTTCGGCGGCCAAAATTATTTTATTGCAGAAATATGTTTTAAATGACGTCCGATATACGGGAAAAATATTTAAAAAATTTTCATGAAAGTGGAAGAGTTCATAATAAATTACTGAATTGTCGACCTAAAATGCAAGGAGTACGGTTAAATGAAATGGCTGTAAACCCTCAATTGTTGATGACATTTCTTTAATATAACATGATACAAATGAGCTGTTTCTATATATTAACACAGCAAAATCATGTACGATCGATTATTTCAAAATTAAGTGCATTTTTGAAGACTTATTAAAAATAAGTCTTCAAAAACTAAAAGTAAAATTTTTGGAAAAATAGCCAGCATTTAAAAGGACGATGGAGTACGATGTCGAAACTTATATCACGTCGATGTCCATTATTTTGTGTTAATGAAATCCCAAAAATTATATCCGTTTCGATCCGTGCCTCATTATTACCCCCCTCCAAATCGCAACCGTTCCTTTTTGTAAATTATTACTTCACACTTTTTTAGATCTGGTGGTGGTTTTTCAGGTACATAGGTACATTGTTATCATTGAATGTACTTCTGTACATCTTGACAAACATAATCAGGATACATACACAGGAGTATACATCATTTTCTGAATTTACATCATGTATTGAAAAACCTCCAAAACAACAAGTTTATTAAATAAATTATAAAAAATAAATTACTCTCTATGTTTATGCCCCTTAGGTATTTACATTTATCTGTAGGTATTATAAATCCCGTCAAGACATGGAGTAGTTGTTATTTACATTTAGGCAGTTATTTTGTTGCTCTTGTTGGATTTCATTTGTTTACTACATATGCTATTACTTTTCTGCTACTGTCAATCAATTCGGTGTTATCTAACAGTGCTAGCATTTAAAAGTTCTTTTTATAATGTGGAGTTAAAGAAAATTGAGTGATTGTTTCTTCGATGATACTAAAACTCAGTTGGGATTAGAACCTGAAAAACTTTCAATAAATCTTAAAGGTATTCTCGGTTAGTTAAAATCCAGGTATGTATCCAGCAATTATAATGAAGTGTGTTTCGTTAAAAAAACATTCGGATTGGCTAGAAACCACTTTTTATTTGACAACGAACGATGATGATTTACCAGCAGGTCCGTCTACTTCCAGTCAAAGTGACCTAGGCGATCGCAGTCGCGGATGTTCAACAAAAGCTTATAGTGAATGTTCTGAAAGAACGAAACGTCGAAAAAGAAGTGTCGTTAGGGCCAATATATCTTCATTAGAAATGAGCCTCTCTGAAATGTTGACATTTAATTTAAAGCAAAATCACGAAATAAAGAGAGGTGAAATTATCGATGCAGCATTGAAAGCTACTAAAGACGAAATGGATGGCATTTATAACTTGATGTTCAATAAAACTCAAGCTCCTGAACTAAAATCAATATTATTCACCTATTATACCGAAATAGTTTATTTTACATTATTTTAAACAAAACCTACCATCAAAACAGAAGTCATTGATCATTAAGGTAGTAGGGTATTTGTTTTTTTTTGTTTTCTTTGGAAGTATGTTAAGAAATCAAAAGTTTTTTTTAACTATTAGCTACTCCGCTTTAAATTTTTTAAATATTTTTTCCGTTAGTTGCACTTCATTTAGAACATATTTCGGCCGACGAAAAGATTTTTTTGCCTACAGCATGTTGTATATAAAATCATTTCGGCGACCGAATCAATTTATTGCCTATAACACGTTGTATATGTTTGTACATCATGACAAACATCATCAAGAGCATACATCGTTTTCTGAAATTACATCATGTACCTGAAAAATCACCACCAGATCTAAAAAAATTATGAAGTAATAATTTACAAAAAGGAACGGTTGCGATTTGGAGGGGGGTAATAATGAGGCACGGATCGAAACGGATATGATTTTGGGGATTTCATTAGCACAAAATAATGGATATCGACGTGATATAAGTTTCGACATCGTACTCTATCGTCCTTTTAAATGCTGGCTATTTTTCCAAAAATTTTACTTTTAGTTTTTGAAGACTTATTTCTAATAAGTCTTCAAAAATGCGCTTAATTTTGAAATAATCGATCGTACATGATTTTGCTGTGTTAATATATAGAAACAGCCCATTTGTATGATATTATATTAAAGAAATATCACCAACAATTGAGGGTTTACAGCCATTTCATTTAACCGTACTCCTTGCATTTTAGGTCTACAATTCAGTAATTTATTATGAACTCTTCCACTTTCATGAAAATTTTTTAAATATTTTTTCCGTATATCGGACGTCATTTAAAACATATTTCTGCAATAAAATAATTTTGGCCGCCAAAATGGATTTTTTGCCCACTGTGCGGCGTACCTGTTATCGGTGTTCAGAAGTAAGAGGTACGAGATACTTGCATATTTACTTCAGTACTAGTTATAACTTTCATACCTATTACCTTCATACTGAGCACTACCGTAGACTAGTATTTTTAACTTGTCATCTCTACCTGTTACTAGATACTCGTTTACCTAAACCAGTATTTTTACTTCCACTCTCGTAAGAGTATTTTCTGGTAAAATGTTAGCCGGTCTTCATTGTATTAGGCTCTCTTAATTTTTTTTAAATTTTATAATTGTTAATTTTAATAATAATTAAAATACACTGATATATGAAATCTGTCCTTAAGCAATTATATTATTTTTGCTAGTCATAAATAAAAAAAAAAAAATGTATGCTGTTATAAAAAATCTAATATCTTAAATAATAATTTGCCAATTATTTATTATCTTGTTGATAATTCATTAATGTTTTTAATTTAGGTTTTATTATCTGTAATCCGCCTAAACAAAATTTGATCTTCATTTAACTACCAGTATTTTGTGAATTAAATGGTTAAGCATAATAAAAAACGTTTTATAAAAAGGTAGTTGAAAATGTAAACTTATTTATTAGAGCCGATATTGAATAGGTATGCGAGTAACAGAAATGCGAGTAATAGGTATGCTAAAATATCAGTATAACCCGGATTACGAGTGTGGAGAGACGCTGACCTTGAGACAAGTAGCGAGTATTTTGTAACAGGTATTTGTAACAGATATTTTTTGGACCTATATCGGTCGTACCTGTTACTGAAAAATATTGGTTAAGACCATCCCTACTGTTTATTGATTTGTTTGTACCCTCTCTGTTTGAATTTGAGTGGTCGAGTATAGGTATAGGATATTTTAGGAACGATTTTATTAATGTGGTTTCCTTCTTGTTGGTCAGCAATGTCCGGTTCGTCTATCCTTTTACGTTAGAAATTGAGGAAAGAATTATATTAAAGATAAATTTATTGGACCTGAAGAAGTTTTTTAATTTTGGCCAAAGCGTCAGCACATAGTTAAAAGATCATTTATGCGGTGTATTTGTATTTAGTGGCAGCACCCCAATCATTATCTTTTTGGCATTATTATAATTATTATATGATCAATGTTTCGTTGAAATACATATACATACCACAAATTCCCGATAAACAGCTGTTATAGTGAGTGGTATGTTTATATTTTTTTATTTGTTTGTTTACTTATATATAAGAACGAGTATCAACTAGTAGCAGACATCCTTGAAAACCTACATTTTTTTCTGTGACAGTACTGTCTATAGTTTTGTTTTTCAATGTTTAATAAAAGAGCTTTTTTTTTATCTTTAAAATACGAAATATAATCAGAAATTGAATTTTTTAAAGAAATTTTGATACAAACTGCAAATACCCCTCCATAATTAAAAAGCAATGTTAGGACTTACAGAATTTTTTTATCTATGGTATAAACATAAATAAATCGTGTATAAATGTAAATAAGCATATTCTGCTTCAGCATGTCCTCAGCCATTTGAAATTTTAACTTAGCTCTACTACTTTGTCATTTTAGGCTGAAAACGTGACAACGAAATAAAGAGCATAGAGGATTTTTCGAATGATTTTGGATTGTAAAGATTGGAGACGAAATGAATTGGATGGTTTAGTACAGCCCTAAATCTTAACTCTGGATGTTCAAATAGGTCTGATTACAGTCATGTAAATGAGTCCCTTGTAATTAATCGGAAATGTTGAAGAAGTCGAAAATGACGGACAGTTTCTTGTAGTTTTATCCTGTTATTTTGAAAAAGAGATTCATTCAGGCTGCGCCACAAAATAATTTTTCACTTCGGAAATAATCTAATTGGTTTTAAAAAACATTGTGGAAAGGAAAATATTTTTCCTACAATCCATAAATATTATATATTTTTTTAAATTATTGAAATCGAATTATTATATTTTAAAATAACTTTAAATAAATCATTTTATTTAAAAGGATTGTATTTCGCGAATACATCGCAGGAAGATTGCTTCCATATCATTCCTATTTCTCGCCTTTAGGATGAATAAAGAAACAGCACGTAATCGAAACCTGTTCCGCACCACCCGCTAAATAGGAAATAAATTACGTTTGCCATTAAGGACCTTGTTTATGCACTAGTCGGGATGACCATTATAAATGTTATCAATGAATGCAATCTCCTGGGTTGGACCGGTTCTGCGGGTGTGCCAAAGCATGGTCGGCTTAAGTCTTTTTGTTTCCTGCGGTGCCAGTTAAACAAACCAACGAAAATACTATATAGCCACCATGAAATAAACTTTGAAAAACGTTGTTACGTAAATTACACGATTTTACGAATTTTTTTAAAAAAGGGGAAGAAGACAACATCAAAAATGTAATTTTAATGTCAGCCAGTGTATTTCAGGAAATACCTTCTGTTACTATTTGTGAAATTGTGCAAAAAATGGAAAAGAACGATTTAGAGAATGAAGTGATTGAAAATCAGACTAAATGAATATGAAGTTTTCGGACATGTGGGAATGGATACAAAATCACTATTTGTATTCTTCACAGAAAGACTCGAAAATGAATTTATGATAGATGAGGAAATTATCGGTATTGCAAAAAAATATTATGAATGCAGAGACGATGGAAGGAGATAAAAACAGATGCAGTGGACTCTCAAAAAATAACTCACGAAGAAGCAAAGAAAGCAGCCGAAATCAAACAGCGCTCGCTAGATCGAGCAGCAAGATCCAACGACTATGGGCTTGATCAACATGAAACAATTGAGATATCTTTAAAGATGAAAAACAGAAAAATTAGCGATTTATCTAACACGAAAGGGATTGAGTAGATTTGTATTCGAATGCAGTAAAAACTTGTTATGTTTGATTGTCTCATTCTTTTCGAAGAAAAGCGCAATAAACATTCCGACAGCACAACAGTGAAAGGGACTGCTTTTTATAGAACTGCTAGAGGATGTTTATGACAAGATGTCTCAGGTGGCTTCTTTTATTATTATTTTTTTTTTTTTTAGTTAAGTGTTTCCGATTTGATCTGATCACGACATGTATGAGTGTTTACACCAAGGACTAACAAAAAACGGACGTTCTCAGGCATCTTTGTTGTGATACACAATAGAATTTGAGATCGAATGGTAATAGCATGATTACAATTTTACAAATGTATAACATTTTTTGATATATTATTAACATATAAATAATAATATTTAAATTTGTATACATGTAAAACTTTGTATAATTATTCTTATTACTGAAATTTATATGACATCTAATGATTATGAAGCTATGAAGTCCAATTAGTGCAGCTTACAATACCAAGCAATTCACTTAAAGTCAATCATATGTCATAAGGTAGTAAGAATGTGAAATGAACAATGAATAAAAATAAAAGTAAGAATAATAATAGAAAACGGATAAAAACACAAAGAAGTCTTATATACATTATAGAAGTTCGAAGAATTGTAAACTTATTATAAATTATAGTTTATTATTACAAATTAATTATTAACTTTCGAAGTTAGTATCAATCTTTGATTGTCTGTCGAATATTTTTTATGGACGTCAGGATTTATGGATTCCAGAGACGTATCGAGTAGATTTTGTGATCAATCGAGGTATTTTGACTAGAAAAGCTGTCGTTTTTCGAGTGGAATATTATTTCCTGTTGCCTAAGGCGATAAATAATGGTGTTTTAAGTCTGTGGAGTTTCCAACAGCAATCGGTTTTGTTGCTTGGATAGACACTAATTTGTAGCGCGTTTTTCTATCTAATATTCAAATTCGCATATTAGTATTTTTACAAGAAAATAGAATCAATGATGGTTAGTACAATAATCGTATATTACTAACATAGATATTTATCTTGGTTTCGACCAAGATCCATATAGTTCACTATCATTGAGTTCTCTCTTATGTTGGAGTCTGTGTTACTTAAGTTTCACGAAACTTCTTAAAAGAAACGAAATCATAAAACTTGATACTTCAAGTATAACCTTTTATGTTTGTACTTGGTTAAAAGAATCAGATAAAATGAATATTATAGATAAAAGTGTTTTAAAAATATGTCTTTATTAAAATGTTTCATTTCATCAGAGAGAGAGATTTAAACTAAAGTTATACAGGTTTCTCAACGTTAGGAAAGGCAGGAAAAAGATGGAGACCTTGATATTTTTCATTATAAAAATATAAGATAAAATCAAAATTTTAACAAAAACTAAAAAAAAAACAAAGGAAATAGATAACTATACTGGAAATCATACTAAAAGAAATACAAACCCTTGGTATCGGAAATTAAAATGAACCTGCTTGCTTTTTTTGTCTGCGTCAGAAAAAAAAGTCGAAAAAAATATAAGCATATATAATTTGTCCTTGAACGTTTCCGCTAGGTCTGAACCAGACTGGAACACGTGGATTGAATTAAATTAAGTTATCAGTATTATATCACTACATCTGCAGAGCTTAATTTTAATGACTTACATTATAATAAAATAAATAGTAAAATAACTAAAATTGATTAATGAATGAACAATTAAAAAATACTCATAAAAGTTTTATATAGTAATACATATTTATTTAATCCAATCATTTTGATAAGAACTGAAGAGGTTACAACAAAATTTAAATTCTGCTGTTGGGCTACGCTTTTGTTTATTATGCTGTTTCGCCAAAATCAAACCTTTAACAGCCAGTTGGTTTTTGATAAGTAAACGAACAAGGCTTATTAAAAAATAATGGAGTGATTAGTTACTTAAACTTTAAATTTTCTGATTACAAAGAAATTTCATCAAATAACCTTTACTTTTCGTCATAAACATTCCAATTATACCAGTTGAACAGATCCGCTACCTAATACTACAACTGAACAAACATTAATTTGTAATTCATATTCAAAACTAAAACGACAAGAAACTGCTTGTCGACTTCTTCAATAGACAAACGTTTAAAGCTTTCGAATAATTACAAAAGACTCACTTACATGACAGCAATCAGACCTATTTGGACATTCGGAGTTAACCTTTGGGGCTCCGCTAAACCACCCCATTCATCTCGCATACAATCGTCCTTCGAAAAATCCTCAATGCTCCTTACTATTTCGCCAATAAACTTATCTAGAAAGATCTTAATATTTCATATGCGACTGATTAAGCCCAAACCAGAAACCTATCTTTTCATAGTACGCTCCATAACCACTCAAATCCACTTATCTCTAACTTGCTTCTCACCCAATTCCCAATTACCCTCCATGTCATCTGGAAAGAAGAACCTAGAGACTAATAATACTAATAAGTAGTTCTTTTTGAGTATCAATAAATTGTCAACACATTTACTTGATGTACATATTTTGTACAGTAAATACCAGTATATTAGTTGATGGTATATCAGTTGGCTTGATATAAAAAATGTGTAAAAGGTAACATATCAATCATCAGGAAAAACGATATCCAGCTGTAATGCTTTCTTGTCAATCATTTACTTAACAAAATTTAAGAAAGTAGATCTCTCTTCCACCTTCATTCCAGTCTCCTTTTTGCATTTTTACTCATATATGTGGTGACCATAGCTTCTATAAGTTTTCTTCGGTAATTTTGATGTAACCGTTTGTGGTGAGTCAGTTTGTATTCGCTGACTGTTTGGTATACGTAAGTCAGTTTGAAAGTTGTGTTGGCAACATAGCAAGGAGATCGTGTGATTAGTCGAAGGGTTTTTGCTTGAACAGTCTGCAGTCTTTGTTATGTCCTTTTTTTTGCACTACCAAAAATCTGAGAAGCTTAAGTCGAAACGGGTTTTAGTAAATATGTATAAGTAGCCAGTTTGTAAGTTTTAACTTGGATTGTAATCTGTTTAGTGGGTAGAGAAGTTTAAGTTTTTGGTTTAAGGTTAGGCGACATCCTATTTAATATGCGTAAAATAACCTAAGAAAATGGATGCTTAAATAGATTGCTTAGTCTAATGCACGATGATCTAATAAAATTATTTACTCTCCTTAAGTCCAAGTTATAATATTTTTTCTGTTTTATCTTTAAATATTATATACAAATTGTTATAACATCTAATATATATGTGTGTGTAACCACACACTAACATATTGTTCAGGTGAATAAATGTCCTTGACGCTTTTCATTTTTGAAATCCTCAACAAGCTCTGTAGTTCTTTATGATCCGGTCCTATAAGATATAAGATAACAAGACAGTAACATCCTCCGACGAACAAGTCCGACTATGGCCGTCCTTGGGAAAGGACAATAAACTTACCCAGCTCTTCTGTGCAATCACACCGAAAACTGGAATAGTTATTTTATCAGCAAACAAAAGCACGGTGATTCTAGTATTATGTCTTCAAGGTATCTTGTCAAGTGTTCAACGGAACAGATCAGCTTTTAAGAACGATCATTGATCAGAGACCAAACTTCATAAATTCGTATTTATTTTTGATGTAAGGAAATTATCTGTAAACACGTAGCCGTATAATGGCCATTTTTAATTTCACCTTACAGGAATATAGATAAATATCTGATTCAGAAAAAAAATAGAAGGCACCGTTATTCGTAAACGAGTGGGCAGAAATATCTTGTGCTCTCCGAAAATTTATAAAAAGTAAAACGAAGATCTAAAACATTATTTATTGATCGAAATACTCTTCATTACTCTGAACACATTTCTACCAACGATTTAATAACTGTATGCCATGTGAATAGAAGTTTGAGTGCCTGGTTTTAACTAATTCTAAAAAAACATTTTCTATCGAATTTTGATTATGATTTTTTTATTTTTTAAAAAGTGGTCCAACAAAATAGTCGTCCGTTGGTAAGAGGCTATACCTACAAACAAGCTTTGTGAGGTTATATATATATATATATATATATATATATATATATATATATATATATATATATATATTTATATATACATGTGAAGAAGAGGTTCTGGTTTGCATTCAGGAATAATAAAATAGACCTTCAAGTTCAGAAAACTTAGTATGGAGTGCCGACGTTACAATCTGCCTTTTAGGTCTTCTTCAGGGCTAAAAATAACAAACCAAATGATAATAAAAATTAACAAATAAACTAAATTATATTACAAATGAATACCTAAAGATATAATTCCATGATTAGGTATGAAATAGTATAAAGATTTAGGAGATGTAGATAGTTGGGGTAGGCAGTAATAGATACTCAGCAGATCAAAATAAAATAGTTTTTATTTTAATATTTAAAATAGAAACTATTTTATTTTGATCAGCTGAGTATCTATGACTGCCTACCCCAATTATCTACATCTCCTATACTTCACAGTCAACTATACCTTGTGAGTATAAAGATTTAGCTCAATATGAAGTTTGAATTATTATAGAGTGATAAAAAAAAAAAAAGAAAAGCCTATTAAAGTTGTTTGTATAAATAGTGAAATTAGATTTGTAGGATGAAAATTAGGAGGGTAAGGAAAAGAACAATACATAAGAGATAAAAGAAGGAAAAAAACTGATTTTTTAAATATAGAAAGGTACAAAAAAGGTTTTTTAAATAAATGCAATAAAAATATGAGATAAGGTGAATGATGATTTAGAAAGGTAAGAGAGATAAATAAGTTTGGCATAATGATAATCAAAAGGAAGTTTGGGAAATATTATAAAATATGAGAACCTATGATAAATCAACATATTGATGCCATGTTGAAAAGGAGACAAAAGCAATGACTACTTAAAAAATAAGATCTGAGGAAGAGATAAAAAAATTTGTATTATTCAGCTAGTTATAGATATTATATATTAATACTTATAACTGTAAACATTATATACAAGTAAATATGACGAAAATTATTACAATATTATGCCAATAACATGTAAAGAACTACTCACTAGTAGCACTTCAATAAACGTTCTACATTAGAAGGTCTCTCCACCACGTCGAAACTTCGGCACTCTGTATTAAGTTTTATAAATTTAGACCTATTTTGTTACTCATGATTTCACCCCAGACCACCTATTGAATAAAATTATATTTTTACTGTGTGCCTGTAATAAAAACCAGTATTTTTCGAAGCTGTGTATTTGTATTACTGGCCTTACCCTGACCATCTTCGACTTACAGTTGGAACTATTGTATATCTCCAATATATAACTCAAAGATTATAGATAAATAAATGCAACAAATTCCTTATAGCGACCGGTTGAAAAAAAATTACTGCTTTGTTATCCTTCGCAGGCTACCATGTAAAGAGAACTGACCGATTCCACTTAATAGTGCCTGATTGACACTTTATTTTTCCTGCTGTTAGTAATGACCTTCTAGGTCCTTATTCCTCAGCAATAGAACCATCCCGATGGTAGTCATTCTTCCCCGAGTCCTGTGGAATATCAATCGTAACAGTTGCGTAAGGAGTTCCGTATCAGCTTCAATTATCTATTACTTGCAGGTCGCCATTACGAACTCTACTATTTCCTATACCAAGACAGCTGGTTTCACAATGCGCGAAGGTTTTATTAATGTCTTGTATATCAGCCTTGTTTTCCTATTTGTAAGAAACTCGTATCCTTCACATTGTTGTACACTGAAAAAAATGCAGAAAAACTATCATTCAATACTTCCTTACATACGTACAATCCTCTTCTCAAAACCTTATCATTTAGTTTATTAGGGACTCGACGGCAGAGCAAGATGGGGTGAGGGTCGTGGGTTGGAATCCTACCTGGGCTGGTTAAAATTTATTTCGGGGTGGACTCAAGAAATGAATCTTGACCTTCCCCCTCTGGCTTGAACAGGTTGATAACCTGTAGGATAACCCACTCTTCGTACCCAAGTTGGAGTACATAAAGACGTTAAACCCCAATAAAAAAAGCAACAACGAAATAGTTTATTATGTTTGAATAGAATTTATCCAGGGCTTAAGAATCAAAACTTGCTATGTCTGGTATAGGCCTTACAATTTGTTAATTCCGCTTCAAAATAGCATTTAAAATACAACTTTCAAATAAAATTCTGTTAAGTGCATATAGTTAACCCGGAAGAGTGTAAGAGGATGGATACTTAAATATTTTTAAAGATTTTGGAAAAAACTGCATCACTCGCTCCGAAGGTTTTTGATTGAAAAATAGTCATACAGCCGATAATAAGACCACCTCAGCAATGAAACTTCAAATTAGCTGCGTCAAAACGATTTATCATTAAAAAAAGTGATAATGGTCATGGAATTCGAATAAGGGGATAAACAAATTATACACATGACACCGGGATGGAAAACGTTAAGCTGATGTCATATTATCTGACAAATCTATTGCAGCGATCTAATACATAAACCTGTTAAAAATCTGGGACGTAGATTCATTAATAAAAAAACATGATTGGGCTTCAAATCCCAAATTTGAGTACTATTTGGTGACCTTACAAAATGGTTATGATAAAAAAGAAGCAAATATAACTCATTCGGACAATAAAGATGTAAATATGGAACACTTTTTGTGAAATTTAAATTTTCACGTTTTTTTTACCTCCTGAAAAATTAAAAAAAAAAAAAAAAAAAAAAAAATGGACTATCAGGTTTTGACTCTAAAGGCCGCAGATATTATGTCTGGACCGAATCAAAAAAATGGGACACTGATCTCAAGGCGAATCTTAATATATATTTAAGATGCTTTTATCATTGGAGCATTGGAGCATTGGAGATTTTATGTTGTAATATTTGATACGCTCTCTAGATAAGAGTGCAATTGAATGAGGAGATTGAGTTTGTAAGTATAGTTCAACAGAGGTTAGTGGAGAATTTACAAATGATACTGCAGGGAGTTGTAGGGCAATGATGAAGTGCATAGGATATATCGTCGAAACTATGTAAAACTAACGAATATAAAAAATAGCTTATTTTTTTAATTTTTTTATTTCGTTCGTTCGCCGATGTATTCTACAAGTCCTTGTGGCAAAATTTCGAATCTGATCTGCAATTTGGAGACCAAAATTAGTACCACAAGGTAGGCCTTGTATAATTTAGCGGTAAACGAATTTGTTTTGTTTTTTTACATTCGTCAGTTTTACATAGTTGCGACGATATGAAGAGATTTATTTTGTCTCCTTCAAAAACTACTTGTGTAAGACTAAACGTAATATGATCTCCCCATTTACGAATAGATCTAACGTTTAGTAATACTAATTACTATTTCAGTTACTCGTTCAATATCCAGCCTAACACTTTCTACTTTATTATATAAACTGTAGCGCGCCATACCCCTTGAAAAAATACCCTGTTGTGTAGTTGACTAAATGTTGTATATAAATGTTAATATATTGTATATTTATTTTATTTTAGAAATATTTTAGCTAGTGAAAAATCATTTGATTTGTTTGTTTATTTCGTTTAACGTCACTTTATGCTGCTATGGCTAATCGGACGATGCTACGGTGGGAGTCCTAAATTTTGCCTATCCAGGTATAATTAGCATAGGGATCTTTAACGAGTACCTGATATCGCAAAGGCTCGGGACTCCCATTTTACGTCCCTTCCGAAGGACGGCATAGCTAAGGATTTTTTACTCCCTTTAAAAAATCCTAAGGTCATCTGCCGGGTTGCGAACCCGCGATCTTGGGTTTAGTAGGCTGCTATGCTAACCACTACACCACAGGTGACCCCATAAAAAATCATTTGATTATTCATACTAATAACGGTACTAGGAATTCAATTCTCATGCCGATACCTCGTTTAATGTAGAAAATAAAATAAAATGTACCAATACAACCCCTGAAGGGTGTAGGGTTTAATCCTTATGTGAGGATGTACTGTTACATGGCCAGCGGTTGTGAAAGGAGGATATATGGCCGAAATCACGCTGAACCGCTAGGCTTTGTCCCCAATTAAGGGTGCCCACTTTATAGAGGATCCCGACCTCGAAGACGAGCTAAGGCCGATAAAAAATTAAATTAAAAAAAATATATATTGAAATTTACAACTGTACAAAATATACAAATCAAGTAAATGTATTGACAGCGATTACATGTATTGTTTAGTAATATTATAACATGTCAAAATTTGAAAAGAACTACTCATCAGTAGCACTTCATTAAAAATTCTACACTAGAAGGTTTCTAGGCCATCTTCGTTTCAGACGCCTCGGAGGATTATCAGGAATGGAGTGGGAAGCAAGTGAGAAACTAACGGATTTGAGTCGCTATGGAGCTGACTATGAAAGGATAGGTATCTGGTTTGGGCTAAATTAGCAACATATGGAGCATTTAGTTCTTTATGGATAAGTGTATTGGTGGCAAAGCAAGGAGCATTGATGATTTTCGAAGGATTTTGGATTTTAAGGATTCAATACGAGAAGAATTGGATGGTTTAGTGGAGCCCTAAAGCTCAACTCCGTACGTCCAAATAGGTCTAATAGGTCATGTAAATATGTCTTTTGTAATTAATTGGGAGCTTTAAACGTTTGTCTGGTAAATGTTGAAGTAGTTTGTAACGGAGGGCAGTTTCTTGTCGTTTTAGTCTTTAAAATTAAAAATAAATTAAAACAAAATAATGCATGTAAGAGTTAAAAATCAAAAAGAATGGATTAAAGGAAACATGAGAATGAAAGAATCAATGTACAAGTATATATATTTAAAGCTTTTCATTCAACACAATAGACGGGGAAATGCTCAGAATTTTTAATGATGAAAAAATCAATCTTCTAATAAAAAAAGGAATGTACTAAATAAGAAGTGTCAAATAAGTGGTTCCATAGTCGAGAGCTTTAGGTTTTAATTAATTTCTTTGCGGGCCCATGTAATGAATCTTGACTTTTCCTTTCTGGCTGATAACCTGTAGAATCTGTCCTAGTTGGAATACATACATATTGACGTTAAGACCCAACAAGCAAACAGAATCGTCAAATTCAGATTAACACCTTGCCTTCCTAACTTTACTTGCTTTACTCATTTTTTTTTAAACCTATGGAATTGCAATTTCTTTGTTTTCCAACTGAAAACGCACAACTTTAAAAAATTGATATTTTATTTAAATTTACAATGCTTGATCTTTGAAGAGAATAGTTTGAAATTCTGTACTAAGAAGTATGGATATTTTTTTTGTTTATTTATTTATTTTTATTGTTATGGAGGAGAATAGATTTATAATAATAACACAGCTAGTGATGAGAGCCAGGAATGTTACCAGTGAGAGGGAACTTATAAATGGGAATGTTGCCGGGAATATTTCTCTGGCCCGGGAAGATTCCCAAAAATTGGGAATTTAAGAAAATTTTTAGATTTTGAAAGTTTTAACAATTAAAGAACCTTCAAACTAGGTTAACTAAGTAAATTCATTCATTTAAATCCAAGAATTATCATTCCATGCATTGATTTCCGGTATAAACAATATTCTGGGAATTTTTAGAACTAAACTAAATGGATTTCGATTTTTAAACCATTATTAAAAACACAAACACTTAAAAACCACGCATGTTTTAACAAGCAATTCTTCCTTGAAACTAAAATTCAAATATCCTAGGTTTAAAATATTCAAAAACTACCTATTTTTATAGATTCTTTGTTTCTTTATGTTTTTTTAACTTTACAGTTGTAATTGTTAGGCCAATATTGCCACAATATAGAATACATTAAAGTTTTCATTAGCAAGAGAGGAATTAAAGATTAATATAATATTTACTCAATTCTTTGATCTTTAAAACATTTAAAACAAAAAAATGCATTTAATTCTAGCGAGGAGGTTAAGTCCAGATCCAAAAATATAAACCTATTGAGAATAAGGGACCTAGAAAAAAAATAAAAAAATTCATATTCTAGTTATTTTTATTCATTCAATAATAATACTTTCTAAACATATGCGAGTGCTTGTGCTTTATTTTATCGCACAATTACCAAATTGACCTATTAATTTAAGCAATTTAACTTTTAAAATTATAAATTCCCAGGAATGTTATTTAATTTTAGTTTTAGTTTTAAAAATATTTCAGTTTTTGAGTTTGATTTAACCATGTAATTACTGCTTTTACCTATTGATTTACAGTTCTTTGAGCTATCTTGCTAATTAATCATAAATTCTCGGGCTTTTATGAATTTTGGAAATATTCCTTTGATTTTAAATACCCGGGAATTTTACATCACTAAACACAGCTAAGTATTAAAAAACCACCTTTCATCCAAAAAACTGTGAAGTTATTCTATGTCCCCGTAAGTATCTTACAATCCATCATCAGCACTTTTAGATCATCGATTATCGGTATTGACACTTTCCTCAAGGATTAATTAATCGAAAATCGATTTGTGAAATCGACACATCCCTATTATATTATCAATGAAATATCGAATTTTCAAGAGCCATTCAAAGGATCAGGAAAAAAATAAAGGTTGAATTTGGGGTGTAAATTTTCTCTAAAACTAATAAAGATGTGAAAAAAGTTTATTGGATCATTATAGTAAGATATTTAATAAAATGTATTTTTTTTACTTTTTACGAGTACCCAATTGTTTTCGAGTTGTATAAGTACTTAAAACGAAAAAGTGGTTTAAAAACTGTAACCCCCACCCCCAGCATTATATTGGAAATTCCCTTGAATTTTTTCAGACTCATTATATCTCCGCTGTAATAAACTGTATGCATTTAATAGACTTTAAATTCTTAATTATAGCAATCAAGGCAGTTGGAAGTAGTTTAGTTACTGGAAAAAATAAGAATTTAATTTCCTTGAGATATCTCAGATGCTTAAGTGAAAAATATTAACACATAAAATAAGGTGAAAATAAAAAATAACTCAAGAAATGCGTTCATGAATGATAATCAGATAAGAGAGGAAACAGTGAGTCCTTGGGCTACTAATGAATCTAAAGGAAGGGGAAATCTAAGTAGACGTGGATGAGGTCAATAGAATTAGTTTCTGTATTAGGTGGATCTCTGCTGGAAATAGCAACCTATGTTTTTAGGTTCCTTATGTATATTTATGAGACTTCCGTTAGCTGATGAATTCCAAATTCATTTTTATTATGTTTAGCAGTCTGGACAATAATAATAGAAAAATACATCACTGTATTTTAAATTATGATTTTAAGTCGTATTCAATCTTTTTATTTTGGTAAATTAGCATATTATAGCCCTGAATAACTAAGTAGCTTTGTTGATTAGTCCCAAGAGTACAGGATGACGACTTCTGCACTATCAAGATACCCCAACTATTCGCAGCCCTCTGTGACCTATGAGTCCCATTGAAACTTGTCTGTCTGATTATGATGACCATGATGCCTAGATGCACTGTCCGGGTCCAATGGGATCTATCTTCCGTATTCGTTTCCACGCGAGAAGTAAAACTGAGTGATGGGTTTGTCTAACTATTGTTTAACCTCACCACGAAGACAACCGACACCATATTTAAAATGTTGCCACAAATACTGAACTTTACAGCATCCAGATACCCTAACTGTTCGCAGCCCTCTGTGACCTATGAGTCCCACTGAAACTTGTCCGTCTGATTATGATGAACACGGTGACTAGATGCACTGTCCGAGTTCAATGGGACCTATCTACCGAATTTGTTTCCACGCGAGAAATTAAGCTGGGTGATGGGTTTGCTTATCTATTGTTTAACCTCGCCCTGCAGACAACGGACTCCATATTTAAAAAGTTTACACAAATACTGGTCTTCATTAATGATCTGATTTCTTAGTTCGTTTCTCTGAGTCTCTCAAATATGCATTTTTTAAAGCTGGATGTATTAGTAGAGGCCATAAGAATGAAGATAAACCAAGAGCAACTATGTACGAACACAGGACTGGATCAGAGATAGCCAACTGCCGGTAATTATGAACCCATATACATTAACGAATGTAGATCGCTTCACGTATCTTAGAACAGTTGTAAACTTTTTCAGAATGTGCCACAAGGTTAGCCAGCGTATAGTAAGGCTTAGTAAACAGCTTGGAAGCTCTACTATCTCTCACCGTAGGAAGTGTCTCCTCTACAAGACCTTTATCAGGCCTGTCCTCACATAGAAGTTGGAGAGCTGGGTCCTTTCTAGCGTAAAAGACACATATCTACTTATCTTTGAAAGAAAGATTCTTTGTCGCATTTTTTGACTGTTTAGGTAGTTGAGATATATTCTATGTGGTCTGTATGGGTTGTGAGTGGGTATGATGAGTTGCATCAAATGTGAAGAATTCTTTGGGTGACCGCATTACCAGAATGACAAAAGAAGAAATTTCCTGGAAACTGCTTGATGGAAAGAATAATTTCTAATCTTCTAAGAATAGACACTTACTATATTTACGAGGAATGACTAAAACCATTTGTGCATCTCAAGAATCACAAATACTCCTTTCAATAGGTGATTTAACTTGAGTAGTGAGATCAAAAAATGCCATTTAACCTCTTGTCTTGGTCATCAGCACTTAAAATCTGACAACTTAACTGAATGAAATGAATAATTATATTAAAATAAATTACAAGACAAACTAAAGAATTTGAAAAAGAATATCTCATATTAAAAACTGAATCACAAGGATTAAAAACAGTATTTCGCTGATTTCCCTGACTAAAGAAACTAATAAAATTATTTGAAATTACCATTAAAAAAACAAGAACACCAAATGAGGCATTTAGTATCAAAACCAGCTCAATCCATGAATTTGGAAAACAGAATTTTGTTGTTATTTGATAGTTCTTGGTTGATACTATCATGCTACAAAGCGATTTGGAACAAATCCATCTCAATCCACTCGAAAACCAATGTAAAAAAACGAGTCTTTTTTCAAACCCTGCTCAATCCAATCTTCAGCAAAGATATATGACATAAACAATTTTCAACCAAGCATCAGTGGAGATCAGGAGATCAGTGGGTGAAAATTGAATCTCTCAAATATTAAAAATATGTAGTGAGGAACCCCATTCAACAAGAAAATAATGCAGAGGAAGATTGTGTTGCCAGTGTGAACTCTGATGAAAATGCATTTAGCTAAACAAATTAATTTAACATCTTCAATTTTTTTTCCCTTCAGATTATAATAGTGACATTTTAATCCCCTGTTTAGAAAAAGTTAAAAGCTTAATTTTGTTCATTACCTACTATCTATCAGTAGTAATACACCAATATTTTTCTTGTAATTTCTTCAATTTATTTAGGTATTTTAAATTTATTTGTACATTCATGAACAATAAACAATCAACATTAATATGATAAATTGATTAATCAACTCAACTCTTTGATTTTATAGTTTAAAAATGGCAGAGAATTGAGAAAAACAAGATTGATTGAAATCTTTGTGGTAGAAAAAAAAAAAAAGAAAAGTTTAATCTAAATTATTTTTCTTTATAAATAAATAGACAGGATTGATAATTTATATAAAAATAATGATTCAGAATCATAAAACAAAGGTTGTCAAAACAAAAATAATTTTTTTCTGAAAAATTGAAACGGGCAGAGTGTGAAATGTTTTTTGTCTCTCTTGTAAAATTTATAAAAATAGATTGAGCTGGTTTTGATGATAAATGCATCAAATACTATAAATAAAGACACATACAATAAGTGGTATATAAGGCTAAGTTTCTACGGTCATAAGGTCAGGATGAACCAGAACAGAATAAATAGGAAGATCTTTGGGAAAATGTGGGGGTATAAAGGGGTTGGGTGGTACATCGGGGAGATGAAGAAAGAAACGGGGAAAATGGGGATTTCAAGTCAAGACTGTTTCGATAGGGATAGATATAGGGAAAACTAAGGGAAATAAAGGTCCTTGTGGGTACCATGGAGGTGAGGGGGAGGAGAGTATGGAGCGAGGAAGAAAGAAGAATTCAGTCTGAAAGAATGAAGGAGAGGTGGAAGGAGAAGAAGAGGGGGGGATGTGTTGGGAGAGTGGGGAGGAAATGATATTCACATGGTCTATAAGGCCGTTAAAAAAAAAAAAAAAGAAAAGAAAAAGTGGTATATTATTTACGAAGCATGAGGTTATTTTATTATTTTTTTTTTTTTTTAATATTTAAGACCAGATACATTGGTTTTTTTTTTCTAACTTGCTTCTAATCCTAAACTGTTGAAACAAACTTAAAATATGTAGAACGTCAAAGAAAGGAAAATAAAGTGTTCATTGCTTGAAAGTAATTAAAAAGAAAAATACTAATTTATTTTATTATAAAATATACAACTTATCCTTAAAATCAGATCAACACTACTCATACAAAATATCAGTTACTGAAACTTATAACTTTTATTTATTCAAAATGCTTCATTATATCACAATGAAATTATCACTTATTCTACTGATATGTAAAATTTTAATATTAAACTCCAGTCCATCATTGGAATTACAAATATTAATATCATCAACAAATAATTACTGCTATAAAAAATAATGTATTTGAATAAAATAGATAAATTAATATGCAAAAAGCAAAATTAAAAGAAAAGCACTGCTCTAAGAAATTATTTAAATTTATTTGATAGAATTAGAATTTTTACAAGAAAATAATACTTTATTAAAAATAGAAGCTTTAAGATTCTGGATTAAATATATATATATATATATATTGCAGATGATTTCTAACTTTCAATTCTTACAATAGAAATAATTCATTCACACTAACAGAAAATAGCAAAACATAGAGTTATATACAATAATTACTTATATTAATAAAACTATGTATAACAATTTAAAGCATTTAATTTAATTTTCATACACAAAATGTGAGTCTTATATTGACTTTAAACTTGTAATTGATTTCTTGGAATCCTTAATCTCAGACAAAGACTAAAATTCATAAATGAGAAAATACAAATGCTCCATTTTGTATTTCAAGAATGCCCAGAATATTTAAAGTAAGAACTTTCCAAGTGGAAAAGAGAAATATTCAAAGAAATTTAAAAACCAAAATCATATTGACTAATGACTAAGAAATGGAACAATACTTTTGTTATTAATTTATATGGGATTGTTCATGTATTGCTGTGCGTTATTGTTTCTCTATATTATCGAAACTGCTCTTTCCCTATTCATCTCAATAAAGTTTGAACCAGCTGGTATAAAACCTCATCTTCTCTCCTCACTGTCACATAACGTCATTTAATTTTATATTTTGATCAAATAATACTAAAAATTAAATGCTAAACAAGAAACATCACAACACCAGATTGGCGATTTTGAGTTTTAATATTTCTTTTGATTATAAATATTACATTAGATGCTGAATATAACTTAACTGACACAATATGTACATAACACTTAATAAATGAAGAGGCAGAGGGAAAACCGCAGCAGTCTACTTTTTCCTGATTTTAAACTGGTGGGACCATCTGATTTGTATAGGAAGTGTATTTTATTTTCATATATATCAGGAAAAAAAAGATAGTCCACATAAAATCAATAATTTAGAATTGGTTGAAATACAGTTAAACAGCTCTCCTGCTTAAGTCCTGAGCTTCCAATCCAAAGCCACCGGAGTATACTACTTTTTGCGAGAATCTAAAATTTCTGATGGCCGAAGAATATCCTTCAACACTCCTTCCCGAAAATTTAATTTTCATCCTTTTGAAAAATCATTTAAGGAGACTCTATTTCCGTTTAATCCTTTTCACATGTCACTAAAGGAAACTATTTCAAGATCTGCCAGGATCTAACGATTTTTGATGATTGAAGCATATTCCCCCATTTTTGTCGTTTTGAAAAATGATTAAATATTTTTGCTTTTTAAATGAAAACTCTTTCTTCCGGTTTAATCCTTTGGATTTTGGCTGTTTTAGTCAGTGTCTAACATATTTGTTGGGGGGTTGGAGATGGATTGGACCCTAGACACCCATACTTGTTAAACTTTTTTACTAAATTGGTGCTATATAGAACTAATTTTTGAAAATGGATCACTGCAAGTTAAACTTTAAATTTCATTTTTCTTGAAATCGACTAGGTTGAACTCACTTGTTCTTTCATCCTGGTCCTTCAAATATCAAGTTGGGAAAATTCAGTGACATATTCAGCTTTTTCTAATATTTTTTACTGTACACGATGAATTTATGAGTTTCAACTAATATTAATAATTTATCTTGAGAATTTTCAAATTATGTCTGTTTCTGGTCCAAACTTTCAACAATGTAATTTTGAGACCACATTAAATATTATCTACTTGAGATGATTTTTACAATGGATACTTCTTAGGGAACATAATATCATATGGCACAACGTTAGCCATACTCTGAAGAATTGACTTGGTCAGCGCGGCGAGACTCTTGCTTAGAGCAGGACGCAAATCTTTGAGGATGTCTCTCCAGTTTTCATTCAAGAATCTGTTCATGTTTCCACCTGTTAACAGAGAAGAAGAGTGATAGAACTTAAGTAGGACATATCAAGTACCGAAAAAAAAAAAAGAAAGATAAAAAAAATGAAACATCATTAACATTTTATCAACTAAATCTATATAATGATTATATCTCTTAGAATAATATTTTATTTGGATCAAAATGTATTACTAATTGAGATATCAAATCATCAAAAAATAGATGAGGTAATTTTTTTTAAAGATTTCCAAACATTAGTTTATATTGTGCCAAATAAACTGTGGAAAAAATGTATAAAGTATCAAAAATTGTTGCAGATCTGAATAACCTAACCAAACAATAAATATCAGAAAATTAGGTAAATAAAAAAAATTATCAATTTGCTAAAAAAATTGTATTAATATTTTATTAAATATCTATACTATTATATAAAAGGACAAGCCATATTTTGTTTGTGATGACTAACCGCAAAAACTATTGAACCGATTTCTACCAAATGTTGACCAAATCATCTTCATAGCTCAGGGAAGGTTTAGCAATAATAAAATTTAAAGATTTTCAATTATATTGCCATAAAACAGTGATAAATATCTGGTGCGCAGTAAAGTTTGATAAATGATTGGTAGGTGGCGAGCACCATTCGAGAGGTTACAATGTTGTACAGTGTTATATAGAGTTAAAAAATTTTAACAAAATTTTATTATTTTCAAATCAATTGTTATTAAACCTATAAATATGGAACATCAATGGATCCTAGTGCAGTTTAAAAATCAGGAAAAAAAAATCAATGGCTGCTGAATCAGAAGAGATTTGATAATTAATCAGCAAATAGGAGAGGACCTGAGACTCAGCTGTAAAAGAAATATTTGAAAAGAGGCAACTAAAATGGTTTGGCCACCTTTGCCGTATGGAGGAGGACTGGGACCCAAGATAGATCTTTGAAGCTTAGCTGAATAGAAGTTGTAGTCTAACATGGACAGACCACATCTCCAAGTAGCGACAGAAAAGAGGACATTGGCTATATGAAAGCATGGGCTAAGGACTAGAATGCATGGCTGGTTTGAACTAAGGCACCTCCATGCTGAAAGGGACAAGGAAGCAGAAAAAGGCATTAATAAATGAAAAAAAATAAATCCAAAATGTTTTAATTTTCATGGTCTAAGTATCTCATTACTTTAAAAAGTCCCTGAAGCATACTGGTTTCAGATCTGCCAGGATCTGACGATATTTTATGGCCGAAGAATAAATCCTTGGCCACTCTTTCCCGACAAATTAGTTTTCGTCCTTTTGAAAATTGATTAAATTGTTCTTATTTTTAAAAGGGCACTCTTTCTTCCTGTTTAATCCGTTTTCCATAATTATTAAAAATAAATAATCTGTAATTTATAAAAAAAATAACCTCCTTAAAATGCTAAAAAGCAGTAAGAAGAGAATATATAAAACTTCTTATAAGATTAAAAAAATCTATAAAACCCTTTAAAGGCCTATTACTTTGCTGCTTCTAATGATCTTAGAATATTTGAGAGAAAAATACTGGGCAAAATTCTCGATTCTTCTGCCTTGTCCAAGAGAATTAGAGAAAGGAGAATGGATAATTAGAACAAATAAAAAATTGTAAGAGGCATTTCCGGATGCAGATATTGTTCAATTTACAAAGGAAATGTGTATAGAGTGGTTGAGACACGGGATGAGAATGCTAGAAGGAAGAAAATTCAGATAAATAATTGTATTTAATTTAGTTATTTAATAATTACCAAGAAGCTTGTCTCCATTGAACAGGTTTTCCAATGACATACTCATGAAACCAACATCGAATGGGAATGTGCTGTTGTCAATTATAACATATTCCAGTCCATTGTCTCTCTTCTCATAAAACCAGTCATATTTGTACTCAAACTTCAGATCACCTGAAAGAATAAATAAGAATGAAATAAACTTATATTCTTTTTTGTTAGTATATTTATTTGATTTGACATCTTTGAATTCTCCAACTATAGCTAAAAGTGCAGAGTTATCCAAGAGATTAAGAACATATTTTAACCTGAGCCAGTAAGTCGAGATACATTCTGTTAATCTGCCATGAAATGAATGACATATCTTCCAGTCTGACCCACAATTTTTAATTTATTTATTTATAAGTAAATATTTTTTATTTTTCAATGTTTTATTTTTTTTTCTCTCATTTTTTTCTTTCATTAACATTAATGTTTATTTACTTTTCCGATTATACATATAGTGAAAAATATGAATCAAACAGAGAGAAGAACTAATGAACAATGTCTAATCACTTGGATTTTGTCTAATAGAACAATGTGGGCTTTAGCAAAAAGTAATTCATCCAAATAATTCACAATCGAAGAAATAATAAAATCTAAAACTCAGCTATCAAACAATAATAAATTGTTTAATTAATAAAATTTCATCTAAATTTATAAAATAAATTCCTTGAGGAACACCGGCAGATTAGATGAAGAGAGAAGATTAGGAAAAGTTATAATAAACTATTAAAGTATGTACTTAGTTATCTTTCATTGTAAATCTAATACCAAGGATCTAGAAAATTAAATCAGTGTCTAGAAGGTTTTCCCTAAGATAAACTTACCAATAAACCACTGAAAGTGTCATTGATATTTATTGACTATAAAAATAGGACATAATGATCTTTAAAATGATTGGTGGTATAATATTTAATATTTTAATTTACTATCATTACTTACGTAATTCCATATCCATGTCTCCACTGCCAAATATGGGAAGGAGAAGAACTTGACCAGAAACATTGTATTTACCGTTTATCCTCATCTTGTCAAGAGTAAGATACCACTCGCAGGTTCTCTTGTCCCAATCAACTCTAAAAAAACACATTTTAAAAATAAATTTCAAGATAATGAATATTTATATGAAATTTATGTATAAAATGAAATATAATGAATATTTATATGAAACATATGGAAGCAAGGTAGCTCAGTAGGTTGACTACTCTGCTCCTAGGCCCAAGTTCGAGTCATACTGAAGGCAGAATATATATATTCCTTCATTTCAGGAAACCCTCCTGGGGCACACACAGCCTCTAAAAAAGTGGGTACCCTTAACTGGGGTACTGGCTGTTGAGCGTGAATTCTGTCCAAATCTCCTCCTTTCACAACCGTTGGCCGAAGTACTGAACCCAAGACCTTTCAAGGGTTGTAGTGGTAACAATATTATTACTATTATTATTATTTTAAAAAAAATGAAATCTATGTATAAAATATGTAACAATAAAACTGACATTCTTAAAAAAAAAAAAAATAAATAAAATAAGAAGAACGAATAATTTCTGTATTGATGGTTGATATAATTTATAATATGGTTCTTTTTATTATTAATTAACTAACTAATAACTAAGAATTTGAAAAGGCTGCAAGAAAATTGCAACTCAACACTAATGATAAAACTTTATCTTCTAACTTCAGAAATCTGTCAAAAAAAAAAAAAAAAAAAAAAATAGAAGATAAAATGCAATTGGGAGCCCACACTTTTAAGAAATTAAAGCAATTTAAGTTCTTGGGAGTTCTGATTCAGGAAGAGTAGCTGCTGGTAACAGATGTTTTTCCACTCTTTGAACACAGTCAAAGTTGAGAGTTCCAACCATCAAAGCGAAGGCCATCATATATAAAACTTTTAATTAAGCCAGTTATGACATATGGTAGGGAGACCTGGGTAATTACAAAAGAGTTTGGAAAAATTTTAAGAATATAGGAAAGAAAAATGCTAAGGAGGATGTATGGTCTTATCTATGAGAAAGGGAACCTGAAAATTAGAAAAAATGCTGAACTTGAAGAAAGGTTCAAAGAACCAGATCTGATGTCTTTTAGGAAGAACCGGTTCAGATGGCTGGGACATGAGGAGTGGATGTCGGCAGATAGGATATCTTGGAAGCTCTGGGAAGGAAGACCTGGAGAAGAAAGAATAACCGGGGAAGGAATCTATTTAAGAATAAATTAGGCTTATTTTATTGAATGCTATATCTCAAAACTTACTTGGCTCTGAGGAATTTTGTATTTTGAAGACCATGGAGGAGACATTTCTTACAGCTGAGGGACAGTCCTACTTGCCTTGTGCCTTGTTGTACCTTAATCTCATCAACCAATAATGGGTCCAATTTGGGAATTCGGTATTTAGGATCACCTATTACATTTTAATTTATCTTAATGTTTGTTAGTTAAAATTAAAAAGATATTATAACTTACAATTAGTTATATTATACTTTCAACATACTTCAAATAAGAACTTATCTTTTGGTTCAAATGGGTTAAGTAAGAAATAAGCAAAGCTTTTTAACTCTGCAGAGTTAGGGAATGCATATCAGCAAATATCACACCTGTCATTGTCATGGCTTACTATAACTTGTTGAAATTTCAACTTTTGGGGAATTGTGTTGAAAGTTTTACTTTTTTTAGTTTTCCTGTTTTAATTATTGTTTTTCTTAGGTTGTTTTTTTCTGATCCAGTTGCAAATGATAGTTCTTTTTATTAATTTTTTAACACTTCATGGATTGTTAGCAAACTTATGTTTTGTTATACAAAAATATTTTGTTCAATTAATATTTTGGTTTACTATGGAAAAAAATTAACTAAAAATTGTTGAAGTGTGTATATGAGAAACACAATAGATAAGTTATTTAAAAAAATAACTTTTTAAATTTATTTTATACTTATACTTCCACTATAATATGAATAAGGAATTGGTAATTACCTTCAGCTACTTTTTTGATGGCAGGAGCACCCACTCGAACAACACACTCATTGATGTTTGGATCATTTCTGGAGCACCCCTTTCCAACATATGATGCTGAAACATAAATAACATACTGCTGTTAGTTTTAAAGAGCTATATATAATATAGTTAGAAAACACTAGTTTTCATTGTAGTTACACTTAAAAATAATTATTTTTATTGTCTTATTACGCTTTGGACTAACATGACACATAACTGTAATGAGTGAGAGACAGGAACCAGATGTAAAAAAAACAAAACCATGCCTATATAGAGAAGATTATTTTAATTTGATTACTTCATTTCTTTTACTTTATTTTATATCATTGTACATACTGTGTGAATGGTCTTTTTCAGCCATATTACTCATTGCCTTTGAGTGAGGCAGCTTGTAATTATTCAAAATAAAAGGTTTAAAAAAAGTAATAATAAAATAAATATAGAGAAGAAATAATTTTAGTTACCTTTAGTATATGTTTTTCTTTCTTTTTATTTATTTTATAAAGATTCTGTTTTATTTATATCTTTATAATTGTATTGAAAAGAAGTGGACTAGCTGACATACAATTACATTTAGTAAAATTCATTCAAATAGTTTAAAAAATGAAAAAAAAAACTTTTAATAAGAATTTGTAGGAAATTTAAATTATTATCCGGTTAGTCTTTTTATTGTTTCAGTTATTATTTTTAATACGTTATAATTCGTATAAAGCAACACAAAAAAAAATAAAAGTAATTGAATTTTCATAGATTTTTCCACTTCGAATAACCAAAAACTACCGAGTTAGTGTACTGTAACATTAACATTAACACTGTAACATTAATCTAGCGCCTAAATAATTGATTTGACAAAACAAATTACACCATATAACTTATAGGGTATTGAATTTAGTTTTGTTTTTGTAATAGGTTATTTTTCTTTCTTTGGCATTTTTTACATTTGGAAGAAAAAAGAAATTAAAAAATTAAAATTTTTTTGGGAACACTGCATGTAATAGACATGTTGAAATTTGAGTTTATCGCAGCAAAAAAATGAATATTAATTAAAAAAACTTCTACATATTTTTCCTGAATTCACTCATTATTTCCTAGTGACTGAACTAAGTTGGACACAATACTCTGCATTTCGGTTTATAGCTAACAATGTAGGTTATGGATATGGTACTAACTCAATTTAAATTTTGTTGAAAGATTTTTTTTTCATATTTGTTGAAAGATTTTTTTTTTTTTTTTTTTTTTCATATATTTTTCTTCCAATATAAATTATGATTACATTACATATATTTAAGTTGATTATTAGTATTGTATTTTATGTTGAGTCTGGTTAATTTTCTTGGTACAGCATGTAATTTTGTGAATTATAAAAACAAATTATATAAGAAATAAAGAAATTAAAAAAAAAACAAAAAAAAAGCTCAATTTATATAAAAATTGGATATGATGGATGCTCTTTACCTCAAGTCTACCGATTTAGTTACGCGTTAGTGAAGAAGAGTTATGATTATACGAACATAATCATAATAGTTAACATAATAGTTAAGTCTTTACTACAATTATAGTATATTAATAGTAATATTAGGTTATGTAAGACTGGCTGTAATATTTATTCCTGCTATACGTATATGTATCACATAACAAGCCAGCAGATTTATTTTACCTTGATTTAAAGTAGATAAACCATGGAAATACATAAAATATATATTAATTATCTAGAAACTTGAAGCTCACCTTGATCATTGGAAGCCTAGATTTAATCAAGGATATCGGGAGGAAATTACAGCAATTTAAAGTCCAGAGCTAGATATAGACGTAGATTATAGAGGCCGAGAAGTGTCATGATCACCCAATGAGTGACCTCCGGTTCAGGACGAAACTATAAATACTTCCGATTTGGATATCGATCCTTGGAACTAATGGAATCACGTTGTCTTAAAAAAAACGTGTTAACTGAGTGAATGTAATTTACAATCGTAAAAGAAAATTGGTTATAAATTAAATTACTTGGATTAATTTAATTGTGACAAATAACCTCTAGCACGACCATTATCCTTCTTGACTTCGTAGCATTATCTGAAGTGTTTTATATTATATCACTAAAATTAGTTTAAAAATAGCCAGAAAATAAAAGAGAGGTGGTACAAATTGAAATGAATAAAATATTTCTTGCACTTCTATTTTTTAAATTTATGAACAAGTATTTGGGTAGATATTTTTTTTATTTTAAATTGAAATGACATATGAAAAAACAAAAAAATGAAAATTTTAACTAACACCAAACAATTTAGAAAAAAACGATCTTAATGATTAAATATTAAAATAACGAATGGAGTGATATAATCAAATTAAACATAAACAATTTAATAGTAAAAATACTAAAATAAACTTTGATTGTAATAATTTATCATTTTAATTTAATTTATCACCACGGAACGGCCTTAGAGACCACGCGATTATCATTATTTTAACTTCTTTTCATACCCCTTCTCTCTTCCCACCTTATCCACATTCTTTCCGATTGCTCATTGTTTCCTTCCTCGGTCCACGCTATTCCTTATATTACACCTCTCTTTCCCACAAGGACCTTTTCATTTAAAGGACAATTTCATTTATTCTTTTCCTATAGTCATCCTTAAGGAAACAGTCTTGGTATGTTATTTCCAATCTCTCAGTTTCTTCCTTCATCTGTTTGATATACCCACCAGCACTCGTGTATCCTCTCATTTTATAGAAAATTTCTCTATTTAATCTCTTTGAGTGCATCCTCACCCATTAACCCATGGGGTTATATGCCCATTGTTGGACCTTAATCTTCTTATTCTTACGTCCGTTTCCAAATCATTTATTTATTTGCATATTTCCTTATTAGGTCTCAACCTTATAGCCTTCTTGTGTCTTTTTTGGGCCGTAAATATATATATATATATATATATATAAAATATTTTTTGTATAATAGGGTGTATGAAAAAAAAAAAAAAAAAAAAAAAAATGACCGCTTCTATGCAAAAAATTAATATATTTTTTCTTTCTTTATTTTTTTTTTTTATTATCTCGGCCATCTACGGTCAACGCTATTTCAACTGTATCTTCCTTTTGCCTGGGCTTTAACTTTTTCCCAGAATTCGCGCATTCGTTTCCCATGCTGTCTGTTCCTTTCTCGGTTTAGTCCACACATTGCCAGTTTTTAGCTTCGGCTTTGGTTAGAAATAATGGTGTTCTTGGAGTTTTTTTTTAATGTAATATAAAACTAATATTTAAAATATGATCCACATTAGGACGTTAAGCCCAAACAAACAAAATATGATCCATAATAGTGCTATATCATATCACTTTTATCAACCAGTTGCTTCATCCCTACAGGTACCACTGTTACCACTGGATGAACTGTTATTTTTACTGCATATAATGAAATTTGTTCCCATTCAGGAAATGGGATATCGATCGAAACAAATAAAAATCCGATGGAATAGGGATAAACTGTATGCAGAGTGTAAAAGAAGTTCGATACCATGCAGGCAGTTAAACTTTTCCTTGGCCTGACGGCAAGGTGACATTGTCTAGCTGGAACAGAAATCCATTGCGGTTGACCAAAGCTATAAATGCCGCGCATGTTCCAAGTACATTATAGAGGTCAGAGTTTATTGTGCGCAAATAATGAACAAGTTGCAAAAAAATACAATGTATTGATTTTTAGACGTGTCTCCACCAGAATTGGGCCACATTTAATCATTATTAAATATTTTACAACTGATTTCCTAGAATCAATCATATAATTTAATCATGATAAAATTTTCTAGTTGATTTTTCAGTCTACTTCATAAATTGATTAAAAAATCTACTGAAATATCCCACATGTCACTGATTTTGCACGAACTTTCCGTTAACAATAAATTATATACACATACAATTCCCCTTGTTTCTCAACTTGCTTCCCATTCCATTTCTGACAATCTGCCGAGATTTCTAAAAAAAAGATGGCCTCTGGACCTTCTTCTATTGTAGAACTTTTATTAGAGTGCTACCAATAGGTAGTTCCTCTGCCAGTCTTTGCCATGTTATTACGTTGCATTGTGATTACTGCATATTGACTGGATATATTTTTGTAATGCAGTAGTAAATTTTTATGAATAAATAAATTTAAAAAATATATATTTTGCTATGTATCAAACCTATAGGGTGATTTAACAAAAATAATATTCGCGTGATACGCAATAAGCTAACTCGTTCACAGCCCTTGGCAGAGAGACACTACTGGATCATACAACAAAGGACAGTTTCTCTACCTGCTTGTCTCTTACCTTGTAATATTAGGGGTAAATACGATATTTAAGTTTTTCTAAAGAAACTTCATTCAAGAAACTGGGAAGTCGGTGGTCCTGTACTTGGTCAAGGGGGGAGGAGCCTATACTTCAAAAAGGGTCGGAAAAATATTTTATTGGTCTGTCTTTCTTGCTTGGTTTGTTTCTTCGGAGCTCGTTCCTGGAGGGCTTGGGTCTGGCCTGGTCTCCCTGGTCGGCCAGCCCTTATCACAATGGATTAGACATAGTCATTTCCAGATGACACCTCACCGACGGCTTCCACTTCTGCCGATGATGACTTACCCACATCATAGCATCGCCCTCATATTTAAGATAAGTCTAGGTTAAGTTTGTTCTGTTACATTTAAGATACTAGATTCACTAATGATGCTTACTTCTAGTTGTAATTTTATATGTCGTCAACCCTTAATGGAATATATGTTGTTTTTAGTTTAACCGTCATTCATTTACCATTTGCATGTTACTCATCTAATTAATATATTTTGATTACTCTCCTTTATAATTAACACCTCTCCATTATATGGCCCCACGATCACTTTGTGGAGAAGAGATTACATTAATTTAATTAATTAAATATATAAAAATACTTATTTATAAATTATCAGGAAATTAAGTCCTGACTGGCATCCCTAAATTTAGATTAATGCATGATCCGGGCTCGACAGAGAACGGACATAGCAATTTATTGTAATTAGGCAATTGATTTGAGGCAACCTTAAAAAGAAGTTTGGTTCTGAAATCAGGTTGAAATTAAGAAATTAAAAAAAAACATACTTATTTGTTTCTAAACTTCTTTATTGTCACTTGAATTTCATAAAGTCATGAAAAATTAGAAATATGTAGTCATGATGCACGTATTAATTCTTAACAGTTTTTTCGGTCATATATCATACAGTTTATGGAGATCATATACCCACAAAGCATTAAAAATCATAGCTGCAAAAGATCGTTGTTGCAAAACGATCTCGTTCGAGTCCCGCTCAAGGACAACGTGTCTTGGGAAAGTTAATGGTAGGTCAGTAAACACCTAAGATTATAAACAAGTCCACTGCACCTGACAAGGCGAGTGGAATGAAGGGATACGATAATATACTAATCACATCTTTATTAAAAAGTTTGTTTATAAAAAGTTATTATCGAATATATATCAGAAAAATATAATGGTGTTAATGTTTTGATAATAGATTTTATTTCTTTATCAATACATATCTATTGTTAGAGAAAATATGAGCTACTTTATAAAATAACAGGCAAAACATTTTACCCAGTTGATTTTTTTCCAATTGTCTGCTTAAAATTTTATTTCTTATTAGATATTTACTTTGACCAGGACATATTTAGATTTTTAAAATATTAATTAAATAAATGACAGAATTATCTAAAAATATTACCAAACAATTTTAAGTTTTCGAAATTTTAAATTAATAACGTGTATTGGTCTGACACGTGACCGAAGAATGAGATGGGGTCCGCTTGTCAAGAAGAAAAAAAAAAACGCTCAACTAAATGCCAAGACTCTTATATTCACTTCTGTTCAAATGTTCAACATTAACAAAAAATGGACACACATATGTACTTACATACTGAAACCTATTAGAACATACCCTTCGCAGATATACGAAACAGCTAAAAATATACTTATTAACAAACTTCATTTCTTCCAGGGATAAATACTAAGTACTATCACGAAAGCACCGTGGTATGTCAGTAACATAATTCTACATACAGACCTTCGGATGCTAACAAATGAACAAATACGAGCATTCGATTCCATAAATAATTACATGGAAAAAAAATCAAGAAAGTAGGAGGTTGAATGGCTTTCAAGCCATGTATATTTTCTCCCATCAGATTCACTGACTGAATTATAATTGACAGGTGTGAATAAAGAAATACAGTAAAAAAAAAAAAAAAAAAAAAAATGTATATATCTTCCTCTTTTGTTCATTACTTCTTTTACTTGATAGGGTATAGGTTAAATGAGATTTTTAATAAATTCTTGAAGAATATGCTCTACCTAATACAAAACTGCAACAAATCATATTTAGTATGAAATTTCGTAACTTTCATTTTTTAAAAATATTTGCTTGCTTTTATTTTCTTAATCATTTTAATAATCCTGTCCTGGTTAAAGTATACAGGGATATTTTGATTTAAATTGATTTAAAACTTTTTCAGTTAGATTTTTTTTTTTTTTTTTAATCTTATATTATGTATCTTGATGATCATGCTGGCAATTAATATTTTTTCAATTTTAAGATTTTTATAAATCTCAGTCACTTAAATAAGGTTATTCGTCAATAATCGATGGTGTTAGACAAGTGAGCGAGCAGTACACCAGAAATATTCCTTTTAGCATAGCATTAAAAAAAAAAAAAGTACATATATCCTAGCTAAATGTAGGATTCATCTACTTTATTTTAATTTAATTATTGATATATACAAACGTATAGAATATACACATTTAGTGAATGCGGGAGAAAATTACTAAAATAACGTGAATATAATTTTAAGCTACTGCCCATTGGTAGCCCTTCAATTATTTTGGATTGTAAGGATCGGACACATTGTAAGGTCTAATGCTGAGCTGACAAGGCTCTACAAGAACTCAGTTATCGTAAGGGTAATTAAAGTAGGACGGTTTCGATGGTCGGGTCATATAATTAGAATGACCCAGGATCAGATTCCTAGGATGGTTCTGGACAAAAGGATTTATAGGACAAGAAGAGTTGGAAGACCTCGGCTCCGATGGAAACTGGACAGCAGCGGCTTCCAATAGTGAAGACTGGCGGATCAAGCTGCAGGAGGCCTTGACTTCGCAAGAGTTGTAGCGCCACGGATGATGACATAGGTCTAATTACAGTCAAGTAACGGAATCTTTTATAATTAATTGAAGCTTTGAACCTTTGACTTTTGTTGGAGTATTCCAAAGCAGCGAGCAGCTTCTTGCTTGTCTATTTTGTCCTGTATTTGGATTCAAAGTAAGACGTTTGTACAAATGGAATCGACAGTAGAATTTAAGCTTTGGAGAAAAGAGTCATAGATCCAATCAGCAGATGATGATATATACACCTAGATGCGCAGATATTTGGATGTTAATATGGGAAATAATTTCATTCGTAACCGCTTCTAAAACATTTTATTTTATTTTTATTGTTATATTCCCCTTTCTTTTAAAAGTTAGCGCACTGCACAGACGAAACGAAGCGGAGCGCATTGGAGTGGATACGTCGGCAAATAAGAAGCCCTACTTCGGTCCGATGTTAGTGGACTAATTGCATCTATGACTACCTACTCCACGATTTTAATTCTACTGTTAACTATATCCTTTCAAATAATTTTTTTTTTTAACCCATGCCAGAAGGCGGTTATTTTAAGCAGTAGTGTACGCTAGTCTATAGTTATACAGGTTTTTCCGTGGCAAAAACAAAAAAATAAAATGAGTAAAAAAGAATCAGGTTTAATTTTTTTTCCTTTTTCAACCAGATGGATTTGAAAGTTCTTGAAGTTAATATAAAAACCGCATTAGACTTTATTTAAATACATTTATTTTTCACAAATAAATTAAACTTTAGTTCGTGGATAAAGAAACTTATAACCTACGAAACGTATTTCTAGTATCGCGCACTATCTAGAATAGGTCTCTAACCTGTTGGATAAACAATCCTTCCTAGCCAGGCATGATACCAACAGTATGTTCAGACATAAATAAGCAAACAAAATTATTTGTGAAAAAAAAAACAACTTCCCGCTAGAACCTATGAAAGAACTTAAGTTCAGTAATTGTTTAGAAACCAACGATTATGTTATCCGATGATGTGGTTCTGGAAATACTATCAACCACCATGTTTCCCCCCAATTTAAGTGTACCCACTTTTATTTGTTTTTATTTCCTCTTAAAATGATATACGCCATGACCATTTCTTGCAATCAGGTAGAGACGAATGTCGTGTCAATAGGATTTCTAAGGTTTTCCATCATAGATAATTATAGATTGTGGCAGCAAGATATGAATTTTCCTTAAAAAAAAAAAAAAAAAAAAAAAAAAAAAAATGAATAAGTGGACATTTTTATTTCTTATTATTTCACAATCGACCACTTAAGATCACGCTATGGTTTGATAGCATTATTCTCTCTTGTATGGATACTTTTCTATTATTCGTTTTTACTTTTTATACTCTCCGTAGGATTGCCTGGTTTCGTTTATATTGATTTTTTCTTAATTTAAAAAAAAAAAAAAATTTTTAGCTCTTCTTAAGGAATCCTTACAAATTTTGCATTATACTCCTAAATATATATCTTACAATAGAAACTCTGAAATATAATGTTCCCCAACTATATAATATTTTTAATTATTTTGGGAACGTGTCATTCCTTCTCCACACACTCCGCCTTATCTTGACATTCTTGATTGTTGGTTACAGTTGATGTGAAGCCTATTTTGCTTAGCATTAATTATAATCGACTTTAAAAAATGTTAATAACTCGGTTATTTATAGACAGAGATTATTTTTGGCTCAGGAAAGTGATTAGTGTCTTTTTTTCCTGATTACAAATCCAGTTGTTTTGACAACGAATTTCACTAATGACAAGACAGGTATTGCTACGCAGCAGATAGGCAATAATGCTAATAGATAAATTATTCATCTTCAAGGAGGTCTAAGATGAGTAATAAATAATTTTCCGTCGACCTAATAGAGAATAGTATAATATATTAGCATACGCAATAATGAAAAAAAAACTATTAACTTCAATTTTATGACTTCATTTTAATTAAAAAACTAACAACGTAATTTTAACGATTTTAAGACAGTAATTCTTAAGATATTAAACAAAATTTTAACTCAGTGCTCCTGCGTTCCGGCAACTACGCAATACACGGTAGTATAACACAAGTGTATATTCTCCATTATTTTTATTCTTTCATAAAGGAGTATGTAATTAATGAATTCAATTTATCAGCTAACATAACAAACAGACTTACGCATACCCATTGTACAAGATCACATCCAGACTTCATACATAAGACTTCACGACTAAGTCTACGGACAACAACTTGAGACAAACTATGACCTCGAAAAGCATACCATAAAATACCAAAAGAAGACTAAAAAAAAAAGAAGTTGGTTGAGAGATCTACTCCGTTTAAATTGATTATAGATCATGTTTCATGTTAAATGTAAGTTCCGCTGGGTCCTGAACTCCCTAACACCTAGCATGCCAATTGTCTTGCATACAATCATCACATCTACTTGTCACATGATAAATGACAGGTGTGGATTTAAAAATAAATAAATAAAGGCTTAGCGAACTCCAATCCACTACCCCAAAATCCGAATCCCCCAGGTCGGCCCTGACACAATCCTCCATTCTTCGTCTCAGTCTACCCCTCGGTCGTTTACCCGACGGCTCAAAACTAATTACTTTTTTCGGAATTCGATCATTATTAAACCCAACGACTTTACATGCCCATTTGAAGCGTCGAGCTTCAATTACTTGAATTGTGGATTAAAAAAATTAAAGAAAAAAATATCAACATTCTTTTCTGTATATTTACTTTTTTATTTGTCATAATGACATGCTTCGAGACCAACATTTCCCATCATCAGAGTTTTCATTATAGTGCATGCACCTGGTCAATTGTCAACTGGTGCATTATCGCTTATCAACCTACATTCCTTTTAGCCAATGAGCTTTAGGTAGTAAATGCTGCATTAATGGAATCCCTTTTGGGGATTTGTCTGGTTCCCCAAACATCTAAATACTCAGCTGAGTCTTTACAATTTTGGATATATACATATACAGTGAAACTTTTGGTAAGAATACGTTATGCAAACCATTTTACGTGTCAATCGTCAAACTGCAATAGGTCTCCACTGGGACTGCAAAGCCTAGGAAGAGGCTAAATTTTCAATTTTTTTTTAACTTTATGAATAGATTAAAGAAATGCTCTAGCTGCTCTAGAATAGATTATCTATTTCAGAACAAATGTTTCAACAAAACCATTCGCTAACAATTTTTTTTAGCACTTATGTCTATGTCTCAGGCTAGAACACCACGCGGTTCCGTCTTCCTAAAGTACCTTAAAAAAAATTGTTACTGATGGTTTAACGAGTAAAGGGGAAATTGAAAAAAATGTTAGCAAATGGGACTGTTAGTAAATTTAAGGAGCATTCAAATAAAAAATAGAAATTTTGGATCGAACAATTAGTTTCGGAATGAGTACCAACAAACGTGTTTTCTCAGTGAAGTGCGGCCCCAGTTGAAGAGTGCTGAAACGAGGGGTGTAGAGTGCAAGAAATATGCGATAATTTTTGACTTCACAGCTTTGTTAGTAGTAGTTAGAAGGTAAACATATTAAAAGTCCCCGCCCCTGGGGGGTGAGCTAAGGGTGGGGGGAGGGGAGAACGTCCCAATTTTGTTTTTCGATAATACCTCGAAAATGGTGGACTCTAGAAAAATATGTTACAGATCAAAATTAAAGCTCAATAAATTTTCTATAGAATTAATAATATACATATTCGTCGAAATTCCAACAGTTTTCGAGATATACGTTATAAAATATCGATAATTTTAGAAATTAACAAAATGTTTACTTCACTTTTTGTTAAACATTTGCTTCAAATACCAGAAACGTATACATGAAATTACAGTAAATTTAATACTCTATACTTTTGTTTCTGACGTTTTTTCTGAGAAACGATTGTGAAAGGTACTAGAAACAAAAGTTTGACAAAAAGTGAGGCGACATTTGTTTTTTCCAAAAAATCACCGATTTTCAATAACGAATATCACATAAACGATTAGATCACGACAAATTTATATATTATCAATTTTATAGGACACTTAATTAGCTTTTATGTTTATTTGAAACATATTTTTCTAGAGTCAACCGTTTTCCAGTTATTATCGAAAAAACAAAAATATTGAACTTCCCCCCTTCCCCCCACCGTTAGCTCACCCTTCAGGGGCGGGGACTTTTAGTATGTTTACCTTCTAACTATTCCTAACAACGCTATGAAGTAAAAAATTATCGCATATTCCATGCACTCTACAATGTGTTTATTGACTGGACTAACATTATATAAAAATAAATTTGAGGAAAATAATTAAAATGACATGTCTATAACATGTGAAGAACAACTCACTAGTAGCACTTCAATAAAGGTTCTACATTAGAAGGTCTCTTGGACATTTTTTTTTTTTAGACGCCTCGGAGAGTTATTGGGAATCGAGAATGAAGCAAATTTAAATACTAGTGGATTTGGGTAAGTAGTTTGTCATGTAAAGATAGCCTTCCAAGTAGATTTGGAACAAATCTGCAACATATTGTATATTTAAAGCGTTATGGATTATTTGTGACAAAATAAGGATCATTGAGGATTCAATGGAGGATTTTGGATTTTAAAGATTGCATACGAGAAGAATTTGAAGGTATAGTAGTCCCAAAGCTTACTCCAATCTTTCAAAATGGGTTTAAAATCTGTAATATAAATAAGTCTTTTGTAATTTATTAGGAGCTTTGAACGCTTGTCTAGTTAATGTTGGAGTAGTCGGAAACGACAAGCAGTTTCTTGTCTTTTAATTCTGTGAGGCAAAACTAGGAGTGAAAAACAAGAATTAATCTATTAGTTTTGAAACATAACAAGAAAGCCAATTTCGAACAACAAGGTGAGATAATTTTATTACCATTAATAGCAGTCCCCTAGTTAGATTTTGGACACATTCTTCGAGGACAGGCATGCGTAACCCCTGGGTGAGATGTTTATCTTCGGCATCCTGGAGGCAGATACTGCCCTAAAAGAGGCCATATCATATTCAAGGTGATCACCCAGTACTTTTCCTAATGTGCCGCTCTTTCTTAACAGCTTGAGTAACAACCGGTCTAGGTTCATAAACTCCTTTCTTTGGCTTGATCGTAGTTCCGATGACTTAGAAGCGCATGTTCATGAAGAAAGATTGCACATTCAGAAACAGTGGAATCAGTGAAGGAGAACCGATAAAAAACAGATGAAGCAATAAATTGAAATAAAATAGTTGGGATCTTGTTTCCAGTTATTTCGGGTGCTACCTAGGATATTGTCAAGATCATTGTATTTCTAGCTCCGGTGGGGAAGTTCTATGTTATCATGCACTCTTAAATATAACGATTGCCTCGAAACCCGTATCGCTAACCGATGAATATAATGTGTACTATTAAAAAGAGGAAACTGTGAAATGGATTAGTGGTTGAGGATGTTTAAAGGCTGTAATCAACTCAACTGAGCTGTATTTATAAATTATCTAGTGTAGAAACCGATTTTCCAATCCCATTCAAGCGGCAACTTCTAGTACTATTACACCCACATCTAGAGATTTTATCTCCTTACTGTTATTTATATGTTATTGAACATCATAATTTTCCATTTGCCTAATCTATACCATTATATAAAAGGACAAGCCATTTTTCGTTTGTGATCACTAACCGCGAAAACTACTGAGCCAATCTGTCCAAAATTTCTACCACATTATCTTTATAGCTCAAGGATGTTTTAGCAATAATAAAATCTATTGATTTTCCATCAATCCGTTATTAAAAAAGCGATAATAAGTGGATAATATCCTGGAATCAATCACTTATTAAATAATGATTAAATTATGTGGTTGATTCCAGGAAATTAGTTGTCCAGTAGTAATGATTAAATTTTGTTTATATAAGGAATATTAATCAGCAATGTTATCTCACATTTATAATTTTATTTAAACAATTATGTTATATACTTCTTTATTTGGGCGACGTTTCATGGCCATTAAAAATTATAAATGGGAGATAACATTATAATATTCCTTATATACTTAAATCTCGTTAGGTAATATAAATTACAATATAATTTTGATTATTTTTTAGCTATGATTTAATTTTGCCAATTTCTGCTATCTAGGTAAAGAACCACATGCTGACGTTTAATTTTAAATAGCAACTTTCTTTTTCGGCAATAGGCCATATTAGAACGCAGGCCCATAATTAGGCACCTTATAAGATAAGGTCATCATAGACAGTTTGTTTGTATACTTACTTGTATATGTATAGTTACTTGTATACTCTTAATTATAATTAAATAAGAATAAGTGTTTTATATAAGTTTAAAGAACAGCTTTTATACAATTTGAAAAATGTTAATAATGGGAAATATTTTTGAAAATTCTTCTTCGTATAAATAATAAATATAAACTATTTTAGAACGTAGAGGTGTGCTACCAAATCATCAATAAGTTGTTCATATCACCATGTGATGGCATTGGTGCGTAACTAATTGTCAAATAATTTTTCATCTTGCAAACAAAGTATTTTAAAATATTTTTTCGGTTTTAGCCATTTATAATTCGTCCACATTTTTTAGTATTCAATTTTTTAAAAGGATTAAAATAAAAATAAAAACAATAGTTAATTGAATGAAATTTAACAAATTGCCTAAAATAAGAAATATGTTTGAGGCAGAAGATATTTTAAGTAAATTAGGAAATTTCCGATGCAATAAAAAATTCTATAAATCTCGATTTAAGCTCCTACTCACTGAACTTATACGTCCACCTGCGAGTACTCTGGTTCGCCTTGACAGGATGGGCCGAAAGCGGTCAAGGAGCTGTCATAGTCCTTGGAGAGCGGGAAACCACAATGTAGTACAGATATTTGTACTCACCTATTGTATCAGTATCCTAATGGAGCTTTTCTTTCTACAAGAAATGCAACATGGACAAAGGTAGAAATCAAGAATCGTACCCTCCTCAAAGAAAATTAAAATGTAGGGTTATTAGTATAAGTGTAAGTTATAAGTTTAAGAAGAAATATAAAAAAGAACCAATAGGAAACATTTATTTAAAAAAAATAGTATATAGTAAACTTGTAAGGTAAATAAATTATTTAAATTAAAATTTTAAGTACATAATATTCCGGACAAACGTCTGACTGGATTCCACTGACTAAAACGACAAGAAACTGTTCGTTACAGACTACTTCGACATTTACTAGACAAACGTTCAAAGCTCCCAATTAATTACAAAATACTAACTCATGACTGTGATTAGACGTACGGATTTGGGGTTTTGAAGCTCCACAGAACCATCCACTTCATCTCGTATCCAACCATTATAATCCCAAATCCTTTGATAAATCCTCAATGCTTCTTAAATTGTCACCAATAAATTTATCCATAAAAACCTTAATGTCCCATATGTTGCTGATTTTGCCCAAACCAGATACCTATCCTTTCATAGTGAAATTCATAACCTCTTAAATACACTAGGCTCTCAATTTGCCTCCCACTCCTTTACTGATAACCCTCCAAGGTGTATGAAAAAAAGATGGCCTAGAAACCATTTAGAATACAACCTTTTTAAAACCTTAAATATCCGCATGCAGTTAATCCGCAGAACTTTTATAGCTTTTTTAAAAACCATTTTGCACAATATATATGCATTCTGGAAATTAAAATACCCAATGTAAACCGGTTTAAATTAGTGTTTAAATATCGATGTTTTTGAATATATATTTATACTCATTTGAACAAATCAATGATTCATCAAAGCGTAAAACAAGTATTAGATAAACGTCTCGACATAAAGAAACACTGCTTTCTGTGAAGTGATTTGTATTAGCGTTTTAGCTGTTGTAGCTGATTTCATGTTAAGTTTTTTTTTTTTTTTTTTTTTTTTTAATCGATTGTCCTTCTGAATAATGCTCATTCCAATACCGCGTGTAAGCGACTGGAATATTGGCTAAGAAACATCTAATGAATTCCCAACAGCTTGCAGGAATTCGCAAACAGCCTGGATGACTAATACATTGCACCGTATCGAATGGCATTTCACATATTTTTGGAAAATAGTCATACATTAAAAGGTATTATATGCAGGAATTCAGAAAATCCTTAAACCGATTAAAATTCAATAAGATAAGAATACACGGTTTCATTAACTTTCAGCTTTTTATACCAAAATTAGTCAAGGTAGTCTCTTTTATTTCAAAATTCGAAGTTGTAGTGCTTGCAGTTTCAGATGAATTTTCATGAGACTTTGATTACATTAATACTGTACGGCTTTGTTTATGTGATATCATAATTACCAGAAATATATACTCTTTGGGCTTTTTCATATGGAGCAGGAAAATAATATTTATGAGATAATAAGTTTGAACCACTCGCCTCCTCCACTGGAAATGAAAGAGCAATACGCCCATTAATTAACTGTCTAATATGAAAGATACTGAGTGAAAATATCTGCTGGTAATGGGATAAATTATCGGTCAGAGAAAGTTATTGTATCAATCGTCCTTGGGCTAACTACTATGTTGATAAAAATGGTTGTTAATAAACAATTTCACTACTTCAATTATTAGGATAAATTGTCGGTCTTGCAAAATATCAAAAAAATGTTCGTATTTTTAGTTATATACAGATTTCACTATTCACAATTCTTCAAAATAAAGGATACCCAACATTAGTGAAATATAAAGTGAATGATAATGGCCACTTCTTATTACTGATCCAACAAGGTGAAAAAGGAACTTGCTCCAAACACGCAAAGTGTGATTGTCGCAATGCGTGGAGGGTCATCGACACCAGACTTCAGACCGAGTCCTTCGCCCACATACTCCTCACCGCACCGACCTTCGCCCGAGCTATCTCCGGCAGTCACGGCCGGCTGGGTATCTAGCGGCGGATAGATCGGCTATCTCATGGGAGACACCCTCGAATGGAGGACATCGTTCTTGTACCTTCAGAAGTGCATATCCCTATTCCCATAAGTGAGGGTACTCGTAAATCAAGGTTTTGAGAAAATCGTTTACAACAGACCACTTTGCAATACGCAAAGTGAAGAATGCACTAATGTTGAAGGATGTAGAAGGATCAATACAGTTAGGAGTTTATGAATTATTTGTGGAATCGTTATTATATTTTACTAAACCAGTTTCTATTTGAACGGCAAGATTTTCGATCATTTTCTGTTATTATTGAATTTAGAGAATGTTCTAGACCTTTTTTGAAAAGACTATTTTCATTTTCCGATAAGGTGTTCTTATCTATCATAATTGATCTAATCTATCATAAGATGAACTAAGGCCACGCTGCTGCTGCACCTCCATGCAGAAGGAAGCAGAAAAAACCATTAATAAATGAAAAAAAAAGGTTTAATTTTCATGCTCTGAGGTTCTCATTTCAGTCAACAGGTTCGCCAAATAAGCGACAACAAAAAAGATACATAAATATCTATACCATTTTTATATATATTTCACGAAATAAAAATTTCCATGAGGACGGATTGGCAGAAAATTTATATAAAAGAAGATAGGGGAATGTTATATAAATCCCATTGCCCTCTGGTTTCAATGGAACCATGGTTTTGTAACAGTGATGCTCCCAGATCATGGATAAGATCAATGTGTAGGTTAAGAATTAATCATTCTATCTGAGTTACCAACTTATATATGATTAAAATAAAACATACGGATTATTGTGAATTGTGTGAAGTTAAGGACAATCCGTAACATATAACAATGCCATGCATTAAATATTCTGCCGAGCGATACCAGTTAGTCCATAAAATGAAAAATATAATAAATACAGACAACCCTTGTTACATTGACACAATTTTAAACCATAATTTTGTACTTAAAGGGCTAGGCGGCTTTATAACATCCATAGGTATTAAATTATAAACAAGTATAGAGTTTTCATTGATTAGGATAAAAAAACATAATCATTTCAAATTTTGACCTATAGCGTTTAGCTAATGCCTATATAAATATAAAAAAAGTTCTCATTACTTTAAAAAGCCCATGAAGAATACTTATTTCAGATCTGCCTGGATTCGAGGATTTAGACAACCGTAGAAACCTTTTTCACTCCTAACCGACAAATTGATATTCCTTCTTTTGAAAATTGAATCAATTACATACCAGACTTAAAGAAACTGCTCTTCCTTTTTGACTACTCCAACATACACTAGACAAGCGTATATAAATAAATTCCAAAAAACTTATTTACTTGATAGAAATTAGACTCATTTGGACATAAAGAGTTGAGCTTTATGGCTCCGCTGAACCTTCTCTTATCCGAATCTAACAATCCACAACCCTTTGTGACATCCATAATGCCCCATATTATATCGCAAATAAATTTTTCCGTAACGATCTAAATATATACCCATACGTTGCAGATTTGGCCCAAACGAGATACCTAACCTTCCATGATGAGCTGCATACCCAATCAAATCCACTAATCTTACAACTTGCTTCTCACTCGATTTCCAACAACCCTCCGAGGCGGGTGAAAAAAAGATGGCATAGAGACTTTCTAATGCAGCACATTTATTACAGTGCAACTAATGGGAAGCTCTTCACAAGTTAATGACGTCATTGAAATAATTTCACTAGGTGTGTAAATAGAAATAAATTATATGATTAAAAAAAAAAATAGATTATTCAATACTTAAATCAATAAAGATTGTTCTCAATGAAAATTGATTAAGATTAACGATAAGGTTAAACAAAAATATCCTTAAGCTATTGACTGTTTCAAAACAGCTAAACCCAAAAAAATCTTTTCACATAATCTTTATCTTTCGTCGCAAACCTACGTCTTCCTGTCCTACAGTATCTTTGCCCTAAAATGTATGATTCAGTTATAAAATATTTTCATTGATAATTATTTTAACATTTTATTTATTACACGTATACTTTCCTTTAGAAATTTCGTATTGATAGTAATTATTCGAATCATCATTATTTAATACAAGCATAACAACCATGAGCTTGGACTGTCAAGGAAGTGATCAGATGACAGGAGTCACTTCAGGAAAGAAAGTCTTTAAGTCATTGAGGGACAGTTAATTGTGTTGCAGACAATCGCTGTGACCCCAATTACACGTGTCTTCTCCAGTTCTCACTCGATATAGATAGGATTCAGAAGAAAACTACTTTCAATGTCATTTATATAATCTATTAGTTTCCGATATTTTTGACTGAAAAACAAAATTAAAAAAAAAAGTATCCTCAGTAAATGGAAAATCCTTATGGTTTTTCCTTATGAGTGTACGGTCTTTCTATTCCTACTAAAAACATTGTTTCTCCTACTTAAACATAAAAATACATCTACCTCAATATTATAATTAAATTAATAATTATATATTTTTTAAATTATTTTCTTTTTTAATCAACGGATCTTTATGTTTTTTGGGGTGCTGAATCCGAATCTGAAGTTTACTACCACGGCGACCATCAGCATCATATTCAAAATCGCAAAAGACCACCAAAATACCCCGTTATTTTTGCTTTTTTTTCGAAGAAAGTCTTCAAATACTAATTGTAGCCGGAACTAATACCTGCATAATGAAAAAAAGAAATCCGAAATCGGACTATTTTTTGCGAAGTTACGTTATTGGGAAAAAATGGAGAAATTGACCAACTTGCCATCAGTCCCACAGCTCCGCGAAAACACGTTTTTGTACTCCTTTGGCTATAACTCTGAAACTATATGTCCGATACAACATTACTTTTTTTCGTCTTAAAGCTGATTAAATTTACTATAAGAATCTATAAATGAAGTTTTAATCAAACCCCGTAAAATGTACATGCCAGCCCGCTAATAAAAACGTACTGTTGTAAAATCCAAGTGTTTTTTGGCACATTTGTCGCTCTAACTCCAATACTGATTGTCCGATCCAAAATTTAAAATTTTTATCTAAAAGCAGGTTAAATTTACTATTAGATCCTATACCAGGTAAGCAAGTTTAAAATGTCGTTTTAATTCCAATAGAATGCGCTCTTAGCCTATTGAAGGATTTGCTTATCTCTAAACTCTATTTCGTTTGTTAGTCATTTGTTTACAAAAGTCAGTTGTTTTTAAGTCGTTTACGTGGACGTATCATACCTTTCTTTGGTGTTAAAAATGTCTAATTTTAAGCCAAATAAAGAGCTTTGCGGCATGTCATGATTTTCTTATTTAATCAAAAGAAAAAGGCATCTGAATGTCATCGAATTCTTGTTGAGACTTATGGCGATGTTGCTCCAACCGTCAGGACATGTGAACGTTGGTTTCAAAGTTTCAAACGTGGTGATTTTGATGTTACTGATCAAAAACGAGAAAATCGACCAAAAAAGTTTGAGGACTTCGAATTGCAATCTTTATTAGACGAAGACAATACCCAAACCCAACAAATGATGGCAGAACAGTTGAATGTCACTAGGCAAGCCATTTCCGATCGCCTGAGAGCTATGGGAAAGATTCAAAAGGTTGGAAAATGGGTTCCACATGAATTGGACGAACGACAGATGGAAAAACGAAAAACTGTGTGCGAAATGCTGCTTTTACGCCACGAAAGAAAGGGTTTTTTTGCCTCGAGTTGTAACTGGCGATGAAAAATGGATTTATTTTCAGAATCCCAAACGAAAAAAAATCATGGGTAACGCCAGGACAACCATCCACATCGAGTGCAAGACCGGATCGTTTTGGGAAGAAGACAATGCTGTGTGTGTGGTGGGATCAGAAGGGAGTAGTCTACTACGAGCTTCTCAAACCCGGCGAAACAGTCAATACCGAGCGCTACCGACAACAAATGATCAATTTGAGTCACGCATTGATCGAAAAAACGCCCAGAATGGGCTCACAGGCACGCCAAAGTCATTCTTCAGCATGATAACGCTCCTGCACATTCAGCCAGATTGACTAAGGAAACGATTTCTTCGCTTGGTTGGGAACTCCTACCCCACCCGCCGTATTCACCTGACCTGTCGCCTTCTGATTATCACCTCTTCTCATCGATGGGACACTCATTGGCGGAGCAACACTTCAACAATTTCGAAAACGTACGAAAAATGGCTCGATGAATGGATTTCAAATAAAGATGAAGCATTCTTTTGGAATGGTATCCATATATTGCCCGAGAGATGGACCAAATGTGTAGAAAGCGAGGGTCAGTTATTATACTTTTTTTTTAAATTACTGTGTATATATTTTAAGAAATAAACGACATTTTAAACTTGCATACCTGGTATATGTAACTTATAATTAATACCGTGAAATATCCACAGCAGTCTACTGAACATATCATAATTTACATATTTTGCCAAAACATACACATTTAGCGTGCTAGCTTGGTGGTTTACAGGATTCAATATGATTTACATATATAGCATCTGATAGCGAATTTAATCACCTTTGAGATACGTGCAGCTTCTTGACTTTCAAGAAGTGTTGTTGAGGTTTCTAGGAGAGTCTCTTGTCTAGATAAAATAATGATTGAAATAAAAAACAATTTTCTCCCTAACTGGGAAAAAAACAATACATCATGGTTATGTATATCTAAATCTACTGATAAAAAAAAAAAATGCTTCCAATAAGGAAACTGTCGGCATATTTTCGGTCCGAGCAATACAAACAAAGCTAGTGCGCGTTGAAAAAGCCACAACAATTGAAACTTGTTGGCAAAAGGTGACGTTTTTCAGTCTAACCTATCTAAACCTTAGGTACCAGCGACAAATTTTATATAACAAAAAATATTCTCCATCAAATTTCTGAGCAGGAAATTTTCTTCAAATTTTTGATCCGAGCAACACTAACAGGGCTAGAACTTATCACAATGCTACATTTTTTAGGGCGATAAAAACGTTCCAAAAACAAACTATAGAAAATAATGTTTAAAAAAAAAAATGGTGTTAGAGACAATTATTGTTAAAACGATAAAACTAATTTCTTAACACTTTTTACGAGTGTTATCTTTATGGATATTAACATTTTCCGCAAAAAAGCAAATAATTACCTATATCAATTTTCTTATTATAGTTAAACTGAATGCGTAATTATGAAAATAAATAAACGATTTCTGTAACAATGTGAATATAACAAGTGAGAAAAAAAGAAAGAAATATAGTTCTCATCACAAAGAGAATTCGCTTTGTTGTTGATCTCTTTTTCAAGGTTTTGTGTGATTCATTGTTACAAAATCAAAAGTCAGTAATATTTTCGTATGAACGTTTTGTGAAGAGTTCAAATTTAATATACAATGTTCATTTTCGTATATAAACATATATATATATAATATATAATATATATATATATATATATATATATATATATATATATATATATATATATAATTTTGAACACAAAATCTGGTGGAGTGTTATACCACTATTTATAGAATGAATTGCTTAAATCAGCCCAACAAGTTATTGCAGATAGGTAACGTAATATCGACCCCATTTTTTTTTTTTTTAAGTACAGCAGTAGAAATGATTTTTTTTTTTTGGAAAAGAACTTAAGAAATATTTCTTTATGGTTGCATAGTAATAATTATTTATGTTAACACACTTGTACAAAAATTATAAATTATTATCACATGAATAAATATGTTGTATTGTAACTGGTAACTTCAATAATAACTGGTATTATCATTAACTTGTTATAATTAACTTCAATAATAGGTAATAACCGGTTATCTCAGGTATTACAGTCTCATTCTATTTTTTTATATAGAAATTTAACCTGCTTTTAAAACAGTCACAGGATTATTTCTTATAGTGTTCAATCTATACTATTGTATAAAAGGATAAACCATTTTTCGTTTGTAATCACTAACCACGAAAACTACTGAACTAATCTGTATTAAATTTTAACCACATCATCTTTATAGTTCCAGGTAGGTTTAGCAATAGTTATATCCACTGATTGCCGAATAGTTTGTTATTTAAAAAGTGATAATATGTAGATAACAATGAAGTTTGAAAATTTACCGATAGGTGGCGAGCGCCATATCTTTACGTGAGGTTACAAAGATACGGTGTTATATAGAAACTGGAATGTATAATAAAATTCAATTAAATTATTAAAAAATATATAAATATATGGTGCCAAATGTGGATCTCTGTGAAGTTTGAAAATCGATCGACATGTGGGTAGCGACATTCCGCAACAGAGTTTACTATGGTAAAACTGCTAATATATTTGTACCAAATTTTAACTATTAGGAAGGTTTAACAATAATACTATTTAAAATAATACAAATTTAAATGTACAATTTTCTGCGGATGAAAGGAGGTTAGCCATACAGCCATATACTTTTATGGTTAGAAATTAAAATCCAACCAAATGAAATCAATAAAATTATTTCTGCCAAATAAAAATTATTACTAAATCAAAATGCAGATCTTTTGCTTTTTAATATTGTACGTAAAAATATGATTCATTGGCCTGAAAATGCAGTTATCATCCGAAAGTGTCTAAATAATCTCTGTCCATCAGGATTACCAATTCATAGATTAAAATTACGAATAGGATGTCTAATTATGCTTTTACGCAATTTCTAAACTAATCCTTGCTGTTATAACCAGGTTAAAAATTTCTGCTATGCGTGAAAATTTCATTGAGGAAATAATGCTTTTTATTTGCATAGTACAATACAGGATTTTTTATCGTTAAACTAATAATTTAAATTAGTATTTAAAATCATAAAGTTCTTTACTATGAAAGCGGGCGAAGCCGCGACGGGGATGCTAATGGGGGTTTTAAAAATTTTGTTTTAAAGATTCGGTACCATTTCCATGTCGAAATATGACTAAACTTGCTTCTAAAACAGTCGAAGAACTATTTTTTATAGTTATGTTTAATCGATACTGAAAAGTATTAAATTAACGTAGAGTAGAACCCACAATTCCTAAATTCTTCCCAGCACAAGTAGTCATAAAAAAAAAAAAAAAAAAAAATATAATAGAAACAATTTTCCATTTCATTATTTTTCCCCCTTCTTTTCAGGTACACGCAATATATACGAAAAACTGATATGTACTGATTTACCATTATATATTTAAAATATCGATACATTTATTAAGAAAATATTAATTTAAAATTTCTTTAATAAACAAAATTTTGCAATTTTCAGTAGGGAATTTTTTTTTATTGTTTTCCATCATTCTTTAATGATTCTAAAAATAACATTTTCAATGAAATATATAATTTAAGATATATAATTTATTAAGAAACACAAATAAACCAATTTTTCACAACTCAGTTATTTCAAATCCTGCTTTCAAGGTTAATAGCTACAAGCATCAAGAAATTTGATATATCCACTTCTTCACAACCTCTGATTTATTTATCTATCCTTACAACTCGTCAAATTACCAGACAATCTCTCGATAAAATTTATGGTATTCACATTAATAAAACCAAATATTAAAATAGTTTTATTTTAATGTTTCTTTTAAATGCTTATGTTCTTCTATCTCTATAGAGATGTCGGTGGATATATCATAAACTTTGTATTGTATGTTAAACATAAATTTTATTTATTTTGATTAGTTTTATCAATTATTTACAATTAGTTATATTCTGATATTTTACAAAACTGAAGTTCATATAATTAAAACTAAATAGTAAACCTTTTTCAAACTTTTCAGATGTACACAGTGACCTAAAACTCATATGAATCAAAATATACTGAACTGGCATCCCCCCACGCGGCTTCGCCCGCTCTCATAAGTAAAGATTTTAATTTTAATTAATAATTGAAATTTTGTTATATCGAAATAAATGTTATTAATTATAATTATTTTCTAAATGAAATTTTCACGCATAGCTGTAATTTTTAACCTGGTACTATAGTATTGATTAGGTATAAGCCATTGAAGATTGAAGAACCTGGGTGCACGGATATAGTCTACCAAAATCTTTGGCAAAAATAAAGGTTATGCAGCCCATTGTTTGTTTGAGAACGATTTTTGAACACCTTTCCTTATTCATACCTAGAAAGTATAAAGACCATGAATCATATTTTTATGCACAATATGAAAATGTAAGGAATATAGACGTCAATAATTTTTAATTCGGCAAAAAGAATTTTATCGATTTAAACTGGTTGAATTGATATTTTTATGTGGCAATGCAGCAAACCTTGTTTCTGCCACTCACCATCGTATTTGTAGATTTTTGTAATAACACTTTAATTGAATATAGGCAAATTTTATTGTTAAGTATTAAGTTCTATATAACTCTGAATCATTGTAACGTATCTTGAATGGCGCTCGCCACCTATCGGTAGATTTTCAAACTTCATTGCACACCACATTTTATCGTTGTTTAATAAAAAATTAATTAAAAATCAGTTTGCTTAACCTTTTGAAACTTACACATGGTTTAGACAAAATTTGGTACAGATTGGTTCAGTACTATTCGAGGTTAGTGATCAAAAACGAAAAATTGCTTGTCCTTTTATATAATAGTATAGATTTAGATAACGGAAAATTTTATTTAAATTTTTTTCTTAAAAAGTTTAATATAAATCCAGAATAAAACCATTGGCCAAATTTCGGTTATTCTAGAAAGATTTAAGAATTAATTCTTATTACTACTACGAATTAATATTACCATGACTATTCATGTTTTGTTTTTTTCTTGGGGATGTTTTGAGTTTCAACTAACAGATTTGAATGCAGATTTTTGTGTGGGTAGTAGGGGCCTATAATAGTGCAAAACTAGAGTTATAGCCGCCAATGAGCAATTAGGAGCCGAGACAAAAAAAATGAAAATCGCGTTTTATTTTTTCTTCTCAGCTCAGTAACGATAGAGAAATGATTCTTTCACGTTTAATTGCAGTTATGTATGCTATTTGAAATAAAAATACTTTCGTTGTGCTCAAGAAACGACCCGGTTTTAGGGTGCTCAAAAACTCAAATGACAAAATTCCAAGGAAATCCGTTGTAAATCAGTGGAAATTATTTTTATGAACAACTGACTTCAAATTTCGATTTAACGCACCATAAAACCCTTATTGTAAACTTTTATCAAAATAAAAAAATATTGATTTTTTACCCCTTTCGAGGAGGTTAAAATCTTGAAGTTGAGATTTCATAAACAAGTTCTAACGGCCATAACAACTGCTGTGTTCAACCGATTGCAATAGCATCACAAGAATTAGCATACACTCTATTTTTTATCCTTGCATATAACATTGGGTTTACTCTAGATTTTAGTGAACAAAAACTGATGTGAATGAAAAAATCCGCATAACGAAAGTATTTTTATTTCAAACAGCATACATAACTGCAATTAATGAAAGAATCATTTCTCTATCTTGACTGAGAGCTGAGAAAAAAAAATAAAACGTGATTTTCATTTTTTTTTTTTTTTTCTCGGCTCCTAATGCTCATTGGCGACTATAACTCTAGTTTTGCACTATTATAGGTCCCTACTACCCGCACAAAAATTGACATTCAAATCTGTGAGTTAAAGCTCAAAACGTGTCCTTGTTAGTAAATGTCGTAAGATTCAAAATGTATTTCTTTTTTTATTAGTTTTATCATTTACTCTTATATATTGTTAACTTTATTCTGATATTTTACAAAAACCGAAGTTCATATAATTTAAAGAAAATAATAATTATATATCAATTGATAAGGAGATTAATGATATTATGATATTGATTGCAATATTCCTGTATAGTCATAATGCATTTGTTTTTTTTAATTCTATGTTGTAGGGCTTGAGAATGTGGCAGTAGCCATAAAACGTTTCCCAGTATTATAATAAAAAATATTTTTCTGTATAAATAATATACTTTTGTTAATTAAGTGCGCCAAATTAAAAATACCCTTTATTACTTTTAATGAACAAAGGATCTTTCGAATACAAAGTTTTAAAACTTTTTGAGTTGAAAAGCAATGTCCAGTGTTTGGATAGTATAATTATGACATTGCGTTTCTAATAGTTAGTTACTCACGCAGTTGTAGAACGGGCTGTGCTTTCGGTAGCGCTCCATAAACAGCGACTACGCAAGCAGAAAACGCCAGGATGGTCTTCACTGCAGACATCATTGGATCGAGACTGAAGCTATACCGTCCGATTAAGTACGACCTCGGCTCCTAAGGAGGGGAGCTCGGGTATGATGGCTTGGAGGGACAAGTTCACGGCTTGGCTTTGAGTTAATAGATAGGTTCAGATGAAGAATGATAAACATCAAGTGTGTATTGTATGTACCATGAGGAGAAACGGAATACTCAATTTTTTCCTGACTGGGAAAAACAATAGATCATGGGTATCAATATTAAGGATATTAATAATCTACTGTTTTTATATGTAATGCTTCTGAAAGAATAGAATAGAATAGAAAAAAATACCTAATTCTGGGACAAAGTACCTAAACAAAAACATTATTTAACACAAAGTAAAATCATAACTGGCCGATTTTAAAAATTAAACAACATAGAAACTAGTGAATACAAATTTATATGAGAAAAATACAGAAAAAAGGATAAGAAAAACCATAAACAGAAAAAATAGACAATATAGGAGTTAATATTATAAACAAAATTTCTGAGAAAAAAAACGGAGAAATAATAATGAAAAAGAAAAAAGTAGAAAATCAAACATAATCTTTACAAAAAATTAAAACATAATCATGAGAAAATTATACACTTACGCTAATTTTTTATGTCTGACGTACATTGTGAGACACCCATATACTTAGAGAGCGTCAGTTTGGAGAGAAAGAAGATGATGAAAGAAGAGTGTTTTAAATGTTCCGAGTGATGAAGCGTTGCGAATACAGGAGGGGGGGAGGGGAATTCCAGAGAATAGAGGATTGGACAAGGAAGGAACGTTGCAGTGCTCCGATGGGATGGAGTATAGAGATCGGAATGACGAGATGTTGTATGCAGTGATTTGATTGCGGACTTGAATTGCAGGATACTGTAAATAAAGGGAGGGTGACGGATGTTCATAACTTGGAAAAGGTACATATGTGCCAAGGAAGTATTTTCTGTGGAGGAGAGGGAGAGCCAATTTAACTCGGTTTAGAGATGCGAAACATGAGAACGTCTCGAGGTTCTGAAGACAAACCTAAGGAAGGAACTCATGGTGCTTTTAAATCTATCCTCAAGAACCGTCGAGAACCCACCATATCTCACGCAACCATAGTCAAATTGAGGGAAGATACTAGGAGTTTGCGTGTGGGTAAGGAAAGGAGATGACTGAAGCGGTGAAATAGTTTTAGGATACCGATTGAACTCCGAGAGATTTTTGCAATATAGGATTTTCATGAAAGGGTTTGACCAATGGTTAAGGCTAAATTTTGAACTGATAAGTTGAAATTTATGGGATGATCATTGATGAATATTTTAGGAAAGCATTCGATCGAAGAAGGGAATAGGATCCTACAGCAATGGCTTGAGTTTTGCTGCGTTTGTTCAGATTTGCCCAGGCACGGATTTCCGCTAGGTCTTTCTGAATTTCGGAAAACGCAGCTAATTTCTCGGATGGAGGAAAGGAAAAGTAAATTTGGGAGTCATCGGAATGAAAATGGTGGGAACAATGGTGAATCGTATTGGGAAGTTCATTGATGTAGAAATTAAAACGTGACTATTTTCATTAAAACGAATATAGTTCCTAAACAGATGTTCCTAGCGACAAATATTATATAACAAAAAATATTCTCCATTCAATTTATAATTAGGAAACTGTTGTGAAATTTTCGATCAGAGCAATACCAACAAAGCTAGTGAAAGTCAAAATGTTACATTTTTGGGGGAAAAAAAAACACGTTACAAAAGAAAACTATATACCCTCAAAAGACATACATGTCAAAATTAGTTAAATTACTTTCTGGAAATGATTTAATTAATGCTAAAATACTCCAGCAAATTCCTAGGCAAGCTCCAGCGTTTCCTATCAACTATTTACAATTCTACGGGGTGATATATTTCCTCTACAGTAGAAGTACTCTCATATTACTATGATTCGCAAAAATATTCTCTCATCACACGAATCTATCAGCTAACTTAAACTTTCATATATTTATTTTACGAAATGATTTTTGATGTAATAGCGAACTTGCATTTACTAGCGGTCTATCAATTTGTATTTAGGAGACAAAATCTAACTATACATCAATTACACTAACAAAATGAACTAGAGTAAATGACTAAAAATTGACTAGAATTTCTGGACTTAGCTCAAGCGTTTGATAGCGTCTGGCACCAGCGACTTCTCTGCCATTTTTTTTCATAGATGCAAAAATATTATTCTTCTTATAAAAGTAACAGTTTTATATAATGAATTTACGATTTTAATTGACAGTAAGTATGAAATTAAAATTATAGAACAGTTTGAAAAGAATAAACCAATGCTGCAATTCAAAGAAAAACATCTACAATTTTTATAATTAAAGCAAAATTTTCTTTAATGTTTGGCTTTTATATTTTTTAAAATTCAAGAGTATTTTAGTACCTTGTTATAGGTAAGTTTTATTCAGGGATCTGATCCCTCACTTGTTAAAAAAAGTTTTTTCAATAAATAATATTTATCACAATTAACAAAAGCAATATAATCAAAGCATTGGAAAGTGTAGTTCTAGAATGATTTGCAATTGTGTCGAACCATAAATTAAAAAAGGTGTATGAGAGAGTTATATGCTTTATTGATATAAAAAACATACTTCTGCCTTGGATTGCTACACACACAGCGTACTAATCTGTCTAACTAATGGTAACACTATTATAATATTACAATAATTCATGATATTTATAATTTGGTTATATTCCTAAGATATAATATTAATTAATAAATAAGTGTTGTCCCGAAACATGGGGTCCACCTACTGCATTAGACGTGAAACTTAAAAAAATATACAGTTCAATAAAACAAAAATTTGTATCATGAAAATAAATTTGAATAATAAATTATAAACTTCAGATAAAATAAACATGATATTTTTTTAATAAATTTAATTTGAAATAATCAATATCAGTTCTTTTAGCCAGACGCAATCAAAAGCCTTTTGGACATCGGTTAATGCCAATGCCTCTATAGGCAACACAACTAAAATCCGTTTTTAAAAAAAGCTACACTTAATAATAATTATTATTAGGGATCTTAAGCTATCCTTTACGTTAATATTACAATATTGAACAACATAACGTTGGATGATTTTAGAGTTGACTACCAACTCAAAAATTATAAGAAAATAGGGGCTCATGATTTTAATTTGTTTGTAGTCTGCTGCGTCTTGACAATTTTCCCTGCAATATCTGCTCAAATTATTTTCAGAGGGAAAAAAATTAAAAACATAAATAATGGTAAAATTTAAAAATGACTCTAAATGGGCTTTTTAATTAATTTTTAAGTTTTTAAAAATATTTTTAACGAAACTGAATATCAGAAATAAATAAAAGTTAGTATTAAGAAAATGTTCAAGACACGGTTTTCTAAATTTTAATATTTTCAATCAAAGTATTCGAATTTCTTTTTTCAATTATTTAAATACATTAGTTACTAAGGTTATTATACAAAAATAAATAAGAAGAATGATCAATTTAGTCTTCTTCTATCCATTCACAAACAAAATTTATAAAGAAAAAATTTCTTCTTGCAATAACAATATAATAGATTAATAAATAGCACAAGGCAGGCATACGAGAAGCTTAATTAATTAATTCGAGATCTTGTAAAATAAGAAAAAAATTGAGGGTACGTAGGTAGGGAAACCTGTTACCTGTATCATTCCAAAGAACCACCAAGGCCATCTAGATCTCCGCTTAGACTTTTGGCATTTTACCAGACTGTTAAAGATATTTATTTACAAAATACATTATTTGATATAATTCATCGTGAAGTTTTTCAATTTAAATATATGTATATAAGACTGGGCGCTATCATCAATGTACTAACATAAATTTAATTCGTTTATATTTTGCAGCTGTTATAAGTGGTTATCAGAAGATATACGGATCTTTTATAGAATAATAGTGACATAACACAATAATCATAATTTATCAGGTTAATATATTTTTTTTTATCAAAATACTTTCAACAAAATGTTTTTTAAGAAAAAAGAACTCATTGTAAAATACTGGATACCATTTTCGTTAAAAGAATTTCAATATATCATTTTTAAAATTTATTTTCATTTCAACAGTGACGTAAATCAATAGACCACTGAGGGTTAAAGGAGTGGCCTCTGTATCAGTAACGGTACGATATATACATATTCTTCTCTTTTTCTTCTTTATTCTAGATTAAAGAATCTTTTTTTTTTTAATATAACTTAGGCTCTATAACACCTAAAATATAAATTTGGTTTGAATTGGTTAAGATGAGATAATAGGCAGTTTTCGGAATTTCAAAATAATTTAAAGGGTTTCCCCTTTATGTACATTTCTGGGACAAAAAAGGTTTAATTTTAGATTGATTTAAAAAAAAAAAAAAAATATGACAATTTCAGGGTTTTATGGGGTGCTTAAAATAATATGACACAATGAAGTTATTCGATTCAAAAAATTCGAATATCAAACGCATTTTATCCTTCTAATCCAAATTCCTCCGAACTATTGTAAATGCTCCGTATTATGTCTCCAACAAAACCATGCATAATGATCTCAATATACCTTCACTTCAATGATCTCAAGTCCTTCACTTCATACCCCTTAAGGTTTTGAAATTCTCACACAAACATTCCTTTTATTACAACCTTCTGGCTTAATCATAGTCTAAGGTAGTTCCTCACATCCTGTTAACCCCCCTCACAGAATTTAACTGCAGTGGCCCCGAGACCTTTTATAAAGTGTATTTATGTTGGAGTTCTGGCAATGGCCAGCTTCTCATATCTCATTGTAACTGTGCAACAGCGTTCTCACTCAGCCTCAACTGGGTTTTTTTACACCAGTGGCGCACCTGAGAGAGAAACGCTGAAATCCATTTGAGCCAGGCTTGCTCTCCCATAGTGAGGAGAGATGTTTGGGGTTTTCCCGGAATGCTTGTAAATATTGTATACATAGTATGACTGTATTATAGTTAATTTTTCATTATTTTATTTCATTTGTTTTTTTTAAATTATTTTTTTGTTTTCTTTTTTTTTATACTATTGTATTACATTTTATTGTATTTTCTGTATAGTTAGAGACTGTTTTTTAATTTTATTTTTTACTTTATATCTTTATTTCACTTTTTAATACTTTAATTGTACATATAGATTCCCTGTCATTCAGATTACTCATATACAGAGGCATCTCGCTAATCCGTGCTAATTGTTCCTGGAAGGGGTTCAGATCAGCGAAAATTTCGTATTATAGAGGAAAAATAAACAAAATAATAATAATAATAATAATAATAATAATAAACGTTGTTTTTAATTTATGTTATATGTATCTATTTATGAAATTCGAGAACAAAGTGTCAAGCATAGGGATTATTTAATTTGAATGTAAACAACAAAATTTTAGGAAGTATTGGCTAATTTGAATATTATTATTTTGTTTTATTCTTTAACTTCTACTTAATTAATCAATTATGCAATCGTGTATTATTTTTTTATTTATTTGAAAACAGCCAATAAAATAGACTTTCTTTTTTTTAATATGTAAGTAAATATGTAAAATTAAAAAAAAAAAAAAAAAAAAAATATCCTGCTTACTCTTTACTTCGGATTACTGAAGTTTTCGGATTACCGATGTTCGGATTAGGGAGATTTGCCAGTAAATATTTAAATTTTTCGGTCAAATTATATCTTTCTTGAAAACTAATAAAATATTAACAGGAACATATCAAACATTCACTGAAAAAAAGATTAAAGGAATGAATTAACACCTGCCCTATTAAATCAATAATTCTCTAATGGAACATCGATTTCTATAATGACGTAAAAAGGAATAAAAAAAAAAGTGATAGTAAAATTGCTTAGTGAATGGATCTTTTTTAAGAAAAAGAATTTATTTTATTACGAAATCCATCTTTTGCAGAATAGATTTGTCAAGGTTGTAAGTTTTAGCTTCCAAGGGAAAATGCTTCACGAACAGAAAAAGAAAATTTATAAAAAAAAAAAAAAAAAAAAAAAAAAAAAAAAAAAAAAAAGATAGAAAGTAATTTCGAAAATATATAAACCATTAAGGTCAGAATTAGTTTTTAAAACCATCAATTTTTGAAATTTTACAGATAAATGAACCATGAATCATAAAAAATAATAAATTATTTGCTCTCTGAGGTAATTATTATACTGTCTCCATTCCTTTAAGAAAAGGCTTTTTTGTTTTTTTTTCATTTATTTTAATAAAATTCACAACCATACGAAGTGTTATATTTACTTCCTCTTAACACATTTAATTTTATTACAATTTTTAGGTGCCGGGTACAGCAACTCTGAACATAGATACCCAATGCTCACAACGAAAATTAAAGGACAAACCCCATTTTAAGCCAAACAGGTCACATTGTGTCACTCACGGAATCTTCAACTTAATACAAGACAAATTATTGATAAATAGCTAAATATTTAATAATATATGGAAGATTTACAGGTTCGTACTCAACAAAAAAGACATAAGGGAAATAGAAGGGAAAGGGAAAGGGATTTTAAAAAAAATCAAGACATTATAATGTAGATATAGATTGTAATTGGAGTTTCACAATTGAACAAAACATAGTATTGTGGTTAAGTTAAAAATAAAAGTAACATGCTTTAGTTTTGTCAGTACGTTACTTGCAGATCAAGAAGCAGCATTACTCAGAGATACCGAATCATGGGAGATTACCCTAACGCTTCTTATGGCCATAAGAATAAAGTAAGCAAATAGAATGAATTGAATAGCAGGATAGCCATTAGATGCCAATGTTTCCACAGATATTGTCTATTTCTACAGGGTTTTACTTAAAATTTTTATTTTTATCTTTTATTATCATTATTTTGTGTGTGAGTACTTTTTTTTAATGAATACATCTTTAGCACTGTTACCTATTGCCCTTTTGAGGGGTACATATTTTTACTATTTTTTCAATTTAACGTGAGATGCTTCCAGGACGGTTATATCGGATAAATAAAAAAGTTTAGATACCCAAAGGTTCGATGCGAACCCCATCCATCTCTGATCACACATATTCCTCCATATCATCACATCAAAATCCAATTCAGCTGGATCCACCTTGACACAATTATCTTCAGTGTTCTTATAAAGATTTTGGACAAATATTCTATACAATCTTTATTGTCAAAAACATTAAAGCGTTGTTCTTCTTTCAACGTGAGAGGCCAGGTTTTTCCCAGTGTAAAAGCCCAGGTTTCAGATCTGACGATTTTTGACGGCCGAAGGACATCCTTGGACACTCTCCTTCCAGACAAATTCGTTTTCATCCTTAAGGGTACTATTTTGAAATCTTTCAGGATTTAACGATTTTAAACGGTCGCAAACAAGAAACAAATATTAAACTATTAAAGAATTACTCGTAAGAATCGAAAGATAACTTTTGAAGATTTTGGGACAGCGATGTATCCTCAAGATAAAATGTTTTTGAGTTCCGGATGATGATGTGTTTGTTCCAACATTTTTCGATTCTCAATTCCATTACCGGTACCGAAAAATTTAATCTCGATAACTTGCTTTTAAAATAAATTGTCGGTAGAATAACAGAGTAGTTTAGTGACAGTCAAATAATCATGCTTTTATTTTCTCTTGAGTTTAATTTTTTAGATAGACTGTTCATATAACCGTTTAAAATTAGTGTAAATTAAAAAAAAGAAATATTTTATTATGCTATATCATCGAAAATTTGAATTTACTTATTTTAGTTTCACAATAAGCTTTCTCTTACATGATACTTCTGATATTGCTGGGTAATACTGACAATGAGCTGTAAATCTAATTATTTGATGCAGTTGAAATTTTTAAGTACTTCGTTCACTGCACAGTGCCATAGCTTTTTTGAAAAATACCGATATGACTTTACTTTAGTGAAAGTAGCATTTGTAAACTCTAATGTTCCCACAATTAAGGGGTCACATTTTATAATGGCTGGGTGTGCCCTTGGAGGGTTTCCCAATCCCGAAGTCCAGCCACGGCGATTAGATCAGAAAATAAATTTTCAGCCTGCAGACGAACTAAAAATCGAGTTCTATACCGATAATTTTTTTTAATCGACGCTCAGTGGGACATTCGTGAATATAGCGGGTCAAAAGTCCAAAAATGAAGTTTGATTTATTGATGCAGAAAGTGGTGAAACAAAGTGAACCTGGCTGAGGCAATCTCAATAAAGCAATTAAATAAATAACAAACTTATACCAATTTAATTCTGTACGATTTAAGAATTAAGTTAGTATTCTTTCATGCACTCGACATTTAACATCGTTATTAGTTTTGTTATTTTTTTAATTTCACGATGAATCGCATTTAAAATAGTAGTTATTAGTACATTTTGTGTTTAATTTTACGGCATTTTAGATACTTAGACGGTAGGCCAATTAAAAAGTTGAAAAGTACAAAAACATATTCATGTTTTAATCTGAACGTAGGTGAACGTAGATCTTAAATCATGGTTCTGTCTGTCTGGGGACATTTAATTTTAGTGAATATGTTGCATTTTACTACCTGTTTTTGCCCGTTAATCAATGGCACCAAAAAAATATAATGTGTTTTGAGTTGTGCTCGTTTTAAGATAGAAATTGAGTATTAAAGTGTTAAATAGTTTGATAACACATTGCCTTGATTTTTATATATTATAAATTATATTTATTTACTACTGTATAAAATTTCAGAGAAATTGTTAGTTGTTACAGGGGAGATTTTTTCTAATCAAAATATTGACATTATTATAAAGTAGGTGTTTTTTTTTTTTAATTTTTTTTTTTTAAATTCAATTCATATAATCATCGATAAATCAATAAATGGTTTTGGGAAGTTTTTTTTCTTAGTAAAACAACATGTCACAAATAAAATTTTAAATGTTTTATCAATCTGTTTTAATCATTTCAAGTTGTTCTGGATCAGAAAAAAATATTACATTATCCATACGATCGCTCACGAATGGCCCCATTGTGCGACTTGGGATAGATCCATTCCTACTATTATTAGTTAATAATGTTTATTCTCACCAAGACATGAATATTGACAAAAATGAATGTTGAATAATAAAAATATTTATGGATGCATTGCAGAGTCCCTTAAAGTTGGTGATTGCATACAATTGTTAAACACTTGATTGGACACGGTATCAAGCCCATTTGGGATATTTCAGTTAGCCTTCGCGGGAACTGGGCGCTCTTTCGAAACAAGAAGTCAGGGCAGGTTATATCCTTGACCCTCTTGTATAATGACCTAATACCAAACATCGTAACCATTATTATTAAAAAAAAAAAAAAAAAGAAGTAACGTTTATCTCCATAATTCATCCATCCACGCCTCCTCAAGACCAAAGTTCGGAAATTGATAATCAAAAAAGATTAGCTACCTTGCAGGGTATTTAAATTAAGGATTTGGAAGTACTGGAAATAAGTAATCTTATTGTGAATTTTGAAGTAACTGGGAAATGTGCAGCTGAACCTCCAGACAGTAAAAACAGTTGCAAAAATGTTCATCGTCGAAATCTTCAGGTCTAACCTTGGCAGGAGATTGCTGATTGTCTGTCCTTCGGCCTGTTATATCCATCAACACTTTTGAAAAAATGAGATTTTATCGTGCCTAGTAATTGATACATATCTTCTGGATCATGTGAATAAACAAGGTAATTAAAGCTGTAAGGCAAACTAGTATAGTTTTAATGGTTTTTGTACATTCATATTTGTGTAAGGTAATATTCAATAACACATTAAGGAGCATTGCAATAAATAAAAATAAAATGAAAAAGTTTATATAAATGTACCTATCGTTATTCATACATTCAAATACAAAACGTATATCTTATATATTGTGGTTCGTTCGTTCGTTTTTTTTTTTCATTAGTGCAAATCTTTTTAAAACATTTTCGTTTCATCTGGCCTTATCTGACAATAATGATACTTATCAAAAAGGTCATAATTCACTTTTAAAATCCGTTAAATTTGGTTTTACTTGAATTAATCCGTTTGTGCTACAGCGTAGTCAACATGTCAGATGTCAAAGTGAATTTTCGGCATATTTATCTTTTTTATTTGAAAAATTGAAAGTGAGCTGCGGAGGTCTAACGGAAGATTTAAGTAGTGTACAGGGTCGATGCCCTAACAGAGCTTACTGCTCCGATATAGTTTGCCAAAGTCCGTTCTGGAGATGCGTGCCTCGAAGATGAACCCCTTAGCAACCGGCCCACCGATGTTGATTCGTTTAATACCAAGGCACTACTGTCATGAAAATATAAACTGCCATTCAAAAGTTTTAGACCATCCAGAGCTAAAATAGGTTTATTTTTAAAGCTTACTATCTCCACCTCCCTCTTTCTCTCTCTCTCTCTCTCTCTCTCTCTATATATATATATATATATATATATATATATATATATATATATATATATATATACACAAATAGTTCTTGAGGTTCAGTCAATAAACAAAAACAACTATTTTGGCGACTTTTCGAGACTATATTGTTCTCATAATCATGCCCTGCACCTTAGTAGGAATGTCCTTGTATTCTTCGCACTCGCCAGCTTTCTGTTAGATTTCTGAAGTTCCTTTATCACTGTGTTGTTGTTCTTTAGAGTTTTAGAGCGTAAAACGTCTAGGTCATCAGCGCTCAGTAAGTATAAAAATATAATATTATGATTTGAAGGTGTCTTTGGTCAGAACCCGACTGAGCCGAAGGCATGAAGTCAAGGTGCCAGGAGCCCACTGGGGACGGCCAGGAGCGTAGGAGATGCCCCAATCCCACATGGTTTTTGTTTTATTTATTTATTTTAATTTTTTCATCATGAAGATTGATCGGAGGCTTTATCACTGTGATTGCCTCAGGACCGTGAGTGAACTTGATTTCTTCATAAAATCCCATTGTTCCACTAAAGATATTCTCCACGTCGTCAAACGTCACCAAAATAGTTGTTTTTATTTATTGACCGAGCTTCAAGAATCTTATTAAACATATATATTTTATTTACTAATAAAAACAATTCCTTTATCATTTGAGTTTTCCCACACAGTATTCGTACAAAGTTTCCAGGATATTCCTTGTTGGAAAAAAAGGGATTTATTTTTTTAAAAAATCTAATTAAATTTCAAAGGCTTAACTAAAAATCCTGTCACTTTTTAACTCGAATTATAATTTTTTAATACATGTAGGCAAACGAGATTGTTGGTATATATATGAAAAAACAAGTTTGTTTTAAATAATGTATTGATGTATACGTATTTTTTCCTTTAAAAGCAGATGAACTTTAAAAGTCACTCTCTCTCTCTCTCTCTCTCTCTCTCTCTCTATATATATATATATATATATATATATATATATATATATATATATATATATATATGTATATGTATTAATAAAATTCAACACAGATATATATATACCTCTCTTGAATTTTATTAAAGCCGTTTATATTTCACCGCATATCAAACTTGTAAATTTATTGATTTCAGGATGGTCTCAAACTTTGGACCGGCAGTGTATAGTGTGTATAAATATACTAATGTAAAAAAAAAAATGCATTAATTAAGTATATAGCTATTGTTGAAATGTGAACCATATCATTATGTTAAAAATAGATGATTGTAACAGTGAAAAAAAGTTTTAGTAGATTATAATGCAGAGAAAAGTTGAAAAAAGATGATTAAATGGTTTACAATTTAATTGATCAAATTAGAAATCTGAGAAATGAAAAACTTTTCTTGTATGAAACTCAGAAGAAGTGGTTCTGGAATATAATGGTCAATACAGTGCAATCTTTTGTCAACAATGAAAAATAGAGACGAAATAGAAAAGTGTAAAATCCGCATGAGATGGACCAAAACTTTTTTTTTTTTAAACATAAAATATAAAATACTCCTTAGATTTTTGATATTACAGTTCTTAAACTTTTAAATGCAAGATCCCTTATACCGTATATTTTTTTTTTTTTGAGTGAAATTTCACAATAGTACTAGTAACTCTATCTGAAATTACTCAATTGACAAACAAATATCTTTCTTTTGTATGTATCGCTACATATTCTTCAATTTCTAAACTATTAAACTAAATTTCTAATTGATGATACTAAAATTGATTATAATAATAAAATATGCTATAATGCTCTAACTAATCCTCCAATGGCTTTAGACGCCAGTGAAGCAGCTGGGAGAGCAGCGCTGAGATAACTTAGGATTTGGTTTGCCCCTCCATATCTGGGACAGGTTGGATTGCGGGTTTCCAGTTTATTTTGGTACATATTGTACATATTTATTTATTTTTACAATTACTATTGATTTTTTATATAGCTACTAGCTGAAAGTACCCTGCTCCGCTACGGTTTAATATCATTAGGATTAAGGACAACTTAAATTAGTAAAAGTCAAGCCTAACCTTGATAATTATTATTACTTAAATAAACCAAAAGAATTCCATTCTTAGTATAATTTCAATAAGTTGTAAACTTTGCAAAAGTTAATTTTATGTTATTTTGATAGTCCTCCAGTGAAGCTTCGAGGCAGAACTACCCAGCTCTATCTTACCCAGCTCTGATACTAGACCATCAGCTCTTCTTATGTCATATTTATATTACCATAAATATATTTATAAATAGTTGAGTTCCATTCAATAGAAACCATAGACTCATCTGAACTGAGAAAAAGGTATATTCTAGGTTCAACGAATGAAATTCAGAAATGCTAAGTACAACTTGTATAATGCAACTTGGGCCTGGTTGAGAAAAGCCGATTATATTGTGATCGGAAAACTGAAAGAAGGGTAGTTGAGAACGAAACTACTGGTGAAGCAATGTTGGTGGGTTGCTCGTAAGGAATATGTACATCGAACTGGCTTTACTTGTCACCACCAGAGAACATAAGTCTTTTAACCTCCTCTTTAACATAAGTCTTTTAATAGCTTCTCGTCACGAAACAACTCAAACTTGTAAGGGTCCACCTCTGCAGCCACCATGAGTTCACAGAAAGTACCATATTATAAGGTTTTGACATCGATCGTATTTTTGTTTGTTTACAATTATAAGGAACTTAATTTGTGGTCAAAATGTGCGGCTTAAACATCTAACCTATTTTTTAACTTAGCTTATCTCCAAATACCATATGACAATTAATTTATTATTATTCACCAAATAAAAATTTTAATCGGATTTTTCGCGAATTTAAATTCCTTTCTTAGCGAGCACCTACGGCCCTAGAGGAAGCTACATACCAAATTTCATTCCAATCCGTTCGGTGGTTTCTGAGATTTCGTGTTAAATGAGTGAGTGGTATTTGACAAATATATAATAGATTTATTGAAATTAACAGCTGTATGCAATATAAATAAAATACAATAGGTGAATGTAATGCATTGATTTTTAAATTATTGCATTATATAGTCGCCGCTATATAAAACTAACGAGTGTGAAAAAACGCATTTTTTATTTTGTTCGTTTACCATTAAATTCTATAAGGCCTACCTTAAACTGCTAGAAATTCGTAAAAATGGCATTACTAATTTCGGTCATCTAAGACACCATCATATTCGAAATTTTACTATAAAGCCTTATAGAAAACAGCAATAAATGAACGAAATAAAAAAAAAAATATTTTTCAAATTCATTCTTTTACATAGTGCCGAGTAAGGCAGATTATAAAATTTAAAAAAAAAAATAAATTAAAGATAAATTAAAAAAATGAGTATTTTGATTTTTCAACTGTATGATGTAATTGATGATGCAATTGAAACACTTCAATTTAAAAAACAAAAATTAATTGCTGCGAAACAAGTTAACAAAATTTATATTTCGTATGCTATTCAAAATCCAAAAAATAGATAATAAAAAAAACAAAAAAAAAAGGTCAATCTCTATTAATACAGAATTAATTATAGAAAAAAAAAAAAAAAGATTTGAGTAATAATAGGTGACATTCCTAAATATTGTGTTATTATTTTTTTGTTGAATTATTCAAATGCCAATCGAAGCTATAATTGTATGCACTTGAAGTATTTAGTAATTCAAGAGTCCTTGGGTCTAAAAATATTAATATCGACTAAAGAAATGCAATAAAAAACGAAGTGTCAGTTTCTCGTTTATGTAATAATAAAGAATATAAAAAAAACCAAAAAAAAAAAAACCATTAATCGTATGAAAAAGCTATGGTTAAGCCCTTGGATTTTTTTATTTTTTTAAAAAAAAAGTTTGAAACCACTCCCTTTATTATAGACCATTCATAATAAACCAGAAGATAATAAATAATACAATAAAAAACAAAATGTCTTGATGATAAAATAAAAACAATCAACGCTCTGCAATTTATATATATATATATGCGTATATATATATATATATATATATATATATATATTTGTCATGCTACACAAGAAAATACTCACGAAGTGGTAAGACAGGCGGTGCCTTCGGCAAAGCGCAGTAGACAGCTACCAAACAAGCAGACAACGCAAGAAATGTCCTCTCTACTGTCATGTTTGGATACAGACTGATGAAACAGCCTCCGTAGTTCCTAATATCTTGCTAGTTCTTTGGAGGGGGGTTTAGGGGGTTCGATCCCCCCTCCTGCGCCTATTGGACAATATCCCTTCACATATTTTGTTAACTAATTTAAAACATATCTAAATTATCTCTCCAAAACAAATAAGTAATGAAACAGTTTAATCCCAATATAACATATGCTTGACCTGCTTAGGACATTACTTGTTCAACGATTATTAAAAAGCTATTTATATTCCAGAAGAAATACCAGCGAGTGGTTACCAATTATCTCTGCTATACTAAAATATCCAAAGTGCCAAGTACTGAATGATGACTTCTATATAATATTTAAGACTTCATCTTGAAATTTAATCATACATTATTTAACTCATACTTTAAATCAAGTAATTACTCAAAAACTGCAAACCTAAGATATAAGCACTAAAAAAAAAAAAAAAATCTCACTCGAAGTGGCAGAGGTACAGTTTAAATATTTTAAAAATTTTGATAAACTGGTCTAATAATATTAATTACATTTTTCATTTAAAATAAAAATATATAAATCTTTAATTTGTAATGTGAAGAATCAAAGTATATTTTAAAAGATTATGCAGTTGATAATTAAGTGAAAAAAAAAAAAAAAAATAGTGATTTGGAAAAAGAGATATTGGTGATTAAGAAGCCATTTTTTTTTTTTTTTTAGGAATAAGCACTTGGAGTTTACGGTTCAGTCGAAGAACATCTCTTGGGCCCAGGGCAACACTAAAATGAATCATTTGAAAACTAATAATGAAATGAATTACAGCTGGGAATTTATTGTAGAGCGGCAAATAGGTGATTATTCAAAAGAAGAAATATAGAAGGTTATATAAATACGTTTTATTATTTGTTCATGAACTAGTAAATATAAAAATAAAAAAATCGGTGTGTGGCTGTCATGAACATGGCCGTATGTTGCACGTGAATACGTTTATGTAACGGGTTATATTTTCTGAATAATTATGTATTTAGGATAAAAGCAAGAAAACTAATAATTATTGTGTTACGATATAACTTTATTAATTATAGGTATGTGATACGAAAAGTATGACACAAATGGCAAACAAGATACATCGAGATTTCTGATAAACATTAAGGATTTACACACATCCGAGTACGAATTTGAAGATGCCATTGGTCGTTACGTTTACTAGACCGACATCACCAGGTGTTGCGTCTTTCATTTTCAAATAAATTTCGGAAAAGTCAATATTAGTTCTATTACAATCAGTAAAGCTATTGATGTAGCGATAAATGGTGACTCCACCGGCTCTGCGACTTGATGATGATGATACCGCTACCGATGATGTAGTTGCAATTTGTCTGTTCTTAGCGGTTTTACAATATAATCTCAGTTCAAAGCTAGGGATATTCACTGGCATGGAATTTCCTATCCAAGTTTCGCTGATTGTCAAATAATCAGATCGGTTGATGATTGTATCAGTCTTCTGAGTGCGCGACCAAGCGCATAAAACAATTGCTGATCAGGAACACTATCACAAAATTTTTAATAATATTATTTTTATTCTAACACCTTATTATATTCACTGTCACTACTTTAAACTAAAATTTTATATACAATCGGTAGATTTTGACGACAGCTTACAATTAAAACCTAAACGAATATCGTAGCTTCTCCGACTCAAATGTTACACTAATTGCAAATCTCGATACGCAGCAAAGTACCCCAAAATGTACGTTCCCGGCACTGTTAGACTCGGCCATATGGTGTTTTATTATTACCATTCGATTGCTCTTGAGAAGCCCTTTCCAACCGTATACGATATCTGTATTTGGTTTTGGCTTTTCGACGCGTATAGGCCGACTTTATATATTTTTGATAATATTTTTTTAATCTAACACCTTATTATATTCACTGAAACTACTTCATACTGATGTTTTATATAGAATCGATAGATGTTGACGACACCTGAAGATAAACTTAAACGAACATCTTAGCTTTTCTGAGTCAAAAGTTATACTAATTTCAAATCTCTAAACGCAGCAAAATAACCTCAAAATTGCGGCGTTTCGTTCTCCACCGCGCGCTATGCGTCACTGTTCCCGCTTATCGCAATGAATTTTTTGATCCTTTAGCTATCCATTAGTATAATTTAATTTTGGGTGTAGAGGATAGATTTGAAACTACAACGCCAAACTGCATTTTGTTATCATTAGGTTTTTTGGATTGCCCCCACACTGTAGCAAATTTAAGGACGTATTCACCTCAAAAATAGTTAATTTGGCTAGAGAACTTTTAATTATCAAATGCACAAGTAATCGGTGAATATAGTTTTGTGTTAGTATTAAATATTTCTTGTTATAATGATTGTATTTAGTTATTTTTTTAATATATTGAATTTATGCTTGTGTATATTATTTTTTTATGTTTTAATTTTATTTAGGTATGTATGATAAAATTTTGAAATATTTTTACTATACATTTCTAGTACAATATTTTTCAATTTATTATCTGTATATGTAATTACATCAAAAAACATCCCTCAGATATTTCATTTAACAACATAACAATTTAAAAATACTAATTTTATTTTATATGCTATATCACGATGTTTTCTATTATATATATATATTCTATGAAATATTACAAATATCAACTAAATTAAATCAAAAAACAGCAAAACAAAAATAAAGAAACCATTCATTAATTTAAAAATCAAAGTGAAATGAAAATAACAAGTAAATAAAGAATATACTTGAGGTTCAACGTGAAGAATTCTATTTTTAACATTTTAATAAATCTACATGAAAACAATAGATATTTTAAGTGTGAATAATAGAAGTAATTTACCTAGCACATCCCAGTTTTTATAACACGCAAATCCGGTGTTTGGACATTATAATTTTTAGAATTATAATTAAGATTGGGATCTTCTCGGTTAACTTATTCCTGCATATCCTTGAAGGTAATTGAAATCCTGTCTCATTATCACGTTAATTGAATTATCATGTACATCAATTCTTTTGTTTAATTATAGGTGAAGTAATTAAGCATTAAACTAACTTAGGACTTACAGATTCCAATGCTTGACTTTGCGTCACGGATCTACACAATTACCACACACCAATCCCTCCCAAAGATGTATCATGGAATTTAAGTCAAGGCTACTTACAAGCTGCTCTTTTTAAACTCTTTATCGTTGTGGTATATCCTCACTATTTCAACTCCATCTGAGATTATTCAAAGCACTTTCATTCATTAAAATTATGTTATTTTTACTTGAAGAGTAAAAACTAGCGAATCATTAGATATAATAAAACTAATTCAGATTTTTGTTTAAGTGACCAGATAATAATTTCCAACAGTCCCATTTTGAATTTGTTTCCAGTAGGAACAAAAAAAACCGAACAGTCATAGGGAAAATCTAGAGACTACCCATTTACCTATATAATAAAATCAAAATGTATTTACCCGTATACTTAACTCTCCCTTTCTTTCTATTACACTCACTCTACTCTAGGTACTGATAGCTTTTAGAAGCCGTTACATTTAGCCTTTTTGTGTGAGAATCAACATCTTGGATTCCCTGATTTACATTTGTAAAATGTAATATACATATTCTGTACATCAAAGTACTGATGTTTTGAATTGTTTTTGGAACTGATGGTGAATGTTTAACATTCGAAACTTGTCTTCAAATAAAAAATTCTAAAACAAAAAATTATGTTGATTTCCTTTCCATCATCTTACCAAATTTGACCCTTTCAAATTTAATATAATAACTAATTAATAACTTAGTAACGCAACATAACAAATAATTCAGATGACCCTTTTCTTTTAGTTTCAAAATTAGATTCACTGTAGTGTCTGTAACAGTCAATGAATTTCAGTAAGCTGCTGGTGTTGACTTTTATACTTATGACAAACGGTTGTCCAGTTCATGTAATAATACTTGGGAAGCTCAGGAATGAAGCTGAAACAATCTTTGTACACTCCAGAATTTTCCACTTTTTTTTTCTCTATAAAACTGGTTTGTTATTAAAAGGATAACGTATCATTCTGTTGATTATAGGTTTAATAATGTTTATACACATTATAAACTAACCAAGAATAAGGTACAGGGTGTCCCGAATTTAAATGGCAAAACTGCAGGCACTTATAGGGGACCGAAAAACTAAGACAAAAAGCCCTTTAGAGATTTGCTCGTTTTTGATTAGTTTTAGAGAAAATCGCAAAAAAAAGAAAAACGAAAAAACAAACAAACTTACTATTTTTATACTTTTTTTTATACTTTTTATTTACATTTATATTTATGTTATGTTCTTTTTAATGTAAATATTGCTCAAAATGTTGTCCTCTTGCACCAATGCAAGCACTACATCAAGCACTCACTTGATAAATTGCAACTAAACATTGTTCTGATGATATTTGGTGCACTGCATCTATGATTCGGTCTCTTAATTGCTCTCTTGAGTTGATTGACACCGAATAAACTTTCTGCTTCAAGGTTCCCCATACGAAGAAATCCATGGGTGTCATATTCTTTTTCTATTATTCTTACATTATATTGGACTCCCTGTGAATAATCCACCACCACATATATGGTAACTGATGGATTGGTAAAAGCAAACGAGATGAAAAGTATATACAAAGATAGAAAAATAGGTAAAATGAGATGTATGTTGCATGCTTATCATAGTTTTTATATAGTTATTGTTATTGTTATTAGTTATATAGTTATTGTTATTTATGTGAATAGATTTATATTTATTTTATACATTATATTTTATTTTGTTATCAATAAAGTTTATATTATCTTTTTAATATTTTAAATTTTGTTTTAATTGTATTTATATTTCGCATGGATTGATCATTTTAATATGTAGATTTTTATATTTTTAAAATTATGACTATTACGGGTTTTTTTTTTTTAAATATTAAATATTGTAAGATGTCATATTTGGATTGATTAAGTATGCTGTGTTTTTAGCAACCCATTTAAAATGGGCAGCACCACTTAATAAAGTGTTTCTCTCTCTCTACTGTTTTAACTAAAAAAATTATTAAACAAATATATTTAAAAAATGTGCTATTTCAATTGCTTTTTTTTTTACTCAACCTCCAATCTCTAAATAACCGCGCTTGGGAGATTTTTTTTTTTTTCTATTGTTTTGGATTCGGCACACTTTTAAATATAAAAGTCACAAAAAATGTTCATGGGAGTGAAATCAAAATAAATGAAATTAATAAATAAATTTAAAAAAATACACTATTTCAGGTTTTTCTATTTCAAAGTCTAATATATCAAAAATGATGCTAGATAGAATTTTTTTTTGCCTTCAAGTTCAAATTCAGCACACATATAAAAATATAAAATATAAAAATCAAAAAAATTTCTCAAGGGAGCGAAGTTTTTCTTTTTTCTTGCAGAGCTGAGTAATATTCTAAAACCAGACAAATATTTTAATTATACAGGGTGTCCCGAATTTAAATGGCAAAACTTCAGAAACTTATAGGGCACCGACCAACTAAGACAAAAAGTCCTTTAGAGATTTGCTCGTTTTTGCTTAGATTTAGAGAAAATTGCAAAAAAAAAAGAAACAAAACAAAAATGTTACAGGTAGCGATTATCACCTTTCAAAGTTCGTCAGGCTAGGCAGTGAGATATGTAAAGACTTAATGTTATCCTTTACATTCTTTTATTTGTTTACATTTTGGCTTCCTTCTAGGATTATAATTCCTAAATCAGTCTTCAGTCAGTTACTCAGATATTTTTGTGTGAATAGCATCAGCCACAATGGCGCATACATATTCTAATGTTGAATACGCTGATATGATTTTTGTGTATGGCTTCTGTAACGGTAATGCTTTAGAAGCGGTGCGCGGGTATGCGAGCCGATTTCCAAATAGAAGAGTGGCTAATCGACGAGTCTTTTCGTTAACTTTTAATAGACTACGAGAGATTGGGTTATTCTTAATACTTAATGAGGTGACCAATTCCAGGGAACAATAAGAGCAGATTATTGGAGAAGAAATTGTGTCCAACGCCACTACGATAACAATCCTGAGACTAGCATCCGAAGATCATCTGCTGCATTAGCAATATCGCGGCAAGCAATATGGCGAACTCTGAAAAGTGATAATCGCTACCCATACCATCTTCAAAAAGAATTTATTACCTCAAGATTATGCCTTGCCTGAATACCCAGTAGCCTTAGTTCTGAATAAATCGCAAACGAAATATATAAAGACTGTATTCTTTTTCATTGTGAACGAGTTTTTAAATTCCTAAACTTGAGAAAATCCTCTCTCGAGCCTCCATGAGGACATCACCGTACCATGTAATGTGTATGTATACCATGTATTATAATACCATGGACAAGCTAAAAAGGAGCGATGATATTTCAGTTTGGATTTTTTTCATTCCAACATAGATTTGATTGACTTCATTCGTCGTTAGTCAAGGGTATAGATAATGAAGGAAGGAGAGGAGCAACGCGGACTACCAATATTTATGTGGGAAAAATAAAACCAAATGATCAGAAATTAAACATAACTAAAAACACAAAAAAACGTTTACACAGCTTATCTACTAAAAGAAACCTTGAAATCATCCCAAGAGGAGGTCCAAGTTGTTGGTCTTAATCATGTCTCACATGTCTTGGTTTCTATTTATTTTCAAATCCTTGCTCTTCCTCTGATTATTGTTAATGTGAAACATGTGTAAATCAAATACATGAATTTATTTGTTTTTTAAAAATTTATTTATTTTTATATTCCATAGCCATCCGTTTCTCCTAATCCCAATTTGTAACAAATGAGTACACATCCTCATATACCTGCGTTTTAGCGTTTGAAGAAGCCATATTTTATCCATCTTGAATTTGATTACCGAACAACATATTTTAAATAATAATAAGGGAGATGGGGCTACACCATTTATTTGTTTTATAAAATGACATTATAAAATGAAAAAAAAAATATGTATACAAGGTTTGAAGTTACAAGAAACTAGGACTATAGAAACTCAACAAGATAGAGACTACAAGTATTTACATGAAAATAAAAAAAAAAAAATCGTAGTCTATTAAAAGTTAACGTAAAGATATATATATATATATATATATATATATATATATATATATATTTATATATATATAAACAAGCAAATGTGGCTCTGGTTAACAGGAGGCACATAACATAAATATAAATGTAAATAAATAAGTATAAAAATAAAAAGTCTTAGTTTTTCGGTCCCCTAAGGAGTTTTGCCATTTAAATTCGGGACCGCAGCTGATCGATATACAAAATTTTGAAGATCATTACATCAGGCATTCATTGCCGGACCAAAATCAACAATATAACATTTGAACGAACACAACGACAACCAGGAAAAAAATGGACGGAAGAGTGGAAGAGGAAACATTCAGAAAGAATGAAGAGACTCGGGGAGGAAAGAATGAGGAATAACCGAAAATGAAGTGACTTCAAGTTCAATCGCTCTCCTCAAGGGGAATATTCGTCATAATAATAAAACGTACAATAAAAGTGTTTTAACTTGGACTTGTTTTTCTTCATCCTGACTCTATCCCAGACCATTTTCTTCCAATATTTCTTACATTCAACTATACTATTCTTGTTAAATAGAAATAGTTGGTATGCATAAAAACAATAAAAAGGTAATAATAATTTCCTTATGTGAGCCTAGTACAGTTATATCTATTTTATAAAGATAGATTGAATATTCAACACAATATCTATCTAAAAATATCATACCATGCAATCCTTATAAATCGCAAGAAGCATCAGGAATAGTTGTACAGATTGTAAATGAATGATAGCAAAATACATAATTATATTTAGTGTATACACAACGCTACTGCAAGAGCTTCCTGCCAGAAAACCACCGCCCAGGCTAATTGCAACGGTTTCAAGGTGAGTCAAATACGCCTGGCAATATTATGGTAGATTATCAGGATTTCAACATCTTTGGCCCTGCGGTTTCCTAAGTTCCTTTTTTTGTTATATCCATCATCGTTCCACCCAGAGATTTACTGATAGCTAGAATTAACTAGTTATAAATAACTCGCAAAATTTATTACAAAGTCACGACTAAACAAGAGAACAATACTCTTTTCATGAGCGCACCTTAAATCCCTCAATGTGAGGTTAATATTAGTCAATAAAATCCACAAAATAAAAAATAGAAATAATGAATCATAAATAATAATCCAAATCAAACCATGAAAATTACATGCAGGGGTCGTTTCGTATAAATCATTGTGTTTCTTCAAATCATTTGACGATTCATAAAATACTTATGTTGTAGTTTATTTTGATTAATAAATAAACAATAATAAAATTGTTTAATGTTTCCTTATATACCAATTATGACTAATTTCACTATGATATAATGTAAAAACTGTTCGTGTTAATAAGTATATATATTTTATCTCTACCAATATAGTTTTGGTTTCTGTACTAATACATGGATGCACTATATCTATTGTAAGCCTGTACCATTTCTAGGAGGGGCTTTGGCCGAAATAACGCTAAGCCGCCAGATTTTCCCCCAGATAAGAATACCAACTTTACAGTGGCGTGGCGTGTCCCCAGAGGGTCTCCGGTGTCGAAGCCGATCCACGGCTGAAATAAAAGAAAATAAATTTTATGCCCTAGCCACTTTCCAGGCCCGGGAGGTGAGTTGTTTATTGCCTTACCCAGTGAACTACTGCGCCTCCCTAAAATGAATAAATTTAATTCGATGGTTGAATTATGTTTATTAATTGTAGCTCCTCAGATCATGCCACTTTTTGCCACGTGTTTTGTATGTGCTTTGTACTTATGTAGTTCATGAGTGTTTCGGAAAGCTAAAAGGACACCTATTAACAAACTCCAAATCTTCCAGGCAAAAACATTCAGGACAATCACGAAAGCATCCTTGTAAGTAAGGAACATAACTTTACATACTGACATGCCAACATTTAATTAACAAATACGAACCTAATACAAACGATTCCACGAATAATTACATGGACAACCCAATTATATTTATAAACGACATGGCCACAATATATATTTCTGACAACACCCAGAGAAAGCTGAGAAGGAGCTGGATGAGAGATCTCATAAACTAAAATAAATAAAAGGCTTGAGGTGCCGATAGGTTCTGTACCCCCTACCCCCTCATGCCTTTCACGCCATTTTCTTTCTCACAACAGATTCACAGGTTGCCTAATTGTAATTGACAGGTGTAAATAAAGATATAAATTAAAAAAAAAAATATTCTTTCACTCAAAAAACAAATCAAAACAAAAAACAGCCAGGATCAAAAACAACGGCTTTGATTCTTAATCTAGACCGTGAAGTAATAGAACTATGAAGATCAGGGAACAATCGATTGATTTTTTTTGAACATTAGAAAAGTAATAAAACTAGTGTTCAAAGTTAAAATATTTGAAGGCTAATGATCGAATATAGATTGAGAATTTCCATCGGTTAAAAATATTTCCGAATTCAGACAAATTAGAATACATCAGTGTCGGTTTGTAAATTCAAGTTAGCGAGGCACATATTATATTAAGAACTTTTGGGACTCTAATACTCGAAAAAGGGACTGGTATATATTTTTTCTAAGTGGTGTTTAGAAACCTTTTTCATTTTTTTAAAAATTTAAATCAGACAGCTTGCTTGGTGACAAAATCTCACATTGCTGATAACAATGGTTTTCATGGAGAATCGATCGCCCATAAATCGATAGCTAATTTTGGATTGTTTGGTATTTGAATTCTCGGGCTTACGAGGACATAGATGAATCAATCAAGATTCGGAAATTATATCTGGGTCGGTAGGCCGATTAGGTACGTTATGTCCTTCCCTGAGGACCAAATCTTCAGCTTATAACCTTTACATCATAAAATGACCTGTTTCGAAAAAAGATAGAGGAATAAACACTAAGCCTACCTACATTTCATATATACATATTTTACCACAATTTCTCAGAGGAGTGGATATTGAAAAAACACTTTGGCATATATTTTTTAATAAATTTAGTAAAGACAAAAAGCAAAGTAATGGATGTTGTTTCCAACTGCCAAAAAGTTCAAAAGGATCATTTGACCCACCATGGTAGGTTTATTGTAAAGATAATTATTAAATCATCAACTCCAAATCTGCAGTGGATAGCGTTCATCAATGTGGCAATTTTTCAAAACACTATTTTTGTTGTGATTGCAAATTAAAAATATTATATTCCAGGGTGTCTCATCCTGATCTGCAAATTATCACTTGCTTCCATTACAACTGCATGCCCTGGTATAATTGATTTGCCTTTTTTTAATTATTTTGGTTTCTCACATGCTCCATTCCATGTGAACCATGGTCACACATGCTCCATTCCATGATATTTATAGTGAGTAGAATTGTTTTAATAAATATAAAATGAATTCAAGCAAAATCATGGAGGATCTTAATCCCTTCACTGAAGGACTAATCATTATTTTAAAATAATTTATCGGTTTAGTAACAACCTAGCACATATTTTTTTTTTTCCTTTTTTAGGAATTATTATTATAAAGGTTTCCAAAAGTTTTAGTTTTTTTATTAATAAATCACCAACATTATAAACTATAAAATTAATTATCAATCAAAATACAATTTATTCCTCTCAACAGAGTTCTGCTGTGTTGGCTCCTCTATAGAATTTAGAATCATTATTATTAAGCATTTCTGATTTCTATTGGATTTTAATCAATGAATTTGTATCATTAAAAAAGTGTTCCAGGTCCTTAAGAAATGATGGTAGACCAGAGGTTTGAAGAAAAGGCACTTGAAGCAAAACTCATATCAAAGCTGCAACAATTTCATAACGACAAAACCTCCCATAATTTATTTTATTTATTTTTGTGATTGCTCTTTACTTGAGCTCTTTCAATCCCCCTGAGGTGGTTACCTGTTATTAAGTTACATCCATACAAAAAATAATCTATAAAATATAAACAGTTTGCTACAAAGCTTTTAATGAAGAGAAACAATATAGTGGTAAAATAATTTAATCTTATCAAAAGAATAATGTCAATGGAAGAGAATTCACAGAACTAATTAAAATCATAAATAAAAAAAAAAAATCTAGCCAAGATTGAAAAATATGTATATAATGGATGAATTCGTTATAAAAATTATAGTCAACATTGTTTTTGTTACGAATACAGAAAGTATTCACAAAAAATTAGTTGATGAAGTATAGTTACGATTCATTTGACCAAATAATAACACACTTAAAGCTACCATTCAATATAATTTTACCAATAATAATGGCTTCAAACTTTAATGATAAGTAACATCAAGGGGAAGCGAAATATTTTAATTCAAGCTCAGTAAAAACAAATAAATAAATGTACTTATGAATATTGTTAATTATAAATGTGTGAAGATTAGACTGTATATTTTTAATTTATATTTTTGTCTTCCGATGTGTAATAGGTCAAATAGTAAAGTACTACACTACCTAGCCAAAATTCAAGCATGGTAGTGCCAGCAATATTTCTTTTAACTTCAGATACGCATGATGCTGTAGAAGTATTAATACAATCAGAATTTATTAATATGTGTATGAATTCTATCCTTTTACTTAACCCCTCTTTTGTCTGTTTACTATTAGTCGACTCTGAGTTCTAATATCTTTTATATTTCCATTTTGCCTCATTATGAGTATCAAAATGTTTAACTTCTTGTCAAACATTTTTAGAAATTATTATGTAAATATACATTTAGTGTTTATAGTAAACATTTGGTTATTGTATATAAAATCTAGATTTTAAGGATTTGTTTAGCGTTTGGGATTAATAATTGTTTTTTTATATTTTAATTATTTAGGTATCATGATTTTGCATTGTTGATTCATTAGATTTAGAAATTTAATACAAATTGTATAAGCTGTAATATAGAACAAGTAGAAAAAATTTCTACGCAAAAGCTCAAAATTTTTTAAATTGGAGAGAACCCAAATGTTGAGATATTTTAAAACTGAAAATTATATAGGACAAGAGATGAAAGTGTAAGGGTCTAAACCAGGTAGGAACCCTTGGATTAGGAACACCTGAGGTACCTGCAAGGTTCAGCCCTTGAGGCAGGTAAAGGAAGGCAGTTGGTATTAGGACAGAGAATGAAGAATACGTGGAGAGTTGTTTATGGACCTTAGAGCAACCAGTGTCAGGGGTCAGAAGACTATGGAACCAAGATAAGTGAAAGTGTTTAGAAGTTCTCTCCTTAATGGACTTTAGAATTTAGATTAAATTAAGGTAAATTTAAATATGTTTATATATAAAATAATAAATATGCACAAAACATTGTTTAAAAAAAATATCCAGTCATAATTCAAAAGAATATTGACAGAACCCTAATAACGAGTTAAAATCAATTAAATATTGACATATAATTTTAATAAAAATTAATGATTCAAGAAAATCATTACATTATATATATATATATATATATATATATATATATATATATATATATATATATATATATATATATATATAGTATGTTTTTAAAACTGATGATGAACATTTAGCATTTAAAACTAGTTAACAAACACAATGTATGAAGTGTAGGATGAAGCCATAAATTTAAAAACTGTATATTTATCTTTGTAAAACTTTTTAAATTTAAAAGATAGATTTAGTAACATGATTAAGGGTTTAATGATCTATTTATTATCTTTGTAATAAAATAAATGTTGTCTTATGAATACCATTGAGGAATTGATCTTTTGAAATTGAATGTGTCCTCTTCAGAAAATGGTTAAAAAAGAGCAAAAAAAACCTAGAGCAGTCTCTCTGCTGCTAAATCCAATATAATTTTGTTAGTTAAATCCTTGATAGATGTCTAATAACGAAAACCGAGTGTATTAGTTTGTGCAGCTTCCTAGACGTTATCAGAAAAAAATAAATATATAAATAAAAATAATTTAATTAAAAATTAAATAATTTAGTTTTAAAAGATAACTTCTCAATTGTATTAATACTGATAATTTTAATCTTAATTTACTTTACATCAAGTATTCATATTTTTCTTGTTTAGGCATGTCTCTTTTATATTTTTCAAAACTATAAACCTCAATGTTCAGAAAAAAAAAATATATATATATACATTATCAATAAATAAATCCCATCAATAATTGAAATAATTGTTAACACCAGGTTTTGAATCAGCACTGGCCTATATCCTTTAATTTTACCAATAAGGTGAAGCAGACAGTTAAATAGACACCCTATCTTAAAAAAATAGAAAAAAAAATTACCAAAGAAAAAATCATAAAATTCCTTTTAAATCGTACAACCTAAGTGTGTAAAAGTAATTTTAATTCTGTCCTTATTTTAAAAGATATCCATGGAATGTCAATAACTGATGTTACATTATTTATTGTAACTATCTTGTAAAGTACATTCAAGGAATAATGTTTGGTGTGAACTTTCTTGCTTAGCTTAAAGTATAGTAATTAGGAAAAAATGACGGCAAAGTTCGACTTTATTGGACTATTCTTTCTATAATTTTAGCATGAATATTTCTGAATTTACCCATTAGGGTGTCATTAACGGTCCGGTTTACCCTATTACAAAACTATTTATTTAAATATTGGTTTTATCACTAAAAATATGTTTTTATACATCAGAAATAAAAATAAATAAGTAAATTAAAGTTAGAAATTAGCAAGATAAATTTTTCAGTATTTGATTCAGAGTAATAATCCTAAATATATATATATATATATATATATATATATATATATATATATATATATATATATATATATATATATATATATATATCGATGGTTTTGGATCAGGATTCAAATTTTAGTGGAGTATTAAGTTAGTAAAAAGTATTAATAATTAATTAAAATAAGAAAATCTAAAAGTACCAAACTGCAGTTGGTAGTTTTTTTCACCATTAATTGGTTAAAATTCAGAACCCGATTTTTTAAAATTGAAAATATTTAAACAATACATGAAAAAACAACTTGAAATTTTATGTCATCTTAATAAATGATTTGACACTATACCCAATATTTTATAATTAGATAGAATTCGATTTCTTTCCATTCAGGGTGTATTGATTGTTAATATTTGTTTTTCTTTTTAATTAAATGAACTATGATTAATGGCACTTACATGGCCATGTCGGTTATAAAGAGAACTTGGTCAGTAAATCATAAAGTACAAATACTAAAGAAGATTTATGCAAATTCCAAACCAAAGCATAGATCAGTAGAGACATCTTTATATTGGAAAACCATCAGTCCACTAATGGCTTTCATTGCTTTGTTCCACTTTCCTTGTCCCAGTCATGGTCCCGGTCACCAAGTTGAAAAACACTGCCAAAAATAGCACCATACTCCATATTTTTCGGCCATTTTTTCTGTTGTACAACGTCATAGGATGCACCACTCTTAACAGTAATCTACAGTTTTCCTGGTTTTCTTCGGCTCGCGCAGTTTTCGTGATGCTGTCTATGATCGTCATAACTTTCTACGTGTTGTTGGATAGTGATGAAGAATCGGTCATCGAAGACTCTACAGATACGACCAGTCTTATAGATCGAATTAAAGTTGCTTTCGCTGCTGGTGCAGCGACTGTCTGCACTACGATGAATATCATAAAGACCAAAACCGTTACGAACTTGATATCCGAAATCGAACAAATTTCTGTAATTTTTCCAATAAACAAGAGACCTTTCAGGTGGATGGCGCTGAGATCCGTCTGCCTTTCTGTATTGTTAATATCCGCAGGAATCCAAGAAATAATTATCGAACCTGACAGATTCACTCCTATACAAATCGTCAGTTTTGTTGAATATTACTGTCATCTAATAATGCTGTTCACTGAATATCAGTTCACGGTGTTCGTCAGAGTTCTGGGAGCCTTCCTGATGAATGTTACAAACAAATTGAAGCAAGAAGGAAGAAAAAGACGGCTCGTCGTGCGGCAATCTGTGAGATACGAAGTATTGTTGAAGAGGTTGAGCGAAGACCTTCAATCGACGTTTGGAGTGCAACTATTGGTTGCTGTTTTTTCAAGTTTTGTTGTCTGCCTCATAAGCTCCTATTTCTCTTTGTTGTATGTCATTAATTGGTTTACCGATAGCGCACAAGAATTGCCTACAATGACAATCATGTACGCGGCTTGGGTTCTATTCTTTTTGTTGAAGTCGTTCGAAATTGTTTCGTCTACGCATGATTTGAGAGTGAAGGTGATAAATTTAGAAAAACGCTATTAAAATATATAAGTAATAACTCTTTGTTTTATGTCCATTTTGTTATTTCTAGGCGGAATTATTTGCAATGCAGGTAGATGAATTAATTTTAAACGATGCTACGAAGAATTTGCAGAATGATGTAAGTATTTAATCGATAGCAATTCATTATTGTTAGTTTTTATTAAAAAAAAAATAACGAATAGAAAATAATGTTTAAAATAATTGAGTGAAAAATTCTTTCTTCAAAGATTTTACCATGAACAACAATTCTGTACCATTTGGAAAAAACTAGGTAAGTGCATTTGTGTCCACAATAAGATAAATACTTTGGGCAACCCATATTGGAGTACTGCACATCTTGTAAAAGTAGGCAAATTGTAATGTCAATTGTATAAAATGATGTCATTGCCATTGCAACTTGCCTACATCTTGCTTTACACCGAGTTAAATTGGCTTTCCTCTTCATTCCGTGGAGATTACTTCCTTGGTATATTCCTCTTCCAATCTATTAACAAACACCACCCTCCTTTTATCCATAACATCCTACATTTCAAGTCCTCAATCCAATCACTACATACAAGATCCTGTCCCTCCGACCTTTATACCCCATCCTACAGAACGACTGCATTCCAACGTTCCATTCTTGCCCGTTCCGCTATTCTTTAGAATTCTCTTCCTCCCTCGATTCGCAACGCATCTTCGGAACTTTTAAAGCACACTTCTTCCACCACCTTATCTCCCTCCAGGCGGATGCTATTTAATCATATCGATACTTTATAACGAATGTCATACCAACATATTAAATGAAAAACTTTCTCAATTCCTTCTTTTGATAATGTTTTCACTGTTACTCAAGTATTTTTTCATTTTTATTGATTATTTATTATTTTTGTATGTTCCCTCTCAACAAAACTTATTTTCTTCATACTTCACTAGGTGTAAATACAGAAATTTCATGTTTCAATCAACTTTGTATATAATATTTTTTTCCTTTACCGAATGTATATATGGTTTTGTGTGTATATAAGTGTGTTTGTTTATATATTGTTTTATATATTTTTTCCTTTAAATTATCTTATTATAAACTTTTATTTACTTTATGTTATCTTATTTCATTATTTTATTTAAAATATCTTGGCCAGATGTGATTTACTTTTTATAATTCATTTGTTGTTATTCTTAAGGGACTTTGTCCCAGAATAAAATTTATTTTTTATCTATTTATCTGTACATGATGAGCATGACTCCAATATGGGTTGCTCAAAATATTTATCTTACTGCGGACAAAAATGAACTTATCTAGTTTTGCCCAAATAGTACAGTCATGTACCATTAACTAAAAATAAATTGGGTTCCAGTATTTAAAATTAATACTTTATTGTCATTTAATCATATATTTTATTTATATTTATATATTATCATAAAAAGTTATTTGAATTTAACGTTACTTCCAATTAATTGAAAAATAAATGCTAACAATTATCACAATGTATCTAACGCTATTAACATTTCACTTTCCAGCCGGTATTACAGACCTACCTGCAAGGAAGGCAAGATTGGATAATGTTAGCTGGAGATATGATCATCCTTGACTTCGGTCTCATTACAGATGTAAGCAGTTCATTAATAACATCATTACTAATAACAATGAATATTGTCATTACCACTAAAAAGTGGTAATTAGTGCTAACTATGATAGCAAGTGTTGAAGCCTCTTCGTCATTACAGACATGGTCTTCCAGTGATTTTAATATGTCAAAGAGTCAAATTCATTTTAAATATCCGTTTTACTTCCTCTCCTCCAGTATCCTTCAATGATATTCCACTAATCCCTGTTGAACAGATCCGCTACCTAGGAATCCACTTGGACAAACGTCTTACTTGGAATCCACATACAAGGCTAAAGCGACAAGAAACTGCTCGTCGTTACAGACTGCTTCAACATTTACTAGACAAACGATCAAAGCTCCTAATTCATTACAAAAGACAGCCCAGTCAATAAAGGTTTCGTAGAGGAAAGCTGAATTTTTGCAGGATATTAGTACATAAAGTATACACTAAAAAAACACAAAGTTCCTACCCCCACCCCTCTTGCTTTCCCACTCCACCCCTTCAGCAATATTACAAGTACGGAACTCGGGTTAAATACCGACAGCTCGAAACCTAATTATGCTATCGGAGTGTTTTATTTTTTATTATTTTTCTAATAATATTACAAACAAGTTATGTTATATACTCTTTCAATGTAGATAGATTAGTTTCGCCGTAATACTTAATCATATACATAAAACTGCCGAGGATTCTTAAAAGAAGATGGCCTAGAGATTTTCTAGTGAAGTATTTATGAATGAAATGCTACTGATGAGTAGTTCTTTTCAAGTTTTGACATGTTATTAAAATCGTTATCTGCTCATTTACTTAATGTGTTGTATAAATATACACATTGTTGTAAATTTCAATAAATTGATATAGAAAAAAAAAATATCCGTTTTATCTTTGACTAAATTTTGTTGCCCAGGATAGAATTTGTGCAAAGTTTTATTTAACTACTAATACTGAAGAAAGTACTCTTAAGAGTACTCTGATTTAGCAGTTATCAGGTTGTCCGAAAAAAAAATGTTGATTTTCTCTTTTTTTTAAAAAAAACCCTTATTAATCCTCTATTAAATAAAAGGTATCCTTCCAGAAGCGTGGCTCCAGCCCCTTCACGCGCCCAGAATACCTTTTATCCATTCTAATCTTCTTCCGATTTATTTCGGTGTTTTAGTCGCTACTTTTCGAGGGGAAAGGTTATACTCCTTCATTTAATGAAACTCTGAATCCTTGTTCAAAGTAACATTAACTTATGTTTACCTTCTGATATTGAAATAAGAAATAAGAAAATATCAAAATATTATACTCTAAATCAATGTTGAATTAATATTATATTAATAATATTATATTAATCACAATTAACGTTAACTACTGATAAACTTTCTGATGTTAGGGAAGTGTGAATAACAAATCATAAATCTGTACCTCGGAGGTACAGAATACTATGTCACATTTCCGTAACCTTACTGGGGAGCAATTAAAAAAAAAAAAAAATCATAAATCTGTACCTCGGAGGTACAGAATACTATGTCACATTTCCGTAACCTTACTGGGGAGCAATTAAAAAAAAATCATAAATCTGTACCTCGGAGGTACAGAATACTATGTCACATTTCCGTAACCTTACTGGGGAGCAAAAAAAAAAAAAAAAAAAAAAAAAAAAAAAAAAAAAAAAAAAAAATCATTTCCCTGATTGTTAATAATACTTATGTGTTCGAAATAAATCTTGATTTTCCCATCCAGGCTCAAATAGGTTGGTAACCCGTCCTTCCTACCCTAATAGGAGTACATAAGGACGTTATGCCCTCCCCAAAAAAAATTGATAAATAAAAAAAAATTTATGTAACTTACATTACAATTAATTTGTTTAGGACATAGAATTATATACCTTTGTATAAAGGGGAAAAAGGTGAATAAGAATACATAATAATGTATTTTTGGTAATAAAAGGACATACCTCCGAGGTACATAAATATATAGTACACAGAATCCTTAGAGGGGACAGCAAAGCGAGCAACACGTTGACAGATATATATTGAAAGTATTTTTATTTGTAAAATATTTTAAAATAATCTTTTTCCTTTTTATTTATATACTTAATTAAACCTGCATGAATTTCCGGACAGTTCAATATTTAAAACATAATTTTTCATCACACTTTACAATATCGCAAACATGCCCACTCATAACAGAACTTCAATACACATTTCCTGTCCATGGATTCGTAGGATGTTTTGAAATATACAATTAAGAAAGGTTACCTCATGAATGTAATTTCATAGTTTGTTGGATATCTATCTCCTCATAAAAACTAGATTGGTATCATATTTCTTTTTTAAAATGCTATTGTTATCTCTTTCTGCTAAATAGGTGTGTGTAATATTTTTAAAACAGCGTAGAACCTTTCTGAAGCATTAGAATAAAAATAATAAATCAATAAATAAGAAAATCATTTTGAATATATTGGATTCATTATGATTCATATTACTCATTGCTCTTGAGTGAGGCTGCTTTTAATATTAAAAAAAAGAAAAAAAAGAGTTGTATTTGGTGAGTTAGTCTTAGCAAACTTACCTTCTAGTTACACACATATATATACAGTAGAACCTCACTAATCCGACCCCTTAGGATACAAAGGGTAGGGGAGGGACGGCCAAAAGGTCGGATTAATCGGAGATTTCAATCAAACATGTTCTTCATAGTTAAAAGTGTGCCAGTTCATAATTATGTCTATAGTTATATTAATTAACATTAAAAAAATAAAATAAAAGAAATAGAAACGTACGTTATATACACTAATACAATATTATGTTAACATAAATATGTTTTAGCAAGCTATTTATTTATAGAAACACTGGCCGAAGTAACACTTCATAAGTAATTTCATAAGATTTTTAGCAAACTAACTCAGATTTAAAATGGTTCATAATGAAGTATGCTCTAATCGCCGTTTTTAAGGATGTATAGATAGTCCAGTCAATCAGGGCTGAAATGTGGGGTATAGAGTGCTTGAAATATGCGGTAATTTTTGACTTCATAGCTTCATTAGGAGTAGTTAGAAGGTAAACATACTAAAGTTAGAAGGTCCCCACCCCTGGGGTTGAGCTAAGGGTGGTGGGAGGTTAGTTTCCTATAAAATTGATTTTATACTTATTCTTCGAAATTCCAACGGTTTTCGAAATATACGTTATTAAAAATCGATAATTTTAGAAATAAAATAAAGTTTACCTCACTTTTTGTTAAACATTTGCTTTAAATGACAGAAATGTATGTATGAAATTAAAGTAAATTGATCGCTCAACAATTTTGAGTCTGGCGTTTTTTCTGGGAAACGATTATGAAAAGTACTGGAAGCAAAAGTTTGACAAAAAGTGAGGTGACATTGGTTTTTTCCCGGAAATCACTGATTTTCAATAGCGTTTATCTCGTAAACGGTTAGAATTACAACACATTTATATGAAATAAATTTGATGAGAAATTTAATTAGCTTTTATGTTTAGTTGAAACATATTTTTCTAGAGTTAACGGTTTTCGAGATAACTTTTCTCCTCCCTCCTACCGTTAGCTCACTTCCCAGGGGCGGGGACTTTTAGTATGTTTACCTTCCAACTATTCCTAACGAAGCTATGAAGTCAAGAATTATCGCATATTCCATGCACTCTACAGTGTGTTTATTGATTCAGCGAATTCTGAAAATTGTGAAGCTTGTATCTTAGTCGCCGTTTAAGTTGCAGTTCTACTATATATATATATATATATATATATATATATATATATATATATATATATATATATACGTATATACTAAGGTTTGAAGAGAAAGAGATCGTAACATTACTTATATAGTTATGTTCCTTTTCTGTTATTACTTTAAATAATAAACTAATATATTTATTGTAATTTACACACATTTCAATTTTATATATATTTTAATTTATTTTATTTTATTTTTAGGTGGCTGGAGCTAATACAACGTTTCTTGTTATTCTTTTGCAATTTAGCTTTCGACCATGCTGAAGATTGAGGAATTATTACCGATTAAAATATAGTTTTATAAAGTATTTATTTACCCTCTTATTTATAATCGGAAGGAATGTAAACACCACTGGCGCCGGTCACCGATAAGTTTCCTAAGTAAATATTCAAACTTAGAGTAAGAAAACAAAGAATAAAGGAACATATAGAAGTTAGGCTAAGAAACTTTGAGTGCTTGATAAGTGTACTGTAAAAAATAATATTATATGAAAACAAAATCGACATAATATAAAGATATTTACATCTATGAGCGTATATATTTGTATATCACAAGCAAACACATTTTTAAATTTAGCATAACCTAAGAAACATTTATTTTATATTTCCTTAAAATCATTAGGTATACATATAGTTGATTAATAGATAATTTATTAAAGTTATCTCACTCAGATCTCCTGCACACTACGGGTAACAGTTGTCCTGTTAGGCTGGAAATGCTTTTAGTGATGCGTCATAGTGTGTTATGCACGGAAACCAAGATCTAGGAGGTATCAGCCGAGCCTGTGATCATCCCTTATAATTTTAAAGTGTAAAAAAAAAAAAAATAATAATAAAAACTTGCCGCTATGAGTTTCAAGTTGAAATATGATTTAGTTCATTGATTGCAAAGTAGAAAAAAAATTGACAGGCGATTTCAACGAACAATAGTACCTAGCAGTTAAATCCATAGGTGTGCAGTACATGAGCTATATGATTGTTCGGAAATTAATTAATATTTACGATTTTAAAATATAGAAAAAAAAAATAATTAATCTAAAACATTTATTAATTATTTTATTTTATTTATTTATTTTTTTTTGTGGAAGTTTTTATTTATTTATCTTCTTCTAAACAGAAATATTTATTTACCTCTGTGAAATCCCACTGCATACAGTGAAACAACTAAGTCCAGTCAATAACATATTGTAGACTGCATGAAATATGCGATTATTTTTTAACTCAGGGCTTCGTTAGAAGTAGTTAGAAGATATAGATAGGAATACTAAAAGTCCCTGCCCCTGGGGGGGAGGGGGGAGGTGAGCTAACATGATGTGGGGAGGGGAGAAGATTCCATTTTTAGGTTTTTCGATTGTATCTTGAAAAAAGTGGACTATAGAGGAATATGTTTAGAATCAAAATTAAAGCTAGTTAAATTTCCTATAAAATTGTTTATATACACATCTATGTAAAGTACAGAAGACCAAACTGTAATTTTCACAGTAGTTGACCCATGATGGTGACTATCCATTCATAGTATTAGGTTTCAATATAAGCCAAAATCCACCGACGCGTCGGTCTTCCTACACTTGATGATCTAGAAGGCTTCATAATTTTAATTATATCAATTTTTAAGTGAAATATAAGGTCTCCTCGCCCCAAAAAGTCACCGTATTTTACAAAACCTCTTTAACAAATATTTCTAAATGACTTTAGTTGTTCTTATAATTTTGTCGAAAATATTTCGAAAAACAGGGTACCGGATATTTTTATACAATTTATAAACCAAGATCTCTTTATATACTTTATGAAAATCATTAACATTAATAACTAGTGTCTCAATACCCATGTTGGAGAGGAAGGTATGCTATATTAATATATAAAACATATTGCTGTCCAACTTTATTGGGCTGCTACATACACAGCATACTTATCTAATTAAAGATAGCAATATTCTATATAACAATAATTCATGATGTTCATAATTTGGGTATAATTCTAAGATATAATTTTTTTTTCTCTCTTACTCTCTTTTTGTTTGTTTTCTTCCCATTTATTTCATATTATTTTTTCATTTTCATATTATTTATCCTATCCATATTATTTATTTCATATTATTCTATTTTCCTCCTAGTATTTTTAAAAAAAAAAAAAAAAAAAAAAAAAAAAAAAAAAAAAAAAATCCAAATTCCACACTTTGGAGATTTTAAGTATTACTGAATAGCCAAATAAATTCGTTATACTTCATTACAGGACATTTGAAGTCGTTGAGATTTTTCAATAAAAACAAACCTTGATTGCTTACTCTGCAGACAATTGTACACACACTGAGTATATGTTCACTGTTCCAAATTCGAACCATTTCCCCCTAATGTTGTAATTTCAACAAACAATTAAAGTATAAATAAATACATTAAAAATTTCTTGTAAATTGATATTTATAATTTACCCATTTTTGTATTATTTTAATGGTATTACTTGTTATTTGTTGTGCGATCTTGACATATTAGTGGCGAGGGGCAACTGAATGTCAGAGGATGACCCTTCCCATTTCATGGCGGACATTTTGTGTGCATTATAATTTACGGTGCATAATTGCATCCGTCTATTTCCTTTTCTAGATTCTACGTCTAGGTCAAAATATTTAAAGGAAAAAGAGGCTGTAAAAAGGCTGGTCCCTATAATAAAAAAAAATATACTTATTAAATAAAAAATATGAAGTTTAGAATTTTGCCTCTTTCATTCAGGATCTGTGATATGTTATAAATTAGTTGTCTGTAAAAAAAAAAAAAATAAAAAAAAAAAAAAAAAAAAAAAAAAAAAAAAAAAAAAAAAAAAAAAAAAATAAAAAAAAAAAAAAATTAGCCTTGGAAATTGTTCCTGATTTTTATATTTTTGTTTGTGCTGAATTTGAATATGAAGGTAAAAACATTCTCACTAGCATAATGTTTGAGAAATTAGACTTTTTTTTGAAAAACCAGAAATGGCGTATTTTTTATTTAATTTATTTTGATTTCAATCCCATGAACAGGCTTTTTTATTTAGAAGTATGCTGAATCTTAATCAATAGTAAAAAAAAATTCTACCAAGCACCATTTTTAGAGATTGAGGGTTGTTAAAAAAAAAAAATAAAAAAAAAAAAAAAAAAAAAAAAAAAAAAAAAAAAAAAAATATATATGAAATATATATATATATATATATTTAAAATACTTTTTATTGTTAAAAAACAGTGATATAATAATAGTAAATACTGAACATAATTAATCTGAATATTTTTCCCTTTGTACTCTACATCACGTGTCTCCCGTTGTAGTGCTCAACAGTAGTCTAGTCGGCAAGCATCTTCTCATTGCATTTACCGTTATACCTTTTTTTTTGAGGTATCTCTTGATGAAATCGTTCTCCTTGCTTATTTGAAACTGCTACTAAAATGGGAGGGAACAAATTGAATGGGGAATGCAAAAAAAAAATTTTTTTTTGAGGACATGACCTTATATGATAAAAGCAATTCTTCAACAATGTCATTTATGCAACAAAGCCTAATACGTATGCTCTCCATTTTTTTAATAGATTATAAAAATTTCAAAATTAAACAGGTTACGTAATTTTTTGTAAAAGTTTTATGTGATAAAAAAATGGTAGGAATGTCGAAATACACCTTATTTTTTTAAATCTAAAACACAAATTCGACTAAAAATGGCTCCTGATTGAGATTTTCTGACTTCGGATTCGTGTTCAGCACAATTGTATACATAATAAAACAACATTAACTTATAAAAAAAACTAAATTTTTGTTGAAGGGACTATTTTGATGCAGAACAGTGTTTTTGAAATGTAAGAAATTCTTGGATATCTGTTACTGTTTGGAAAAAACAGTCTCTCGTAGCCAGGGCGCCCTGACCTGGTCAAGCTATAATCCAAGCAGGAGCTAACTGATCCCTGAAATCAAATTCACGGCACGAACAGGCGGCGCTTAGGCACCATTCATAGTCCACAATGAGACCCCCACCACTGCCTAAGGCTTTTACGAAAATTCCATTTCTCCGCATCCCGTTTTGTCTGTAGGTTTCTAGGCATCGATGAAGGAACTTCAAAGGGTATGTGCTTGTTTATCTAAAATTTGCTACAGGTATCAAATTAAAACTATAATATTTAGCATTAAGAATTATTAAAAACGGTTAGGTAAAACTATACAAATATTTAGCCCAACTATCATTTAGTACTAAAAGTCTGAGGAATCTGATGATGATTTGGTTCAACATTTCTATGTGGACCCCGTACTTGATGGGCCTTTGACAGTATTTTTTTAAGCTGCTTTCTAGTTTCTTCCATTATGAAGAATCTTATCGTCATTAGCCGTTAGATGTTCCTAACAAATTTGTGGTCTTCCTCTTCTCCTGGGGAGATCCTACTACCCCAATAACAGTTTTCTTGATATCTCACCATCAGCCATCCTTGTAACATGTCTGGCCCATCTTAATCTTATTCGGAGGATATCTTCGGCTTCCATCAACAGTTCCGTGATTTCTTCATTATGTCGGTGTCTCCGAAGATTCGTTTCTTTAGTCCAAAGATTCGGCGCTAGTTTTTCTTTTTCTTTGGAAAACGGGTACATTTGCTATTAAGGGTCTAGATATCCAATCTGTAGTTTGAAACCGGCCTGACTAGTGCCTAAAATAAAAAAAAAAATTTCTTGTTAGGGTTGGATTCCTAAGATGCTTCCTCAGATCAAAGAAGGTACGGTCTGCTTAGATAATACGATGCCTGACTTTGGCAAAAGTCCAGTTATTGCAGCTTAGAATTACAATAGATAAGCAAATTGTTTCATGTTCTCAAATATATAAGAGCCAATAAAAATTGCGTCTCCGCCATAATTAAATTTTACGTTGTTTACTTATAGTGTCCCCCAAATAGCGAGTACACCTCTTGGTTGGTTCTGCAGTACTAACATAGTATTTTTCCATTGCTTTGCAATAGTATTCCAAAATTACTTTAGGAAATACCCCCACCAAATCAGAGAATAATAATTATAGGTTTCTTTTATTAGATAAGTTTCTAATGATAATTTATTGTCTTTTAAGTTTAAAGTAAGCTGGAATTCTCTTTGTTTGTTGCATTTTTCATTATCTTCTAAACATTTACAATGCTGCTAAAAACTTACTATCTTGGTGACAAATGTGTATTTCATATGATACATTTTAGCATTATTAGCTACATAATGACCACGGAATATGAGATAAGACCAGGTACTTTGAGTTTTATTTATATATCATGATCCGGCACGAACAGAATATAAATATATATTTTTAATACATTATTGAGTTAGACGACTTGTAACATTCTTAATATGATGAAAAAGAATAGGGCTAATCTTATCTTCTAGAAATACTTTATTAAAAAATTCTTAAGTAACGTTTCATGGCCAAATAATTATTAATTTTTTAATAAATGTCGGAAGTCTGTAAAAAAATGATAAAGATTAAGCTATCTGATCAATGTATATTATTTTATATCACGAAAAAATGATCTAATACATATAAATTAGAATTAGAAGTTAATTTTATTAATCGCGTTAATGTCGGAAGTCTGTATTGAAGCTAATAAATATTTTATACCTATGAATATTACAAACAGGGCATTAAGTAAATAAGATTAGTTCCCTTCTTTTTCATCATATCTATTTTTATCTACTGACATTTCTAGGTCTACTTTAATTTTAAATTTAACTTTATAATTAACAAAAGAAACATCTATTTTTCTTAGTATTGGCTCAATAACGTTAATAGAATACGCACTAAATAACTTGCCGTGTGAATAACCTACAAATTACAGTTTCAAAATTAGCTTTTCCTGAAGAAAAAGTTTTAGGAAAGCAGCTCCGTCTGATTCGATTATAATTTTGAATGAATTATTATCCCTTAATCTTACTTCGGTTCCGATTCTGGAGGAAAAGTTATCTAATATTTTACGCATATAATTTAAAGGTTTTAGCAATCCCATCACGCGATTCCTGATAGTTATTTATACATTTTCTAAAACATTTTATTAGTCTAATGTATATTAATAATTATTAATTAACAATGTCATAACACTTGTGTGTTATCAGTAAATAATGATCCTTTCATTGCATCCCAATCACTACAATCTCATATTACTAACATTCAAAAATGGTGTCGAAATTGGAGAATTAAAATAAATCCAAACAAATCCCATTAAATAACCTTTACCCTTCGTCGTAAACTTCTTGTCTTTTAAAGATATTCCATCACGGTTGAACATATCCGTTACCTAGGACTTAACTTGGAAAAACGACTTACCTGGGATCCACATACAAGACTAAAATGACAAGAAACTGTCCGAAATGAAAAATGAAAAAATCCTCAATGCTCCTTCCTTTGTCACCAATAAACTTATCTATAAAGATCTTAATGTTCATAATAAGCTACATAACCTCTCAAATCCACTAGTCTCTCAACTTGCTTCCCAATCCATTCCAGATAATCCTCCGAGGAGTCTGAAAAGGAGATGGCCTCGATACCATCTAGTGTAGGATTTTTATTCAAGTGCTACTGATGAGTAGTTCTTTTCAAGTTTTGACATGTTATTGCAATCAATATCAAAATATTCACATAATGTATATCTTTTGTACAATTGTAAATTCCCATAACTGGATTAAAAAATTATAATTGTGTCATAAAATGGTGTTGTGATTATTAATAATTACTATATAATAATGTATGAATGAGTCTTGATGTTTTTTAAAAGTTAAATACGTAGATTTGCAAGAAATTTAAATATATGTCTATAAATTAAAACATAAAAATATAAATAAAATAAATACTTATTCTACATCATTCAATTAAATTATCCATTTTTTAATCTTACAATTAGTTTTATATAAGTCAAACGCTGTAAGATACCGATTGATTACAAAAGACTCATTTGCATGGCAGTAATTAGACCTATTTGGACATACGGAATTGAAATCTTTTGAAAAATCCTTAATGCTTCTTACTTCCTTCTATGAATTTTAAAACAGAAATTTCATAATAATTTCTTGCTTTTGAATAATGTATTGAGACGAAAGCAAACCGAAATTTTCACTCCATTTTAAACTATAGATAATATAATTTTACAAATCTATATTTTTATAGTAAATAAAATATATAATAATTATTTAGATATTCATAATATTTACACATTAATTCCCCATTTAAAGACAAAACAACGGGAACTAAGTTCCAACTATTGCCACCAAGGGGCTCTGGATACCATCCCCGCACTACTAGTCTCTTACCAGCGATCATTCCGGCAAGGTAAGTATCAAACAGTCATTTAATATTTCACGATGTTAATTATAATTATATTTTATTTTGTTTAAAAATGCACAATGATTTATTTACCAATTAAAAATTGTAACATATAAATATACATATATTTTAAAATCAACCAATACAAGTGTTAATAATAATTAACAATGAATGATAAATGAATTACATTAAAAATTATTTAAAAAGTTACTATAATTATAAAAAGAAATGATTTTCTATTTCTTTATTTTTTTTGTATGAACATTAATTTTTATTCCATGTGATGTTATTTTTTTTATAAAAGAAATATTTTTTCCTATTAAAGAATAAACAGAATGTTGAAGGCAACATGTGAAATAAATGCAATATTCGAAAGGCATAAGGGAGAGCAGAACCCAGCGGTACCTCCAGTCTTTATTTATTTTTTAAATTTTAATCTAGGAGGTCTCTCATCCAGCTCCTTTTTAACCTTCTCTGGGTGTTGTTGGGAATATGTGTTGTGGCCATGTCGTTTAGGATGTCCATGTAATTTTCCGTGGAATCGTTTGTAGTAGGTTCGTTTTGTTCTTTAACTGTTGGTATGCGTAGGTGAGTATGTAGAGTTATGTTACTTACGAACCGTGGTGCTTTTGTGATTGTCCTGAATGTTTTTGCCTGCAAGATTTGGAGTTTGTTAATATGTCCAAATACATTTCAGAGAGAATAAAATAAATAAAAATATTTTGTTCAGAATATGTCATCGATTGAATATTTCCGGTCGCACCTGACTGATATTTTTCATCGGACGAGAATTCAGAGGAAGCGATATCTCGCAACAGAGGCACTTGGCATGCGGCTGAGATGCAAACTACGTGGCATTTCAATTATTCTTCAAAACATGAACTACTTAACTCATACTGAATACCTTACACAGTCCAGATTTATACGGTTGTCACATATTGTAATCACCTGATATAGGCAGTCTTGTGTAAACAGTTCGTAATTTCATTGTTTCTAAATATATACTTAAAAACAATCATAAACATAAAAATGCAGACCCTTAAGGTCGATTTATCCCCTCAGTGGTTGTTTATTCAACTCTGTGCTTAGAGTTAGAAATGTCTGGCAGACTTATTACAACCAAAAATTCGTAATTTTCTAACAGTTTTGTTGGTTTTATTGGGATTTTGAGTGTTAAAAAACGGGTTATCAATCATACATTTTCTAATTTTAGTTTATTATTATTTTTATTAGTTGTCATTGCATTAGAATTCGTAATGTTTGAAGTGATTAAAATAGAAATGGAAAAAAAAGAAGTTTATTCTGGGACAAAGTCCTTTAAGAATAACGTTACATAACACAAAGTAAAATCATAACTGGCCAAGAGATTTTTAAAATAAAACAACATAGATATAAGTGAATACAAATGTGTATGAGAACAAGTATAAAAAAAAGAAAAAATTAAAAAATAAAAAAAAATAATAGAATAAAAGAAAAAAAACTACAAATAGAAAAAAAAACTAAAGAAAAAAGAAACAGAGAATATAGGAGTTTATATTATAAACAAAATAGCTCATTTGACTCCGACCATATCCTATCCGGTGTGCTTGCCATGGATTACGGTAACATAAATATATATGTACCATATTTACATTCAAAATAATTCTGATGCTTTAGATATTGAAATTAAATTACCTGTCTTTAGAATATAGACAAGGGATGGTAAACTGTTTGGCATCTATAATCACATATATTTTTTTGGAGAGTTTATATATTATTATTTTATTTATTATATTAAGAAAATGTTTGGAAAATCGATTACAATAATTTTTAGAGCTCTAACCTATTGCCAGCACTTCCATAAAAGATCTATATTAGAGGATCCGAAGGCCATCTTCCTTACAAAATTCAAAATAATTTACAGTGTATTTGAGGAGGTAACTTTCAAAACGTGTTTTGTCACAGGAATCCCACTTTTCAACAATAACAAAAAATGTATATTAGGAGATGTAATTACCCTTCAGAAACAAAAAATTCCTAATTAAACTTATAGCATCTAAAAAAAAACACATTACAACAAGGATCAGAAATATTCTTTAGGGACAAAACACGGTTTGAAGTGGCTATGTTTTATTTTACAGAAGTCACTGTTTGGTCAAAAGTGCACAAAATAAAAATTATAATTACACAATAAATGACGTATGTTAATGACACTCATATATTTCGGGGAATATTTTCATTTTCTTAACAGTCACTAGTTTTTAAATATGCAGTTAACATCTTTCATATTTTAAATAGTCACAAGTTTCATCCTCTTCCACAACATTTTCAAACTTGGAGAACTGAAAACAGGCTATGGACAAAACACTCTTTGCTTAAACCCTGATTTCTTTTACTAATTTTGGATGGGGAAAAGCTGGTTTTGATAGCTAATACTCATCACATATTGTAGGGTTCTGAAAAAGAAATCTAGTGATACCAAAAACTCAAAAAAACACTTTTTGTGACAAAAAGTTACCTTCTCATTTACTCTTTAAAATTTTAACAACCTAACAGAAATTCGTTCATAATAAATGCTAAGAAATGTCAGAAGGCGTTTTACTAATTTTGTCCATAGTTGGATCTAAACAATTTATTACTTCAAACTGATTATAATCAAATGATATTTTACTAAACTAACCATAAATTTTTAATTCCCTAATCTAGATTAGATTTATCAATATATTACATACTAGCATACACTCGTCGCGGCTTTACCTGCTCTCATAAGTCAAGAACTTAGATAATTTTAACTAATGATTGAAGGTTTATTTGATTTATCGATAAAAATCTTGTATGGAAGTGTGTAATTGAACATTACTTCTTCAATGATGTTTCACAAATGGTAGTAATTTTTAACCTGGTTAAAATTTGCAATGATTAAGTTTTTAAAGATTATGAAAAATATAATTGGACATCCAATTTTTAATTTTAATATAAGAGTTGATAATCCAGATGGACGGAGACTATTAAGAAACTATAACGGATATTGAACTGCATTATCAGCGCTGACAACAAAAAGCCTACGAATCATATTTTTTACACACAATATCAAAAATCAAAGGATCGACGTTTTGATTTGGTAATAATGTTTTTTCTATCCAGATAATTTATTTATTATTTATTGACTACGTATGGTTGGATTTTAATTTCTAACCAAGAAGGTATACGAAAGTGTGGCAAACTTCGTTTCTGGCAATCAACACTGTACATTCAAATTATTACTATTATTATTCTAATCTTTTTTATTGTAACCATTTCTGTATGAAGATGATGTAGTGAAATTTTGTAAAGAAGGATTCAATAGTTTTAGTATTGCAAACGATGTTTCAGGGCAGCGCGAGCCACATATCGCTCAGTATAACACTGCACCTTGTAAATACTCATGCAGAATGGTGACCGCCAGTGGGTATTTTTACTATAATCCTCTTATTATAGGTTTTTAATAACGAATTATTGAAAAATCAGTAGATTTTAAATTTTTTTATAATCTATAAAAGAAAGCGGCATTTGAATAAACCACATTACAGATATAAATGTAAATAGATATATCGACAGATGTATAATATAAAAAAGTATATAAATATAGGTAATATATTGTTTTAAGATAATTAATAAATAAAAAATGATACAGAATAATTATTGCTTAGGAAAATAAAATAAAATTAGACATATAGGGGAATATCTGAATCTTTTGGAAGCTTCATTAAAATGATTATATTTGACCTCATAATTGCTGGTTAAAAACCTTGTAAAAAATGTGACATTCGTAATATTTTAGTTAACCGTACTGTGAAATCCCGAATGGATCTTAAATAAGTTTAAACAAGTTATTTTGTAAACTAATTTATTCTTTATTTTGAACTGGGAGCATGTTTTTTGAGCAATTTGTTTTTTATTTTACAAGACTTAGAGCATTCAAAAAAATAAAATTAAAAAATGAATGTGTAAATATATTTTAAAAGAGTCTTTGTCTTCAAGGAGGAATTATAACACGTATCAATTTTTTATTTATAATATTTTTGTAAAAAGTTATAATATATTTGATTTTATGTATGATCTATTTATAATTGTGAACGACTTTTAATAGTTTGAGACATTGTAATTTAAACGGTACAAAGTTAGAATTAAGGTATACTTTATTTTACGTTTTTTTTTTAATATATCAAGTTGAAAATAAAGCATGTGTGTTCCTCCTTCATGGCTACCTAAGTAATTGGATTGAGTGGGCATCGAACTATTGGTTCTGAGGGAATTCAAGTTAAAAAAAATTACGTATGTTTAATTGAGTAGACCTAATAAGAATTTGAGTACCAGTTTTTATAGTTAAAATATTTTAAAAAAACAAAAAAACAATCACATTCATCATTAATAACTAATTAAGGTTTCTTTTCCATCATAAAATTGATCACTTCAGATACTAACTGGAAATATTTACAAGGATATTCTATCATCCTGGCTTACAACTTCACACGAATAAGAATCGCGATAATTTTTATACATGGACAATACATCAAGGTTTTGTCATCTGCAATTTTTCCAATTACTTTAGATTTAATGATAATTTATTTTTGTTATCAAAGAAATCATTATAACGGTGTTGTAAACACGTAGGAATTGGCCTAAACGTAGAGTAGAAGAATTGTTAATAATCTTTTTATTTAAATTTATTTTACTATTTTTTAGCCCCTTATTTTTTCTTTTGCTAATCTAATACATACATAGATAAATAAAGATGTTTTAATATTACCCTCCTGGAAGTTCATAACGTTCTAAATAGTTATATTTTGTTTATCATAATTTTGTACATATACAATAATATAGTTAAAATAATAAAAAAGTCTTAGCGGATCGAAATGTACCCACGTAACTTTTACCCTCCGCCGCACATCCTGCCCTCTCGTTTATGTCAGTACATCCGCTGACACAGTACGGTATCTTGGTTTCTACTTGGACAAAAGACTTACCTGGAATCCTCACACCAGACTTGAAAGGCAAGGACATCTCATCTCTCCGTTGAAAACTAAACTCCTCATATACAAAAAAGATAACCATCTTTAAACATATTTGGACCTATGGACTTGAACTGTGGGAGCCAGAAAAACAATCGAATATCAAACGGATTTAATCCTTCGAATCTAAAGTCCTTCGTACTATTGTAAATACTGCATAGTATGTATCCAACAAAATCCTACATAATGATCTCAATATAGCTTTTGTCCTTGTTCTCCACATTCCATCAAAATCTCTCCAAATATTTCAGCCCTCTAGCTCATTCATTATCCAGTTCCACGCCTCCTCTTAACCCACCTCGTACATTAAACGGCAGTGACATCCAGACTTATTGTAAATATTCATTATTGGAGTTTTGGCAACAGCAAGCATCTCCACTCAAGTCCTGTGTAGCGCTCTCTCTCTGTCTCTACTGGATTCTGGGAACTCTCAGAACCCGGCTTCCCTCCGAATTTGGGGGGGGGGGGGGGGTGGATTGGGGTTTCCTTGGGATACTTGTAAATATTTTATATAGAGTTCGATTGTATTTAAAATCCTTTTTCTTTTTCTTCATCATTGTTTGTTTATTATCTATTTTATGATCATTCATAATATTTCTTGTATATTTAGAGGCTGTTTATTTCAATTTTCCTTATTTATTTCTTCATCTTATTTATATTACAATTTAATTGGATTACATTATTGAAAAATGGATACATCAAAATTCATGATACGACTTAAATATGATATAAGTAAAATTATAAATTAAATGCTGGATTTATCTATTTTTGAGGAAAAGAATAGGATATACCGAATCGTGTCAGTCTATATTATTAAATAAAACCAAAAAGTATAATCTTATTGAAATAATATGAAAACATAATCAAACCAGCCTACATTTCATTTAATTTCTCGTTAAAAAACAATAATCAGAGAAGAGTGGGAAAAAAAAATTGAAAAAAAAACCTTTGATATATTTTTTAATAATAGTAGTCGTGTCAAAATGCAAAGTAATGAATGTTGTTTTCAGGAACTTCTGACAAAAAGATCGAAAAGGGTCATTTGACGCGTCATGGTAAGTTTAGAGTTGATAGATTATAGCAGTCATATTTTGAAGGTTGTTTTGTCGAAATATGATTAAAATTTGTTAATTTAGAAATATCACGGTATAAACAAAAATATATTGAAGTTGATTAATAATGTTATCTTGTTCTTGACTTGAGATACAAAAATTTTTTAAATAATTTTTAATGAGTAGAGTGTTTACTGTAATTAGAACTATTATTGCAATAATCAGAATAATGATAAAACAATTAGTTTTCTAGTAATATTTAAAATATAATTAAAATTATATTCTAAGAAAACCGCTATTTAACTCTTAGAATAATTGAATTAACGTTGCTTTTAAATGAAGGAATTTTTCAAAATTCAGAACCGTGACTAAGCCAAGAACTTAAGAGAAAAAAAGGATAATATATATAGTTTTTATTTATATATTATAAACATTTAAGATATATTTATAAATAATTTAAACAATATCGGAAATTTAACTTGGTGGGAAAAATGAAAACACGGCTGGGCTCCAGGTCTGGCGACATTAACTTCCTTGGTATGACCGTAGGTCAAGAAGTCTGACATTTACTGCTCAATACAGGACTCAAGGTCCGTGCAAGCAGAATTTTTTTTATTACTAATGAGAAAATAAGCAAAAACCTTACACACAAATACTGACAGTGCTTAAGTATTTAAAATTTTCCCGGATTCGATACTTAAGTATTAATTATTAATTCATTTCCTCAAAAATTAATTACGCGATTTTAAGAATACAAAAAACGGAATTTTATTATCATAAATAATTAAATACACGTTTTTACTTATTGATCGAGTGCGATTTTGTAATTTTGTAAATAAATTGTTAAAATGATAAAAGTTCAGTTGACTGTTAAGAAAAATGGAGGAGAAGATAATCAGGGATGCAGTAAAAAAAAAACAACAAAAAACACCACGTCTAAGTAGAAAAACTGTAAAGCGTGCCAACGTTTCGACCTGCCATGCACATCTTCTTCAGGGCTATAATGAACAAAATACCAGATGTGAAAAAAATATCAGACCGATAAACAGATGAAAAATGGAATACAGAATGACATAGATAAAAACTGTAAACAATAAAGGCTATAGAAAAGGACAGATACATAAATAATAATACAAAGCAGAAAGGTAAGGTTAAGAGGATACAACAGGTAAGAAATACTTTCTTACTTAAACTTTTATCTCTCCACTTTTCTTTTCCTCCACTTTTATTATTTTGTTATCCCTTTCTTTTTTAATATAACCTTTGACTTTATATTTTCCTCACTCTTTCCCATATTTTTATTTAATTTACATTTCTTCTGTCCTCCTTTTTTATTATCCTTTTATTCACTACTCTTTTACAACTTTTTTTCTCTTATCATTCTTATCTTGTCCTTAACCTTACCTTGCTGCTTTGTATTATTAATGATTTATGCATTTGTTCTTCTCTGTAGCCTTAATTGTATATAGTTTTTATCAATGTCATTCTGTATTCCATTTGTCATCTATTTATCGGCCTGTTATTTTTTTTCACGTCTTGTATTTTGTTCATTGCACCCTAAATCTAGAATGTGATATATTCGTTGTGTTTTAATTATAGGCATTTTTCTTCTCAAAGAGCAATTATATGGAGGTTCGAGAAATTTAAACACATCCATCGAAGCCGTAGTTCACAATGAATTCTTTTGTTCTTCACAATGAATCAAATACCCCCCCCCCCCTCCCCACTGCTTTTAATATGAACAGGACAAGACATTTGTTACTTATTTTATGAAAAACAATATTGACTTGAAGAATGAGGTTGGATCAATCATTATTCCTGTCTCGGAGCAACCGCAAGTTGTCTTCAGAGAATCTCCTTGGGACACTTGTTTACATCTGTTTTCTTAGAAAGACGCCTCCTTTCAGTCTGCGATAGTCTCCCCTTCGATAAAAACAGTTTAGATTACATTTATTTAAATGCCGACCTTATTCCATTTTAAAATTCAACCTTTAAAACACTGTTTGTTAATACATACAAGTACACGTATAAAGATTAATGAAAACACTGAATTACAGCAATAATGTCCGTGGAAAAATAAATTGTAATACATAATCAGCAATGCACATGGTTAATTTATTCAAAGTGAGTGTATGTAATCACTAAGTCAAGATAATGAATGAATTTATTTCCAAATTTTATGATAGAGAACGAGAATAAAATTGGAAATAAATAATAAAGTAATTTAAAAAAAAAAAAAGAAAAAAAAAAGGATTTCCTAAGGTAAAACATGGAACATGGACCTGGAGGTATCCGACATGAAGTCGTAGGTTCTAGTTGACCTTTGTTCGAATTTATTTTAACTATCCCATTTCGTTTGTGATATGAGATTGGAGTGCTAAAGTGCTAGCTATTAAGGGATCATGATTTACTGATATCATACATGTGGCAACTGCGTACGTGGTGAGGACGGTGCTTGGATGATTGGGATGTCAGCAGTATCTGGCAGACTGGGTGAAGAGGGATGGGCTAAATTACGATTTTGAATGCTGTATCATTTAGAAAAGAATACGTAATAAGGAAGTATGTAGGAGGGATCTACGGAATTTGTAAATCCAGTTTGTAAGTCCTAGGTGCCAGACTTGGTTACAAGCTTGTTTTATGTCGAGACAAGCCCCTGTGAACACATTCTAATGCTGTGAGGGTATTGCTGGATAGTAGAATGTGGTGTTTCAAAACCAAATTGGTAATCTGAGATAATTTGTTTGTATTAAAGGATACGAGTAATAAGTAAGATTTTTTTATTCACTCACGGTAGAAACCGTTTATTACCGATAATTAAGAAATCGGAGAGTCCACGATTGCAGAAGAATTAGCTTCGACTCCAATCCTTCCTCAGTCCTTCCTGCTCCAGTTGGAGTACATAGGGATGTTAAGCCCCAAAAAACAATAACAACAACAAAAATAGTATTCAACTTTTCAAAGGTACTTTCTCTCTGTTAAATTGTTTGTTCAATTTAGTTGTTAAATGTTCAATTAAGAATACTAACAAAATAAACAATATATGATTCAATAGAAGTTTCATTAAGGGATTATGCTGACGATGATTAGCGATCCTCACAAGGGGTTTTCCCTGAGTTCTTTTCAACCGCCTTCGCCTTATTGGAAAACGATTCTTCCCAGACACTGGTTTTCCCTAATTCTCAAAGGCCATCAGGGTTTTTGTGCTAAGCTACACAGCTGTGTAAAGGGCTGCCGAGCATAATTCACAAATACCGGTACTTCAAGTGGGTCTAATTCCAGTAGTAATATACCTACTTGGCGAAAATTGCGTTACCCTAGCAACTTGATAGAAAGAAGTTAATGGGTTCGAATCCGGAATAATTGCTCAGACAATTAAATCTTCATTTTTCTCCCGGCCAAGAAAACCCTATGCTGCTCAAACTGCAGGATAGAGAGATAGAAAACTAGAAATTCGGTTTAAATGAGACTATTCATGTAACAAAAAATGGATTTCAGAAGCCTCTTGGTAAACGGAATTACAAGCATTTTTAGGAATACGTTTTTATTATTGTTGCCATAGTTCCGAGACTAACAAGCCACCCTGGTTTGAGAACAAAATGGCCATTGTCCTCATCAACTTTGACAACCTCGATTCTAAAATATATAATCTAGAATGTAAATATTGTAAAGCAACAAGCAATTTAACAAAGAGGAAGTACCTTTGAAAAGTTAAATAATATTTTTGCTGTTATTGTTTTTTGGGGCTTAACATCTTTATGTACTCCAACTATGGCAGGAAGGACGGGTTATCCTATACGTTACCAACCTATTCTAGCCAAGGTGGGAAGGTCAAGATTTATTCGTGGGTTCGCCACGAAATAAATTTTAAACAGCCCAGGTGGGATTCAAACCCACGACCTTCTGGTTACAAGCATGCTGAGACCATATACTATTAATATGTATATCTATTGACCATAACAGAAAAACTTGGAATTCAGTAAAAAACAAAATGCCAAATTATTAAATTTATAAAATATAATAGAGGATATTCTGTATTAGGATTCTTCGCAATTCTGTTTCGTAAATTCTAAGTTTAATGTATTTAAAGGTAACTTAACAGCGAAACAGGATGTTGCAGTAACCGAATATCCGAACCCGAATTTCTTGGATGTATTCTATGAAAAAGATTATATACCCCAATAAAATGTTATAGAAATAACTAACGCGACCAACATTTTTTTTTTTTAACCGATTCTGCGAAAGTTTGAGTAATAATTTGTTTACTGACTGAAGGGTGAGTTTTCTGCAATGTGTTCTGCCAAAAACAGCTCAATAACTTTTCCGAGCTTTCCGGACTAAATCATCCAAGCGATAGTTCCCTTTCCGAACCGAAGGTGGTCTTCCTCGTGTTTCCTTCGAGAGAGGAAATAGAAATTTCTAGTTAAGTGGCAATGCCTACCAGGAAAAATAAGGCAAACAATCGTTCAGTCCATATACCCTTCCTAGTTTTAAGACTCACTTTTTTAACCATTAACTGTCCACCAAGTTGCGATAAACCTGTCAATCTACTAGTTTAATAAAAAAAATTGAAAGTAGATGCTAAAATTTCGTTTACTGTTTTTGTTCTAATAATGTGTATGGTGTTTATATAACAATAATGTGTTTATATAATAAATTATATATTATTTATTAATATCGAGTTTTAATAGTTTAAATGATGTCCTTTTAACAAAATATAATAAATTCCAATATACCTTCTATAATCGACCTCATTTATTTCCAAACTTCTATCAAAACCATTTCAACCATCCTGAACCCCTGGTTCAATCATTATACAGTTCTATACATCCATAAAATCCTCCTCCATATTATAAAAGCAGTGCCCTTTAAACATTTTATATATAAACATTTATATTGGAGTTCTGGCTATGGCCAGCTTCTCTGTTCAAGCCCTACCCTCAGCGGCTATAGCACTTTCACTCAGCCTCCACTGGATTTTGGTATTAATGACAGTGTAGAAATCTCTCATCATATTTATTTAAAAGTTTGATTCAGGTTTTCTCAGGATACTTGTAAATATAGTATGCTTATATTTAATTTATAATCATTACCATTTCATAATTTGTATATTGAGGAATTTTTTATTTTTCTTTATATTATATGAAGGGAAACATTGTCATCTATATTTCTTATTATTCTGGAGTAAGGCAGATAGATAATACTATTTTGCCAATAAAAGCTGTCATTTAAAAAAAAAAATAAAAAAATAGTGTTAATGGATTGTTAATATGATAGTTTATTTATATAATATTTTTACAGAACATGTATGCATGTATTTATTTTTATATTTATCATTGTTCTTTATTTTTATTTAAAGATTCCAAGGCTTCAAAGTAATGTACATTTTTTATGGACTTTTTCCTGAAGAAATAAAGATTTTTTTATTTATTTAAAATTTGCTGAAGATACTTCAATAACTATTACATTTATAAACATATTTGTTTCTTTAATTGTATTAACTTTATAATTATAAAAAATTGTTTTCAATAAAATATAAATATAAAATATAGTTTTCTTTCCTAATACTGCTATTTTAAACAATTATTAATTCTTTAATAAACTGTATTTTTTTTAGATGCCAATAAGGTTGTGGATACTGTTATTTGCTGTAGGAGTTGAAGCCAGAATTGAAAACATGAATGCCATTGATACTGAAGACCCTAAGTTGAATAGATCTTCAGAATCAGATTTTCATAAGCCATCACCAACAGATCTCAAATCTTACAAGTTGGTATAACTACAAACAGGAAATTTATTTTTTATTCAGACACTCATAACATACTTCTCACTTAGATTTAATTGTACAATAGTAATTCAAAAATTGAATTTTTGTAGACAATTGCCTTATATAAACAATTATTATATTATTATATTGAACATACACAACTATACAACTATCATATATATCATCTAGTGTGGAATAGTAAAGTGAAAGATCAATACATTTTTTTATGTATTATGCATGTATTTTTGTTTTTATAATTGAATGGTTACAAACTCCAAAAAATTGGGATGATACTGTGTGACATGTAAAATATAAAAGTTTTATTATTTTAATTATAAGTTTATACAGTTAGTTTATCTATCTTATTCTTCTTTCAAATTTTAAATACAAGATAAATGTCATTAGCTTTATTTCAATTTAACAGTTGAACTGTAATTTTAATTTCAGATACAATGTTTTTAATAATAACATTAGTTTAATAACAAAATAATAATATTTTTTTGAGAAATTACATAAAGTTTGATTAATAATTTTATAGATGGTCAAAAATACTTAGCTCAACAGAGGAAGGCCTTGTCGTTTCAGAAAAAAGCTTTATCAGGAGATCTTGGTGTCGTTCCCAGGTTGTAAGGATACAGTTGTCTGAACCGGGCTGTGTACCAAGAAATATAATGACTCGTCTTTGCTATGGGCAATGTAACTCATTCTTCATACCGCGACCAAATGGCATATTTGAATCATGTCCATCTTGCCAGTAAGGATTACAATACTTAATATAGGATTACTTGTTATTCTTAACTGTGCTATAGTAACTTTGTAGATTTTTTTATATTTTGTAACGATTTTGTCTTACGATTGATTCTTTGTTTCTTTGTTTAATGGAATACTCCATGTCCTTTAGTCTTTTAAACAAACCTCTGATTAGATTTCAATGAAACAACAATTGTTTGATTAAACGTCGTTAGGAGGATTTGAAATTTTTATTAATAATAATGTCAAGTAACATTAGTGAAATACCTACATTAAAACTAAAAATTAACATAAATGATTGATATAATGTTTACATACTTTTATACATTAAATCATATTAGATTTAGTGTATACAAGTATTCATCTAGAAGAATCTAGAAGAATCTAGTATTAATCTAGAAGAATCAGTTAATTTTTAAGTTGTATCATGTTCTTTATTTTCTGGTTTTTACTTCTGTTACTAAAGTTAAAATAATCCTTTTAATTTAAAAAAAATACCTCTTAAACAATTTTTTTTTTTTTAATTTGTCAGGCTTTTTTTTATTTTTATAGTTAAACGCAAGGAAATATAATATTTTGGTTATTTAAAGTTTTTGCAAGCTAAGGAAGAGGCCAATTTTAAAATTTAATTTATACAAATTAAATAATTTCTTCTGATTTTGGCTTTTGCAGCTTTTTGGAGATAGCAGAATTAACATAAATCATTAAATCCAATACGATTGTCTTGAATTCTGATAGTAACAGTCTAAGTTATGATTAAATATTCTGAGAAAGGTTAATAATTTATAACCAAATGATAATTATAAACAGTCATCATCATAAAATTAAGATAATTTAATAATTTTAAAAATTGAGTATGTATACTTTCAGGGCATCAAAAGGCTCATGGCTGACACCAGCACTTACTTGTGGCAGGAAACAAGTACGTCGCACCAAAGTTTTCAGAGTAAAGAAATGTAACTGCCTTCCAACAAAATAAGTAAAGTTTGAAACCACCAGAAATTACTGATAACCATTATTTACAGTTATTAGAATCCCAGATGCTTGTCAAATGTTGACAAATATTTGAAAAAAAAAGTTATTTTCAATGAGGAGTTGAGATTTTCCAAAGAGGTGCTGAATGATGTAAATATCATTGGTGATTAAAAGCTGTTAGTGGGACAGTTATTAATTAATTTTCACAAAAATGTGAAAATGTGTAACTAATGAAACTCATTTGTAAAATACAACTGTTAGTAGTTAAAATTATGTTCATATTAATAATGATATGAGTATAGGTATTTAATGAAAACTTCTTTTTGAAGTGATTAGATGAAGGAAATAACATATTTAATAAAGTATAAGATTGTATCACCTGATACAATCATTTATTTAAGTCTGCTATTAATTTTATTTACAATTAACATATAAAGAAGATTAAGATCAACAATGGTTTTAACTCTTTTGTCATTTACAGACATGAATTTTGATTAATAAAGAGTATTTTGTTTGTTATATTACGATATAAGTAATATTTGTAAGTTCACATATTTTTATTTTTTAGACATTCTTCTCATAGGATTAGCTTTAAGACAATGAATGATATGAACAATGGAATCCCACACATATATTATTAATATGGGATTATTCATTATATTATTTATATCAGTTGATGTTACAGTCGGATATTTGAATTTTGATATTTACAATCAGGAAAATGTTTATAGATGTATTTTCTTTTTTAAAAATTGTTAAAAAAAGAAACAATTATATGAATCTATAGTGATTATAATGTTCAGCTTTTACACATATTTGTGTATACAAATTTCTTTAGTGACTGCAATTGCCTTGTTTTTCAGTAATGTTTTAAATGACCATGAATCACATTTTTTTTTTCTGATATTGTAAGACCTTTTTACGAATATCAATGACACTGCATTTCTTACTCAAGTCACAAGGATAAAAGGAGTATTCAAAGTAAAAATTGATTTAAATTTCAGGAACGAAAATATTATTAAAGCATTAATTATGAGAGTTGGAATTAAGAATGCACAAGGACTTTTGAAACAATCTAGTAAATTTCTAAATTATAAAAAAAAAACACAAGTAGAGTTAGAATATTACTGGAAGATTCAACAGCCTCTAAAATAACATTTCAATAATAAACCAATCAACAGCTTACAGATAAAAGTATCATTAATACAGGAAAAGGTGGGTTTAATACCTGTGGAAGCACAATTCTATAGCAAGGATGGTCAAAAATTTAAAAACAATATTTTCTAATTAAAAAAAAATAATATTGAGGTATAGTAATGACAGGAAAAGGTGGGTTTAATACCTGTGGAAGCACAATTGTCAAAAATTTAAAAACAATGTTAAGTATTAGGAGAAGTAGATAGTTGGGGTATGCAGTCATACAGATACACAGCAATTAAAAAATAAGTTTTTTATTTTTTAATGCCGTTTCAACTTGCATTGCAAGCCTTCATCAGGGCTTGAAGTAGAAAAAAAACAAAAAGGTATGACTAAATAGTAGAGAGTATAAAAAACAAAGGTATGAAAAGAATAGAATATATAAGAGTAAAGACAATAATATATAGGCAATATCTAAAGGTAAAGAAAACAATACATAAAGACTATTGAAATAAGATTAAAATTAATGAGTACATTATACAATATAATTGGTAAACATAAAACCTGAGCAGACACCAAGTTAATGAAATAGTAAGGACCAGTTAATGAGTTAATATCTAAAGGCCATGAAGAATAATGCATACAGATTAATGAATTCATTTTAATTCTAGCCCTGATGAAGGCTTGCAATGCAAGTTGAAACGTTGGCATTAAAAATTAAAAAAACTTATTTTTTAATTGCTGTGTATCTGTATAACTGCATACCCCAACTATCTACTTCTACTACAAAAAAAAAGTAATGTTCTACATTTATTAGTTTGAAAGGTGACTCATCACCCGATATTGAAACTTAGCAAAATTTATAGACAATCACTTATTTCGAACTGTGATTGTATCTACATTGTATATTGTATCTATATTTATACATACTTATAAATATGGTATTACTAAAAAAATTACTAGTAATCAGGATAAAAAAAATTAATTTTAATAAAAAATTTCAAGCCAATCTTCAGATTGAAAATTTACTATAAATATTCAGTGACAAGGTAAAAAAACAATGTACTTCTGTTTCCTGTCTGAGCTATCCCAAAATGGGCTGGTAAGGCCTCAACTTAATTTTATCATAAAATCATTCTATGCTGTAGTGTCTCAAAAGAAATAAAAATTTCAATAATTGGTAATAATATCAAACTAGAAATCAACTACGCATAAGATAACAGCTTCTTGACCATGCTGGTGGCCAAGAAAAGTGTCTAGAGTCAAAACTGTCTATAAGCCCACCATTTATACATAATATATTCAATTGATATTTATATTACAAATTCAAATAATAACTGTGATATCAAAATCTGGTAAAAAGTAGTTAAATTGAATAAAATATATTAGCTATCTCAAAGCTTTAGTATTGACAGCTTAATGGAGTCTTAAAAATAGAATTATATGTGAAAATTTTGTATCTCAATTTTTCAAATAAGATTGATACTATTTTAAATTTATGTTATATAAGCGTAATACAATTGTAAAAATAATTTAATTGTTTTTATGGCATCTATTATTGTAAGATAAATTAAACTATAAGTGAGTTACACATAATTCAGTTTAGAATTCAGCAATATAGAGTTTAGTATCATTAAAAATTCTTTAAAAAAAATTGCTTATAGGCAGTTCACTGAAAAGATTATATTTAGTGTATAATTATATCAGTGTATATCTATTTATAAAATGAATGATTTGGCTGATACTAAGAAAGATTAATTGAAAAACTGAATTGAAAAAAATTAAAGTTTTTGAGGTAAGCAAAACAGCAATAGATAAATCAATAAAATGGAAAATATTGATAAATAAAAGTGATTAATAAATTTTCTGTTGATGCAAGGAGCAAGTTGGAAATTAAGAGCAATAAAAATATAAAAATAAACAATAGGGATCTTTCTCCACAAAAAATGATCAGAGGATTCTCAGGAAACTAATTTTATTTTGGAAGCTAGCTAGTTTAAATACTATAATGGGTTGCCAGTTCAGACCAAGAATAAGGACCATACATTTTCCAATGTTATTTATTCTAGGCAAGTAGAACTATTTACCAATGTAAATTTTACCCCTTAGAACTAATTTTTAGCTAGATATTTGAAAATAATAATTTAAAGTTAATGAATTTTAAGTTTTAGTCTACCTTAGATCATAAGCTAAAGTCCATTCTTAATCATAATAGTAATAATAGCAATAATATATAATGTATTTTATATAGAGGAACAGTTTAATACATGAATGCAAAGAAACAAATTATTTAGGCGTCCTGTTTTATTAATAAAAGTATTAGAGGAGTTAATTTTATTCACTTGGAAAAATCTTTTATTTATATTTCATATTATATTTTGATAGTTATGATTGTAGTTAAAGATAGCATTGATTATGTTTTTTTAATTAGAAGTTAATAGAGAACAGTTATTTAAGTTTTATAAATCAAATACCTTATTTCAAAATCAATAAACAAAATTTTTGTTATGTAGTAATATAAACTGAATCCAAGTTATCAACTGAATATACATACTGCAATATTGAATAAAGTCAATATTTGTATTAAGAAAAATTTCAATTAGTTGTAATGCTTACTGATGTAAAATTCAATCTTTGGAAATCTAATTCATAAAATAATAAATGATTTGTTAAGTACAATTATTATTTTTGTAGATTCAGCATAACTCCTTAACAAAAACAGAAGACATTGAAAATATGTAAAATGATTGGAGATCATAAATGAATTTATCCTTCTGCCTTCTTAAAACAGTTAAATCGCTAAATATTTTTTTAAAAAGTGTCCTTTTAAGGTCCGCCATCTTAAAACCGTTAAATATTTTAAAACAGTATCCTGGAGGACAACAATGGCGGAAGTTATCCTTAGGATAACTTAAAAACCGTTAAAACAGCATCCTTAAGGACGAAAAACTAATAAAATTCTGCCATCTTAAAACAGCAATCCTTAAGGACGAAAAAGCTAATTCTAATTGTGGATGGAGAGAGTGGCCAAGGATGTCCTTCGGCCTCAAAAAATCATCAGATCCTGGCAGATCTGTAAAACAGTGTCCTTATAGCATAACTTAAAAACCGTTAAAACAGCAATCCTTAAGGACAAAAAAGCTAATAAAATTCTGCCATGTTAAAACAGCAATCCGTAAGGACGAAAAAGCTAATTCTAATTGTGGATGGAGAGAGTGGCCAAGGATGTCCTTCGGCCTCAAAAAAAACGTCAGATCCTGGCAGATCTGTAAAACAGTGTCCTTATAACATAACTTAAAAACCGTTAAAACAGCAATCCTTTAGGATGAAAAAGCTAATTCTAATTGTGGATGGAAAGAGTGGCCAAGGATGTCCTTCGGCCTCGAAAAATCGTCAGATCCTGGCAAATCAGTAAAACAGTGTCCTTATAACATCTTAAACCGTTAAATATTTTAAAGCAGTATCCTGGAGGACAACAATGGCGGAAGTTATCCTTTGGATAACTTAAAAACCGTTAAAACAGTTTCCTTAAGGACGAAACACTAATAAAATTCCGCCATCTTAAAACAGCATCCTTAAGGACGAAAAAGCTAATTCTAATTGTGGAAGGAGAGAGTGGCCAAGGATGTCCTTCGGCCTCAAAAAATCGTCAGATCCTGGCAGATCTGTAAAACAGTGTCCTTATAGCATAACTTAAAAACAGTTAAAACAGCAATCCTTAAGGACGAAAAAGCTAATTCTAATTGTGGAAGGAGAGAGTGGCCAAGGATGTCCTTCAGCCTCAAAAAATCGTCAGATCCTGGCAGATCTGCAAAACAGTATCCTTAATAGCAGGACTCATTTTTTGAGGCCAAAGGACATCCTTGGCCACTCTCTCCTTCCACAATTAGAATTAGCTTTTTCGACCTTAAGGATGCTGTTTTAACGGTTCTTTAAGTTATCCGAAGGATAACTTCCGCCATTGTTGTCCTCCAGGATACTGTTTTAAAATATTTGACGGTATTAAGATGGCGGATTAAAAGGACAATTTTTTTTTAAAAATATTCGACTATTTAACTGTTTTAGATGGCGGAAGGATATTCATTCGTTGTTAACTCATTCTACGGGAGGCTGAAGATAGTTTTTCAACGCTAACGACCCTTAAGAACGCTTTATTATTAAGTAATTTTATGAGTGGATTGGTTACTTCGAGGCCCAATTTCCAGCTTTGCTATGGTAGAAGAATTTATCTTCTTTTTAGTAATTGAGGATCGACTCTTGGCTCGGTAAAGGTTCCTGGGGCAAACCTCACTCCAATAAGCTGGTTACCTAATACTTAAGTAGGCGAGCAAAAAAATCCTTTTTTTTTAAAGTATCAAACTGATTAAACACTAAAATTACTATGCACTAGTAAATGAAGATGTAATAAATAAGGTTTTATTTTTATCTTATCAGAATTCTCTGAAAAATTGAAAATGGGAGTTCAACTAAACCTAAAATAGTTGTGATAAAATATAAACATAATTGAATGACCTAGAAAGGATATTATTCTTATTATACACATTCAAACTGAACAAATAAATTAATTTTGTAACCATCCACTCATCTTAGAATTCAATAGAAAGCTAAAATATGAATTTATCAATCTTTAACTTACATTAAAAATCAGAGGGTAAAAAAAAAAGAAGATAATTAGCAAGAATGAATAATTTACTTTTCAAAGCAAGTACTTGTGACTGATAATAAGGAAAAAGACACTTTTCAACATTTACTACCATTTTCTGGGATGTTTGTTATAGCCATGTCTAGAATGAATTAATTGGTCAGACCTTGAAGTTTGTTATGTCCATGTCCAGGTAAAGATGTTATTATACGTAAATATGTAATGGAAGAAAGTACTTGTAATTGATAATAAGGGAAAAGCCTTGTTCCAACACTTACAAGCATTGTTTATCATATTTTTAATAGCCATGTATCAAATGAAAGTATTGGGCAGACCTTGAAGTATGCTATGAAACCTTCTGTTGTAAATCCATATGTTCTTTGACATTAAGTATGTATAAGGCTGTAAGTAGAATTATGTAATTTATGAAAAGATGGAATATTGTCATCTATTCTCTCAGTTGGTTCAGACTTAAATTCAAATATTTTACATACTTCTCAGTTTTTAAATCTTATATGGTGCTGGATATCCTACCATCCTTTTCAGTATTTTCCCAAGACTTTTCAATCACAATTTGGAAGCAGTTGATATTTCTAACCTACCTTTTATTTTTGGGATTACACTGCGACCAGGTAGACATAAAATAAGATCTTATAACCTTTACTTCTTAATGTTTTTAAATAAAACTTTAACTCAGTTACTAATTTTTTTTTTAGATATTACTTTATTGAATAAATATCACAAGCTGCCGCTCTAAAGGGCAATGAGTGGTATGGATGACAATGGATTCATACAATATGTACAAAGAAAATTAATAAAAAATACTCTCAAACTATACAGCAGTTACTGATAATACAGTTATAGTAGCTATTAACAGTTATTTTAATATTTAATAAATATTAATTTCATTCTGGTTCATTTTCATTAATTTCATTAATACAATTTTTCTCTACATCATATATGTAAATCATATAAAGACGAAATATAAGTTAATTTTGATAGTAAAATATACTTAAAACATAACATATTTTAATAGCGATTAAGTTTTAATATAATATCTTATTTATTATAATATAGAAACCAAGCTAGATGAATATTTTAATGTTAAACATTGTTTTGAAGTATATACCTACATCAAAAAATGTTTTATAATATTGTAATATGATCAAGCCACTTCTGCTACCTAGCGGCTGTTTCCGTAACTAACATACAAGATTACTTTCTTACTTTACCTCTAGATCGCAGGATGACTTATTCAGATCATATTATTCCGACTTCTTCTCCATGTATGTATATGGAGAAATTTTAATTTATAGGTTTATAAAGATATCGAAGGAATTTATAATAAAGTGTTTACAGTTTTCTATTATTTAGATAATTCTTCCAATTACCTCTTAATTAGCATATCACAGGCATGAGGAATATATGAATGGATGGCGTGCACCCGATCTATCATAGCAAAATGGATATCTTATTGATTGATATGAATAAAAGAACAGCCCAGGTTGTTTAACAATGCTTGTAGATGATAACATTCAAGAGACCATAATAAAAAAAATCTCTTGTAATCAAGAAATGGCAGGAGATTTGAAAGATAAATAGAAGCTAGAGAAGTTAATTTTTTACTGGTATGATAAATAATTTGATGGTGGTTTATTTAAATACAACCTGTTTACATATGAGAATAAATCCATTATATTGTATATTTGATGGTCTCTCGTCCAACTGCTTTTCAGCTTCAGACATATTCATTGGCTATATAGGATAATAGTTATATTTTCTGAACATTCAGACATTAAAAAGTTTATGCAGACATTTAGAAACGGATGTGTCTTTTGGCTGAGGGTTTATACTTTTTTGATGTAAGGTGCACCTTAAAAAATGTGACACAATCTATCTCTGTTGGTTTTTCTCGGATCAAAAATTTGCCAAAAGATTTTTTATCATAAATTTACTTTAAAATATTTTTTGTTATGTAACATTTGTAGCTAGGTCCTACCGTTTAAGAGCTATATTAGTTTGAATGAAAAAAAGGCAATCCCCTATTTAATTCGAATAATTATCGATTGTTAATTAAATTTAATTATTAATTTAAGAAATTTGATCCTTTTCATTATAAAATGTAAATTGGGAAAATCAATAGATCATAGACAGATATATCCAAGATCTATAGTTTTTCCCAGTCACAAAGTAGTCCTACACACTAAATTCACTAATTTGTGGTGAAAAAATTCATATTTTGAAAGTGTTATTATAAAACATAAAAATGTTGGATTTACAAGTAGACTAGTTGTAGATGTAATAACGAAAGTCGGCCCTTTCTGTTTACCCTAAGCGTACATACGAAACATGAACTACACTCGACTGAATCACCTTTTACCTTTTAACTTACTCCCACGGCATTTCAGTTTTTTAATGCTGTTGCTCAGTGTGTAATATTGTTGCTTGGATTTTTTACATCAAGCTGGATTCTACGAAAGATAAGTGAGTTAATAATATAATCTGAACGAACAATCGTTTCTATCCTTGACTAATTTTTTAATCACATATATCGACTAACGTGTAAATTACTGCACTAAATTATATTTGTTTGCAAAAAGTAATATTTGCACGTCTGTGATAAAATTGTGGTTGATATGCATTAATTCTACACCTTATATACTTATATTAAAAAAAAAAAATTAGCAGCATAAACTTGGATACAAATTTATACGATTTTTTGTGCCGGGTTTTGTAAAATATTCAAACCTTGTGGATAGAATTAAAAAAAAATTGAAATGGGAAGCCGATTACGATTTACTGTAAAACGCTTTATCTTGACTTACTGCAGGACTAATTAATGAAAAAGGATTGAAAAGAATTTTGTTAGGTTTTGTGTCAAATGTCAAAATGCGATGGCAAGATGCGTCACGTAGCCTTGAATTCTCTCAACTCCAAAAATCGGGTGTGGCGAAGCTCTACTTTATAAAACCCATTAGTTTTATTGTCTGGACATATTTGCAGCCATGGAAAACTTTTTAAAATTACTTGAGGTACTCATGATGGTATAGAAGGATCAATAAAATTAGGATTGATGAATTAATTGTCATTTCTATTGGCAATTGGCAAATTCACACTAGAGTTAGAGAACAACAAAAGCTTTAAATTTTGTAGACATTGAAATTTTTATTAATAATAAATAACATGAATTTAGTATATAAAGAAAACCCACACACACATATTTAGTTATACACAAAGATGCCAGGAGACGACTAACACATAAACTCGCAGCCTTTAATAGCATGATTTACCTTCTTTTAAATATACCTTCAACTGAACAAAATTATAACAAAGAAATGCAAACCATATGCACTATAGCCAGAAATAACGGATACAGTAAAATCACAATCGATAATATCCGATAATACCCCAAAAAAAACCATGATATAATATATATATAAGGCCCATATCTCATAGGTTGGAAAACTACCCCGAAGAAATATATTTTGATCCTGCATTTAAAATACATAAACCATTGTCATCATACTCCCCTTCACCTAAAGTCAAAATAAACCCTTTCCAAAAAAGCGATGTATACGAACTAAAATGTAATGACTGTGAAGGATAATACAGGGGAAATACTGGACGATCTGTAAATCATCGGTAAATCAAAGAGTAAAAGAACATATAAGAGCATAAAATAATAAGACCCAAAATTCCGATTTCGCAACCAATCTAAATAAAAATAACCATAAATTTATTAAAGACTCGGGAGTAAAAATACTACATCAAGTAGAAAATAGCCTAAAATTAAATATTTATGAATCATTGGAAATAATAAAATTGTTTAAAACCGATACAAATTTTTGTTTACCAATGACCATATGACCAGATAAACATTTCCAATAGCCCCATTTTAAATTTGTTTCTAATAGGAACGGAAAAATCCATGAGTCATAAAATCCTATAGAAAATCCCAAAAATTTAACCTACCTGCCTCTTTCCCCTTTTGGCAATGGAAATATTTCAGTTATCTCTTAGATCTCCTGAGGTGAGTACTAATGTTTGATTTCTTGTCTTACATTTTTGAAAACGTTAGTGTATATAATCCATGTAACGTAGTACCGATGTGTTGAAAAATTTTTGTATGTTTTAGAACTTAAGATGAATGTTTAGCATTCGAAACTAGTATTCCAATTAATTCATCAATCCTAACTTTTTGAAAGTTCTGGAGACCGCTCCAAATTAATGAAGTTCAAGAGATTGGTAAACAGGTATTCTGTTGATGAACTAACATTTGTGGCTGAATATTGAAACTGAATATTACAGGTAACCAAAAAGCTGCTGTGATTTCAGATAGCTCTCCGTCTGAAAATAATATGGCCAAGACAGCTTATAGTGTCGAACTTTTATTCAAGTGCTACTAATGATTAGTTCTTGACAAATTTTAACCATGTTTCCTCCCATACATTTACTTGTTGAATAAGTTATAAATATCAATAATAAAATAAAGAAATAAAATCGTAAACCTGTGTTAATCCAATATTACTAATATACGAGTAGTATACCAGTAGTTAAGTACAGAAATAAACCGTGCAGAGCTTTGCATCAATTTGTAAATATGATGTGTGTTGCTTAGTTGGACAACAGAAGGGAAAGGCACTAGTTATAGAGATGTTGTGCAATGATAGGGCTGAGTAGTTGTGTCTGGGATGATTAACGACAATGTCGTTCCACCCTGCCAATAAATACGTCTCGTATCCTGGCTCTTATCTTCCTCAGTATTCTTTGTCCAACGAGTTTTCCTTCTGCCTTGGTCAGGCGAATGGTTTGACCAGATCGTGCGAAGAGACACAATGGGTAGCCTGAATCTAATCCATTTTTTTGAAACAATGCCGTGTGTATAGATATTATTTTTTATGTGATTTGTTAATGGATCGTTATATCTATTGATATGTATAAACAGTTAAAAATCAAATTATATGATCTATTGGTTTGCCCGGAAAATAACGCTGGCTTTCTTGTTATCTGTAAACAAACCATATGTATAAAGAACCATCTATATTTAATAGATTATTGTTTTTGTATGGTGTCAAAAATTATAAATTGAAGTAATAAACCCCTTTTTATATACCTTTTTTTTTGCGTTCTTATTTATTTATTTTTTATTACTTATTATTTTTAATAAGTAATTTATTTATTTTTAAATTATTATTATTAAATTATTTATTTTTAAAACTATTTATTGATATTTACAACTTTATACATTAAAAACAACTAGTAAATTTAAGAAAAAATGATTGCAATGACATGTTAAAAACTACTCACTATTAGCACATAATTAGAAGTTCCAAAATAGAAGGACTCTTGGCCTTCTTTTCAGATGCCTCGGAGGATTATCGGGAATTGATTTTTAACAAAGTTGGGAGACTAGTGGTCTTGAGTGGGCATGGAGTTTACAATGGAAGGATAGGTATCTGGTCTGTGCGAAATCTGCAACATTATGGACTATTAGATCTTTATGGATAAGTTTGTTTGTGACATAATAAGAAGCACTGAGGATTTTACGAAGGATTTTAGATTAAGGATTGGTAAAGGCCAAAAGCTCAACTCTGTATTACTGCCATGTAAATATTTATAAACTATTTTTTTTTTTTTTCATTTATTGATATTTACAACTGTTCAAAATAATATACAACAAGTAAATGTGTTGACAGTGAATACAATGGCATGTAAATAACTTGTGAAGAACTACTCACTAGTAGCACTTCAATAATATCTACACTAAAAGGTCTCTAGGCCATCTTCTTTTCAGACGCCTCGGAGGATTATCAGGGATGGAGGAGGAAGCAAGTTGGGAGACTAGTGGATTGGAGTGGTTATGGAGCTTACTATGGAAGGATAGGTATCTGGTTTGGGCTAAATCAGAAACATATGGAACATTAAGATCTTTATGGATAAGTTTATTGGTCACAAAGTAAGGAGCATTGAGGATTTTTCGAAGGATTTTGGATTGTAAGGATTGGATACGACATGAATTGGATAGTTTAGTAGAGCCCCAAAGTACAATTCCGTACGTCCAAATAGGTCTAATCACAGTCATGTAAATGAGTCTTTTGTAATTAATTGGGAGCTTTGAACGTTTGTCTAGTAAATGTTGAAGTAGTCTTTAACGACGGGCAGTTTCTTGTCGTTTTAGTCTTGTATGTGGATTCCAAGTGAGACGTTTGTCCAAATGGAGTCCCAGGTAGCGGATTTGATCAACAGGGATTAGAGGAATATCATGAAAGGATACCGTAGGACAAGATGTCGTAGGTTTACGACGGAGGGTTTTATAAACTATAATTTTTAAATTTGTAATAAATCCATTCAATTAGCATTCAATTATTTTTAATTTTTGCAATTATATCTTTTCACTGTATTTTTGATCACTTATGTCTAATAATTATTATTGATATTAGCAATTGTACTAATTCTTTGATTTTTTCAAAAATAAGGTATGGATTTGTATTTATTACGTATATCTTGTCCAATTATAGTCATATCGTAATGCCTTAAGTGTTGCTGATTGCGATTAAAATAAAAGTTTTTCAATTATAAAAAAAATATCTTTGTGTGATGATTTGATATGATGCATCTGTCTGCAGGCAGTATTTACTACTACAGAACCAATCTACACCAAATTTTAAGCACACCATCTTTATATCTGCAGAAAGGTATAACAATAATAAAATCTAATGATTTTAAATTAACTTGTTATTAAAAATACGATACGAGATTTTTATCAATAAACTAATAAAAATTCAAAAATTACTTCAAATTATCTGTGCTTTATATGTTATAAGACCGGGTGAAGCTACGACTGGGGGTGCTAGTATATGTATAAATATCGAAAAAGATTCACTTTATTTGTCCGCCACGATATAAATTTTAACCGAGTAGTTTTCTGGATAACCCAATATAAGGTTATAATAAAGGCAATACATTTTTATATAGCTATCATCCTTTATTTTATATTCGATAATTGTCCATAGTGGCTTTTCCAGTTTGCTGGTATAGTTTTAGAAAACTGAAAATATGCTTATCGTCCGATAGTTTTCACATTCGGTGGGACTGGTTTTTTTGTGTATTGGGATGATCAACACAATCATCTTGGAGTTTTCTTCATGCCCTAAATTTGTTGGAGCATTTAGACAAGTTTTTGCCCAAATATTCTATCAACTATGGAGCCATGTTGTCTCTTTCCAGTGATTAACCTTATATATTTTTTGCATTGTATCTATCACTTCCTCTTCATCAATGCACTGTTGACTTGCTATTATTATTATCATGAGGCGAGTTTTCATCGGTATCGGAGGCGTCTCTTGAAAACTGCCCTTCTTATGATAAAGACATATGCAAAAAAAGTAAATCATTACAAACACCATACTAAACACATGGAATTAATGTTTAACTGAACGTTTTTCTGTAACATTTTACAAAATTAAAGTTAAAAAAAATCTCAATTTCTCTTTGACTGTGAAAAAGGTAGATCATGCATATGTCTGTTTATCTATAATCTACTGCTTTTCCCAATTCACATTTTAAAATTAAAAGGATCAAATTTCTTAAATTAATAATTAAATTTAATTAATAATCTATGATTATTCGAAATAAAATAAGGGTTTCAAACGTGAACTTTTTTTCATTCAAACCAATACAGTTCCTAAATGGTAGGTCCCAGCCAAAAATGTTGTATGACAAAAAATGTTTTCCATTAAATCTCTGTAATAAAAACTATTGGCAAGTTTTAGATTCGAGCTACACCGACAGAGCTAGAGCGGTTTAAAAAATCCCCAACACTTAAAAAATTTAGGCAAAACCTTACTTTTTTCTTAAATCACTATAAAGCGGTAGGTTATAGCGACAAATCTTATATAGCAAAAAATATTTTAAGTTAAATTTCTGATACAATATCTTTCAGAAAATTTTTGATCCGAGCAACACCAACAGAGCTATTGCGTGTCAAAATGCTACATTTTTATATGTGAAAAAAACATTACACTAAAAAAGTAAAAAAAAGTAATTTTAATCTAACAAATATATTAAAAAGAAAGTAAATTAAATTCATGAAAGAATATAATCATATTTAAGTATATTTATTTATATTAATATATAAACACATATTACAGTCAGGAGAGAATTCAAAGATATTTATAAAATAAAAATAAACTTTCAATAAGAACTACTTTAAGGGCTAGAAGTGACTTTCAGAATGAAATGGCAAACGCTAGGAGGTAAAACCGTCAGTGTTGTATATATGGTTAGGGATAAGTGGGGTGTTACCGAGTGGTAGTTCTCAACAGGGCTCAACAGGTCTGCTGGGGACTGCTCAGTTAAGATTCCCCCATGAAATCTAATAATTCCCGTGAGATGTGAGTCTCTGAGGCAAGACCAAAGATTAGGCTTACTTTTACAGTTACTTATGTAATCATCTTCCACTCTGTGTAAGTTCTGGGCTTAGGGGCTTTTCATATCTGACACATCTCAGAGAATCAAATTATGGAACTTATATTTAAATAATGAGATGTTTCTATGATAATAAATGTTTGCATTCAATTTATTTTTGCAATGTAAAATAGCTGTAGCATTATTACATATATTTTTATTGTACTCAAAGTATATAGCAACTGTGAACAAATCATGATTTAAAATTTAATTAATCTAATTATATTCTGATCTATATTTATTTACACATAGTTATTATCCTACTAAAGGTTTAAGAGTCATATATTGTGATTTAAGAGTGAATACTTTGTGGGATTCTTTAATTTTGAGATGCCAAAACTGTCTTCAACTTTCTATCATATTTTATTAAATAACTATTGTAATATTCCTCAAAGTATATAGGTATTCCAATAATACTTATATATAAAGAATTTACAATTACTCTGACATGACCATAGCCATCAGTGAATAAAGAGATAATACAAATAGTTTTATAAATATGGTGGTTGTTTAACATTTAAGTAATTTAACGATTAATGGTTCATAAACAAACATTCAACCAATATAATTCTTAATTGTAATGATAGCTAATTTAATCGTTAACCTAATTACAACTGTTTAAATATCTATGTCTAATTAATTCAGTAATTTACATATAGAACTCTCTTATTTAACATACTTCAGATGAAGGTATACGGAGGGAGAGATAGCACAAACACACTTCAGTGTTATTCCTTCTTCCACACTTAAAGTTACATTTTTTTGTTCACACTAACTAATCACCATTAGTTCACTAGTATATATGGTTTTTTTTTTTTTTTTTTTTTTTTTTTTTTTTTTTTTTTTTTTTTTTTTTTTTTTTTTTTTTTTTTTTTTTTTTTTTTTTTTTTTTTTTTTTTTTTTTTTTTTTGCACCTATTTTTAACTAAGAAAACCCTCTCTCTCCCATATGCTCAAGCGCAACGTGATGTGTGGTCATCACGTTTGTCACTATACATTACACTATTATATCATAGTATGTAAATTATGAATAGTATCTGGCTACAAGACATATATTGAAATGCTCCGATAAAACGACTGTCTATAATTTTATGATGATGGTCTAATTTTTGGTTTATTTTTAAGGAAAGGCTGTAATGCCAATTCATATTTATTTAACTGCCATAAAAAAGAGGATAAGTATGAAAAATATTTGGGACAATTGCATCTGCTTTGAATTAGATTTGTTATTTATGTTTTGTGTGTACTTCTTGGACAAGTAGAATGTTATGGTTAAATTATCTGAACTGTGTGTATAGAAATTTAAAAACTAAAAATGTATACCTATTTACATTAAAGAGAAATTTAATGAATTGTTGAAAAGTATTTAGTTGAAATAGTTTTCACTTTATTTTATTTTATTCAATAAGAATTCAAGGAAAGAATTTAGCAGCTAGAGATGAGAAGCTAGCAAATGAGAGAGGAAGAGAAAGAGAGAGATTGAGTAACAGCATTATTTAATTATTTTTTTGGGGATTGGAAACACTGCCTACCTTTATTTATTTTCTAAAATAACAATAATGACTATGAATCTATACTTACTTTTATATGTTTATTAATATATCTGTGGTTGGAAATTTCTCGATACAATTATGTTATTATATCACACACAAATTCTAAGAGACACAACTCAAAATACTCTTCCATGAAATGTCAAAACTGTATTGAATTAACTTCAAATCTCTCCTAATACATCTTATTTGCAGTTGTGACTAAAATGTAATTCTGGTACACTTTCGATATTTCATACAAGACTGTAGAAATTTTACACTTTTTTAATGTTGGTTTTGGAGTTGTGTCACAATAGAAAAACATGTGCGATATATCAAGCCACTTTTACCTTTGTTTTATTGCCATATATTATTTATAGAGGGTCCAGTATATTTATATTATCTATATATTAAAAAATCAGCTGTGATCTAAAGACAATTTTATTCAAGGAACCCTTCTTTGAAATTGTGAGGCATGAAATCTTGTTCAACTTACAATCATTATTACAATATAAAACTGTAAAATCAAGAAAGGTCTATTTTGAACCCAGCTAGGTTGGTTCTATGTTTTTACACTCCCAATGAAAATAATTTAGTAAGAAAAATTTTTATAATCAATAAGAAGAGGTTATTACTTTTTCCATTGGAATCTGAATCATTTCTAAAGGATAGGATGGATTAGATTTCCTCTCAGAACCCTTTCTTGATTAACTTTCTTATCTTGGCTTATTGAGATTCTCCCACCTCTTACCTTATCACACTAATGGCTCAGATATCTTATTTTTAAATATACTTATTTTTTTACTGTGGACTATTATGTGATAATTATGGAATATAATGTGATATACTTTATACTATGAATATACTATGGACTATTATACTTTAAGTAAATGTGTGAAACATTACTGATATTTTTGAAGTTGTGATAGCCGCTTGTGGATTTTGAAAATAATGTACAGCAAACTCTCTCTTATCCAGCGTTCTTTAAACATATGAAAATATTTTTTTACAATATTTGTTTAAAATTTATTTTAAAAAAATAATTATTATTCGTAATAATATGTTCGATTCGATGCTCATTTCATCGAAAATTTACGAATCAAGCAATACCAATAAATCATTATCTCACAATTTTCGTGATCCGGCTTTTCTCTTTGGAAGGGTAGCACATACCGTTAATAATACCCAATCAATTATCTTTAATTTGTAAAAATGAAATAATACTGAAATTTTTTTATAGAATGGAAAATAAAGCTAAGAATGTGGCATGCAGTTTCGTCTTACTGGGTGCGCACCGCTCATGACTTATTTTTCATAGAAATCCTTCTAACAAAAAATATTTTTTTGATCATCTCTGTATTTCTCTAATTATAATTTATCATTCCCGCTATCCGGCGTTTTTTCTTTTCCAATGTGGTGTCGGTTCCAACTTCGGATAAGTGGGTGTCAACTGCATTATTTAAAATATCTGATCTTCAGAAATATTTCGGCCTTCAGAATGATTTATTTTTTCCCCATAGCCCCTGTTCCATCTTGTATAAAATTTTCTTCCTTCTCCTCTTACTGATTTCTAGCATTTTAAGGAGTCATTGTTTGTTTAGCATAATTTTGTTATCAATCAATATAGTTTCAATAATAATTATTTGATGGGCTCACCGTTTATTTATGCGTACACGCTTAACATACTAAAATAACTTAAATATAATTTCATATTTAAATTAATATTTGCCGTCGTATTGGCTCTCCTGTGGCTGAAATTTTCTGTACAAAGTATGGTAACGGTCGGGTTAAGAGGGGGCAGCTCTTGCGCCTTAAAATACCTTTTATCGATTCTTACCTTCTTCCGATTTATTTCGGTGTTTTAGTCGCTACTTTTCGAGGGGAAAGGTTATTCTCATTTATTTACGGAGAAACTTTAAATCCCTGTTCAAAGTAATATTAACTTCTGTTTACCTTTTGATATTAAAATGAGAAATAAGAAAATGTCAAAATATAAGACACTAAATCAATTTTGAATTAATTTTATATTAAATGAAAATTAATATAATGCTAAACCACCAGTAATGTTAATTCCTGATAAACTTTGTGATATGAGGGAAGTGTAAATAACAAATTATAAATATTTAAAAGACAGAATCCTTAAGTATTTATTTCACATAACCCCTATTTATTTAACATTTGCAGCTACATGTTTTGGAGACAATGCTCCATCATCAGGCTTCTAAAAATGTTTAAAAATACATTAATCTATAAAATTACACCAATAGTTTTATAATTATATAATTTCATTTACATCTTAATCTGTGATTATTTTCACATTGTCCATTCTCCATGTTATAAGGGATAAATTATAAGACTGAATCCTTATTGAAAGTTATGATGTTAATTTCTGCTATATTTTCTCTCAGGGAAGTGGAATAAGAAAATATGAAACCTATGATATACTTTCTCACATTTATTTTTAGATGATATGTTTATTGAAATAATTATACAATCTGTCTCACTTTAGGGCAATAAGTATTATTATGGATGACAAAGAATGCATTCACAAAATATGCATACTGAAATTTTATCACTTAAATTGATACAATAAAAAAAATATATATAAAACACCAATATCCAAATTATACAAATTAATGTTCTTAAGTTTTGTAACACTTTTACACATTCGATAAGAGGAAATAAGAAAACATGAATTGATAAAACACTTAATCCTTTATGAAATTCATTTTGATAAAACACTTAATCCTTTATGAAATTCATTTTGTCTTAACTTCTGTTTCACTTATTTTCATTTAAGAAGACCAAATATCAATATAACACACTAAACAACACAATCCAAGTTGAAACTGTAGAAGTGATTGTTTACATGTGAGGTTATAGGAAAGAGCTATCGATAAATGTAAACTCGTAGTGAAGCGTAAGGATCGAACTGGTCGGTGTAGTGCGGGTCAAGCCAGTTTGGTGCCTCCTCTTAACCCGACCGTTAACCAAAGTATTTGAAAGATTTCTTAGGATATCAAACATTTTTTCTGTTCTATCGGCTAATAGCTTCTTAATTTTTTAAACTTTTAATTCCTCGTATATCTTTGTAGTTTTGACTCTTTGAACTGTAGTAACTTTCACAATTTTTCTCATTACAGCATTTTGGAATGATTAATGTAATAATTAATTTTAAACGCAAAACTAAATTTGTAAGATTTATATCTCGCTTTTCTTATTTTATCAAGTAAGTGGCCCGAAAACTTAAAATGTCTGTAAAACTTAACACCTAAGTAAACAATGTTTTTCGATAGTTGACAGAATTATATTAATTTTAAAATTGGTTAGAAATTTCTTTCTGCCTTTTTGAAAAGAAAATATGATACCTTCAGAAGCACTAAATTTCTTGATTTATTATAGCTAAATCCAATACATATATCGAGTGACATGGAAAATATTTTTAAAGATTCTCTGATTAATTGGGACAGATAGAAAACCAATTATGAATTAGCAGATTGATTAATGCTTGCGTGTAACCTTCCGAGGGAAAGACCGAAAATTGGATGAAAGTGCTGATTAAGATATGATCTTGTAGATTTTAGATTATTGGGATTTGATGAATAATTTTCAGCAGTATAGGTTTGAATCTTTGAGATGTAAGTTCAAGGTTGGCTAAGTGAGTAAAAGGTTCGAAAATCGAAATTTTGTTACGTTTTCCACACCGCTTTGAGGAAATTGCGATGTTAGATAAAAAAAAAATAATAAAAAAAAATAGATCAATAGATTGAGAACAGGATCTTCGGCTACAGCGCCCCTTCCGTTCTTTTTATCTCCTTTGATAAGGCAACTTCAGCACCTATCAACTTCACAGCTTTATCATTATTGCACTCTTCTTTGTGATAACTTGTTCCGAAAGACTTCACTTTTTAGGAATGTACATATTTTCTTGCAAAAAAAAAAAAAAAAAGTGATAATCATTTTGATACCTAGAGGAAATATCTTTGTTAGTTTATAGATGCTCTCAGATACAATGAGGTACTACTACGTAGCCTACTGTTGCATCTACTTAAAAAAATAAAAATAATTATGATTAATCTATAAATGACGAAATGAAAACATCAATAATTATAAAAAAGAACAAAGTTTTTCATATAATATTATTAATACTGTTTTCCATGTTCTATAATTTATTTTTGTTCTTTACCCTTTGTTTTTTGTTTGTGCCCAATCTATTATTTTTACGATACCAGCAATCGATTCTCGATTCTCGATACCAATGCCTCGGTTTGACAATTGTCTTATAGCAAACTAAGTAGTAAATAATAATGCATATGAGAGTTATTATTTTTTTGGGGCGGCTTAACGTCCTTATGTTTTTCAATTGGGGCAGGAAGGACGGATTATCCTACAGGTTACCATCCTATTTTAGCCAGGGTGAGGAGGTCAAGATACATTTACACAAGATACGTGCGTCCACTACGAAATTAACTTTAGCCCACCCAGGTAGTTGGTTTTATATCAAAGATTGGTGTTAGAGTTTGAAAAACTTTAATCGTTGTTATCTCTATTTTAATTAAGAGTATCATTTATGAATAAAGGTAGTATCAAGGTGTATCATTTTTTTTTTCTTTTAGCGCTAATATCAAAACGATTAACACAAATTATAAAAACGACAGGACTTTTTGGTTGAACAGATAAAGTGTTAAAGATATTGATTTATTTGTAAATTGTATCTAATTGTATATTAGTTGTTGCTGCTCGTATCCAAAATTCGACTACAGTAGTCTTCAGAAATTTAATCGAGGATATTTTTTTGTTATTTAACATTTGTCGCTAAGACCTACCTACTGTTTGGAACTATATCACTTAGAATGAAAAAAGTCAAATTTAAAAACCCTACTTCCTCTCAGCTCTGTTTATTCCAAATAATAAATAATTGTTAATTTAATTAAATTATTAACTAAATTTTTTTTTTCCTTCAAATTTGGCCGTCTAGGGACAGTGTTAAACAACTACTGTACAACGTACATTTCTTCTATGTATTCATCTTTTGTCTGCTGTTCTCTTTGGTCCTCTGTCCACACTGCTCCTACAGTTCTTTTCTTCTTCATTTCAAATCCCTCAAAGTGTTGAATTTTGTCTCTCATCAGGTCTCTGTTTGTTACATATTCCTTTCCAATATCCATCTCAACTAAGTCTGCTTTGACTACTTCGAACCATGTAATTATGTAATTGGGTTTTGGGGTTTTCGTAAAAAAAATTAATATTTTCTGTGTCTTGGAAATTCAGAGAGAAATTTTTTTTTACGATTTTATGTTTGTCATAGGTATTCATTTGATATATGAAGTCCGACAGCCATAACTGAATCATAGAATGTTCTTATTATGTTTAAATTGGAAGTATATATCTCTAGGAGTTTTATTTTGTAGGTGAGCTTAACAAAGGTGAGGAGAAAGATAAAGTTGGTTTGAATCAATAGAGATTGATGAACCGGGTAGCGAACAGCTTGAGAACTAAATCCATCATTATTTCTATGGCAAGTCCTTTCCATCTTAAGGATACGCTTCCATAACAACTTTTTGCGATCTCCTTCCGCCTTACGGTGTTGAACACTTCTAGGATGTGTTTTGCCGAGTGAGAAAGGGTCAGTTTGATGGATACCGCCCCAATTTTACTTTGCCTTCTATACAAAGGCTATTGATGGTTGTGGATAACATTTCATCGAAGGAATATATAACGTTTAATTCCATACCAGATCAGTTTCCATTTTTTGTTGTTGAGCTTTTACTATAATGCGACCACTAAACTGGTTTCCACAAGTTATTTTTTTTTATTTTCGGCGTCCTGTATGTTTGAAACAGGTGGTCCTCTAATTTGAGAGGAGTGAAATCAAAATGTGAGAATGCCAGAGTTGGGCAAAATTTAATCATAGCTAAAATATGATCAAAATTTAATTATAGCTATTTTACAACAAATATCCTGGGCCCGGCAGATGACCTTAGGATTTTTTAAAGGGAGTAAAAAATCCTTAGCTATGCCGTCCTTCGGAGGGGACGTTTGCGATGTCAACTCGTTAAAGATCCCTATCTAATTATACTGGATAGGCAAAATTTAGAACTCCCACCGTAGCATCGTCCGATTAGCCATAGCAGCATAAAAGTGACGTTAAACGAAATAAACAAACAAACAAACAAATATCCTGGAATCAATTACCTAATTTAATAATGATTAAATCTTTTAATATAATTATCATTAGTTCACTAAAAAAGGACTGAAATATTTAATCATTATGAAATTATGTGGTTGATTCCAGGAGATTAGTTATCAAATAGTAATGATTAAATTCGGACTATTTTTTAGCTATGATTAAATTTTGCCCAACTAGAGAGTGCCTACTAACCAAAATCTCCTCTTTAATTGTTAAATTTTGTTCAGTGTACAGAAATACAAATGCTGTGATATTATTTTAGTTTCATCCCCCGCAAGTACCGGCGTGGAATGTCACTAGTCCCGTTTCTGGGAGGAGTAATTTTAATTGTTCAGGAAAACATGACGCGGTTTTGCTATCTAGTACATTTCCGTTCTACATGGAGCAATAACTTTTATCATCTGCTTAATCGTGAATGGTCTACTCCATAATTGTCGTATATAAAACGACACTGATGTGGTTATAAATGTCGTTGTCAGATACTGCTGCCATCGAAATGGAAAAACGAAATGTTTTTTATTTTATTTTATTATTATTTTTAATTATTTATAACGTCGATCTGCACCATCACTTCATTGATTTCATACAGGCATATGATAGTGTCGATAGAGGAAAGCTGTTGGAAGCGTTACGGTCACTCGGAATACCAGAAAAACTAATTAGACTGACAAGAATGACATTAGAAAGGACAAGGGCTAAAGTAAAAACCAGAATGGGCATCTCGGAAAGCATTGAAGTTAATAATGGCTTGAGACAGGGAGATCCATTATCTTCTGTACTGTTCAAACTCGCCCTAGAAGTAGCGATCCGAGGAATAAAGATGAACCCTGGGAAGATACTTGGGAGGAGTCGTAACGGAGAAGAACAATCTGTACATTGAAATAAAGAGCAGAATGGTTGCAGGAACCAGATGTTTTTATACAATACAATAAGCTCTCCATTGTAAGGCAAAAGTGCTCTCTCAAGGAAGGCAGAACTGTTGATTTATAAATCTATAATAAGACCAATAGTGATGTATGGCAGTGAGACGTGGACTCCCACTGAAGATACCGGGAGAACACTGTTGGTCTGGAAGAGAAGATTATTGAGACGGATCTTTGGTGCCGTGAGAGAGGAGCACAGGTGGCGGATAAGAAGCAACGCCGAGATTACACAATTGTATGGTGAGCCTGATATACTCTGTGCTATTAAGAAAGGCAGGCTTAGATGGTTGGGACTCGTCGAAAGAATGGAACCCAACAGCCTACCAAAGAAAATGTTTACTGGCACACTAGGAGAAAAAAGGAAGAGTGAAAGAAAAATACCCAGGCGCAGATGGATTGATGGCCTAGAGGAGGATTTGCAGAGGCTGGGGATATGTAAACCTGGAGAAGGAGTGAGATGAATAGAGAAGGATGGTGGCTCAGGTCCTGCAAGGACTGTACTGCCCAATTTATTTATTAATTTTATTTGTTCCGCTGGGATTTTTTTTTTACTTCGCTACCACAAATTACTTATTAACAAAAACACATGATTCTTTTTTCACCCTTGATATAATTGTTAATAACTTTTTTTTTTTTTCTCTTTCATATTTCGATTCATACCTGTTATTAGGTTAACAATCAGGGAATGTGATGAAATTGAATACTACAGTCCTTGTATGCGTGTGGGAGACTAGCACTCAATAGTACCTCCTCCTGGCATTTAGAGATTTATTTGAGCAAATCTCTCATCCAGCTTCTTTTAAGCCTTCTGAGAGTATTTCCAGGTATATCAGTCCTGGCCATGTCATTAATGAGTATGTTGAATGAAGTCTGTCGTGAAATCGTCTATAAAGGTCATGTATATGTTACTTTACTGTGGGTATTTCTAAATCAGTGTGAATGTGTGGTTTGAAATGTACCAAGGTGATTTCGTGATTAGTCTGAGTAATTTTGATTGGAATATTTGTATTTGTTTAAGGTGTGGAATTTTTGCAGTCCCGTATATTTGTGAGGCGTATGTCCATATGGGTTTAAGTAAATAAGTGTATGCATTCAGTCGTTGTCGGAGTTTTAATGTCGGCCGTTTATGAAGCATTGGATACAGAAGTTTTAATCTCTTGGTTAGACTGAGATGTTTTTGTTTTACATGTTGGCCCCAGGTCATTCTTCTATCAAATGTAAGTCCTAAGTAATAAATTTCGTTTGTTTGTGGGATGGGTTGATTGCCGATGAAGACAGGTTGACAAGAGTCTTGTCTGAGTGTAAAGGTCATGTGCTGTGATTTGGTATAATTTAGTTTTATTTTCCATTGTGTGAACCAGTCTTGAAATATTGTTAAGTGGTGTTGAAGAGTTAACGATGCAATTGTGGGGTCTTTATGTCTAGTTAATATTGCTGTATCATCAGCGTATGTTGCTGTTAATATTTGAGGACTAAGTAGCATATCATGAGTATAAAGAAAATATAACAGGGGAGCTAGTATTGACCCCTGTGGTACTCCGGCTTTTACTGGATAAATAGAGGAGATATCTAACCTAGTCGGACAGAAAAAAAATCTATCAGAGATAGAGTTAATAACTATCTTTACTTAGTTATAGCCTCAGTTTAAAATAAAGAAATATATAACAATTACAACTAAAAATATGGATTGTATTTATTTCAAATTGATGTAAACAATAAAAATATTTTCTTTCTCTTTTAAATTTAAAGTTACTTCAATTGTCTCACTCAAAGCCATATGTTTTAATAAAAAGTGATTTGCGGTAGCGAAGTTAGAAAGACCCCTCTCCTGAATTTTGGCAGTTGTTACACGGTTGAGAGAACAACAGTTGTTACAGCGTTGGGATTACTGTGAGCCTGGCTTGCTCCATAAGTGAGGAATTTCCCAGGGATGATTGTGTGCATTGTATATTTAGTGTGATTGTGCTGTTTAAAATTTATTTTATCGTCTTTTTTCTTATTATTTATTTATTTTTTTGTATCTTTATTACATTTTTTTATATTATTTTATGTTGTATATTTTATAGCTAGATTTTTTTTCTGTTTATTTAATACGCATATTGTATGAATGGATTTTTCGTCATCCATATCATTCATTGCTCTTTAGAGAGGCAGCTTGTAATATTTATTCAATAAAACAATCGTTATTCAAACAATTTTATTTATTTATTTCATATTTTTGTGAAGATGAACGAGTCGATTTAACCGAACACTTCATATTGGTAGTTTACCACAGTGAATAAATGGTTAAGTGCAGTTGTCCTAACAAATTCATTAGAATAACTACTGGCAATTCGAATTGTGCAGTTGTTCCCTGGAAAAAATACTTTACTGAATAGTGAGTTGAATTACCAGAGAACATCCACAATTTTGCGAGATGCCAAGAAACTTATATCCTTATAAATCGGAAATAAATAGGCCTCAGGGTTACCAACTTATTCTCAAGGTGCAGATGATCACCGTGCACTTTACTCATTTTGTCTATTTTTCGATTTACCAACTTATTCTCTTTGACAATCGACTTATCGGAACCTAAATTATAATTAACTAATAGGAAAAAGTATAATTAACTAATCGGATAATCCATTTTATTTATTGCTTATATTTTTTTTATTAAGATTTTTCATATAAATGTTTGATCATTGATCGTGATATTTTCTGATGCAACTTCTCAGAAATCGCAGCAGCCTTTAGGTAATGGACTGTATGTAAAGTTAAAAAAACGAGTGTTCGCAACTTTGGGGAAACCTTTTTCAGAAGACAACCAAACCAAATATTAAAGAGAAAATCACTCACCTTGGTGCCACCGCCGATGTACCCCCGCGACTTCTCAGAGGCCTCCAAGAGATTCGCCGGCGGATGAATGATTCCTGTAGGCTTATATACTCGGTTAAGATATCTTCCTCTCAAATCACCACTCATTAGCATAGGACACTATGACTTTATTAAATAACATAAGAAACACTTTGAAAACAAAATTTTGGAAGGCTAATCTTAGCCTTGGGCATAAATAGACAGGAATACCATAGGGCCTTGGGCAAAAGGTAAGTCGCTCGTACTGGTTCAGGAGACAGCGATAGAGTGAGGAGTATTCTTGTAGGGATTAGTGCTAGATAGGGGCTAGTTACTTAGGAAATTTGATAGAGTACGTCTATGAACGACACACTCCACTTTTCTCCTCCCCCCCCTCACAAGAGCGGCGATTGGCGCGAACAATATAAATTTTAATACTGTCGATTTAAAAAAAAAAAATTAGTGAACAACAGAAATTTTTTTATTGGCTAAATATTATGGATATTTTTATTTTATCATATTTTTTATTCAATTGGAGTACTAGCTCCGTTTTGTAACGTGGAAGACGAGAGGCTTTCTTTGTAGACCTCTTAAAGATTCAAAGTTGTTATTTATGGAGTCAAGTATGTCTTTTTTATATTTATTACCTCAGAGGACCAGGTGCTATCTCAGCCAATAGAAGCCATTCCGAGTACAGCCGTAAAAGTTCAGGCTAATGTAAGAACTAATATTTACAGCTCCAAGTGCCTTTATTTTTACATTACGACTTTGTAATATACGAATTCCCATATGTTTTTTTTTTTTTTTTTTTTTTTTTTTTAGTAAAATGTTGAGATTAATTTGTTTTGTTTCTATTTAAGCATTTCCAGGTAGCGTTATCATTTGATGAAGGTTGAGCAAGTAATGTCACATAAATGTCATTTTTTAAAAGAGTATCTCAGTTTTACATAAACCAGGCCCTCCACACCTCCTCCACGAACTCATCAACGTTTATCTGAAACAGGTTCCGTTCATAAGTTACGTCAAGAATTGGGACAAGTTCCTCATGATGTTGAACTCGAAGAGGAAATTATTGATATAGTAAATGAAAATCCCAGTGTTTCATACATCTATTCAAAGATTTGATTTAAAAAAATGTTAACTTACAATTTTTACCGTCTATTATATATGATAACATCTTTAAAAATATACTTAATAATAATAAAGCTTTGTTGACATCATATTTATGACAAAAGCCTCTCCCTTAGGAGGTAAAATGGAGTTCAGATCCAAAATAATTTTACAGAATAGAAACTGTGTTATAACAATATAAAATAAGAAATACAACATTCATTATAAACCACAAAACAAAAAAAAAAAACTTTTTTCTTTCTATAGATTATTTACAATTTTGAACCAACAATATAAAATAAAAAATACAACATTCATTATAAACCACAAAACAAAAAAAAAACCCTGTCCCTGAACAATTTCATCCAGTTGGTTCCCACTCTTCGGGTAATTTCATCAGTTAGGATCTCTCGATTCTTAATTTTCTCACTTCTTCAGATTTCCGCCTTACTCCTTAAAAGTTTCATTTGGATGGTGCCTAGTTTGGCCTGCTCCTGTTTTGTAATTGTCCAAGTCTGAGCGCCATACAGGGTTGAGGGTTAAATACAAGACTGTAGGACTTTTGCTTTTAGTTCTATAGTGAAATTACCCTTAAAGAATTTTCTTAAGGACCAGTATTTATGCCATCCTATTTTTCTCCTTCTGTCCAGTTCTTTACTATATATATTTTTTTAAGAAATTTCTTTTTCTAGATATATGAATTGATTTGACTATTCATGCTGTTCTTTTGTATTTGTTATTATCTTCGATTTTTGGTAATTTATTTGTAAACCATATTTTTTACTCTTATTAATCAGATCATTGACCATTTTAAGGGAATCAGTTTTGCTGGGAGCTAATAAACAAATGTCGTCTGCAAACCTTAAATTATTTAAGCACCTGCCATTATTAATGCTCCTTCCTTCCCATTCAAATTCCTAACATACTTAAATTGATTCAAATAAATAATGAATAATGAATAACTAGGCTATGGATGAAAACTTTATTAAGAATTAGATTTTCATGTCAAAAAAATAAAATCATATCATGCCCTCATATATTTAAAATAAAACAAGATAAATAAAAGTGAATATAGATTTACATTAACAGGTAAAAATATTACACACACATTTGAAAGAACGATTAATTAATTTATGATATTATAAATATTAAAAGATAAAAATATATAATATTAATGAAAAGGAAAAATAAAAAATGATAGTGAAAAAAAAATCGACAATTATCTATACAAAAATGAAAATGTTACCATTAGAAAATTGTTTGGAAACTCTATAATTAATTAATAGGCCTTATTTGATATGGTATAAAAGAATAGATTTATGAGAAATGTGTTGGTTAAATTCTGAAGTTAGTCGGGCGATACGGAATTTCAGGCTGCAGGGTTTCGATTCGATAGTAGATGGTAGATATACCGAAAATAACAACCGAATTCTTTCATAAGGCTGGGATTGTATTTGAGGCATTTCCAGGAAAAAATATTCCCAATTCTATAGGGATAATACACCACCATATTTGAGATGGGGCTGGTGATTTCCCTATTCCTTTTAAATCGTCTCCTTATTTACTCTTGCCTTAGAATATTATAATATTCTCTTCTATAATTTTTTTTTTTGGATTAATAAATTAATTTCCACTTCTGTTAGAATTATTTTTTATTAGTAGATTACTTTCGAATGCTTAACATTAATCATCGGTTCTAAAAACATTTTAGAAAATTCAAAACACTAGCACTTTATTAAATAGATTAATTTTTCCTTTTTAAATATAATAAAAGAAATCAAAAATATTGGTAGTCACCTTAGTTGGTCAAGGTTCTATACGGACTGTCACACAGTTGCCTAGGACGTCCTAAAAGCGGAAAAAAATAATAACTTTTTAAAAAAGTATCGTATCGACGTGCTCTCTCTAACGTCTCACTCGATTCAGAACGAAAACTACGTTGTTTTTTTTTTTTCACGAAAAGGCCATAGAGACCACGCGAATATTACGAAGATGGATTTTTAATTCTCATCCTCCATATCTCCTTCATTCTTTCTGATTGCCTCCGTCCAGGCCATACCCTCCTTCGGCTCCTTCCTGTCCACAAGAACCGCTATTCCTTGTAGTTTCCTTCTGTATTCTTCTCTATCAAGGCAGTCATGTTCCTCAATCCTCAGTTTGCTGGTCTCCTCTTTTAGCTGTTTTATGTATCCCTGTGCACTCTTGTAATCCCAAATTTTCTGAAAAATAGCCTAATTAAGTCTTTACTCAGGCATTCTTACCATATGTACATAGAACTTCAGTCTCTTCATTCTTATATCCGTCTCTATGTTCGTCGTTTCTTTGTAGATCTCCTCGTTTGATCTTAACCTGTATCCTTCCTCGGTTTTCCTAGGGCCGTGAATTCTCCTTAGGATCTTTCTATCTATTTTCAGCATTCTTTCCAGGTTAGGGAGGTTCATGGTCTCTGTCCCATATAGTATAACTGGCTTTACTACAGTATTGTAGTGCCTGATCTTTGCTTTTATGGACAAGCTCTTTTTATTGTAAATGTTACTACAAACTACGTTTATAACATTAACTTTTTTTAATTTCTTAAGTCGCAAAAAAATTATTTTTTATATATTTACAAGATAATGAAGATATCAAAATTAAAGTAAATAATTATAAAAATTGAATATGGTTACTTTAACTTGTTAGGGCAATAACATAACCAAAATGAGTATAAAAAGAAAAAAATTGGACATTTGATACGTTGTGCGATCTCCCTAACTCATCCCATCCTCATTAGTGAAACAATCAACGCTCTTCTTTCTAAAAACATTAATTTTCCCTCATAATTGACGTGCTTGATTGTGTCTACATTTGTTCAAATTTAACACAGCTCTTATGTGGAAATAGTATTTATTGGTCTTAACCTCAAGCGGATCAAGAAAATCGTAAAAAATGACAATGCGTTTATCATTTTGACCCACATATACTTTAAAGTTTTACTAGTATTGGATTAAATATTCAACAAGGTCTGATAATTCTGTCTCGTTTTAAAATATATTAACTTCGAAATTGAAACTATCGAATCAGTCGGAAATAAAGAAATAAAAAAAATTCTTATCTACAAGAGTGTGTCTAACATTTTGACACTGAGTGTAAGAACAATTGGTTAAAAATTGACCGATTTCACTATGTACATCTGACAATACAACAATCAAAAAACAACATTTAAAATAAATTGATTTGAAATAAATTAATTAAATATAATATATTTAGAATCACGAAAAATTAAATTAAATTGCAAAATCTCTTGCAATGTCTCTTGTAAATTGTAGGTCTGAAAATGAATTTTCAATCTACCATACACCATCGCGGAAGTAGACGGAGGTAACTGAAAAAACTGTGATTTTTAAAATACCACAGTATTCTTTTAAATTACGTTATAATTTTACAAAAGAATCAATTCTGCTTCTTTTCATTCTATTCTTTGTCGAAATGAATAATAAAATTCTTCTGAGAAAAAATAAGTGCGTATGCTGACATGTGAATAAATCAGTACGAGCTTTTGGGCTTTTACCATCGGTTTCAAAAGCAAGACAATAGGAAATGAACAGTACATATCAAATGAGTACCACACACCAAAAAAAGTACAAAATATAGACATAATTTTTGAGGCTTTTTCCGCCCTTGAACCACTGTGTGTCCTGCAGTCGAATGAACGATCGAAGGAATAAATCTATTATTTGCAGTAACTAACATCCGAAATTGATCAACATTTACATATTATTTTAACTGATGAAAAGAAAAATGAAAAGTTTAAAATGGTAATCGCCAAAGTAAATACGAGTATATACTTACCGAAACAGTTTTATTATTTGCATTTGTATCAACAATCCTTAACTTTAAGTATTTATTTTTACATTGGAATTGTGATGTTTTCTTCCTGTTCTAAGGTTATAATTAGAGACCGGATTTTTGTGCAGTAAAAAATCAAAAAATGTGCTGTAAAAAACTCAAAACATGCAAAATCGTGCAGTAAAAAACTCAAAACATGCAAAATCGTGCAGTAAAAAACTCAAAATATGCAAAATCGTGCAGTAAAAAACTTAAAACGTGAATATAAAAACTTAATACATGCAGCAACCCATTTATTTACACAAATATGCAAAACTTAACCAGCCTTGAATAAACTTAAGGACATTTCGACAAACGTTTCGTTTTAGAGTTAATTCAATCTGAAATACTTTAAAATTTGGGAAAAAAAGGAGATGAAAAAAATTGTTAATTAAAAGAAATATAAAATATCTTTATTAAAATTTCCTTTTACGTGGAAACAAAACATAATTAAATTTTTTGAAAAATAAATTAGTTTTTAAAAGTCTCGTGAAAATGTACATTATAAATTTCAAAATATTTCTGAGTAAAATTATGCCGCCTGTCACTTAATAAAATGTTCTTTAGTAAAGAAACGGAACGTTCTCCATCTATGGACGTACAGGACAATTTTTGTAGCATGCGATTGTGGATGGATCCAGATCAGCTTCTATTTCCATTCCCAGCCTTAAATTTTCTATTTAAAATAATTTAATTTTTTTTAAACGAATGTTACCGGAGTTTTTCTCAAGGACTTACTCGAATTTTGAAAATAAATATCTTCCCTTTTCATTTTCAATTCATTTTAAGCTTTCTTCGAGAGTTTCAAACAAATATCAGCTCTGGATAATTATTGGTCCATTGTTTCAATTTTGTAGAAACACTCGCGGACGTTTTTGGCATGTTCAAAGTTGATAGTTTAAAATCTTGTCAACAACTAGTACTAAATCCTTTGTATCTTTGTACTAAATCAGAAGTGGGGAATGAAATGGGAAGCGGGGAGTAAAATTTTCTGAGGAAACGTCTTAGTTCTAGGAAGTACGTCGATCTTCAATGTTTGCCTAAATCCTCAAAGCTCCTAATTCAATACGATCATTTAAAAGTAGTAGGTCACAAATACATTTGATTTAAGTGACTTTTTACTTTCAATTCAAAACTAATTAACCTATTTAATATAAATAATTGTTATAAATGTTGCCTAATAATCGTAAGTAAAATTTTCAAAAAATAAATGGTTAAGTGAATAAAATTAGATGAATTTGGTTCAATTGTGCAATTTCGTGCAGTAAAACCCGAATTCGTGCAATTAAGCTCAAAAAGTCAAATTTGTGCAATTTCGTGCAAAATAAAATTTAAGAATAAGAATCCTTATTATATAAATGAGATAACTACTTGGGTTAGAGAGCGCTAAATCAAAGCGAACTAAATGTGCAATAACACAGAAATCCGGTCTCTAGTTATAATTTACATGATACTCCTTAAATAATTTTTTCCAAATTTCATTATTCTTATTTTTGCTCATGACAGTGTGCGATCGTTAAAATTTCGAAACTAATACGTTCTCTAAAATATAAGTGGTATGGTATGACTATGTCGGTTTGGTCTACCATACCAGATTTAATGATAATAGTTAGAAATAACTTGGTAAGCACTTAAATTTGACCTTTTATTGATTATAATCTTCCAAGCCCCCAACTCCTTCAAGCTAAAGATATCCCCTTTCGCAGCGGTAAGAACTGAAAACTTTCGTCGTACTCCTCTTTATGTTAATTTTGAAACTGTTACCAAAGTTGTATAAGGGCCCTCCTCGGGCTTGTAAAAGTTTTAGGACATGTTTTTAAATGGGCAGATTGAACATTTATCCGTTTAGAATGTGTTGAAAATGCCTGAGGAAATCTGAGTGGCTTTAGGGAGGAGTGTAACAGAACGGGCAAAATTTAAATAAACCTAGGGATAATTAAACTGTGTGTTAAAGGCCTGGAAACTCGCCAGTGAATCTTGTTACCCCCGCCCTCACACTTCTATTTCTTTCACCTTTTATTTATTTAGCTTTCCTTCTCCTGTTTTAATCCTTTGTCCGCATTTTTTTATATTCATAATCCTCAGTTCATTTATTATTCGTTAATTTTTTTATTTATATTCATTGAATAAATTATAAGCTTACTTTATAATTGTTAAAAAGTTTAATCAAAAGTATAATCTTTATTATAGTTTGGCCTCGACAACTAATCGATTCAAATGAAAGGAGCTATAGAACACCAAATCATAATATCTGACAATCTCTAATAATTGAGATGTAGAATTCCAAAACAAGATAAGTCCAAAGTCGAGATTTTTAAAAAAAAAAAATTATTGTATAGTTATTCCACTTGGCTATCTTTAGGTGAAAGTTTTTCTCTAAACATAGTTAAATCACATGGAATCATCTGGTTTTGAAATTCTGCGTTTCAATTAGAGAAGCTCACTAATCGTCTGGTGTTGTAATTTTCTAGTATCGACAACTAGTCACCCATTTTTAATAATTTATATTTCTTCACTTAAAAATAACTTGTAACTTATGTAACTTAGGTAACTCACCTTTTTTCATAATTTTGGTTTTGTGATATAGTTAAAAATTCTTAATTTAAATTTGATATAAAGGTAGGAACAATGAAAGTAAATATATTATAGATTCGTCAATGAAAGTCCACGACATCTTCATCGGTACTACAGATTTCTATTTAAGCTAAGTAAAGTAAATTACTGGCTTTTGCTTTATTTTTTTTTTTTTTAGAAAAAACAGTCTATTGCACAGCGGCTCGTTTGTAAAAAACGGAAGAAAAATAGCCATGAACGAAGCCCCTCGAACATTGCCCAACGAAAGCAATGAATGGTTTAGCCGACTAATCAGCTTTTTTGTCAGCCAACTACTCAGCTAGTGCTAGTCTGCAAAAGTCATAGTCGGCCCATCTCTACTAATAAAAGTTACCAAATGATAATAAATAAACAAAATGTATATATTAAAATATTTATATTTAGTAGCTATTAATTATAATAATTGTTTTAATGGTCAGCTGAAATTTTAAACTTTAATTTTTATGAAAAAAAAATGTTCACTATTAAAAGATACCATTTCCACTCTTTTTTTTTTTTTAATTTATTATTTATTAAAATTTACAACTGTACAAAATACATACATCAAGTAAATATGTTGATAACGATTACAATAACATGTTAAAACTTGAAATAAAATTATTCATTAGTAGCACTTCAATAAATATTCTTCACTAGAAGGTCTCTAGGCCATCTGTTTTTCAGATGCCTCGGAGGATTATCGGGAATGGAGTGGGAAGCAAGTTGAGAAACTAGTGAATATAAATGGTTATGGAGCTTACTATAAAATAATAGGTATCTGGTTTGTGCTAAATTAGTAAAATATGGAACATTAAGATCTATATGGATAAGCTTATTGGTGACAAAGTGAGGAGGATTATTCGATAGATTTCGGATTGTAAGAGTTGGATAAGAGATTAATTGGATGGTTGGTTTAATTTATACTCAAATATTAATACTGTGTTGAGCTAGGTGGCAGACGAGATACCAGTTCATCTCTTATTCAATCATTTTAATTGAAAATCCTTCATGTTTCTTATTATATCACAAATAAATTTGATATAACAAATATCACTGATTTGGGCAAAATAATTTATTTATTTATTCACAAGCCCTTTTCATTTTACTTCCATAGATGGGTATCAATATTGTTTGATTTCTTGTCTAACATTTAAAAAATATATATATATATATATATATACAGGGTGAGTATCTCTTAAAAAAAAAAAAAAAAAAAAAAAAATGGGTATAACTAGATCAAAAATGTTGCAAAATGCCGCAAATCTCACTTTTATATTCCATTCCGTTGCAGATATACGATAAATAAAAGACTTTTTTGAGAAAACTACGTTTTTTTTCTATAAAAGCTGTAATATCTCCATTTTGTTTAAATATTTTGCCCACATTTACGCATTTAACATTAAATTTTCTATAATATCTGACTACCAGTAACCTGGAGGTGAGGAAGGTGAGGTTTGCGGCATTTTGCTACATTTTTGATCTAGTTTCAACCATTTTTTTTTTTTTGTTTACACTAAGAGATACTTTTAGAGATGGTTTTAGAAAAGGTGATGAATAACATTTGAAAATAGTCTTCAGAAAATAAATTCCAATAGAAGTGTCAAGTAATTTATCAATCCTAATTTTTTGATCATTTTATAACATCATACGTACCTCAAATGAATATTCTTGATGTTAGTCAACTAAAATAAAAGAAATAAATACGGATAAGTGATCCCAGTGGTTTGTTTTTTTATTTCTACTTAAATATGAACACCCTCACACTATTGTCTCATATAAGTCGCCGTCTATCTCTCTTAGGTTTCGAGTGAATGGTCAACTTTAGATGTTCATTTTAACGGCTGAAGCTGCAATGTTTTACCAACGTATAATATTTTAGTATGGCTACTTTATTTTTTACGTTCACTAGTTTCGACGATTTTAATTCATATTTATCCTGCAGCAAATGATTACACTGTCTATAGTTGCTGTTGGTGAGTACCTCAATGCGGGGGTTAGGATGGGGCTAAGCTGAGGAGGGATTGTGGAGCATGCATGATTGATCGACGAAATGGGATTCATTATCATAAAGTTGCGCGACAGGCTAGACTGAATCTAGTTCTATTGTACTTGCCATATTTCATGTCCTAGAACAGTTTTGAAAGTAAGTTTTACTACTGTTGATTGATGTATATAACGTAGTTCGTTGAATAATATATAACATATTTTCCCGAATATAGATCGAATCTTGTTTTCTTGAATTTTGTCCTCATAAAATAAGATGTCGAACTTCGTATAAAGTCTATCAAGTATTATAGATTATTTTATTTTCTGTTATTATTTTTAAATATTATTATTTTTAATTTTTGGTTGTTACTTCTAACCATGAAAAGTCTTAGATAAAAATGATTTTTTTTTTTTTTTTTCATAAAGAAATACGAGTACAATATTTCCAAGTAATTCATAGAAATTGAAACCGAAAATTGTTTATTAATGTTTAATTTTTTTATTTTAATAACTTTCAAACAATGGGATCTTTTTGACCGAAAGAAAAATCTTTTGGTTAATTTGTTATGGCTGTTTTCCAAATCAATCATTTTTCAGGTAATACCACCTACCGATCAATTATAGTTGCTTTTCTCTATTATTTTTTTCTGCTTAAACTATTATTATAATTAGATTAATATTCTCAAATTTCAATTCAAAGTACTGTATTACCAATTCATCCGTCCTTATTTTGCTCTTACAAGGGGAGGTCACACTCAGTCTCTCACGGATCTTGTTGGCCATTTTTTTTGAGGTTCCTGGTCAAAAAATATTAGACACGTATTTTGCCGTTCTGACTAATGGGCCCTAGAAGCCGAGGAAAAAAATAAAATGACATTAAAATAATTTATTTTATATCTCGATTTTAAGAAATGATATCGACATGATTCTTGCACCAAACTGTTTAGTTTAGATTGAGAATTAAAGGAAAAATACAACCACTCCATAGATTATGGTTTAGGTTAATTAAATTCTAAAAAAATGATTAGATTTTCAAGCAAACTACCTCTATAGATTTTTTTCACACAAAAATTGACGTCAGATTCTAATTCAGCATCCTAAAAAATATTGAAAAACAAAATCAAAAAATATCATTTTTTCACGATCTTCGAGGAAAATGAAATTTTTAAATCGATTATTGGTTACATAACTTTAATCGCCATTACTTTGTTACATAATTCACTGGTTGGTATCGCTGGAAAGAGAAGAGCCTCAGCTTTCTTTTGATGTATATAAATGTAAAATTCGATGAACATAAACCTACTAAAAAAAATGGAAAATCCAAAAAACATTTTGATTTTTAGCTTGAGTTTGAAACCAGATGAGATGATGAAACCAAAGACATTTCAAGTGTGTTACCACCCTATATGTCGTGTAAAAAAAAAAGTTGATAAGTTTAACCGTCTAAATGTAATTCATGTTTTTGTCAATTTAAACAAAAGTTGCCAACTTGGTCAGGCAAATTTTGAAGCTTACGAATTTTTATTATTATTCAATTTGGATGAAATTTCGTATTTAAGGGTTCTTTGGAGTGCTGAATCCGAATCCGATGTCGGTTCTCTGAAAAAAAATATATTCAATGCACTTCACTTGAAACATTTTAGCTTTTACACTGTAAAATGTGCTAGAAATTTTTTTAGCCCTAAAATTCCATTTCAGCACCCTTAGAACCTAGGAAACGTATGTATATATTGATATCAATAAAACCAATATATATATACATATACTATTTACGAGAAATAATTTATTACTTTAATAATAAATATTAAATTAGTTATGATTATTTATTATTAATTGTAATAATAGTTTATTACAAATTAATATTTACATGACAGACAGAACCATATATTAGATTTAATGGTTAGTTATTTACAATTTTTTTTTATTTTGCAGTTGAACATGTTATAATATGATTGTGATATTTGACATAAAAACATTATAGCAATAACTGCCTCACTTCCGTTGCTGACAGGGTTTTGTTGAATATAATGATAATGAAATTGTAAGGTAATGTATGTAAATTGTAAGGTAAGCTTCAGTTATTAGAACAACCCAGCCAACAAGGATCACACAGCGGATTAGAGATGTGTTCTGGGTTTGAAGAATAATACAAAAATTGTAAATACCTAACAATCAAATCTAATATGTGATTCTGTCTGTATATCATGTAAATATTAATTTGAAATAAATTATTATTACAATAAATAATTATAATTACTTTAATGTTTAGGTTTATGTTTTTTCTTGGCTTCTAGGGCCCATTGGCCGGAACGGCAAAATACATATCTAATATTTTTCGACCAGGAACCTCCAAAAAATTGCTAACAAGATCCGTGAGAGACTGAGTATGTCCTCCCCTTGTTAGTTTAAACACAATTGAATAGCTTTATTTTATTTGCCTTGAAGGCATGTGTTAAAACCGAAATGTTTTTTTTAATTAATTCTTATAAGCAGTTTCCATTTACCAAAATATGAATGTTTTAGGCAAATTTGATTTAAAAGTTGATGATAGAGACGCTATAAAGTAGAACAGCAGTTCAGCTTTAATGTAAGCGGATTTGGGGAAAATTTAATCATGATTAAATATTTGATCACTAATTCCCTGGATCAATCATCTAATTTAATCATGATTTAATCCATCAGTAGATTTAAAAAAAAAATAAAATAAAATAATCCATTAACAAAAACAATAAACAAAAACGAACTGAAAAAAATTATCATAGTAAAGTTTGATAATTAATTCCAAAAAATTAGTTGTCGATAATTTAATCACGATTTTAATTTTTTGGAATTAATCATCAAATTTTACCATTACTTAATTTTGCAGTACGGTTTTTTTGTTAATGGATTATTTTATGAAAAAATCTACTGACGGATTAAATCATGAATAAATTAGATGATTGATCTTAGGAAATTAGTTGTCATATATTTAATCATGATTATTAGTCGCGTCATCTTTACATTACCTCTTTTTTTAATTTTTTCCTGAAATGCATATTCCAATTGAATTTATGCTTATATTCGATATTGAACTTTATTCGAGCAAATATGGTAAATATATTTTTTAAAATTTTATATTATAGAAAATTATTTATCTCAATTTTCTGTGTATTCATATTTATTTATTTACAGAGTAATTATAAGCCTTGGTAATATTGATTCAGCATTTGCAGTGGATGGGTTTCATTTCATTCTTGGAACTATCGTATCAAGTGTCCAATTATTTTTAATCACTCTGTGAGACATTAAGGGTCAGTAGAATCGTTTCATTGATTTGTCATCGTATAATGTCACAGAGTTCTGAGAAATATTTGATATGATTATCTTCTGAATAATAAGAATGTTTTTGAAACAGAGTAGACAGAGTTGTTGAATGAATTACGTGTACAAAAGGGAGGAATATTTAATTTAATAAAAAATAAAAAATAAGAATAATAATTGTAATGATTGCTAAAATTTTCAATTATTTTATCGATAAGTACAGTAAACCAATAGGCTACTGAGAAAAGTGAAAAAAATGGGACCACCATACTTAACTATCTCTCATACACAATTTCTATAGTACCAATCCTTCAATAGAGAAACTCTAAGTAAATGGAAATAGCTTATGGGAAATTAAAATCTCACAAAGTAGTTGAAATCAACACCTTTAAAAATATCGAGAAATTTAGCGTAACCATCGGTTTTTAAATTTTAAAATACATTCGAATTTTTTAAAAATTTAATTCATATTCAAATGTCTAAAGGAGAATCTTACACCTTTCGATTTCCTTGAGTATAATAGTCATAATCACGAAAAACTGAAGAAATTACATATACATATATATTAATGAAATATCGTCATATATTCTGTTATTGATTGATATAAGCAAATAAATAGAAATATTCATCTATATAATCTTCCTTATGATCAAACCCACTAGTATAACATTTTTTTGTTCTTAAAACCATTTTAAAAAATAGCATAATATACTTCTAATAATATAAGTTATTATCAACTGTCATTTGCAGGTGTTCCTCAAGGTAGTAAGTATCCTAGGCCCCATCCTCTACACGGTCTATACAGCTGACATCCCAACTCATTCTACCACTGTCCTTACCACTTCCGCTGATGACACATGTTTATTATCAGTAAACAATGATCCTTTCATTGCCTCCCAAATACTCCAATCCTGAATATTCAAGAATGGTATCAAAAATGGAGAATCAAAATAAATCCAAAAAAATCTCATCAAATAACCTTTACCATTCGTCGTAAACCTACGACTTCCTGTCCTACATTATCCTTTAATGATATTCCACTAATCCCTATTGAACAGATCCGCTACTTAGGACTCCACTTGGACAAACGTCTTACTTGGAATCCACATACAAGACTAAAACGACAAGAAACTGCTCATCGTCACAGACTACTTCAACATTTACTAGACAAACGTTCAAAGCTCCCAATTAATTACAAAAGACTCATTTACATGACTGTGATTAGACCTTTATGAACGTACGGAGTTGAGCTTTGGGGCTCCACTAAATCACCCAATTCATCTCGTATCCAATTGTATCCTTACGATCCAAAAATTTTCAAAAAAATCCTCTATGCTCCTTACTTTGTCATCAATAAACGTATCTATAAAGATCTTATATGTTCCATATGTTGTAGATCTTATATGTTCCACACATGTTCCATATGTTGCTGATTTAGCCCAAACCGGATACCAATCCTTTCATAGTAAGTTCCATAAACACTCAAATCCACTAGTTTCTCAACTTGCTTCCCACTCAATTCCTGATAATCCTCCGAGGTGTCTGAAAAGATGATGACCTAGAGATCTTCTTGTGTAGATTTTTATTGAAGTGCTACTGATCAGTAGTTCTTTTCAAGTTTTGGCATGTTATTGTAAATGTTTTTGACAAATTTACTTGATGTATGTTTGTACAGTCGTAAATTTCAATAAATTGATTGGGACTTTATAGTTATATATATAACAAAAATTTATCTTTGCCTTGAATCTTCCGATAATTCTTGGGAAGCCAATAAACTGTTTATCAAATATTAACCCTTTATTATTAATAAAAACACTCTTCTTTAAAAATTGCCTATTTTCCATTTTTTTATTAATTTTATATAACAGTAGATAAAGAAAAGAATGTTAATTTGGTAAGTATACAGATGTCAGAAACATTCAATAGAATTCGAATAGCTTAATATTTAATAAATAGGAAATTCAGGTTTAAAACTTAAAATTTAATACATCTGTCACTATAAATTTTCGAAAATGTTTAACAATGAGCGATAATATACCAGAGCTGAGATTTTCTGATAAATAGCTGCAGTTAGATGAATATTGAGAACTAGCAAATACACAGAGACAAGCTTTCGATCCCTAAATAATCCATAAATATTTACTATCGCATAATAATTTGGTGCAGCTGGCATATGACAACTATCAGTATGTCTACAATGGCAAATAAACAAACGGCAAGATCAACACGCCATAAAACCAACAAAACTGGATGTAATATAACTAAATGTCCATATGTCAAAAACTAAATATTAACCTAGAAATATTAATTATTTAACAACAGTTTAATCGAAGTAACAAAAACGTTGATAGAGGATCAAAATAAATATATGTAAACTAAATATGGTTGTAAAATAATTTAATTTATTTTAATACTTAAGTGGTGAAGGTATTAGGGAAATAAAGTCAATAATTTCGTATAGAAAATTATTAAAAGTACCGAAATTCAGACGAAAGATAAACGAATTGTTGTTATTTTTCAATGTAGTGCACTAATACAACACTATCTAGGAAATATAGGAACGGATTTGTTTCCAATAGGAACGGAAAAATCCGATTAGTCTTAGAGAAAATCGCAAGGTAAAATCCTAAAAACATTTACATAACTAGCCCTTCCCCTTCCATTATATATTATATCCATTATTCCATTATATATTTCAGATATCTGTTATATCTCCTCAGGTCAGTTCCAATATATTTGATTCCTTGTCTTACATTTTTGAAAACTATGAACTAAGTACATAATGATTATGAGTCCACTTATATGGCAATGGTGTTCTAACCTATGGTTGGCGAAGTGATCATAGAGAAATACCCAAAGAGAAGAACCGAAATCACTGAGAACTCTCTCCCCAAGAATGTCCCTAGTTTAGTCCTATTCTGCCCGAGGTGGCACTGCTTTTACAAAAAATGTTGGATTTCGATCTAGGTCTTAAATAATATCCTTGGAATGCATGTCTGGAAAAAAAAGCAGATCGTCCGTATTGACAAGGGTTCGGGAACAATGTTAGTTGGATGGGTACAATAGCAGACATTTGGTTTTATTTTTCATATCTTTAAGACTGTATTTTACCGGGATCAAAAATTTATTAAATAAAATAAAGAAAAAACCGAGCGAACTAGAAGGTTAAATATAAAATAATCACCAATGATTGACACCACACCACTATAGTGGTGTATTCATTCCACTTAAAAGCACTATGCTTCTTCATAGAACAAAGGAGACAAAAGATCCGTCCTGATACAACACCCCTTGATGTACAAAACTGGATACATAATGTGATCAAAGAGGTTTTCTATTGATTAAATTTTTAAAATTTTGTTAAATCCAAAGACTTTAATTGATGATTTTAGTGACCCTATTGCTTTTATCTTATATTTACTGAATAAATGTCTCATAATTCCACATTAGGGAAACTTTTAAATTTTCTAGTGTGCTCATTGTTTTTTACAGCATATATTCTGCACAATACATCACTTTTAATGATCTTCTCTTGCACCCGCAATGAACTGAGGTTGATTTATTGGAATTTTCAAGTTCAGGACAGTTGGAGCGAATGAGGAGTTTTCCAAAATAAAAAGCGTTTAAGGCCTTTAATTTTACCTTTATTTTCTCTTGAATTTGATTCAATATGTATCATTACTTATAAAGCTTCATTTTTTTATTTTGATTCATAATGTTTTTCTAAAATAAATTTATGATTCAAATAATTGTATTATTCGTAGTATAATATTATTTATTGTTTGCAAGGCACAGCAAATGCTGTGGAAATTTTCATTGAACCGCCTGTTTTATTCCGTCGAAAGCCAAGACTGGCTGTTAAAGTGCTTTAACTTTAAAATGGCAGGAGTCCTTTCAGTCCTTTGCGGTCTCATCTTCCTTTCTGCTCTTAATGTGGTGTGGTCTACCTCTCTCGTGCGGTGGCACGACTAACTTAGTTCTGAGGGCAGATAGAGTTTGCCTTCAGCTTGCAATTCGCTTGCATCTTTACTTAACAGTGCAAACGACACAAGTGGCCTCTTAAAATTGAGTTTCTTTCAGTCGGCCTCTCTTCAGTGGCCCGTTGTGATATCCACACTAAGTGAAAACAAACCTTTTTAAAGTGTGCAACAATTAAATATTCCTTTTTATATGACATGAAGGTGGTATTATATATTATTATAAAAATTAAAAGTTATGATAATAAGGTATCCTTTACTTCTTTAGAAAACTAAACTAATTTAAATTTAATTAAAATAAAAATAAATGAATACAATTTTTGTTAGGGCCTCATTGAATTCACAATTTAGTAAGTATTAACGAATATTTATCTTTTCTTCTTTGAACAGTGTTTCATCTCATCGGGGTTTCGTCAGGTCCAAGTTTCCTTAAACTGTTCCCTGTCCCACCAATTATCGTCCCTCAGACCTCTTTCTGCAATTTCCTCTTCCCATGTCCTTGCTGGTCGTCCTCCTTCTATTTCTCGTAGGGCTCCCTCAACTCACTGTCGCAGGCAATCTTTCAGGAGGCACGCGAGGCACATGTCCATGCAATGTTTTCTATTTCATCTTCCATCACGCTCTCTGTAATTCCCATTCTATTTATTAAGTCCTTCCTGATCTGGAAGGGTTTTTTTGGGAGGGGGCTCGTACTAAGGTAATCTTTTACAAATGTTACGTTATATAAACGATTCTATGGCGATTAATGGCATTAGGGAATTAATAAAACATTGTACTTTATTAATAAAAAAGGAAATTGTATTTCTTAGTTGATGGTGGAAGGGGGGAGGGGAGAGTTAGGGGGCCCGGGCAAATATATTTGCCCTGAGGCCCAGGTCTGATCTCTCCGGCCTTGCATCCTCCTACCCTCCCCATAATCGTGCTCAAATATTTAAATTCTCCTACCTTTTTACATCTTTCTCCTTCTATCCAGAAATCCTACTCCTCATTCCCCTCTATACACATGTACATGGTTTTATTAAAATTTATCTTTATTACCCAGGCTTTGCATAATTGCCTCAGCATCCTTACCATCAACATCAGGTCCTATATTCGACACAGCACTAAAGTTCTGAATTACCCTTCAAACAGAAACATAACGTCCACACTTATTTACTTTAACCCATGTGGACTTAGGCATGCCAAATTTAAGAATGAGCCAAAAAGAATAATATTTGAAAAATATAAACATTCAGACACACTAATCATTTAATTTTATGGTTAAGACTTATAACGGAATCTCCTTTCTTCGTTTCATACAGGTTACGTATCCCTTCTGAACAACATTCAGAAGAACTAAAATATTTAATGATAAATTAAACTGAAATGTTATCAGACTTGTCCAAATTAAGGCGACTACAGCATTTTTTAATGTGGAACGGTGGGTGAGAGATCTCATAGTGCAACACTCTAAATCAGAAAACAATCTAATTATTTAAAGTGTGCCACAATATAGTAGCAATAATAATAATTTATATAATATAACAAACGGGTGTTACTGTTTTTCTTATATCCAACTTCTGCCTTATTTCAAAAAGACAGCCTATGTTTGCTGCGATGTACTCAAAGCTCCTTTACATAGCGGAATGCTGAATAATCTATGGCAAGGATTCACTTGTAATTCTATATTATGACGCAGCGCTGCCTAGCCCCACGGCCTTGCGTATAGGTGAATTATGAAAGAGTAGGCAGGAGGGTTCCTCAAGGGCTCATCCTGAAAGGCGAAGAGAGAGGACCTGGTTTATATTTAATTAAATTAGGAGGTGAGCTAATAGAGAGATGGTTCCGCGGTAAATTGGATCTCGTCCCTGATCCTCGGACAGCGCTCTAATCATTTCCCCTGCGGCAGCTCTGGTTAGCACTCCGTAGCATTCTTCCGTCTCCAGGATTTCTGGGGCGCCGTCAGAAGTTGAAATAGGGATGTATTCTGGTGAAAATGGTCTAATCCAGGGTGTATTTTCTTCTTTATTAATATCAGAAAAGAGATGGAGAGAACTATTTGTTGTCCGGAAATTAATGTTATTTCATGTTTTCATTAAATCATCCCTCTAGATGTCTTAACATATTAAATATCTTTCAAACCTAAATGCTATTATTTGCTCCTTAACGTGTCACTACTTGGATTCCATTGGATTTCTAAGATGTAAAAGAGTGATTTTCATCTAATTGCTATTTATGAGTTTAAAATATGGTGGAGTGGACAGAAATATATATGTAGTGTGGGATAAGCGGTGTGAATGACTAAACCATTAAACACTGGCTTAAATTTTTTTTAAAAGGAGGTTTCGGCCTTTAAGACAAGGAAGGTCGTTTGCTGATGCATTCCAGTGACTTCTTCTTTGGTGACGTTTAGGGCCTCTTGTAGTTCGAGCCTTCTCTGTTTTGAGCTGCTGCTCTCCAATTGCTGATCCCCTTTTCTGATGAACACCTTTTTTTTCTTTTTCAATCCAGCAACCGACAGACGAATATACATTTGTTAGTAATTGGGATGTGAGCAGTGAGAGTTTCACCCACATTTAAAATTTATTCAAGGAAGGTGACTCTCCTCGCATGCGCACTTGATCCCTCACCACTCAACTAGGACGCAAAATCAAATGTGCGATCTACTGGCAAGCCAACTGGTGGTATACCGGATACCGTATAAACATGCCATTATATGTATAGCAGCTGGTACGTGCTAAGTACTCGCATGGAATACTCCGAGTTACTAGGATGTGTATTTCAGTCTTAAGCCAATCGAACAGCTTAAGTGACTCAAACATTAACTGATCCCCTACGATGGTTATGAGACTACCTCATCGGTCCTACTATCCAGACCTGCGTCAACCGACTAACATTTTTTTGAACACTAGTACAACTTTTTAAGAAAAATGAAATTTCAGAATCTACGTTTAACAGATAAAGATGTTTTCATAATTCGAATAAGTCTAACTTATATTCACAAGGGCTTGAAAAGATGTCTACTTTTCGGGAGAAATGTGATGAGAGCAATAGAGAGTATTTTGATTATTAAAAAAATGATTGGTTAATTTATTTAATTTTTTATATATTAAAACAATAAACCTGCATTTATTTTCGGAAAACCAAATATTACCAATATTACAAATATTGTCATATTATTAATTTTACCACAATCCGAATATCAAAATCCCGGCTAAGAAGAAGAAATTGAAAAAAAAAAAAATAATGTAACGTGAGTTGGGATAACTTGAAGCCAATCATTAATCATTTTCGTTAAATGAGATTGACGAATTATTTGTCATTTCTATTTTTTTATACAAAGAATGTGAAACATTCATCATCAATTTCGAAAACATACAAAAACTCAGTAATATGATACACAAATTATATATATTAATTTTATAAATGTAAGACAAAAAACTTAGACATATTGATACTCACCTAATTAGGAAAATCAAAAGTGCTACTTGAAGCTATCGGTTCCTAGAGTAAACTGAGAAATTTGCATAGAGAAAGGGGTGAAATAATCATATAAATAGATTATTCTATAGATTTTCCCCATGACTTGCTTTATTTCTTCCTTCTGGAACAAAAAGTGAAAATGAGACTTTTCAAAATATTCCACTTGTAGTTAAAATAAAAATGCCAATTGGTTGTAAGGATTTTACTATTTTTAGTGATTTCTAAATAATTAATTTAAACTATTTTCTAGGTCGTGCAATAGTTTCATTTCCTGGTCGATATTAAATTAGTATATATAATCTTTGTATCAAATTGCTAATATTTTCATTTTTGTATGATTTATTTATTTTTTTCGACTTGAATCTACCTCTGACTATTTTCTACATATGTTTCTACAGCCGACCATATTCTTTCTATATAAATAAATTAAGAATAGTTAAATATCTAAATAGTTTGAATAATAAATGCTTTCGCTGTAATGTTGCAAATAATATATTTATAATGATTCTTTAATTATTTAATATGTGTTACATAATTTAATTTTATTAGATGTACACTGCCTGTAAGAGCCGTTTAAATTTTCTATAGGTGTACTAATGCTCTCTTCCCGAGTGTTACTGTGTTCGAATGAATTATTCCAGAAGCCATTAAATCAGTTCCTAGTATTAAAAACATTATATTCACCAGATTTTTCTAAATAATATAGTTTCAGTATTTTACAGAAACAAAAATAAAAAAATTAAATACTATGTAATTCAAAGATGGAATTGTAAGTGAAAATTTTGCGAAAGAGTCGCTTTGAATGATGTTGAAGAGCAAATTTACATGAAAATCTAAATCAACCTTTATTTTTTAATATATATAGTTTATATATATATATATATATATATATATATATATATATATATATATATATATATATATATATATGTGTATGTATGTATATATTTATATATTTATGTACTCGTATACATATTTATTTTATATAGTCGCGTATTAGTTCTTCGTAATAAAAAAAAAAAATTAATTTCTTTTAATTTTTTTTTTTTTAATTTTTCTATATTGACTTTTCAACTCGCAAACTAAAAGCTTACTGACTGAGCGCATCAAATACTTGCCATCTTAGATACCAGAGCAATGTTGAATACAAAATAATACGGAAATTCGAAATTTATTTTAAAAAAATGATATGAGAATTCATTTTTTTCCCTTATTTAGTACAATCGTAAATGGCATGAGCAGACACGAAGCAGACTGCAACCTACTGATATTAAGTAAGGAGGTAATAATAATAACAATAAAAACTACTTGGCATTAGCCGTCAGAGGAGTTTGACCTTTATAGTTTTATATTACTTATTCGATATAATGAATAGAGGAAACTTATACAATTATAATATAAATTATTAAAAACAAAATGAACATATTTTTTTATGAAAATAATATTTTACTAATTAACATTTTCGAATGATATTCCACTAATCCCTGTTGAACAAATCCGCTATCTAGGACTCCACTTGGACAAACGTCTAACTTGGAATAAACATACAAAACTAAAACGACAAGAAACTGCCCGTCATTACAGACTACTTCAACATTTACTAGACAAACGTTCAAAGCTCCCAATTAATTACAAAAGACTCATTTACATGAGTGTGATTAGACCTATTTGGACGTACGGAGTTGAGCTTTGGGGCTCTACTAAACCATCCAATTCATCTCGAATCCGAAATCATTCGAAAAATCATCAATGCTCCTTACTTTGTGACCAATAAACTTAACCATAAAGATCTTAATATTCTATTTAGCCCAAACCAGATACCTATCCTTCCATAGTAAGCTCCATAACCACTCCAATCCACTAGTCTCCCAACTTGCTTCCTCCTCCATCCCTGATAATCCTCCGAGGCGTCTGAAAAGAAGATGGCCTAGAGACCTTTTAGTGTAGATTTTATTGAAGTGTTACTAGTGAGTAGTTCTTCACAAGTTATTTAAATGCCATTGTATTCACTGTCAACACATTTACTTGTTGTATATTATTTTGTACAGTTGTAAATATCAATAAATAAAAAAAAAAAAAAAAAAGAAAAAAAAAAGAACATTTTCGATATTTGACTATGATTAAGTTCTTGAACTAAACAGTACTTCCAAGCTGCTTGACAATACTTTGATAAACATATACAACTTTTACAATTTAAAATATTCAATTTCTCTGCCTCATTATTGATAAACAGCTTTATGGTTGATAATTTAAACAGCCAGTGAAGAATTTCTTATGTCATGGATGTTGTAGCTTAACGTACTCAAAATAACTTCTTTCTTATCTTGTTTTTTGAGTATAATAGCTAAGAGGATCTCTCATCCAATTTCTTTTTAGCCTTCGACGTTTAAGGTTGTTGTCATATATATTTTTTAAGCTTATGTGTTCTTGTAATTCGTCATAAACGCGTTTAAAATTAGTGCATTTTGAATAAGTCCTTGTGTAGTGTTAAAAACGTAATGTGGTGATTTCTCTATGAGACACATTAATTTCGATTGAAAGATTTGTATTCCCTAATTATGTGTTTTTTTAGCTGGTCCATAAATTTAGCACACATTAGAAATTTATAAAATCAATTTCCTTTTTGTTGAAGGAATATTTTTATGTTTTCAACAACTTCAACTTTTTTTTTTACTTAGAGCCAACAAGTCTTAAATGAACATCCTGCATATTTCCCGCGTCAACTTATTTAGTTTTTTTTTTTTCATTTTATAAAAGAAACGAACGCTCTTTCACTCTTGACAAGAAGACGGATTCATATTTTAGTAGAAGAGCCAACCAAGTTAGCGGCACACACGAGACTGAGAAAGACCCCCCCCCCCCCCCCTCCTCCCCCCGATCCCTGAGTAGCTGTCTCTATTTCATTTTCTTCCTACTCTCCTGCCACTCTCTTTATCTTACTTTCCTCTCTCCTCTCTCCGGGTTATTGGTCTAGCAATAAGCTGCATTTCATAGAGCCTTTCTACAGGGTACCTCATCTCTCGAACTATTTTATTTATAAATTTTTTCATAATATATTATAATAAAGGATGGATGTGTACATGATTATAATATATACCTACATGCTATATTAAGTAAAATTGATAATAAGTAATAAGTAATATTGATCCTATATCCACATAGGATCAATATTACTTATTAAACTTAGATGTGGCAGATTTCAATATTTGTCAAAATAAAAGAAATAAAAAAAGATATATATTGTGTCAAATGTTTTTAAAATAATTTACTATAATTTACAATAATACTACGTTTAATTTTTGGCCTGAATATTAAAATTAAACCCGTGGTGGGATGAAAAATTGGAAAATCTGCGGAAATCAACTAACCGAGCCCGCAGATTATACCAAAAAACCAAATTAAATGATTTATTAAGGACAAATAGGCATCATCATTACTTAAATCTTAAACGGGAATATTCGCGATATATTAAAGGCAAAAAAATGGAATCTTGGAAAGAATATTGCCAGAGTTTTCCTACCAGAAATCCATGGACATGGCCATACAAATACGCAGCTGGGAAAATACCACAACCATTCATTTTACAAAATTTAAGAAAATCAGATGGTACCTACACGACCTCAATTAATGATACCTATGATTACATTGTTAATAACTTAATTAAATTGGACGATCCTACCACAGATTCAGACATACATGTCATCATGAGACACTCTGCGAACAGTTTGCCCGAAACAGTTGACGATCTCCCGGTTACGCAATTAGAGTTATCAGATGTTATTAACAATCTCAACGATAACAAAACACCAGGCATAGATGGAGTAAACTCTGTAATATACAAAAAAAGTATACGAAACATTTCCACAAACTATATATATATATATATTCTAAATGCTTCAGCCTTGGACGTTTTCCAGATTTTTGGAAAAAGTCTAAATTGGTGCTATTAAATAAACCGGGGAAAAAACCTGAAGATATTTCCTCTATCAGACCTATATGAATTATTCCAACAGGTGGGAAAATCTTGGAAAAGTTAATACATAACAGGTTATCGTATTATCTTTACAGTAATAAGCTCCTCAGTGAAAACCAATTTGGATTTACGCCACAAAAAAGCTCGGTTCATGCGGTAATGAAAGCCATAAATATTATCCAAAATGCCTTGAATAATAACCAGCATACCGCTATTATATCGCTTGATATTACTGGAGCGTTTGACAATGCTTGGTGGCCGTCAATTTTTAGTACTCTTATTAAATATCAATGCCCACGTAACATTTACAGGATTATTAAAGATTATCTTAGCAATAGATCTGTATCCTTAGTGACAAACAACGTTGCATTACATAGAAATCAATCTATTGGGACACCACAAGGCTCGTGCTGCTCTCCTCTTTTATGGAACCTAATTGTTGACTCACTGTTAAAAGAACGATTACCTTCAAACGCAACGATTTTGGCCTTTGCAGATGACATATTAGCAATTATATCATCAAAATATTTTAAACATTTACAGACAGTAGTCGATATAGTATTAGACAAAATAAATTCTTGGGCTTACTTAAACAAACTGACGTTCAATACACAAAAATCTAATTATATGGTGATCACTAAAAAACGACTAAGTCCGGACTTAAATGTGAAAATACAAAATAAAAACCTGAATCGAATACGTACTTTGAAATATTTAGGCATAACCATTGACGAAAAATTAAAGTGGAACAGACATATTGACATACTACAAAACAAACTTATAAAATTAATAAATTCACTTTCAATAGCAGCGCGAGCGACATGGGGGTTGAGAACGGAGGTTCTGGAGGTTTTGTATAAAGGCGCAATTTTGCCTATTCTTACTTATGGCATTGAAATATGGCATCCTGGACTTCAGATCAAATACAACAAGGCAAAGCTGGAAAGGGTCCAGAGGCTAATGGCACTCAAAATTGCCAAAGGATTCCGAACACTCTCTGATGAAGCTGCCTTTGTCTTGGCCAAAATGATCCCCATCAGTATATTAGCTACCAGTTACATAGGAAAATTCCATTTGTTATCCATGAACACTGACTACGAAAATTTCAAATCTAACAACTTTGAACATGCTACCGACTACAAGGATTGGTTACACCCAGCAGAATTTCCTTGTATTACTGAATGCTTAACTGACCCCACAGACTATGAAATATATACTGACGGAAGCAAAAATGGCGAATATGTAGGCTGTGCTAGTCTCATTTTTAAAAACAAAATTTTAGAAGATGTAATAAAGTATAAATTAGGCCCAGAATGTAGCAATAATCAAGCAGAACAATTCGCCATCCTTAAATCTCTAGAATACTTTCAAAATTTGAGGACAAAAGATAAAACTATTACAATACTAACGGACAGTCAGTGTACTGTATACATGATAAAAAACAGACATTGTCATAATCCCATCACTGAAAAAATAAGATCATTTCTAAGACATCTACAAACTGACGATAACATTCAAATTTCATTCAAATGGGTAAAGGGGCATTCCGACATAGCGGAAAACGAATTGGCTGACAAGGCTGCAAAAGAGGCTTCAAAGGATACTTCCCCTCCTATATCATATAGTATGATATCCAAAGAACACTTAAAACACATGCTAAAAACACAAGCAGTAGACCAGTGGCAGACACGTTGGAACACAACACACAAGGGAAGACATCTACATTACTTCATTCCAGACTTACGGACCTACATTAAATCAAACTCATGGACTAACTTTTACATTACACAAGGAGTCACAGGACATGCGGCAGTAAATAGTTATTTCTATCGATTTAAAATAAGAGATACTTTCCTATGTCCTTGTGATTTCACTCAAGAACAAAATATACACCACCTCATATATGAATGCAGACTACTCACTGACTACAGAACTATTCTACAGACAAAAACAGTACAGAAACTAGGACATTGGCCGGTGGATGGTCAATGTTTGATAAACAATTCATTTGAAAATTTCCAAATATTTCTTAAAAATTCAATCATTAAAATAGAGGATATAAATATGAAATATCTCTAAACCTCTAAATATTCATAAAATTTTCTCTACATAACTTTGTTGCTGTTTTTATTGAATTTTAAATTATTTATGTTATATAACTTCTTGTTCTTTGTTTTATTTTATTTATATTTCTTGTTTATTTTTATATTTTTTATACCTTTCAACACATGTAAAATTATAATCAAATCAAAAATAATATTTACATGTACATTGTATACTTTGTACAATTATGGTGTGTACAGAAAAGAATAAAATCCCTTCCAACAGGGTTACTGCTGGAAGGAAAACACTAAAAAAAAATAATACTACGTTATACAATGTATGTGTCAAGTAAATGTGAGAAAAATAATTACTATATTAAAAACTTGTAAGGAACTCCCCATTACTAGTTATATAGAATAGAATAGAAAATAAACTTTATTCTGGGACGATGTCCCCTAAGAATAATATAATGTACATAAATAAATACAATGAGTCTAGCTTTCATAAGATGAAATAAAATAAATTAACAATCTGGTTAACTATTTACAATATTATAAATAAAGAACTTTTTTTTTTTTTTTTAAGTGAAGTTTTGCTAGCCAGTATCATTCTGGAGGGAAAGGAAGTATTGAAAGAGAAGGGATTTAAATGTGGACAGAGATGGAGCATTACGGATATTACAGGGTAGTGAATTCCATAAGGAAGTAGCACGGGAAATGAAGGAGTGGTCAATAATATATACGAGTATAAATAAAAATTATTAAAAAAATAAAAGTTCTACATTTGAAGTAATCTTCTCTCTAGGATAGTATTCGGAACTGAGTGGGGAGAAAGTTGACGACAAGCAGATTTTTGTGTGTGAAGAATAGGTATTTGGGCCGATTCGGAGACTAGCTAATGATGTTAACCATTCATCAATGGTTCTAACTATATATATAAATAAACTTTCTACATTCGATTCGAATGTAGGATTCGACTTGATATTGGATTCGAGTGGGTATGGAGTTTACTATGAAAGGATAGGTATCTGGTTTGGGCAAAATCCGCAACACATAGAACATTTAGATCTTTATGTATAAGTTTGTCTGTGACATTGTAAGAAGCTTTGAGGAGCATACGAAGGATTTTGGATTTTAAGGATTGGATATGAGAAGATTTTGCAGGTTTGGTGCAGCCCCAAGGCTTAACTCCGTATGTCCCAATTGGTTTGATAACTATCATGTAAATAAATCTTTTGTAATTTATTGGGAGCTTTGAACGTTTGTCTAGTTTGTTTATTTCGTTTAACGTCACTTTATGCTGCTATGGCTAAACGGACGATGCTACTGTGGGAGTCCTAAATTTTGCTTATCCAGGTATAATTAGGATAGGGATCTTTAACGAGTATCTGACATCGCACAGGCTCGGGACCCCCATTTTACGTCCCTTCCGAAGGACGGCATAGCTAAGTATTTTTTACTCCCTTTAAAAAATCCTAAGGTCATCTGCCGGGCTGCAAACCCGCGATCTTGGGTTTAGTAGGTTGCTATGCTAACCACTACACCACAGGTGACATCGACGCTTGTCTAGTTAATGTTGAAGTACTCGGAAACAACGGAATATTAAAATTCAAAACATCAGGAAATTTGATATTCAGGTTATATATTTATTTTAATTTTAAATATGTATGTTTAATTTATTCATTGATATTTAAAACTGAATATATCATATACATCTGGTAAATGTGTGGGTAATGATTACAATAATTATAACTACCCATTACTCTAATATCTCAATAAAATCAATATTAGAAGGTCCCTAGGCTATTATTTCGATTTCAATAAATGTTCTATTTAAAAAAGTGTCTTGGACATTTTCTTTGAATATGCTATGGAGGTTTATCAGGAATTTAGTGGGAAGCGAGTTGGAAGACTAATGAATACAAGCGGGTATGGAGCTGATTGTGGAAGGATAAGGATCTGGTTTGGGCTAAAGCAGAAAAAGTTGAGACAATAACATCATTATTAATTCGTTTTATTGTGACGTGATATGCAGCATTCAGGATTTATCTTAGGATTTCAGATTGTGAAAAAAAAAAATAATCCTTTTGTTGTCTCTTTACATTGATGGAACATTATTATTCAATGATAATTAAAATAATATATTAAACCATAACGAATTATATCAAAAATACTTATTACAAATGATAGGAGTATCATACATTAAATGTGGTGAATATGTGTATTTCTTTTAAACATATTTAAAACAAAATATAATGAAAATTAAAGACCAGACAAAAAAGAGATAGACAAAAGCCCTCCTTTCAAAGATGACTCAGTAACCTCAAAGGGCTAGTATTTTATGCTTCACTAAATATCGTTAGCTCTGATTTCTATAAGAACAAACAAACTGATGAAGGGAGGGAAGGGGTGGAATGGTTGAAATCTTCCCAGAAGAGGTAGTTCATTAAAAAGTCTTCCGTTCGTTTCCTCCTCTATAATAGGTTATATAATAATTGTATATAGTAGAAAATGTAAATACAGAGCAGTACATGGGTTGACAAAACAGGAGGTGGTTAATAAAGAGGGGTATGGAAATTCTAAATATATATATATATATATATATATATATATATATATATATATATATATATATATATAAGTTAATGTCTGGAGTAAGACAATATCACTGTTAATACCTAAAGCTTCAGTGTAAACAAACCAAAGTATATATAAAGAGAATTACTAAGAGGAATAAATCAGTTATATAGTAAGCGTTATTACGTGTTGTTCTTGTTACCTTTTTCCTTTTTTTTTATTTTCTGAACCGGCCGTACGTAACTGGTGCCGAAACCCGGAGGGAGCGAGCGCGGAGGCCTATTTTTTTTTTAAAAAGTTAATCTTATAGGCATTAGAACGCTTTAAGAAAAAGTTTCCAATGGAGAACCAAGCTATGCCACCGTTACCGGAAGGAACACTAGCAGCGGCCCACGCAAATGTTCTGGAATGGATGAAGATCAGAACAGCGATTTCACAGGATCTCAGGAAAGCCATCTCAGACTTGGAAAAATTTTCTGGGGAGATAGGTGAGCTAAACCATTTTTCAAAAGGTGGTGACCGCCTAATGACACGTATAGAGGCGAAGAGGGCAGATAATTTGTTAGACGCTGGAGACGCCGATTCCTTGAAGGCAGCATTGGTGTGTAGAGTAAGGCGCAGCGTATTAAACCAAATACAGGCGGACGAAGAAACTCCATGGCCGGTGGTGAAAGAAAGGTTGAAAAAGGCATTTAGAGGAGGAAGATGGACTCCTGAAGAGGACATCTTTCAGATGTTCAGAGAAACCAGAAGACCGAAGCAATCTAGTGGCCAATATGCAGCGGCGCTCTTAGCAAGATTTACCCGGATCACGGAAAAGTTAAGAGAAACAATCAGCGTAGCAGAAGCAGAAGCAAGGATGGCGTTCCTGTCCACCATCCTAAAGGCACAGTTGGCGAGAGAGACCGGGAAGAAAGATGGGCTGCCAAAGGAACGCACGTTTGTCGAGTGTGCTAAGGAGATGGTAGACACCAGTGCGAGAGAGGAGGAAACCCGCATGGATATGGATGAACCAGGCTGGAGCAGAGTGTCGTATAGACGTTCAGGACTGACGCCTATCGTCAACAGGAGACGAGATCCCGAGTATAAAGGTAAAGAAGGAGCGGAAGGAAGACCGGGGCGGGCAAGACCACGAAATAGCAGGAAAGAAGATAGAAAATGCCACGGGTGTGGGAAAGCAGGACACCTCGTAGCGCAATGTCCCCGCACGAAATGTTTTGAGTGCGGTACGGAGGGGCACATAGCCAGGCAATGCCCATATTTGTACGGGAGGGACAATTGGGGTGAAGCAATGGAAGTTAATGCCCAGAAGATATGGCAAAACAGACGCAGGACGATATAGAGGAGAGACTCGGCGTCAGAGACCACTGATGTAGCTGGAACATCTGACTCAGAGGAGGAGGCAACTGAACCACGAGGCGGAAGCAGAGCGAGGACCGGGCGACAACGGCCAGCAGAGGAGAGAGGATCACGGGACAGCAGCTGAGGAGGAGGTCAGCAGAGAGGCAACCGCATATTGGTGAGTAATAATGTGAAAGAGATGGCAGTTTGCCTTTAATTAGAGTTGGGGGGGTGAAGTGTCTAGTAGATACGGGGAGTTCTAATACTATTCTGTGTAAAGGGGCGTTAGAGAAGTGGTACGGGAAGAGGGCATTCCAGATCAAGGGATGTAACTGTAAATTGATTACACTAGGGGGCCCATGTAGAGTAGAGGGGGAAGCATTGATGGAACTTAAAAGGTGGGTCAAGGGGAGGGATAATTTAAAGGTTCATGTGGTGGAAGAGATGCCGAGGGAATACCAAGCGATTATCGGGTGCGATCTTTTAAGTAGGACCGGAGCATCAATCAAATGTAATAACGGGAGGTGGAACATTCGTATAGGGGGGGAAGAAGTATAGATGGTGGGGAAAGACGGGAAAACAAGGGTTGGAGCAATCGGGCGAGTAGAGGACTGGAGATACGCCTTAAAAGGGGAATATGAAGATATATTCTTCAAGGAGGGCGAGACACTCGGAATAACGGGTAGAACGGTCCACGAAATTTTATTAAAACAAGAAAGGGTTACTTATGTGAAAGAGAGGAGGTATCCTCAGGCCCTGAGACAGCACAAGAGTTGGATAGCCTTAAGAAACAGGGGATTATAGTGGACGGCACGTCGCCCTATAATAGCCCCTTATGGGCCGTGAAAAAGAAATGCGCACCCGGTGAGAATAAAGAAAAGTATAGAGTCGTGGTCGACTACAGAAAATTGAATGACAAGTATGAAAGTACCGTGTATGAAAAGTACCCGATCCCCAGGTTTGATGATATTATAGATAGGCTGAGTGGGACGACAATATTCAGCACACTGGATTTGAAAGCTGGATATCATCAAATAAAGATGCACCCTCGAGACCAGCACAAGACAGCATTCACATTTGAGAGGGGGCATTATGAATTCACTCGGATGCTGTTCGGACTGAAAAAACGCTTCCATAACCTTTCAGAGGCTGATGGATGAGTTCCTAAGGGGTATAGATGAATCAATGTGCCAAGTGTACATGGATGATCTGTTGGTATTCAGTAAAACGGAAGCCCAGCACGTGGAACACTTGCGCAAGGTCTTTGACAGAATTAGAGAATTCGGGTTAAAACTATCAGAAGAAAAATCAATCCTAGGGCAGGAGCGAATAAATTTTTTAGGGCACATAATATCAAGAGAAGGGGTAAAACCGGATAGTAACAAGGTAGAAGCACTTCAAAGAATGTCGGTCCCCAGAGATGTGCAAGGGGTTAGAAGACTACTGGGGGCGCTAAATTACTATCGGAGATTCGTACCAGAAATGGCGGAGTACCTAGTACCCCTAACAATCTTCTAAAGAAAGGGAAGAAGGTGGTAGTGACGCCGGAAATGGAGGATAACATCCAGAAATGCATGAAACGGCTTCAGGCAGAGCCGGTCTTAGCGTTCCCGGACTTCACGAAGCAATTCACTATCACAACCGATGCCAGTGAATATGCATTGGGGGCAGTGCTATCTCAAGACGGGGAAAAGGGAGAACGTCCGGTAGCTTATGCCAGCCGAAGGCTCACGGACGCAGAAACCCGATATAGCGCATTAGAGAGAGAATTGCTCGGGATCGTGTGGGCCATCGATCACTTTAGACCGTACGTTTTTGGTAGAACCTTTCGGGTACATACTGATCATAGGCCGCAACAATGGGTAGGAAAACTGAAGGAGTCCTCGGCGAGAATTACTCGATGGAAAGAGTTCTTAAGCCAATATAATATGGTCATAAAGTACAAACCGGGCAAAGAAAACGTTGTAGCTGACTGGCTATCGCGTGCGCTTATGGTTAATGCAATCGAAGAAGACAGAGGCCATACGTCAAGAGATGTGAGGCAATTTCTGAGTGAGTGGACACCGGATGAAGAGGAACCCCTAGAAGCGTTGGGAAGGCAATCATCAGAAGGCGAAGTAAGGGTTGAAGAAAGAGGGACGGAGATGGATGAAGTAGAGGAAATTATCAACGATAAGCGTCGGCAGATAATTTGGAAAACCAGAACCTCAGGCCTAATGAAAGCGGAAATTACCAGCTATGGCGGATGCCATATCACCACAATTTGGTCGCAACCCGGGGCTACAGTACTAAAGAATCGTCCAAACCCGGAAAAGTACATTATTTGTACGTGGGGAACGCTACGATCTGGGAAAAGATTAAGAGACTGTGGCGTTCAGAACGGCTGGTAATAGATAGAACGTTTATTCGTTGTACTTTGATGGTCGAGACCCTGAGGGACGAGGAGCGTCAAAAAGAGGTGACTTTAGCTTACCATCAGGGTAAGACTAATCATCGAGGAATGCAAGAAACTCTACAGGCGATACGGCGACGGTACTTCTGGAAAGGCATGAGAAGGACCATAGAGACGGTAATAGGAGGCTGCGAAGTATGCCTGACCACTGAATATGATAGGCACCCGCCGAAAGGGAAGTAGGAGGAAACGCCAACAGCAGAGTCACCACTTAGTGATCTACAAATTGACACCTTCACCTGGAGAGATTATAAGTGGGTAACCATGATAGATCTCTTCAGCAAAATTGCAATGGCATACCAGATTCAAGAGAGGTCATCGGAGGCAGTACTAGGGACACTAAGGATGTGGTTCCACTTTTATGGCGTGCCGGATCGGATTTCATCAGATAGTGGTAGAGAGTTTGATAACGCGGATGTACGAGCGGAAATGAAGACATTAGGCGTAACCTGGCACCTCAACACCCCGGGTTATCCCAAGAGCAGAGGTGGTATTGAGAGGCTCCATAGCACGTTAAGCGATCATTTAAGGGTCTATCAGGTGGAGAAGGGACTGGAGCAGAGAACGGCTATGACAAAGGCGGTTGCGGCCTACAACCACTCAATACATTCTACCACGGGCTTCTCACCATTCGAAATCCTCTTTGGGCTTCGGGGACGTCGTCGGAATTGGGAAGACACATCGGTGGAAGGGGATGTAACAGGGGCAATAGTGAATAACCATTTACAATTGGGAAAATTGTGGGTGGATGTTCGGGGAAAAATAGAAAAGGAGAAACAAAGGAGGGTAGCCCGGGAAAATTTAAAAGTCAAGGAGGGTATGGGGGACCTTAAAATTGGGACCATCGTTTATAGGAAGTTATCTTCTAATAGAAATAAGGAGCTGCAGAGATATGAGGGACCGTTCAAAGTAGTAGTTATCAGGGAACATAACGTAGTCACTATTGAGAGCTTAAAAGAACCCATTAAGCGGAGAACAGTGCATATCGAGCAACTTAAAATCCCCGAAAGTCCCTGATTTGGTCTGGAGTGTCCTCACTTTCGAGCATCAGATGTTTTGTTTATATATTATGCTAAGTGCAACAAGTGCTGCTATTGTATTCTTTTGTTGTTTTTTTTCTCTAGTTTAAGTCCAATGTATATAGCTTGTAAGTTTCTTATGTCATTATTTTTGTGAAGTAACATGTATTTTTGTTTTATTTTGTATCATTCATTATAATTACTGTATATATATCTTTATGTAGGGGTTCAAAGTTTACGAGGAATGTCGTAAACTGGCAGGGGGGAGTTAATGTTTGGAGTAAGACAATATCACTGTTAATACCTAAAGCTTCAGTGTAAACAAACCAAAGTATATATAAAGAGAATTACTAAGAGGAATAAATCAGTTATATAGTAAGCGTTATTACGTGTTGTTCTTGTTACCTTTTTCCTTTTTTTTTTATTTTCTGAACCGGCCGTACGTAACTATATATATATATATATATATATTATATATATATATATATATATATATATATATATATATATATATATACGTATACATACATATTTATGTATATGCAGTAAAATCCCGCTAGTCTTGACCAAAAGGGTCTGGATCCCGTCCAGATCAAGTGAAGTATAAATTAAAAATTTTTTTTGTAAAATTAACACGATTAATATTTTAGTTATTTTTTCTTTCAAGTTAGTATTTTTAGTTTTTCTTTTTCTTTAGAGTTAGCCAATAATATTTACATTTTACTATTCATTTAAAAAAAAATAAAATTCATACAAATACATAATAATAAATAAACATTAAATGCAAACAGGAGAACATTTTCACATGTTATAATGATTAATACTAACAAACGATTATTTCTACATATTGTAATAATTAATAAAAACAAAAGATTTTTTTTCCTTTTCTATTCTTACAAGTTAAAGTGAATTAAAACAAAATAAAAATATATAAAATAATTACAGGTTATAATGATTAATAGTGATTGTAATGACAAGAGTAGTAGCAGCAATTGCAATAGAATCAAAACCTCGTGTCGTGATTATTTTATAATTTCGTTGACCTTATCGATTTTTTAATAAGTTTTTTTGCTCTATTAATTTTATTTAGATGAAAGTGACCAATTATTTTTTGCAAGCATTTAGAATAAGTAGAAAAACGTTTTTTATCTTCGAAGTTAAAAATACTTTTCATCTGTTTGAACTATGCAATTGTTCTAATATTTCTTTCGGCAGATATGGTGTCTTGGATACTCAAATAGAAGATGTTTCAAGCTATTAAAGATGTATAAGTACCAATTTACACATTTTTGATTAAATTTAATTATTAAACTATTATTTAAAAAAAAAAATATTTTTAAGTAGTAATCTTTGTCTATATTCTATAGTCAGTTATCCATCGAAATACTGTTACATTTCCATTCGTGTTACGAAAACCTGATGGTTTCTGCTTGATGGAACTTCGAAGGCGTTTTGTATTTTGAGGTTGATTCTGATGGCAGTGGACTCAAATCTTTACTTTGAAATGCCATACAGAGTTTATGCAGTTTTTATAACCAAGTACCATGATTTAGTCAACTCGAACCTAACCATTTTGTAACATTGTAAATTCCCTCGCAAATTGTTCTTATTTGACCTGCATATAGCCTAGATATTACACCATCAGGTAGTCGTCTATTTAGATACATGGCTCATGTTTTAGAAGCTCAATTGCCATTTTATTTATTTATTTGAGAGTTTTGGAGCGTAAAACTTATGCCATTACATAACATAATCGATATGAGCGCTAAAAAAGTATACCAAATGTCATTTAAACCAATAATAATAAACCAAGAAATAAATTAATAACAAGAACTAGAACCTATTATCCCCAAAATACAATTTATAAGTTAATTGCAGTTCAATCAATGCACAAAAAAAAATTATATTATTAATTATTATTTGAAAAGATAAATATTGAAGATACATAATGATTTAATTTATTACTTCGAGCGCAAATGTTGGAGTGTGAACTAAATTTTTTCACTAAACATTGTAATGATGAGGATACATTGATATATGAAAACCAGTGTAAGTATATAATGAAGTGAAAAATAATCCTAATTCTGGGACTATAAAAATCCTAAAAGAATAACTAAAACGTATATTAATATGGTCTCATTTTCAAGCCGCATTGATTTTGTTAGAGATTCTGCTTTGGCAGTTGGAAATAATAATCCTATTTCTTGATTTTCCAATTGCGAATACACATATTCAACATTCTGTATTTTGGTTTGCAATAGCAATGCTTAATTTTTCATAACAATGTTATATTACTTACACATATAATTATAATTAGTTATCTTACATATTTTTTAATTAGAGAGAAGAACCGATTTATCTATAATGACTATATAATTTTCATATTACAAAACAATTTCCAACTATATCGATAGGTTCCTAAGAATCGACTTATAGAAAAATAAAGGAGTTCTACCAGTGTCGAATTCAATTTTAGGTGAAATTAGTTGAAAACAATTTACTTTTATTTGAAGAATAGCTTTGGATTGACAACAAGCCTCTATAAAATCGATCCCTTAATCTGGGAAGAAACCTGGCGGTTAATGTTGATTTCAAATCTCTTCTATTCACAATGGATGTTTTTTTTTTATTTACTTTAATAATTTTTTTTGTAACACCCTAGGAAAAGCAACTTACTTCTCTCTATAAAACAAAAAAAAAAAATCACTAATATAATTATTAAGCCTTGGTGTGCTACAGCCTTCAAATGTGAAAAGAGCCCGATATTTTTTTTTTTTTTATAAAACAGCCATGTCAAGCTCATGCGGAAAACCACATTGGTTAAAGGAGTGGAAGCTGCTGTAACAAAGACCAGAGAGGCGTTAGGTGAGGGCAGTATATCATAATTTTATCCGCGGTGGCTGGAAGGGAGCGTGTGAACTTTGCCGTGGGCTATGATGAATCGTTCCGCTATCCTTGAGGAAGGCTTTTAAATATATAGGTTCAATGGAGGTCCTATTGAGGAGGTTAAAGAAAAGGATCTCCAAGCCTTTTAACTTACACCAGCTCTGAATTAAAACTGCCTCCCCCCGCTGCAACCAACATTTTAGCGTCAACAAATCATTCTACTTTTCCCTTCCTGGCCCCGATTTGGGGATTCGATTCCGTTGGATTCAATTAATGAGAGGATTTATATTTTTCGCTTTGTGGGTTCATTGTTTTTCTTGGCTCCTTGGCTCTCTGGAACGAAAAGGATCTGGATGAATCTTAAAGTTTTCAAAACGGTTAATGGTGCTGACTGGAAATTTGAGATTATCACCAACTGTCTATTTTTTTATTGCATGCAAAAAAAATTGTTAAATTCAACATTTTTTTGGTACCCTCTTAGAAGCGGGGCTTCAGCCCCCTTACCCGCCCAGAATATCTTTTATCGATTCTAACCTTGTTCTGATTTATTTCGCTTTAGTCGCTACTTCTTGAGGGGAAAAGTTATACTCCTTAATTTTAAATATTAACTTCCGTTTACTTGTTGATATTAAAATGATATATAAGAAAATAATGAAGTGGAAATAAGACAATATAAAAATATAAAACACTTAATCAATGTCGAATTAATATTATATTAAATTATTGATAAGATATAGTTGACTGTTAAGTATAACTTCTCTAAAGAGAAGTAGATTGTTGGGGTATACAGTCGTAATAGAAACACAATTGAAAAATATAAAAAATTAAATAACATTTTTTTTTTAATTGCTGTGTATAGAATCGAATAGAATGCTAAATCACAAGTAATGTTAACTTTTGATAAACTTTCTTATGTTTGGGAAGTGGAAATAACAAATTATAAATATATAAACACAGAATCCTTGTTGAAAGTTATGATGTTATTTTCTCAAGGGAAGTGGAAATAAGAGTATGGAATATGGAACTATAAATATGGATAATAAATATAAAATAAATATGGAACCTCTGATATACTTTCTCATATTCATTTTTAGATCGACGTGTTTTATTAAATTTATGGTACAATCTGTCTCTCTTTAGGGAAATAAGTAATACGGACGATAAAGAATCCAATCACAAAATATGTACACTGAAAATTTTTCACTTAAATTGATAAAAAAAATATAAATATATAAACATTAAATCCATGTAGGAATAATTTTGTTAACCTTAGTAACACTTTTACACATAAGGGAAGAGGAAATAAGAAAACGTCAATTTATAAACCACTAAATCCATTATGAGCTTCTGTTTCATCTTTTTACAATTAAGAAGACTAAATATCAATATAACACACAACAACACAACCCAAGTTGAAACTGTAAAAGTGAATCTTGTTTACATGTGAGGTTATAGTAAAGATCTATCGATAAATGTAAGCTCGCAGTGAAGCGTAAAAATCCAACTGATCGGTGTAGCGCTGGTCTGGGCGGTATACTGGAGCCTCGCTTGTGAAAGGGTACCTTTTCTATAATCTTATTTTCTAAAATAATATTCCTAGTCGTGGCTTCGTCCGTTCCCATAAGTAAAGAAATTCGCTAATTTTAACTAATAATCCTAGTTTTATTTATTTTTCAAGCATTCCATCTTCAACACGTACGCTGATGATACACGTGTGTTATCAGTAAACACTGATACTTTTATTAAATCTCAATCACTCTAATCTCATATTGACTAACATTTACTGGACAAGCGTTCAAAGTTTCCAATTTATTACAAGAGACTTATTGACAGATCCAAGGGCATACAGAGTTGAGCTTTGAGGCTCCACTAAAGCTTCAAACTCTTTTCGTATTCTTACAAAATCCTTTGTAAAATATTCAATGCTCCTTATTATGTCACAAATAATGTTATTCATAAAGATCTTAATGTTCCATATGTTGCTGATATGGCCCAAACCAGATACTTATCCTTTCATAGTAAACTTCATAAACAAGTGTTCAAAGCTCCCAATAAATTACAGAAGACTTACTTAAAAACAATAATGGCGTTACGGTCATTTCAGAATCTTGTCCTTTTCCACGATTCCCCTCCATTTATTCCGGTTACTAGTGGCTCTCTTCCAGTACCTCACACCAAGGGTCTTTAGGTCACACCAATAAATTACAAGAGACTTATTTAAATGACAGTAATTAGACCAATTTGGACATACGGAGTTGAGTTTTGGGGCTCCACCAAACCTTCCAATTCTTCTCGTATCCAATCCTTATGATCCAAAATCCTTCGCAAAACCCTTAATGCTCCTTACAGTGTCACAAACAAACTTACACATCAAGATCTAAATGTTCCATATGTTGCTGCTTTGGTCCAAAACAGATACTCATCCTTTCATAGTAAAGTTCATACCCACTCGACTCTACTAGTCTCCCAACTTGCTTCATAAGTTTCGAGACGTCTGAAAAGAAGTTAGCCGAGGGACCTTTTAATGTTGAACTTTATTGGAGTGCTACTACTGTGAAGTTCTTTCTTTGTCAAGTCATTGTAATAATTTTCTCAAAATTACTTGTTGTATATAATGTATACAGTTGTGAATATCAATCAATAGTTAAAAATAAAATTTAAGAAAGCATGCAAAAAGGAACAAATAAATTCGTAAGAAATCGGAATAAACTTCATTGCCAGTTTTATCTCCTGATGTTATAAGCATGATTTGGTTGTTAGGGTTTCAGTTCTGGAAATCACTATTAACCGTGAGAGACCAAGAGGATCCGAAGATCCACAATAACGTTTTTGTAAATTAAGCCTTGCGATTTATTAATTGTAATAGAAAAAGAAACTTTAATTGGAAATTTTAATCGTTTGCGTTGAAATGGTAAATTAGTAGGTATCATTGGGATTCTAACAATTAATGCGATTTCTCCAGTTCAATGAAAATTATATTATAGCTGTGATTTTTAAACTGGTTCGATTGGTGGTGGAAGGTGGTTGAAAGTCATGTAAAAAAAAAAAAAAAAAATTGACATCCAATTTTTTAATTTTAATTTATAAGTTGGTAATCCAGATGGACAAATAATATTTACAATGTTAGCGATATACGAGGTGTGATCAAAAAGCTCCAGGACTGAATTTTTATACATTTATTCATACAACATACAGGTTATTCAAATTTGTCTCCTTCGAAGTACTCCCCTTGGGAAGCTACACACTTTTCCCACCGGTGTTTCCACTGATCAAAGGCCCCAGAAAACTCTTCTTTTGTAAAGGTGTTTAGCAGCTCCGTTGTTTTTTCTTTAATTTCGTCAACTGTTTGAAATCTTCGTCCTTTCAGGTGTCTCTTGAGCTTCGGGAAAAGAAAAAAGTCGGCTGGAGCCAGGTCAGGTGAGTAGGGGGCTGAGGAATGACAGTCATTGCGTTTTTTTTACACAAAAAGGCCATCTTTAAACCTCTTGAACCACTGATGGCAGCATGATCGGCTTAGACATTCTTCACTAAAAGCCTCTTGTAACATCAAAAAGGTTTCAGAAAACGTTTTGTTCAGTTTCACACAAAACTTCACACAAACACGTTGCTCTTCTTTCACATTCATTTTCATAAAATAGCCAAACTCTATAAAACTAACCTCAAACAAACTGTGCTAATGTTACTTTCAGTGATGTTATGATTGATCTGCAAACACAGCTGTGTTCCTGTTGAGTCAGGCAATACAATGCTGCCAACCGCATCGCTGTGAGACATTGCATTCCCATAGTATATAAAAAGTCCTGGAACTTTTTGATCACACCTCGTATCAGTCGATTTTTAAACTTCACTGGGATCCACATCGTGCACCATATATTTATTTATTTTTTAAATAACAATTTATTCATTATGAGTAAATCTTATTATCAGTATTCAAGCTCTAGATAACATTGTACCATTGTAACCTCTGTTGAAGTAATGGCGTTTGCCATCTATTGCTATATTTTCCACTGAAATTCACAAATTTATCTCATTTTTAATAACAGTTTCATTGAAAATTAGTAAATTTTATTATTGCTTAACCTTACTTGAGCTTTGAAGATGTTAGAATTTGGTTCAGATTTGTTCAGTAGTTTTCATGGCTTGTGATCACAAACGAGCAGTGGCTATTCCTTCTATCATTAAAAATACAGTATACAAAAAAGTTATAGCCTGGTAAAGGTAAATACGACAGACGAAAAAAGTAATAATTAATACAATTATTACAAAAACGAAAGCAAATGATTAATTGATGCAAACAATAATAATAACAATTATAACTAATTAATTTAAGAAAAATGAATAATAACAAACTACTGCAATTTTCTACAGACAATAGATGGTTTGACAAATAATACAAAATAACAATGTATTTCCATGTATTCATGTGTATTTGTAATAGGAAATTGGGTAATTTAATACATTTAAATACTTAATATATTTAACATATTCAGTAAAGCCGTTGAATAACATAAAACCATAAAACAAATTAACGTTCGTTTAACCTGCTCGGTCATTAAAAAAATAAACCCTCCTTTTTTTATCACTATTTTCTCTTTTTCCTTTTCAAATCATTCCTACATGTTTGCTAACGAATGTGGGATCGAGAAATTCCAATTACTCAGCAAACTTTCAAGACGATAAATCCTTTTTTTCCTTCATTGTTAGGGATTCATTGGCTTATAGTGTGCATATGGAAAGATATAGTAGGGAGAAAATTATATTTAGGCACCTGTATCTACAGTTAAATAATATAATTGCTCGATGTTACTCTTAACTGTGTGTTTTCTATCTTCCCTTCCAGAATATTCCTATGTGCTTACTATCTTTGTATATATGTTAAAAGTTTATTTGTGAGCTCGAAATTGATCTCTTTATGCTAGTGAATCACCCCTATATTTTTATAAAAAAAAAATATCTGACTGATTTTAAATGGAACACTAAACTTGTTTAAACTTTGAAAACTAAATGGCAGAGGTTTGTTATGTTGATATATCTTTTTTAGTTGTTTTTTTTTTTCCCCATATGGTATGTTTTTGTTACAATTTTTTTCTATTTTTTATTTACAATATAATTTTAACTTATTCATAATTATTGTTTTTAATTTACTTCATCACATTTAATTTTTTTTAACCTAATTATTTTTAATTTTAATTTTTGTGACTGTTATATTTGTTTATTTTATCTTTTATTAACCTTTGTTTTACTTATTTTACTGTGTTTTATTTTTAACATCTCTTTACCTACTTTTTGTTTTTCAATAATTCAATCAGTAATATTATTCTAACACCATTTTTCATGTTGTCATAACCATAGTTAATAGCTATAAAAAAGTTTTTAAAATAAATTTCATTAATGAGGGATTTCAAAGCCATCACCAAATTATTGAAATCAACTAAATTAATAATAAATCAATCATTTCCCTCTCAAAATATTAACGCATATATTCATACATTATTTGAAAAAAACAACAAAAAAATATTAATTTTGTAGTGTTCTAAATTAAAGGCAACGGTAAATAACGTGGCTTGTGAAAAGGTTAGACCGGTTGAGGAAATTGATGTTTTCCTAATTGTTTTCTTAAAGGAGAGAGATATTGAAATCTTTTTCATTTAAAGCCCTCATTATCTTTTTGTAGACGCTCATTTAAAAGGATCCCTTCAGCCATTTCCTTTTGTTTTATCTCTTTCAGAAATATGAAACTGAATTTACTGAAACATTCATTCCAACGTTCTCAGAACAAAGTTTCAACTTATACCTTAATTTAGTTGGTTTATACTAAACCTCAGTGTTGTACGTCATGTTGAGCGTTAAAAATGGTAATTGCAAACTATTTTTGAAGTGTTTTGTCTAAAGTTAACCCTCAAATCATTTACATTTAATGAGACCATAAATGAAAACTGTTTTATTTCTCCAACTACATCCTATTTCACTAAGGATTTCGAGATTTTCTATTAAATCTAAAGAAAAGCATTATTAATATTTTAATTATAAAATGGAAAAATTTGAAATAATGACTTTACTTAAAAAATACAATTTTACAAACTTAATTATAATTATGGATTGATGAATTATTGCCTCTTCTGTTGAACTTTTTATATTATAAGACAAGAAACTGACTTTCAATTATTCTCATATACAATCCTTACTATCCAAAATACTTCGAAAAATCCTCAATGATCCTTATTATGTCACAAACAAACTATCCATAAAGATCTTAATCTCCCATATGTTGCTGAATTGGTCTAAATCAGATACCTTTATTTTCAAATAAACTCCACACCCACTCGAATCTACTAGTCTCCCAACTCGCCACACATTTCTTTCCCGATTATCATCTGAGGCATCTGAAAAGAAGATGGCAAAGAGAGCTTCTAATGTAGAACTTTTATTGAAGAGCTACTAGTAACCAGTTCATTACATGTTAATGACATTACATTGTAATAATTTTCCTCAAATTTACCTGACGTATATAATGTATGCAGTGTTAAAAGATATTCAATAATAATAATAATAGAATTTTAAACATTTATCATCAGTTCTAGGAAGGCGAAGAATCATTTCTTGAAGATATTAAAGTATAAGAGTAAACTAGGATGTAATTATTGCTTACTCCAGGAGCTTATGGCTTCATTATTTGGTCCCGAAAAAAAAATTTTTTTTAAAAAATTTTTTTAAAAAAAAGATAAATAAATAGAATATTATATGTGTTTGAAGTCATTCTAAACAAAACGATATATTTGGGAAAAAGTCCATCAAATAATTCAAGTTCGGGTTAATTATACATAAAATTATTATTGTAATTACCCATGTAATTAATAAAAAAAGATAAATGTTTAGTGAACACGGAATTTTTCTCGCCCAGTAATGAAAGAGAAATCACTAATGGATTAAATGCACCTGTGCTATACTGTTTGTTTTCAAGGGCAGAGGATATGATCAACAACACGAAGGCCTTGTTAAACAGTGGAATGAACAGTCCGAAATCCAAATTGATGGGAAGGGATGCTTTGGGATTCGAGTCTGGGTAGGATAAGTTTTAGAAGGATTTTTTCAAAGATTTTTGAAAGGATGGGAAGGAGACATAGGTCTAAATGATGAGGTTTTGTTGGGAGGTTTGCCTGGTTTTAGGAAAAAAATGATGGAGTGTTTCCATATCAGAGGAAATTGGGTCATGCGAAAGACACAGCTGTATATGTAAGTAAGGAAGATGATCGTTTTTTTGAGGGTGTTGTCGGAGGATTTGAGTGGTAATCAGATCATATCTAGGTGATTGGCGGATTTTCAACTTTTTTAATAGAAATTTGATCTCAGAGGGGTTAACTGCTTTAGGAGGTAAGGAGAGAGGAATTGGTGAAGTGAGGAATTGATGAACTTTAGTAGTGTGGGAGGGGACTTGTTCGGAATGCGGAGTGAATGTGCTGGAGAGGTGCTTGGCAAAATCTTTTGCTCAGTTCTTATCTGAGGTAGCCTAGGATCCATCTTCACGTCAAAAAGGGTGGGATATATGGTGATATTTAAGAATTTTTTTGGTTACATTCCAGAGGGAGTTGTAAGAGGTAGTGATGGGGAAAGATAGTCATTGTAGGATTGGGATCTAAAGGAAGTTAATTTCTTTTTAGCTAATTTGGTGTAGTGTTTATATGTTCTCCGATCATCAGGGTGCCTGGTTGTTTATCATAGGGATCTAGAATGAGGTTTGGTTTGGATAAGGTCTATTAGTTCTTGTGGTAAGGGATTTCTTTTTTCACTATTGAAATAGGACGGTTAATTAAAGATGCATTTCAACCTGCTTGTTGAATTAAATTCATAAAGGAGTTGCCTGCATCATTTAGTTCTTGGGATGTTTCCAAGGATACTCTGAGGTCTATGGAATCAGTTAATATTTGTCAAAAAAGGTTCCAGTTTAATGGGCCTCTAATAAATGATGGGGGAGGAAGTTTTGGTATCGGTGATAAGGATAAGGTTAGGATTAGAGGACTGTCAGAGGATAGGTTGTCAAAGCATTTGATGAAATGATTAATAGCACCTAAATCTGTATGAATGAAGAAATCAAGGAGGTCAGAATTACGAGTGGGATCTGTCGGCCAGAGGGAGAGCAGGGAGAAATGTGGTGGAAATGGTTGGAATTAAGTGCCGACAATAGTGTTCGGCCACGGGAGTTGATGATTCTGGCACCCCACTGTTGGTGTTTGGCGTTTAGGTCTGCACCTGGAAGTGGTTTCCAAGTGAATCAAGGAAGGAACTGAATTGGGTGAAGGAGACTCTTTTTCCAGGAGGATAAAAAGTTGTAGCTATTGTCAGAGGGAAAGGAAAGGTATTGATAACAACTGCAGGTGTTTGTAGGAAATTATGAATCGGTAAAGGTAGTAAGTAAATTGTAGGATTGTTGTATGAGTCCGGTGTTAAGATGGGTCGGGATGTCAGCTGTACGTACTGTGTCGAGTATGGGATCTAGGATACATCCTTGAGGAACCCCAGCAGACTGAGTAAATATTTTATTATTTAAAACATGTATCCATTTATACTTAAAAGAATTTCATTAGTGACTGAAGAGAAATTTCCTCTATAGCTTAAGACGACGGCGATGACAAACCAGTAGTTTAACATCATCACAAAGATATATAAAAGGGAATGAAAAATTACGATTTTGTGAATTTCTACTATTCATATAATTACCATTCTTTAATATGATACTTTAGAAAGTATCGCTTGATTATTAGACAGGATTAACTAATGATTAGAGAGGACACAGACAGGGCTAGATTCTCAAGGTGATCTGCCAGCAAATTGCCCACTAATTTCCTGTCGTTATTAACCGGCGTCAGGTGGGCGCTTCGTCTGTGTCAGCTGCTGTTTACTTGACTTCTCATTACCCCAACATATCAGCGGTAGTTTCCTTCACCAATCTTGTTGACAAATCGGCAGCTAGGGTACAGCATCTGATGGCTTAATTTACACAGGCCTTGAATAAGAGTTTATCTGTTCTTTATTGGCTAAGCAAAGTCTGCTGTTGAATATCCACCCAACTTACGTTCACAGTAACATTAAATACTTTTCACAGTTTTATTATTATTTATTTATTTTTTTTTTTGTTTTTTTGGTATATAGCAATTTCACTATTATTCTGATTTTTTTTTCAAATAAAAAAAAGGATGAATGTTTATGCTAATTTAAGTAAGCAAATTATCATAGTTGGTTATAAATTAAAAAAATGTTTTTATGAAAATCAAATGTTAACAATTGGCGCTGAAATGATCATCCTGAAATTTAGCAGGAAAATACAAAAAATAAATTAATACTCAATAACTATTCATAATTATAATTTTACCTTTGCGATATTTTGGTCAACTGGAAAAAAAAGTTTAGTTTTCTAGTATAACATACAAATTTTCGGTTTTTCCGAAACGGGCAAGCTATCCACTGAAAAGGACCTTAGCCCTGATATGCATCACTCTAATTACTTTCATTAATTTCTCGATAAATTTAGTTATATATTTTTCAAACTGTCAATATCAAATAATTGATATAACACAAACAATATGAATTCATTCTAAGAAAAAATCAATTTTTATGGTTTTTCGCTAACTGAATCTGTACTTTATTATTGCCATTTTTAAAAATAGAACTTTATGTAATTTAAATTTTTATTAGTAAAAAATAGAACATTTTTATACAACAATATACTAGAATTTTTGTGTCAAATTACGAAGTATTCCAGTAACTTTATAGCCTAACGGAGAATGATTTTTTTTTTATTGATTTTTTTTCTAATTTTTTTTGTTGTCTATTTTTGTTGACACTAAACAAATTTTTTTTAACATTTTTTTTTTTAAATATTTATATATAGTAGTTAAAAGTTGTTTGTGTCGAAAGTTTTAAATTTTTTAGGCATTACCTACTTTTTTGAGGTAGCTAAGTAATTCAGCGAGGGGACAAGGAATTCAGCTCCCCAAAATACATATAAATCAATGGAGAATATATATATATATATATTCTCCATTGATTTATATGTATATATTTTAATAAAAATTTTCTTGAGTTATTACAATCTGCCACAAATGTAAGAATTAAGTAATATAGATGGCTTAGTGATTAAATTCACAAATTATTTACAGTAAAAACAATAAAAAAAAAAGAAAGAAAAGGGAGAGATTTTTATTTTTATTAATAATCTTACTATTAGATTCAACACATAAACAAAAGGTTTAAGATTTAAAAGGAGCAATAAAAGGTATTAAATAATAGCTAATATCACATTATTTTATTATTTGGTATTAAGGTTTTTAATAAAAATACATCAACAAAATATTGGTTTAACCAGCAATGTAAGTTACCCCTTTTATGCTTAGTAAGATAGTATAACAATGATTATTATTTTATATTAAAATATTTTAAAAAAAAATTTGAAAACTTAACTCTTGAATGAAGTAAATTATAACTTAACTGTGAAATGACAGTTTTGTTGATTGGTGTTTTTGCTGCAATTGCGGTTTTTGCAGTATGAAACGCACTTAGACATAATATAGTTTTTATTATACACAATAATCAAATATTCTACAAGAAAAAGAAACAAAAGAAAACAAGAACAGTTCTTATTAACAACACTAACACACAGAAAAAGTTCAGGACTGAGGTATCTAGAGGTGTCTGAGAGCCAGGGTAGTGGGGGGAACCGTGACATGTCACAGGCACCTACTTGTCCACTCTAGGATGTTCAATACTATAGACCTATTGAAGTTATATTCAAGTAAACAAATTTGTAGTTCTTTACAAGTTGCTGACATGTCATTCTAATCATATTTCACAAATTTTGCTTGTATATATTTGACGCAGTTATAAATATCAATTAATAGTTTTTAAAAAAAATTCCTTCCTAAAATATATTTATTTTTTTGTTTTATAATTTTTCTATTCACTGAATACGCAATAGGAAGCCATTATAAGCTATCACCTTTGACAAAATGATTTGACTATTAGCAAGTTTACCAAGTAGCCCTTTAAGAGGCTTAGCCTGAAGGAGCCTAGGGCAGAGATTGGGCAAGTTTTGGCAGGGAGCTCTCACACGGTCTATTGATTGATGGGGCCCCAAGGAGGCTCCATTATTATGTATAACTAGGACTGTCCCTAGCCTTTTTCCTCCAATCATAACAAGTTGCCTGCATTTTTCACTTCCCTATTCCGGAATTTTTCTTCCCTCAGCCGTTGAAGGATTTAGTGAGACAAATTGGCCGTTTACTGTCTTCGGGTATTTATGCCTTGAAGCCCATGGAGTCACAATATTTCATTTTATTTTTATTCTTTTCCTTAGTAAATAAGATGAATTATTGCACCGTTCCTGATAAGTTAATGCTGAATCAAGTCCGTTGTGTTGCGTATTGAATAAATTAATACAGTTATATTTTTGTAGCTTTATCTTTATATTTCTCAGTTAGTGAATTTATGATAGTTTAATACTTTAGTATATTTAACCTGGTTATATTATTAGATATGAAGGAGAGATAGCTTATTAGCTAGGGCACCGGACTCCCAACTTTAGGACACCAGAGTTCGATTCCGGATGAAGCAAATAATTATTTATAGTACAATAAAATCTAAAGCGGAATTATGTCGAAACGGAAAAAACTATTTCGGAAAAGATCGAATTTATACTATAAATCACTCTGTATAAGCCGGAAATCTTTCTAATCCGGAAACGGAAAGCTTTTCTCGGTAAAAAAAGTTAAAATTTAAAAAAAAAAAAAAAAAAAAAAAAAAAAAAAAAAAAAAAAAAGCCAAGTTAATACAGAAGTAGCCCATTAAAATAAGGAGTTTTACACAGCAAATCTCGGAAAGGAAGCAATGAAGCTGAATTTTTGCATATACTTTTGTTTTGGAATTCAAAATAAGGGGTAGAAAGTAACCGACCTCAGCATGTTAGCATAATTAGATATTCAAGGCCAAAGGTCACAAAAATCAGTTTTTTTTCTTCAAATATCTGGATTTCTACGCCTCGGGCGTCAATCAAGAAAGTTTCAAAACTTGTAGATATCTTCTATAATTTTGGTTCTATTAATTTTTTTTAGGATTAACCGTTTTCGAGATATAGTGCGGAAAAGGAATAGCGGGCATAGGACAATGTAGGGTTGGGCGATAGTCGATAGTTAGCACTATCGATAGGCTGATACTATCGGTTGAAAACTATCGATTGCTTTCGATAGTTTTTCGATAGTTTCTTCTTTTTTTTCCAAAGCTATTCAATAAAGAATTTCAACTAAAATAATTAAATTCAGTTATCTACTTACTATTTGAAATTTGCAGGATTATAAATTATAAGAATCTATCATAAAGATGAGGGAAAACACTAATTTATTTGAATTTTAAAAAGGCATTTACAATTTACATGGTTACGATAATAATGAACAAATCAAATCTCCAGAAAAGAAAAATAATGAAATAGTTAATTTCAAGCGAAAAGTGTGCTCCTTGAGCCACATATTTCCCGAAAGAAAAACTAGCATTTCTGCTTTCCTTTGGCTTAATCTTTTAGAGAACCCTTGAGCTCTAGAAATTCCGAATTCAACTTTAAAAGAACTCGACACTGGACAGAGACAGATCAGCATGATTCCGAATGTTTCAAAACTTGAAATTAGTAAAAAAGATCTATCGATAGTCAGCACTATCGATAGTAACTATCGACTATCGCCCAACCCTAGGAAAAAGATTTGCTTCTAGTGCCTTCTACATCCCTCAATTTTAGCACTGACTGGGGTCGCACTTCTCCGCGAAAACACGTTTTTCGGCACTCTTTTAGCTATGAATCCAAAACTAATGGATCGATCCAAAATTATTTTTCTCCATCTGAAAGATGGTTAAATTTACTATAAGAATCTGTATATTAATTTTCATCAAGTTCTGTAAAATACCAACGCCAGCACGCTAAAACCACTGTCTGTTTTGAAAACCAAGTTTCTTTTGCACATTTTTCACTATTACAACAAAACTGTTGATGCGATCTGAAATTTTATTTTTTCAAATAAAATCTGATTAAATTTAATATGAGGCCTTTTATATGAAATTTCGATTAAACCCCGTTATACACCCTAGCCAGCCCGTTAAATAAGTATGTTTTGGAAAAATATGACGATTTTGACATTTTCAGTAAGCATGCTTCGGTGTATTACGGAGTTTAGAATCCCAAAACAAAGGTATATGCAAAAATTCAGATTCATGGCTTCCTTTCCGAGGTGAAATCCTTATTTGACTGTGCTAAAGGTACAGTGTTCGAAGAATCATTTATGTTGTCTTATATATTCGCACTTACCAGCGCTGTATCTTGAATCTCGTGGGAGTGAATTTTCGAAGTACTACCTTGTGTTGTGGCTTCGCACTTCATCCCTGGCATTTTTCACTTCCTTCACTTTTATATTAAGTTCATTTTTAGCTCTTGAACAGTTACATTGAACTTAAACAAAACATCGTCGAAACTTTTAGCTGAAATATCATACCGGGGAAATACAAGTTAACAAAGCCATTTAAAAAACGAATAAAAGTAAGCATAAGTAGTAATGCAGAACAATCAAAACGGGCCAGTAATATGGCTCAAATGAAGAAATTAATGAAGCTGGCTGGGATTGGTTCGTTAGTGTCTGTGAAAAAGAAATGTTGATCTCTGGACCCATGTTTCCAGCAGAAGCTTTGGAAGTTGCCCAAACAAATAGGTAAATTGGATATTAAAGCATCCTGTGAGTGGCTTGATAGATTCAGCAAACGGCAATATATATTGTTAAATAAAACTTCTGGAGGATCAAAAGATGTAGATACTTTTACGGTCCAAGAAGGATTCACAAAAGGTAATAAGCAAAAAAATATATTTAATGGCAATGAAAAGGGCGTTTTTTAAGAACGTTACCTACTAAATCCCAAGTAATAAAAAAACGGAAACCGTCTAAAACGGAACGCAGTCAAACCGGAACAAAATGCTGGATCCACAACATTCCGTTATAGAAAGATTTTAATGTATCACACCAGTCAAGAAATGACACAGGCATACAATAAGGCAAGCACAGACAAAAACCAACATCCGATACAGAAGTTTATTTTTACCGGTTTGAATGCTGAATAGCCAACGAAATAAAATCTAGTTCCTTAAAAAAAAGATTTTTTTTTTTTTTATAGTTGAAAATATTATGTGTATTTTTGTTTGTCAATTTAATGTAACCTTTTTTTAATATATAATTTTATACTTGTTGTTATACATCTAAAGGGTTATAATAAATTGTATGTACATATGTAGAAATTTAATTTTTTATACAGTAGCAACCGAATATAAACCATTGAAAACAGAAAATCTAATAAACTGAATAACAAAGCAGAAGCAAGAAACGTGTTAATCCGCTTTAAGTTGGCGCTGTAATAATATCGGGATAAATCGGGGAAAATATCCCAGTAAAGTCATCTGCATATTCTTGAATATTGAGTCGTTATTGTAATTTGTGTGAAAATGTTTACTATTCACAGAATTTTAGAATCATCTATTTATACTATGCGATCCGTACTAAGAAAAAAACTTTATCTAGTTAGTGTTGAATTAATTAAAAATTATTTAAAAAATATGTAGATATCAGAAGTAATAAAATATTATTTTATTTTAAAAATATATTATATTTAATATAGTTTGTTCTATTATTTTAAGTTTAATAATTGTATCTATTAATATTATATTTACACTTATACTTATATCCACTACTGAAATCTCCCTCCACAAATTTTTCAAACCACCGTCCAAATGTGGTTATGGTGGTCTTCTTAATTTTTCTTACAGTGTAACACTTCGACACTTAATAATTTTGCGACAAAATTTGTTTTCATAATTAAATGAGAAAGCAAGAAAATCACCCCCGAGATGAAAAAAAGGTTCCTTGGCTATAATTGGAACAAGCCGGCGGGCTTCGGGAAAAAGATTGGTTTAGGAAAACGTTTATCAACAATTTTGGAAAAGTCTTCTTTTTTATGAATTTTGTGTAGGTAGATAGAGTGGTATCTAAAATTATATGAAGAAATGTCAAAATATCGAAAAATGATATATTTTTTTCCAAAACAGGAGAAAACTACTGATGGATTAACAATCCAAAGATATAATAAGGTTTTTTATACTTATAATTAGAGACCAGATCTCTGTGTTATTGCACATTTAGTTTGCTGTGGTTTAGCGCTCTCTAACGGAAGCAGTTATCTCATTCATGACTTAAGGATTCTTATTCTTAAATTTTATTTTGCACCAAATTGCACAATTTTGACTTTTTGAACTTAATTGCACGAATTCGGGTTTTACTGCACAAAATTGCACAATTGAACCAAATTCCTCTAATTTTATTCATTTAATAATTTTTTTTTTTTTTAAATTGCATTTAATATTATAAGCAAGATATTAAAAAGGTTAATTAGATTTAAATTGAAAGTAAATAGTACCATTCACCATAGTACTTAAAACCAATGTATTTGTGACTTTTAAATGATGGTTGAATTAGGAGCTTTGAGGATTTAGTTAAACATTTTATTGAAGATCGACGTACTTCCTAGAACTAAGACGCTTCCTCAGAAAATTTTTCTCCCCGCTTCTGACTTAACACAATGGATCAGTTGTTGATAAGATTTCAAACTATCAATTTTGAAAATCCCAAAAACGGCCACGAGTGTTTTTACAAAATTGAAACAATAGACAAATAAATATCCAGAGCTGAAAATTTATGGGAAGGTGTTGTTTTGTTCTTGCTGTTTGAAAAAAATAGGCCACGAAAAGAAATCGCTAACAGGCGCACATTGCAAATCAGGTAATTTTTAAATTTATAAAAAATTATTTTGGCAAGATCAATCAACTTTGTTGAACCCGAGAATTTTGACATGTACAATCTGTACATTCTTACGAAAGTTTTAAGAATTAAAATAAAATAAAAAATTTGATTTTTTTTAATTATCTAAAAAAAAAATTTTATTATGTTTTGTTTCCATGTTTTGTCCATAAGGAAATTTAAACAAATATATTTATATTTTTTTAAATGAAAATAATCATATACTTTTTTTTCCAAGTTTTAGATTCAAAAAGTATTTCAGATTGAATTAATACTAAAACGGAACGTTTGTCGAAATGTGCTTCAGTTTATTTAAGGTCGGTTATGTTTTGCATGTCTGTGTAAATAAATGGATTGCTGCATGCATTAAGTTTTTTAATTCACGTTTTTGTACGTTTCAGATTTTTACTGCACGATTTTGCATGTTTTGAGTTTTTCACTGCACATTTTTTGATTTTTTACTGCACAAAAATCCGGTCTCTACTTATAATATAATAAATTTCATGAGAGTTGTATCTGTAGCATTTGTATAAAAGCGGTTGTGTTGAATTTTTTAAAAGGAAGCAATTTAAAAATCTGAACAATATTTAAAAATTGACTATATAGTGAAATGGAATAAAATAATGAAATGAAAATTGCCTTTTATTTATGCAAAAGAAATTTTACACATGATTCAACAATAAATATTCAGAATATATAAACAGGAGAAAAGAAACGAATATATAAAATATATAAAATATTGACTTTTTTTTTCAATCTTTTGTTCTATAAATTTAAATCATATATATTTTCTTTTCTCTCCTCCTTTCTTTCTTGCATAGGCTTTCCCTTTCGGGAGTAATAGTCAGCACTTCCCGGGGTGACTGGCCCTATTGGGAGGTGAGTTCCGTCCACTTCTTCCAAACGTCTCTGTCCCTTGCTGCTCTCCACCAGAATGGCCCTGCCAGCAGCTGGAACCTGTCGCTCTGCCTTTTCTTTGGGCGCCCTTTTCTTCTTTCTAGGTCATATGGAGTCCATTCAGTGACAATTTTTGACCATCTATTTTCTTCACACCGAAGAAGATGCCCACTTCATTTCCACTTGCTCAGTCTTATCCGCCTGAGTGTGTCTGTGAGCCCTGTTTGCATATATCATGACAGAAAAGCTTCAGTGTTCAGATGGGTAGTTGTGCGACAAGGAGATCCGTTATCCCCACTTTTATTTGTTCTTGTGCTGGAAATGGTATTCTGAGGTCTTGGAAAACGTAGGAATAATAATAAATGGTAAATTGTTAAGCAGCTTACGTTTTGCAGATGACGTGCTGTTTTCCAAAGGCGAGAAAAACGGGAAATGCTCAAACATCATCTAATATTATGTGAGGAAATTGGTCTTTAGCCTAACTATGAAAAGACGAAACAAATGACAAATAGGAGAAAAGAAGAATGTCAACTAACAAACTACAGTTTGGAATATGTAGAGGATTTTATCTATCTGGGTCAGACAGTAACCTTCGCAGATAGAAGAGCAAAAGAAATCCAGTGGAAAATGGCACTCAGTGAATCGCGTTTTGGTCTCTCAAACATATTATGGAAGGCAATATAAGTATGGAGCTAAAAAGGCGGGTCTTCGACAATTGCGTAAGTCCAGCGGTTACTTATGGATGCCAAACGTGGTCTCTGACAAAAGCTCAAGAAAGGAAGATCCAGGTGTGGCAGAACAACATCGAAAGATGCATTATGAAGGTGAGGAAAAGCGACAGGTTGAGAACTATCCAGATCAAGAAAGAAACAGGACTATATAGTGCAAGTTTATAAGAATCCATTGCCATTTGTTTTCACCATTTTTTTCTCATTACAAAAACTATTTGTACAGCATATAAAGGTCATATTTACTTTACTAAGGTGAACTTTTGATCTTACAACACATTTTTTTTTTTTTTTTTTTTTTTTTTTTTTTTTTTATGTCGAAATAACCACCTATCCACAGTCGCCACATATATGTTATACAACATTTTAATAGAAATATATTTTTCATATAAAAGTGTCGCTGTTCTCCAATAAACGATAGTCTATTGTCAACCCACAAGAATCCTTTATTAAATTAAATGATTCATTTCGCTAGGACATGAAATATTTCATTTATTGAAAAATGTATCAGCAAATTTTGTCTACTGTTTTCCTGTTTACCTCGTATTCAGAAAAATTAATTTACTTTTATTAAATATTTTTCACGTTGAGCTATCCTTGAGATATCAGATACTCCTATACACAATACTAGCAAAATACAAAAATAATCAAAATATCATGTTACCTTCTTAAGAAATGGAGTTGAAACTTAGCAATAAAGAACTTCACTAATAATTTAGACTAATCAGTAAATCAAATGCAAAACCGTGTAAATAATTCATAAAATATAAGATATGGGAATATTCACCCAGGTGTAGACGAAGCGTGGTCCTGCAGTTAAGCATTAGTTAAGCTTGTTAATCAAAAATCAACCGCGTGCAACATAGTGCGACAAAAATCATTTTTTAATGTAATGGGTATATGAAGTCTGCTGAGGACTTTATCTAAAAATCCATGCTGTAAATTTTACAGAAGCCGCTATGTGAATTTCTTCTTTTGCCTTAGCGACATCATCTTCAGTGTATGACTGTCGAGTTTTAGGCATGGCTCCAGATATTTAGTGCAAAAAAAAAAAAATAAGGTTTCGCAAAAGCTTCTTGAAAAAAAAAAAATCGTAAAAGCTAGAGACCATAATATATTTATTTACTGATCATAACTAGCTATGGTCACTAATAGACGAAACATTGTCACCCACGACCAAAACTACTAATGGAAATTGTATTTTAGGTTTAGTATAATACAATTAAACCGGAGAAAATCTACATTTCTTTTCTGAGTAAGAACACTTGTTATGCCGAAAACCTTGAAATGGTAAAGTGTCATAATAACTAACCATAACTAAAATCTTAAATATTTATAAACCGGTTGTGGTCAGTTAAACGTTTGAATTGATTAAAGTGCCTAAATGAAAAACAAATGGGTTTGAATAAAAACAGAAATCAAAATGAAAAGATACATATCTTTGAAAGCTGAAATTGACAAAGAATTCCAAAGCAATTTCTTAATCATTTTCACTGGTAGAACCACGCGCACTAGGCACCAGACCTATTGCACAAGACTCATTCGGGAAAATATTTAATAGGTCCAACGGATATGGATGGGGGAGAGGGATTCACTAATAAGATAGTCTTAAGAACTCCGGGATACATCTCTTGAAGAGCCTTGACAAATTAAACAAGTACAGTAAAACTCCAATTATCCGGATTAATTTGATAATATATATATATATATATATATATATATATATATATATATATATATATATTTTATTACATACAATTTTTTAAATAGTTTATTAACAGACATTGTAGGTCGTGGTTTGGATTTCACATAGACTACTATAGGTCCGTCCTATTAGTTTTCATGACACAATAAAATACGTAAAACTAAATCGACCAAGCTAATGGAACTGCGTCGCAAAACTAGGGGCGGAGGCCACACACATAATAACAGTCAAGTCCTGAGTAAACCTACTTAGTGAATTTTTAGAGGCATAGCACATCCCTCCTACTCAGGTTTTGCCCAGGTTTTGTACATTACAGAAAACATTTTGTATTTACTATATCCTAAAAAAACTGTCCATTGTAGAACGTGTTAAGAAAGGTGAATTGGAGAAAAAATTGGTGGATGAGTTCTGTATCCGAAAATGCACATTTCCAACAAGTTAACTAAACTTTGCAGTTACACAAATATAATTTTATAAACAGCCACATTTTTAATTATTCAATAAAATACATAGTTAAAACATAACATATGCCTATATATTTTATTTCAATGCACTAATTTAATAGTTTTTTTTTTTCCATTATTTGACTTTTACAACTGTACAAAATAATATACAACAAGTAAATGTATTGACAGTGAACAAAATGGCATGTAAATAACTTGTGAAGAACTACTCACTAGTAGCACTTCAATAAAATCTACACTAAAAGGTCTCTAGGCCATCTTCTTTTCAGACGCCTTTCAGACTAGTGGATTGGAGTGGTTATGGAGCTTACTATGGAAGGATAGGTATCTGGTTTTGGCTAAAGGGAATATTAAGATCTTTATAGATAAGTTTATTGGTCACAAAATAAGGATCATTGAGGATTTTCCGAAGGATTTTGGATTGTAAGGATTGGATACGAGGTGAGTTGGATGGTTTAGTGAAGGCCTAAAGCTCAACTCCCTACGTCCAAATAGGTCTTATAACAATCATGTATATGAATAATTTGTAACAAATACGAAGGTTTGGACGTTTGCACAGTAAATGTTAAAGGAGTCGAAATCGACGTCAGTTTTTTATCGTTTTAGTCTTGGATTCCAAGTTAGACGTTTGTCTAAGTGGAGCCCTAGGTAGCGGATCTGTTCAACAGGGATTAGTGGGATATCATAATTTAATAGTAAATCTGATTGTCCGAAATTTGGTATCTGGATCAATTTCGGCCCCAATTGATCCGGATAAATGGATTTTCACTGTAATGGCTTAGTTTTGCTAAAAACGTAAAAACCTACCCATAACTGGTGAGGTAACCATAACTAGTGATTTACCCTAATTTCAGGATTCAGGAAAACCTTCAAAAATGCCTTACTGAAAAGTAAACAATTTTGACTTATCCACTACTTCACGACAGCCAGGGGATTTATTACCTTTGCGTGAGGTAACATGTAATGTTTATTCTATAAAGCAGTTTAAAAATAACCTTTTACAAGTTTCTTGTTATTATAAGGAAAAGTAAAATTGTTCCCTATGAAACGTTTCTATCATTAATAAGATTCTAACCATGTACTACCCTCCGATAGCAATAATTCAACGCCCTGGTTTTAAAGTAGAAAAGCAAGCTAGAAAAAAAGAAGAGTGGGGGAAGGAATAGAGGGGGTAATCTTTAGGGAAACCCTTTATACCAGAGCCCGAGTCAATTTGCCGGTTTACATAATCCGGAAAATTATTTATGCCCCAGAGGATGGCTAGGGTAAGGATCCTCTTCCTCTCTCTACATTTTACCTTGTCGAAGGATGCAACACGTTTTCCCTTGAAAAATGTCCTTCCTCGGATATGAGCTTTTCATCCCTTCGTCGATTTCTTCAACAGGTCTTTATTAAAACTCATTGGATGAGGACCAACCTGATTTACATTTTTGTCTTTTAAAAACCTTATTTATTACCTGTTGAGTAATAAATTAAGAATCTGCGAATTGTGGTCCGTATGTAATAAAATATACGTCAGACATGGGAAAAACAATACCCAGCGGTAATTCTTTTGGCCTTTGATTTATTTTAAGAAATTACGAGAGCAGATTTCTCGTCCACATCCTTTATTCATCTTCGTCTTGCGTTTTCGTTGTAACCATTGTTTCAATGAATGTGTAGTTGTGTCCTTGTAGTCTGCTGTAAAATCGATTATAGTAAGAACTTACGCATTCGCGAATTTCTGGTATAAGTAAGTCAGTATGTAAAGCTATATTATTAATTAAGAATTTCGAATTAAAAGGTCTGAAGTTGTTTTATGTGTTTCTTTATTGCTATACCTAAAATCAGAGAAACGTTAGTCCAAACTTGTATCAGTAAGCAAGTTTCAATCGATGTTTCGATTCTATATGAATCGATTTTTCTTTAAACAGTTATTTTTTCTTATTTTTCTTTAAACAGTTAAAAAAAAAAAAATCGAATGAAAAGGATATTTCTTGTTATTTTTTAATGATATGATTGAAAGTAACTTGTGCCATCCAATTATATAATGAAAACTGGGATGGGATGATAAAACCCTTAGCGCAGATACCTACATAAACGCAAACAATTAGGGTATAGATAGCATCTGTACTATAAGTTCTGAAACGCTTTCGACTTTTAGGAAAAATGACTAGAATACGCTGGAAAACGTTTTCGGAAAAAAGAGATCTTACTGGAAAAATTCATTTACTATATAAGATGAAACTGAAAAGTAAGAAGAGGTCTTTTGGATAGAGATGAGGAAATTATGTGAAGATTAGTCTAGACTAGGAGCGGAAACGTAGCTGAGGATGTATAAGAGGTAAGAGAGAGAGTCCAACTTTGCCCTGACATTTATATAAGTACACAGATATAAATAGTCAGTAGTAGGTATAGAATGTGTTCTGACCTATAAGTAGATTAATATAAATATAATCCATAGATACATGATTTTAAATTTAAATATAATCCGGGGACTCGATGGCCAAGCGAGTTGGGGCAAGGTTCTCAGCGAGCTCGGTACTGAAGGCCGTGGATTTGGATCCCATCTGAGCGGTTAAAAGTTATTTTGTGGCGGACCCACGAAATGAATCTTAACCTTCCCATCCTGGCTAGAATAGGTTGGTAACATGCACCCGTCCTTCTTGCCCTACTTGGAGTGCGTTAAGGACGTTAACCCCAAATAAACAAACTATAATCCTTAATGACACTGATTTGAAAATAGCTGGTTAAATGATATGGTGGAATCCAATAATTTATACAGAACAGACAAAGGTATATGGGACTATTGTGCTACTAGGGAATGAACTAGTGACACTAATATTTTATTTAATATCAAAGATTTGATTTAAAAAATGAGTTGATCTAAACAATCATCAACGGTGCAATATTGGGGATATGCAGAATGCAGAATGCAGAGAAACATTTAAGCTCGAAATGCAAAAAGCCTTCGAAGTTCCAACAAAGCTTTTTTACCAAACCAATCGAAATGAACCAGTTTTTGCGAACGAATGAGGTGGTTGCCTTTGCAATCTATTATTTTCTTTTGACATTACACGTGCGTTTTAAAAATATAAATGGCCCCATAAAGCCAACTCGAACCACAAGAAATTAAAAGACTTATGTCAATAGTTGGAACAGAAACATACTTGTAGGATTGGGGACCAAGGTTCAAAAAGTGTTCGAGTCCAGTATGGTAAATTATATGTTTTCAGGAAATTGGTTAGCTTTGTCAAGGAGAGTCACAGGTTTAACAGAAGCTTCTGAGTACACTCAAGCTTAAATGAGTACCCGACACTTAGGGGTACATCAAGAGGTGACGAGAACACGAGGACTTCTCCCTAGTTCTGCCAGTATGTACCCTTAATGCCCTATTGCCAAGCAGGTTTATTATTATGATTTATGTTTTATGATTATATTTATTAATTATATTTATATTACAATTATATTTGTGAGTCAGGGGATTGTATAATGTGTAAATAGAAAAATGAGCAATTTCATCTCGTTTCATAATTAAGTTATTAAAATTTGGGACTGACTAATGCCATATAAGCCCTAGATTTTTTAATTTTAATTTTTATTACTATTTATTGAAATTTACAACTGTATACAATATAAATAAAATACAACATGTAAGTGTGGTGATAATTCTAAAAATGATATAGCAATTGCTTTAAATCAACTATCCATTGGTATTATATTACACTTATCATCATCTTTTCGGGGGCCTCGAAGGGTTATCTGGAATAGAGTGAGAAGCGAGTATTGATACTAATGGATTTGAATTATTATGGGGTTTGCTATGAAAGGATAGGTGTCTGGTTTAGGCTAAATCAGAGAAATAAGGAATATTAAGATATTTGTGGATAAGTTTGTTTGTGACAAAGTAAGGAGGATTGAAGATTTTTCTAAGGATTTTGGATTGTAAGGATACGAGATGAATTGGATGGTTTAGTGAAGCCCTAAAGCTCAACTCCGTACGTCAAAATAGGTCTAATCACAGTCATGTATATAAGTATTTTGTAACTAATAGGAAGGTTTGGACGTTTGCACAGTAAATGTTGAAGGAGTCGAAATCGACGTCAGTTTTTTTATCGTTTTAGTCTTGGATTCCAAGTAAGACGTTTGTCCAGATAAAGACATAGTTATTGGATCTGTTCAATAGGGTTTAACGGAATATCATTAAAGGATACTGTAGGACAGAAGATCGTAGGTTTACGACGAAGGGCAAAGGTTATTTGGTGAGAATTGTTTGGATTTATTATGATTCCTCATTTTTGACACCATCCTTGAAGGTTTAGGATATTGGATTGGAGTGCCTGGGAAGCCTAAAGATAATATAACACAAAAATGTGTAGAATAAAACTATTACAATGTTAGGAATTTATAATAGTTAATTACCTGTTTGATAAAATTATTAAAGTTCTGTTTATTTATTTTACAAAATATCGATCAACTATTTATTGAAGATTTAATTTTAATATTCCTTTTTAAAGGCATAACTCCTATTTATCTTTTATTTTCTTCAACATGTTTCGGAGTACATTGCTTCATCTTCAGGATAACTGTGACTATGTGAGAAAATCACAGCTTTATATAAATTTTATAAATTTAATATTTATAAAATATATATATATATATATATATATATATATATATATATTTTATTTTTGAAGAGAAAAGATTTGACCCGTTCGGGATTCGAACCCAAGTTTCCACCTCTCTAGCGTGGCGCCTTATCCAACTAGGCCACCGGGGTCGTATCCGAACCAGGCAAATCTTCTCTCTTCAGTGATCCATAACCCACGGGCACTCGCAAATCGCGATGTGATTCCGGGGATGAATGTTCATCCCCACACACACATTCATCCCGAGTGCCCGGGGGTTATGGATCACTGAAGATAGAAGATTTGCCTGGTTCGGATACGACCCCGGTGGCCTAGTTGGATAAGGCGCCACGCTAGAGAGGTGGAAACTTGGGTTCGAATCCCGACCGGGTCAAATCTTTTCTCTTCAAAAATAAAATAATATAATTAATAATATTGATTTATATCAAGAAAAAATTACATATATATATACCGGTGACGGATAGTCAATAGATCCAAGTTAAATGTAATGTTCAACATGAACATTCATCCCCGGAATCACATCGCGATTTGCGAGTGCCCGGGGGTTATGGATCACTGAAGAGAGAAGATTTGCCTGGTCCGGATACGACCCCGGTGGCCTAGTTGGATAAGGCGCCACGCTAGAGAGGTGGAAACTTGGGTTCGAATCCCGACCGGGTCAAATCTTTTCTCTTCAAAAATAAAATAATATAATTAATAATATTGATATATATCAAGAAAAAATTACATATATATATATACCGGTGACGGATAGTCAATAGATCCAAGTTAAATGTAATGTTCAACATGAACATTCATCCCCGGAATCACATCGCGATTTGCGAGTGCCCGGGGGTTATGGATCACTGAAGAGAGAAGATTTGCCTGGTCCGGATACGACCCCGGTGGCCTTGTTGGATAAGGCGCCACGCTAGAGAGGTGGAAACTTGGGTTCGAATCCCGACCGGGTCAAATCTTTTCTCTTCAAAAATAAAAATAATATATTTAATAATATTGATTTATATCAAGAAAAAATTACATATATATATATATATATATATATATATATATATATATATATATATATATATTTTTTTTTTTTTTTTAAACAGCGCATAAAAAGATATGCAAAATATAATTAATCTGGTGCAGTATATTGTTACTAAATTAAACTACTTGGTGAAATTTATGTAAAAAAAAAAAAAAAATAAATAAATAAAAAAAAAAAATAGAGGGTTAATAAAAATTCTTTGCCTATATTTCTACAGCTCAACTGATGAATTGAGGAATGCAGAAAATTTAGATTATGTTCAATAAATATAACAAGAGATGAATTACAGAAAAAATGATAAAGAATAGATTTATTTTTATCACTTAGTCTATTCTATATTTTCTAATTTATTTTAGATAATTTTAAACATCAGAACTCGGTAATTCTAATCTCAAATTAAATTTTTAATTCACTAATAACGATTTATTTTTCAACTTACGATTACTGAATTAGTTTATTTTCACTTGAGGTACGCATGATGTTATAGAAGGATCAATATAATTACGATTGATGAATTAATTGCTACTTCGATAGGAATTATTTTATTTGAAAACTAGTTTCGAATGTACAGAAAATTTTCAAGTAATCAGCACTATGTACGTGGATTATATACACTAATGTTTTAAAAATGTAAGAAGATAAATAAAATATATTGATACTCACCTGACAAGTGAAAAAACACCCAAAACTTAACCTTCCTGGCCCTTTCCTTTTCTCTTATGATATATTTCATAAGTCCGTTGGACCTTCTTAGGTGAGTTACCAATATATTTGATGTGTTGTCTTACGTTTTGAAAACTTTAGTATATTAATCTATCTAGCAAAGTGCTGATGTTTTGAAAATGTTGTAGGTTTCAGAACTGATGATGGATGTTTAACATTCGAAACAATTAATGATTTATCACTTTACTGCGATTTTTACACATTTACATTAATTTATAGTCTCTGTACACCCTAAGCACACTGAACAATGTTCAACTACTGTTTTACACTTATGGTTTCACATTTACCGACTAAAAAATATTTATATCAGCGATTATTTGTTACCTATTAATTCTATTACATTTTTTTTTTGGTACTAATATTTTTTTTATATTTTTCTTTTATTAATTAAATTTTTAATTTATTAAAATTTTGCTTTAATTTTAATTTGTCTGTATTTTTTCTATATCTGTTTTATAATTGACATTTATTTATTAATGTATACTTATAGGTTCTAATAATTTTCTATTATATGTTTTATGTTCATGATTTAAAACTATGGTGTTTTCAAAGTTAAATTCATGTCCTAAAGTTTTCAAATAAAATAATTTGAATAGATATAGCAATTAATTCATTAACCCTAGTAGTTTATTTGGTATTACTTGAGAAGATGTGGCTTGCCCCTTTTAACAGTTACTTTTCGGTAACGCGTTACTGTTTAACTGGCGCGCATTCTAGCGGTTGCCATTCGAAATTAAAACTTCCAAATTTCCCTCCTACATGCTTTTATAAATTGGACATCAATTTTTAAAATTTTATTTTATTTAATAAATATGAAATCCTTGAAGAAAAAAAAAAAAAAATTTAATAATAAAATAATAAGTAGGAGGCTTTTAAAATATAAAGGCTCATTTAAAATAAAATTAAAATTTTGCAATTTTTACAAGCTACTGATGCTACAAGTAGGTATTATATTTTACGATAACAGAATTATTAGCCTCACAATGTGCTATATATAAGTCTTTATTCTTAAAAGTATCTGATATTTTTAAGTGCAGTTGTTACGCTTTCAAAATATTCACTGTACTACTTTACCTTAGAAGAATTGTTATTTACTTTTTAATCTTAGTAATATCAAATCATTTATAAATCGATCGAATCAAGAAATGTTTATTTGATTCAGTTCGTGACTGGACAGCGATAAGGACGAACGTCTCCCTCTCTCGAGATACCGGACTCCGAATGTTAATAATTCTTATCAAGACCTAGTTTTAATTTACACCATTATTCTTCTTTTTTTTTTTTCCTTTTAGAAATTCAAGCGACATTAATGACAACATCATGTCCCTAATTTTATGAGATTGGGGCTAAGCAACTTGTTATTTGCGTTTTATCGCTAACGAACTGCGGTTAATGAATCACGAGAGGTAAATTGCCTTTCAAAGTCTATTACAGTTATCAGTAATTGGCTAATAGAGATGAAAGCACGCACGGTAAACATACAATGCCGCTAATGTCTTCTGATACGTTGGCTGTTCAGTTTTAAACGACATTTTAATTTACTTTTATTATTTCAATATATTATGACTACGCTGCCATTTCATTAATATGACATTTTATTTTTTATTTTAATATTATATAACTATTCATATATATTTACAGCTCTATATATTGTATAGAACAAGTAAATTTAAAAACGATTAAAATCACATGTCAGTAACATGTTAAGAACTATTCATTTAAATAAAAGTTCTACATCAAAAAGTCTCTTGGCCATCTTCTTTTCTGATACCTTGGAGAGCTATCGGGAATCAAAAGTGAAGCAAGGTGTTCAACTAGTAGATTCGAGTGGGGATGGAGTTTACAATGAAAGGATAGGTATCTGGTTTGGAGCAGATCAGCAAAATATAGAATATTGAGATCTTTATGGATAATTTTTTTTTTAATGACAGAATTAACAGAATTGAGGAACTTACCAAGAGTTTTTGATTATAAGGATTGAATACGAGAAGAATTGGAATGTTTAGTGGAACACAAAAGCTCAACACCGTATGTCCAGATGGGTCTAATTACTATCATCTAAATAAGTCTTTATAATTCTTTGGGATCTTTGAACGGCTGTTAAATGTTGAAGTTGTCGGAAACGACTAGAAGTTCCTTGTCTTTGCAGGTTCTTGGGCCTGGAGATGTGAGTTTAATTTCTAAATTTAAAGTATAGAGGTACGAACAAACCAGTGAATCTTCGCATTGATAGTTTCCCAAATCCAAAATCTTTTATAAATATCTTTATCTTCCTTACATGCCGCAAATTAAGTAATTCACAATGATTTCAATGTTAACTAGTTTGACACAAACCTTTCCGTTTATAATGAACAGATCCATTGTATAGATTACGATCCCGATAATTCTACGAAGCGTCTAAAAATAAGATCGCCTCAGGATCTTCTAATATATAACTTTTGTTGCGCATCGACTAGAAGTACTAAGTTGTAGAAAAAGTCCTCGCGCACAAGTATTGCTTTATTTCAGATTACATATTTTAAACATTATTGAACACGATTCCTTATCTCCATTTTTTTTTCAACTACTTTTACCTATCTTTCTGCCAGTAATTTTATGCCGACCGCACTCCTTTGATTTTTAGGCAAAGATCTCTTGATTACCATTTTTTAGGTGCTCGTAATTATCAAATATTTGTTCTTTTAAAATATGAGGCATTGTTCTAAGCAAACCATAATCTGACAACACTTGGGCTTTGCTCAATATGATGAATAACGTTGCTCCGAAACACTGAAATACTCCTTGCGATTCTAAATTTTTTTATTAGATCAACAAGAATGATGGGCAGGGGCATTGCCGTGTCGTAAAATAAATATACTGTAAAACACCTTTTAAGTCCCGCCATTCAAAAACATCACCTTTTTTGTCCAAACTGATCCAAACAAAGCAAAGTTTTTTTTTTTTTTAAATTACACGTGCGTTTTAAATATGCAAAAATGTCCATAAAGCAAACCTAAATTACAATCAGCTAAAGAATTGTCCATAGTGAACATTGAATTAAATAGTAGAAACAAAAAAAAAATATGTGACTAATTACGAGAGTTGGATTTAAGGAGTATCTAACCACTTAGTGTTTTGAAGTTAACTTGTTAGTTTTAATAAATAAATATAGAAACAGAATTAACGAATTTATTTATATTTTAATCGAATAGATAAGTTAACGCTTTTTTTTTCAGTTGGTAGGCTTGGGTAACCTTGTTTATAGGCAAAGTAAAGCTCCGCAGCTTATTATGGGCTTTTTGTGCCAGCCCACGGCAATCTAAATGTTCCCCGTTTTCTAACCACTATGAGATTACCAGATTTATTTAATTCTTTTATATGTACATATATACTAATAATATCGTATTAATTATATTTATATTTTATTATATTTTCTAAATTTAAAAATAATAGTTTTTCATTGACGTAAAAACATACGCTCGAAATCCATCCTCTTAAAGAAGAAATGGTCTAATTAAGTAATTTAAGATTTAGTGATGGACTCACAAGTAAGTTATTTTCTTAAAATTTACTAATAAAAATTAGTTTAAAGTACATATATATTGATGTAACTAAAAAAAAAATTGAACAAAATGCAGTAAAATATTGGCTGTGGCTAGACCATCCAATTAGCAGAGTATGTGCGGTCTTAGTAATGTTACGGGCCACCGGGGGTATGACTAATCAAACTACAACTTAAATACTAAACACTAATTTATTTACAACTTAATAAATACAAATAGGTCCCTTAAGCTACTTAATCTAATAACAAATATACTTAGGTTTAATTACACTAATGTGTATATTACACAATACTTCTCTTTAATATCTTAATACTAGATGTCACAATTATACATAAGAATCTATTACACTGACACACAGAGACTGTTACTACACTCAGTGACACTGATAATCACTGTCACTAACTCACTGACTGAACTGTCACTGACACTTGACTGATTGATCGTTACTTGATCACTGACACATGGATACTCACTCACTAGGTTAGAAGTCGGCCTATTTAAAGCTACGCCGAACATTCCAGATCGTTCAAGCCAGGTTACAGGTCTAGGCCCTTCTGGCCCGCCGTGACCCTTCTAGGCCGGCCTTTCCAGCTACCTGCGCCCGGGCCGCCCCCGGCACCCCCAACCTCACCTGACCGTAACAGTAATAACCTATAAGAGTAGAATTCATTTTTTCTCTTCTCCAAATTTCAAATATTTTTTTCTAACAGTAGATAAAGTTTATCAAACCGTCAAACGTGTACAAGGATATACAATGCTTTAAATGGAAACTAATACGTATTATGTATTAGGAGTAACTGGAAGCTGGTGTGCAGAGAGAAAAAGAAATGAGTAACGATCTTAAGAAAAAAATAAAAAAAAGAGGTGTTTTACAACGAAAAAACAGTTTACCGGATTTTTGGACAAAGAAATTACATTTACAGTGTTTTTCTACTCGTACTTTTTCTTTTTTTTTTTTTTTTTTATAAAATTAGGTAAACACTATGTAAAAATGTTTAGAATTATTTGAAATCATATTAACGTTTAACAATAATTATAAAGATTTTTTTTTTTTTTTTTTATAAAAAAAATTTACATAGGAAGATAGACAGCATTATCATATTTAAAGTTAGCTTGATTTTTACTTTCACAGGAATTGGGACTTTTTTTTCTAATTTTTATACAATTAAAAAAATGTTGAATACTGAAGTTTTGAAATAAATGTAATGTTACTCGAGAGATGTACGTTTAATAATAAAACGAGTACAGTCCTTCCAAAAAAACGTTTCGACATACATGTTGGCGTTAGACACGTATTGCTAATTCACTAGTACATCAAAAAAAATCTCATACAACCTGATAACATAATGCACAAGGATATTCCTGTTTTCCTGAATTCTATATCTTTCCTGTTCAAAAAAAAAAAAAAAAAAAAAAAAAAAAAAAAAAAAATCATCAAATTATATTAAATATTTAAAAAAAAAAAAAAAAAAAAAAAAAAAAAAAAAAAAAAAAAAAAAAAAAAAAAAAAAAAAAAAAAAAAAAAAAAAAAAAAAAAAAAAAAAAAAATACATTGATATATTTAATCTCTGACTATTTATAAAAAGTACTAATCTTCACCCAACAGTAGTACATCAGTAAAACCATGGTATTTTATAAACAATCATAAAACCTTTTTTTTTTTTTTTCAAATATGTAATTTACTTATTTTTTATGTATGTTGCCGTGTACTAATACTTTATAAATATATGCATGCATAAAAAAAAAAATTGTCTGAATGATTTAATCCACGAAATTAGAAAATAGATATTTCATTATGAAATTATGTTAATTTCTGTTATACACTCAATTTGTGATTTAGCACTGAGAAAATCCTTTAGTTAAAAAGTTATTGACTTTTAATGTATTAAGGTCGATTGAACCTTGTTAGTTGTAATTTTGAAAATTGAAAGTAATTTCAATGTCGTTGAGATGTCGCTGCACAGTCCAGTGACCTGCACAGTTGTTCTGAGAAAAGTTCGACCGTGACTCGTGAGTAATAAGACGCTTTGTCCAGTCTGTAATCCTCTTCTGAAAATGTTGAAAAGGATTAGAATGACATGCATTAGATTCAAAGGAAAAATACTGGCCAGCAATAATTTAGAACGTTCTACAATGTCGATTCTTATAATTATTTCGAGTAGCTATCAGATGACTCAAATGGCGTGAAATTTATGGCTGAGCTTGAGATATTTTTCTTGTTAAAGTTGAGCAAAGGCGTGTAGCTACTTAAGTGAATATTTTTAGGATCAATTTAATTTACACCTGTTAAAAAAATAGATAACGTATGACAGTAAGTACAGTTTCATGTTTTACATAGGAAGGAACGCTTGTTGTTATTACGGACCGAAAGGAGAGTAAATATATATATATATATATATATATATATATATATATATATATATATATATATATATATATATATATATATATATATATATATATATAGCAACCGCTAATAAATTGGAATTCAACATAGACAAAACAAAATATATGATATTTACGAAAAAACACAATCTACCAAATCTAAATATAAGACTCTATTCTAGAACAATACAGCAAACCGAAACAATGACATATCTAGGACTAACGTTTGATAGGAGACTGAATTGGAACAAACACACAGACAATGTAGTAAACAGTACCTTAAAAAACAGTGAACGCATTAACTATTGCGGCAAGATTAACTTGGGGACTGGGAACTCAGGTACTGAGACTAATCTATGAAGGCGCAATAGTTCCAAAACTTTTGTATGCCATACCTGTGTGGGAATCGGGAGCCAAGAAACAGGCTAATCTCACAAAATTACAAAGGGTACAGAGGTTAATGGCATTAAGAATTTGCAAAGCTTTCAAAACGGTCTCTTACGATGCTGCTTGTGTACTAGCAGGTACATTACCTATAAATTATAAAATTACTGAACTGACTACAATATATAAAATAAAAAGACACACGATTGGATACAAAGACATAAACTATGACAATATCGAACGTGAACTAACTACAGAACAACGTTTACACCCCGCAGTACACGCAAAACTTTTACAATACATGGACGAACTAGTAGAACCCACTTTAGAAACTGATATAATGGACATATACACAGACGGAAGTAAGCAAGGAGACAAAGTAGGATGTGCCTTTACGACTGAACGTAACGGAATTTCCCATGAAGAATTGTACAAACTAGGACAGAACTGCTCGAACAATCAAGCTGAAAAACTGGCAGTACTAAAAGCAACTAATTATATTTTAGGACAAACAGATTACACAAAATTTACTTACAATATATATACTGACAATAGAATAGTGATAGACTCTATAAAAAATAATAAAATACAAGACACACTTACTGTACAACTTAGAAAAAATCTAATAAAATTAATGGACCGTGACATAAGAACGTTTCTGACATGGATAAAAGGACACAGTGGCATCTCAGGTAATGAAAAAGCGGACACATTGGCTAAGACAGCTGCTAATGATACAAACTTAACTTACGAATACAATACATTCCTTTCACGTATATAAAAAAAAAATACATACTAACTGACTTGATTGAGGACTGGAACAGGCATTGGCATCAATCTACTAAAGGAAGACCATTACAGAAATACATTCCAAATATAACAGCGCAAAACTATAAAATAGCCAAAAGTACTCATCACAAACTAACTCAATTAGTTACAGAACACGAACCAACGAACCATTATCTCAAACGATTTCACTTAAAAAACTCAGACGCTTGTGAATGTGACGGACTAACTCCACAAACATTCTTGCATATTTTAAATGACTGCCACTTATACGAAGACGAAAGACACAAACTAGTTAGGGCTTCTCTAATGGAAGGGGGGTACATGGCCTCTTCAACAAGAAGCTTTATACCGCAAGTATAAAAAGGAACTGCTGGAATACAGCAATGACTTAAAACTGCAGTAACACTACTTGAACAATTGTGAAGAACTAATTGTGCATTGACAAATTTTCCATTTTATTTTTATTTATACTCATTTTTCTTTTTCAGTTTTAATTATTTTTTTTTTATCTTTTTATTTTTGTTGAAAGTTATTGAAACCTAAAAATATTGTATTGTATTAAAGAAGAAACCCTACCTAAAACATTATATGCATATAATATGCTTTTTGCATGGTGTATGCACAACTATAAAATAAACGCCTCTTCTGCAGGGTTACTACAGAAGAGAAAAAAAAAAAAAAAAAAAAAAAAAAATATATATATATATATATATATATATATATATTTTTTTTTTTTTTTTTTTTTTTTTGATCCCCTTTTTATTTTATTGATTTAATCCATGCAAATCCAAAATATGAGTCCACCCATTTTCTGCACATGGTGCATTTTAAGGGAGTTTTGTAAAAAGTAATTGTTTGGAATTGAAATCATGATCAAGTGATTGGGGTACAAGGCGTTTGTCTATATACCAGAAAAAATATCAAAATGTAGACCCAATTAATTTTTTAATTTAAGATTTTAATATTGTTTTTTGTAGATATGCCATGATGGCTGAGTTTGATTTTTAAATTAGGAATTACTCTCTTCTAATTTTTATTTAATTTTTTTTTCTTCAAAAAATTAAAAAATAAAGTTAATTTTAAGAAAAAAAACAACAAAAACTGACTTCAAAGTTAAACCTACATTTATAAACTTACTAGCTGAAAGTACCCCGCTCCGCTACGGTTTAATATCATCAGGATGAAGACAACTTAAATTAGTAAAAGTTAAGCTTAACGTTGATAATTATTATTACTTAAGTAAACCTGAACAATTCCATTCTTAGAATAATTTCAATAAGTAAATTTGACAATTTGCAAAAGTTAATTTTATATTATTTTGATAGCCCTCCAGTGAAGCTTCGAGGCAGCACTACCATCTTACCCAGCTCTGATACCAGACCATCAGCTTTTCTTATGGCATACTTTAAGTGAATATAGTCTTAACTTCTCAACTTTTTTGAAGAAAGTTTAGTCTTTCTGATTCTATTTTTGCGTACATATCAAGCATAAATTGGTTGAGGAGATTACGAAATTAAAGTAAATAAGGTTCATCACCTCCTCGCTCCACTAACATTTAGGCGTAAAAATCAGCTGCAGACACAGTTTCTTAAGTGATGTATTGGAGTTTGGGTCACGCTGAGGGATGTTAATACTGTACCTTTCTTCTCCATGGTAGAACATGATACGATACTAAAGAGAATCATACACTTGGTAGACCTCCTCTTTAACATAAGTCTTTTAATAGCTTCTCTTCACGAAACAACTCAAAATTGTAAGTTGTAAGTAACCTCTGCAGCTACCATGAGTTCACAGAAAGTACCAATATTATAAGGTTTCGACATCGATCGTATTTTTGTTTGTTTACAACTATAAGGAACTTAAACGGTGGTCAAAGTTTGCGGTTTAAAGATCTAACCTATTTTTTAACTTAGCTTATATCCAAATACCATATGATAATTAATCTTTTATTATTCACCCAATAAAAATTTTAATCGCATTTTTCGCGAATTAGCAGCGACCCAGGCCGATTTTTTAAAATTCCTTTCTTAGCGAGCACCTACGGCCCTAGAGGAATCTACATATCGAATTTCATTCCAATTTGTTCGGTGGTTTCTGAGATTTCGTGTTAAGTGAGTGAGTGGTATTTGACAAATATATAATAGATTAAAAAAAAAAAAAAAAAAGGCAGTTTAATCCTGCCTTTGCCACAAACTGCACTTATAACAATTATCAGCTTTATTTTAATTTCTGTTTGTTCATTAAAATCGCTAGTTACCTTTCGGTTGAAGAATTAGGTGGATTAAAAGTAAGGTCTAAAAAAAAATTATTCATAAGTATAGAGAAAATATACATAGGATTTGTAGGTGAAGAAATTTAATTCACTCATCTCAAACTCCTCCCATCTCGGCGAAAGCAAATTCTCGGCCATTCCGATCGGTGCTTATCGTCAAGCCTTTCGTTTTTTTAAAACGTTATATTATGTATTGGTCCGCTGAAAGAGATGTATTGGAACTAATTTGGACGTACAAATATCGCTGTTATATAAGGGAAAGTATATGTAACCGTTGTTGAATAGAAGTATTCTGAATATCGGGCCGTGGCTGTTAATAAAACACTGCCTGATTAGAAACCGATGAGAACATAGCTAGAAAGAGGCAGGATTAACAACTAGTTAACTTTTCTACATCAGACCTTAATTAAGTATCTAAGGGATTAATTGAGATAATTTGATGCTGTACAAAAACTTTTGCTGCAGTCAGTTTACAACTTTTATTTTATTTACAGAGAAAATGCATAAATACTATCCATATTTTGGGGGTTTTAATTATAAGGTGTGTTTCTCAAGTGAGGAAGAATATGAAATCGTTAAAAAATAATTTTCCTACAATGGCAGTAAAATAATCATATTTTAGTGAATTTAGCAGGTGTAAGAAAACTTTCGCTGCTCACTTTATATTATTTTTAAAATATGGAAAATTATTAATAAATTGAAAATAGAAGGTGTTGATATAGAATAATTAAAAATTCATTGTAATTTGAGTTTTTTATTATTTATCTTTATTTGTTTCCGTTAAATATTTAACAATGTAAAGTTGAGATATTATATTAATTTTGAGTAATCGGAATAAAATTGTCCCTGAATTTACATCAATCTGGTCAGCACTGGAAATATCTAATGTTTTTTAAACGGACAGTAGAAAAACTAATTAAGTGGTAAAGGAAATATATCGAGCTTGTTACGAGACGGCTCAGCCAATCAGATTCCATTATTTATAATTAAATCACTTAATGCCTCCAAGCTTTCTTCAGTTAGGTCTTACTTCGGTCAGTTTAATTTAAGATCTCGAGGTGTTCTCATGTGGTAACGGTCGTGTAGTGAGGTTTTCCGCTAAGTTTAATGTTTCCGGCGGTGTTACAGTGCTTTGTGATTAAGTGGTGTTATAGTGTATATTATTATGTTAAAATTTAATTTAATATTTTTCTAGTGATTTTTCGGAATTAAAATCCTTTGAATCCTATAGACCTATGGCATCAGAGAGCGGATGTAAGTTCTACTTTTTAATTTTTGTATTATTTAAATTATTACTTCAAATTAGTTATTTAAAAGTAGAAAATGTTTTCGATTCTCGATTCTTAATACCGTACATTGGTTTAAAAATAAATCGCTATTACAGAAAATAATTTATATGACAACTGAATAAGTGAACTAAATTTATTAAAAATACCATAATTATTATCTGAAACAAATAACATGTAATGTAATTAAAATTTAGACAATATTGAAAAAATAATTCATATTTTAATTAGTTTTGTAAAAAATAAAAAATATGCCACCATTCTCCGAGGTGATGATATTGAATTATTCAATGTAAACATTTGGAGGTGCATTATTTGATTTCAAACTTTAATTTATTCAAAGCTATTATTGATCGGTGCATCCTATTTCTATTCCTTCAGCGTACAATTGAGGTTTAGTTAAGATTCGCTACGGAACGTGGGTTACCCTTGGAATCAGTGGATTCGGTCTTGTCCCTAATATTCTACTGTTTCATTCTATCCAGGGATCTAGCCTAGATTCCGATCAAGAACCCTTAGTAGATTTATCTCACCTAAAACAGGCCTGATTCTAGGTTAATTTTAAAAGAATATTTGGCAAAGGAATTTGGTATTCCCCATGTAAACTAAAAATATATTTGGTCATCGATTGTTTATTACCTCCTATTGTGAAAGTATCTATTTTTCGATGTTTTGTATTGGGTTAAATTTAAAATGGAAACAGCTAAATTGGAAGAGAAAGATCTCTAATAATTGTCAATTATTTTTAAATTAATTTTGTATGGTTTACATTGACGTATTAAGTAATTTTAAATTAATTTTTGGTAATTGTTCGGATCGGCGACACCAACCCCTACACCCGCCCAGAATACCTTTTATCGATTCTAACCTTGTTCCGATTTATTTCAATGTTCTAGTCGCTGCTTTTAGAGGGGAAAGGTTATTCTCCTACATTTACTGAGAAACTCTAAATCCCTGTTTTAAGTAATATTGACTTCAGTTTACCTTCTAATATTAAAATGAGAAATAAGGAAATAATGAAGTGGAAATAAGAAAATATCGAAATATAAGACACTAAATCAATTTTGAATCAATATTAATTTAATAAACAATTAATGTACTACTGAACCACCAGTAAAGTTAATTCCTGATGAACTTTCTGTCAGAGAAGTGAAAATAACAAATTATAAATATAAAAAAGACAGAATCCTTAAGTATTTATTTGGCATAACTCCTATTTATTTAACATTTGTAGCTACATGTTTCGGAGACAATATTCCATCATCAGGTTCTAATTTTTTTTAAAAACACATTAATCTATAATATTATACCAATAGTTCTACAATTATATAGTAATGTGTCATTTACCTTTTAATCTGTGATTATTTTCACATTGTCAATTCTCGATGTTATAAGCCATTATATAATATAAGACAGAATCCTAGCTGAAAGTGATTATGTTAATTTCTGCTATATTTTCTCAAGGGAAGTGGAAATAAGAAAAACATGAAACCTGTGATATACTTTCTCACATTTATTTATAAACTGGTATGTTTTATTGAATTAATTATACAATCTGTCTCACTTTAGGACAAAACGTAATATGGATGACAAAGAATCCATTCACAAAATATGTATCACTTAAATTGATAGAACAAATATAAATATGTAAAACACCAAATCAATGTACAAATTAATCTTCTTAAGTTTTGTAACACTTTTACACATAAGATAAGATGAAATAAGAAAAATGAATTGATAAAACACTTAATCCTCGTGTTGTTAACTTCTGTTTCACCTATTTACATTTAAGAAGTCTAAATATCAATATAACAAACTAAACAACACAATCCAACTTGAAACTGTAGAAGTGATTGTTTACATGTGAGGTTATAGGAATGAACTATCGAAAATGTAAACATGAAGTGAAGCGTAAGGATCGAACTGGTCGGTGTAGCGCGGGTCAAGCCAGTTTGGTGGTGTCGCCGTTCCGAACAATTACCTAATTTTTTTATAAAATATTACTTTTAATATCATTTTTAAACGATTATTATTTTTTTTTACGGGAACATATTAGGCGTAGAATTTTCAAACCAGCCGTGTCTAATTTCCTAATTTTAGTCAAATTAATAGTTAAACCACATTGAAAACGGCCATTCAAAAATAAGGATTATTATTCGATAACACTAGTATACGACCTTTATGAAAAAATGGACTTGGCTGGATTTGAAATTCATTAGATGGTTTTATGCTTAGTAAATAATTAAATATAAAGCTCAGAATTAAGCTTTTTTTTTCTCTTAAGCTAAATTTCATCCCGTTCTATTATATTTCGCTTATTCCACAGCAATTAAGTTTCACGCATTCCCTGATTTTAATTTTGAAATATCACATTAATAGAAAATAAATCAGTAAGTACTAATTAAATTTGTGTTTAGATGATTTACTTCGTAAGTGACTGCTAAATATTTAAAATATTTCGGTTAAAAAAAAATTAATTAAATAGTATTAAGAGTATTAAATAGAGAAGTTTTTAAAACAATTTGGATTTGGCTGTTGCGCTTACTTTTTATTTTATTGAACCAAAACCTGAAGTTCATAATTTTTATTTTTGGCTTTGATAAGATTTAACGATCTCCCTTTTTATTTTTTTTTGGTATTTGTTTTTTGCACCATATCTTTTTTTATTTTACATGGACAATGTATTAGTAATTACAAGAAAAAAAAATGGCGTTGATATATCAGTAAAAAGAGTTATAAGGCATAAATGTTTTGATTTGGCCATTTTTACAAAAAAATTCATAAAAAAAAACCCGTAAGACTTTGTATATAGGTAAGTGACCTTAAATAGGTTCAAAATGAACCTCCCTACCCGAGATAATTTTTTGGCCAACGATCTTCCGAACACCCTGTATATATATATATATATATATATATATATATATATATATATATATATATATATATATATATATATATATATATATATATATTGTCGACCTGCTAAGTTCGTTATATTGTTGACATCAGCAATAAGAGAACAATATATCAGCCTGTTGTTGCCCCACGTCTGATCCTGGCTATTTCTAATGTTATTTGCGACACGGCCGCGCTTGGTGTTATTAAACTAATATTTTCGAGGCGTTTATTGACTGCCATGACAGTTGTGTTAGAGAGAGTCTTTGTAACAATGATACTAAAATACTCAATTAAGGCAATTTTACACGCCCGACGTTTGTAGCTTTTTCTCCTCCTGTTGAGAGTACTTTTTACATGTTTGTTAAAGAGTATGTTTGTTTTTTTTTATTTTGTTAAAAGACAGTTTAAAATGAAGAATTCGGAGTTCTTCACTGGTTTTATATATATTTATAATAAGATATAAATGTAAGGTATTCCTTGCGAAGAGGTGGCTTTTTCCTTTTAACAGTTACTTTTCGGTAACCGGTTACTGTTTAACTGGCGGGCATTCTAGCGGTAGACATTCGAAATTAGAAATCCCTTTATCACCACATACTAACTTAGCCCCAGTGCTTTCCAGATTTTACAATTCCCTCCTTCACTACGGTCCACTTTTTTAGTAAAAGTCAAACAGAATGTTCATTTATTGTTCTATATAGCTCTTAAACATAAAATAAATACTTTATTCTCATATATTATTTATCCATATCATTTACTACATTATAATTAATATACTATATTTATCCATATAAGTAGTATACTTTACACATTATTGATATTAATTTTATTCGATGGTTGTCATCATGGTTCAAATTTATGTAACAAGTATATAATTAAAAGTAATTATATACTTATATAATATATATCTCCGTTCACTTAACAATGCCTTTCGGGTTTATGGTGGCCTCTCGACGGTTCTCATTGACAGATTGAAGCGAATCATGAATTTCTTTGCCAGATTTGACTTCATACCCCAAGGCGCTCCCGTGTTTTCTACCCCTATTCCGAATTAAATTGGCTTTATCCCATTTTCCGTTGACCATATTTTCTTAAAACATTCCTTTAATAAATTATCAGGACTTTATTCATCCTATATCTACAATATGCTTCAGTTCAGATCAGCAGTCAATTCAATGCATGCATGCAATCCCACAGAACTACTTCATTCCAACGCTCCTTCCTCTTCAGCTGAACCGTCCTCTGGAATTCTATTCCTCTTCATATCAGACAAATGAAATCCCTGAAAACATTTAAATACCTCTATTTTCAGTACCTCATTCTTATCGAAGGTGACGATTGTTTACAACCTACCTATTCAATTAAATGATGCCTTGCTTATAGATTTTTGGAATTCTTTTAATAAATATTTACACAATGTATATTCGACTTAATATATTTTTTTCTTATTCTGAATATAATATTTAGGTACTTCTATTGTATATATATTTTATTTTTTCATTTTATTGTTTCTCTGGTCAGATATAACCAATTCTATTTATATCTGTACTTATTTGTTACTCTTAAGGATCCCAGGATAAAATTATTTTTCTATTATATTCTATTTAAACTCCCCATCAAAAGTATTGCAACACCCATAATTCTCGAGATTTTTCTGGTTTTTACCTTAATCCATACTTGGTTTATACTCATATTAATATTATTTATTAAACGTGAGACATTAAGGATTAGACACAGCTATGTTTTTCCCTGTAAATTACAAACTATAAGATTTAAATTTTTTTTTTCAAATTTCCTTCAGTCCATGTTTATCATTCGTTTCGTTATTTACAAGTATGCCAAGACTAGTGGAAGCAGTCATTAAAGCCAGAGGGGGAAATATGTCTTATTAAATATAAAATAAAAATTTAAAAGTTAAGATTGTATAAAATGAAAATTTTAAAAAGCAAGTTTACTAACTTTTTTGTTTATTGGAAGAAATATTGTAGTTTATTTTAATAAAAATTGTTTATGTCAAGTTTAGGATTATAGACTTCGGAACCTTTCTTTATTATGAAAAAAAAGAAGGTTTTTATAAAATTCAAAAAATATTAAAAAGTTTTGCGATACTTTTGACGGGGTGTTTCTATGCTAATTCTATGCAAATCGCTTATATTTCTTTTCCCAAAATGTCTAGTTATTAAGACATGGTACATTAATTTTTCGTTACGACAATTTGAATTTGGTTTGAGTTTGATTTGATTTGTACCTCTAACTAAGCAAATTATGAAATGAAACGTCTTATTCGGACGATATATATCCGGAACCGTTGTTAATTATAAATATTTGAGCCTCATTAAACTTTATTCAGCGTTAAAACTCGCCATGAATTAACAATATGAACCAGAATTATTAACCGTGCCAAAAATACAAGTTCCACAGAATAATAACTGCATAATTGTCAACGAACCAATGAATTTGTGAGTTATTCATACAATGGTTCTGAAATAATGGAATCATTGTTTAAAAATTACAATAGGTATTCAGAACCTAAACTATTCGAGGCATTTATACGTCAGGCTACTTAATATGCCTTTAACATAAATGCAGCTTTGATAAAGCATAAAAGTAATGCGAATCATGCGTTTATACTTTATTTGATTACTTTCTTTTTAAGACAAGTTATTTCTGTCTTCGCTGTTATTCTTGGTCACGACATTTAGCTGTTGTGTTGATTCGTTCCAGTTGCGTTGAAGTCCAACCTTCTAGACTTGACCTGGTAAAACGTATGTGATATTTTAGGGTCATATTTTTTACATATTATTGTTTCACTTGTTTTTGTTTTTATAAATTCATACGTCTGTATTTCCCTTTATATTGTTGAGTATTTAAAAAAAAAAAAAATGTATCTAATACCTTTTTTCATATTCTAATTCATGACTTAAATGAATTCTATTAAATTATATAAAATCATGACAATAAATAAATTTCAAATATTACAATATTAAAAGTCACAACTGAACACTTAGATATATATCCAAGATACGCAGGTTCCAGGTATAAATAAATATTAAATTTTTTTTTTTAATTTTTTTTCTTTTTACACATAAATATGTATAGATATTGAGAATTGATTCATTAATGTCCATTTTATCTGATAGAGGCAGATTGTAATATTCATAATATAAAATAAGACTGCATTTACAAAAATAAATAAACATATATATAAAGTTTACTTTTATTGACAACATAAAACTTTAAATATTTATTAATATAGATGTATGGTATTTACTATAATCAAATTAATTGCATTTTTAATTAATTGACCAAAAATGGGACTAAGTTCGGAAACATATGATAAGGAATGGTGTAAATAATAAGAAAAAACATCTGAAAAAAAATGAGTTGTATCTTAATAAACGATTATATTTTTCAACATTCATACATAAGCCATTAGTTTTATGTACCAAACTTAAATAATTCTACTGTAGCTTTTCGATTTCAATTCTAAAAAAGGATAAGTAACTCTATAATTATAATGTCTTCATTTGTATCAGGTGATATTAAATCGATTTTGTACAGTATTTAAATCATATACTTATAAAAACACTGCCTGGCGAAAAATTCCACTTAATCGATTTTTTGTTTTTTCGGTTAAAAGTTTCAGTTTTCTTCGGGTGTTTAAGTTCTCATATTATCTAACCAGAGCACATGTAAGGTGCTAATGAAATTAAAAGTATTAAAAGAAGATCTTGCAGGAAAAAAAAAAAATACGAATTTTTAAATCAATATGATTTAAATGTTTTGCATTGAATTAGGCATATTTCTGAAGAATTTATTTATAATCACACTAGGCCTATACTCAATTGATCGCTAGACGTAATGTACGAGAAAATAAAAATCGGTATTCAAATCTGAGAGTTACAAGTCTAAACGTCTCAAGTCTAATAAAGTGAAATCAAGATACCACACTGTATCAGATATGGGTAATGGATCATATTTAATAGGACTTTTGGACCAAAACTACGAAAAAAGTAATGTTTCAGGTTTTGGTTGTGGTAAGGAGATAAATAATCTCTTTAATAATAATATCAGGTTTTGGTTTAAACATGAAATCTTGCATTAATTTCCGGACAATCCTATAGTCCTAATTCGTTGCACTTGCCCTGGTTAAACTTAAACTGGGGACGTAGTCACCCAAAATAGATTGTATATTTAAACCGAGAAAATTACAAAAATCAGTTGAGTGTAAGTTTTGCCTTTGAGTGTATATTGAATACAAAAAAAAAAAAAAAAAATTTTTGTCATCCTAAAACATATGTATTAGTAACATTTTTACAATAGTAATGTCTAATGATAACATTTAATTTATATCAGTTTCCTTATCAGATGAAATGTTTTAAAATAAATGGTTTAAATAAATAAACATATATATTTTTTAACAATCAGAAAAAGGGGTAACTAGCGGTCGATTCGCCGATGCGAGCCGAAGTGTAGCGACTCCGTCCGACGTTGGCTCAGTGGTCTCTGAGGAGCAGGGGGTGTCGCTGTTCGGTCGAGAAACTCTCGCGATCTCTCATTGTCGTCATGTGTCCAGTCTGAGTCATCCTAGAAGGCATGGATTATCGTCTCTTTGCACTCCTCTATTCGGTCTTGAATCTCTATTCAGGTATATATTCTTAAAAAAAAATAATAACATGGCTGATGAATGTAAAAAAATTGAATAAATTGAACATAATAATGTTATTTACAGTTTTACAAGAAGACATTTCCAGTGGAAAAAACAAACGGTGTATTGTGTGGAACAGGGGAATAATAATACAAATAAAAATAAACTATAATTAAATAAAATGTAATTATTTTCATCCACTTGACCCAAGAAATAACAATATCGAAGAAAAAATATGGGTTTCACCATGTAACTTTTGCGCATAAAAAATATAGGGGGCACATGTATAACCTTATATTCCAAGTATAAAAAGTAAATATTTGCTAAAATAAACGAAAATTCATTCTGTTAGCCATCCATCAAATATATAAAAAAAAAAAAAAATAATGATTAAAATCAAGCTAAAAAATAATAATGATATTTATTTGAACATTATAAATTTATGATTAAATTTAATCGGCTATTATAGTTATGGTTTGAAATATAGTATGATAACTATTTTCTGGAAAAGACAACAACATAATTTTAGCCATTGATCAAATAATATATATATATATATATATATATATATATATATATATATATATATATATATATATATATATATATATTAAAAAAGAAAAAAATTAAATCCAAACTAAAAGAAAAAAACATACATAAATCCATCATTTACAGCACCGTTCTTAATGTGATATTAAAATAATTATTTGAAATATAGGAAGCTCGTATTATAGTTATTGTTTGAACATAGTTTTAGCCATTGATTAAATAAAAAAATATTAAAACAAAAACAATAATGTTTAAAACCAAACTAAAAAAAAAAAGTTAAAAATTGACAATCTGCATCAAACTCATTTGAATTATAGGAAGATGACCATTTGCTAAAAAAACAAAACAACAAAAAACAACACAATTTTACCAAGTATTGATTAAAATAAAAAAAAAATTATAACAAAAAAAATTGATACAAAGCTAAGATACAAAAATATTATTATAAATCTGAAATCTACATTTCGTATCATAATCGGCTATTATATTTTTTTTTGTTTTAGTATTTTTTTTTTATTTGATCAATGGCTAAAACTATGTTGTTTTTTTCAGCAAAAAGTTCAAACAATAACTATAATACGAGATGTTAAAAAAATTGTGTTTCTTGTTTTGTTTTTTTAGCAAATGGTTATCTTCCTATATTTCAAATAATAATAATATATATTTAAAAAAAAAGAATTAAAACCAAACTAAAAGAAAAAAAAATTACGTAAATCCATCGTTTACAGCACCATTCTTAATATGATATTAAAATAATTATTTGAAATATAGGAAGCTAACCATTTGCTAAAAAAACAAAACAAGAAACACAATTTTTTTAACATCTCGTATTTTAGTTATTGTTTGAACTTTTTGCTGAAAAAAACAACATAGTTTTCGCCATTGATCAAATAAAAAAAATACTAAAACAAAAACAATAATGTTTAATAACAAACTAAAAAAAAAGTTAAAAATAGACAATCTGCTATCAAACTCATTTGAATTATAGGAAGATGACCATTTGCTAAAAAAAAAAACAAACAATTTTATCAAATATTGATTAAATTAAAAAAAAAAAAAATTATAACAAAAAAAATTGAAACAAAGCTGAGATACAAAAATTATATTCTAAATCTAAAATTTACATTTCGTATCATAATCAGCTATTATATTCATTAATAATAATTTGTAAGGAGTGAACTATATACTAAACAAAATAAAAATAAATATTAATTTAGCCACTGATCAAATTAAAAAAAATAATTAATAAAAAAACGTAATCATTAAAATCAAACTCAATAATAATAAATTTAATTTTTATTAAATTTAAGCTGTCAAATTCAAATAACTAAAGTAATCTATAGTTTACATTTTGTATCTGTATCTGCTAATATTGTTATTATTTGAATTATGAAGAGTAGTTGATTTTATAAAAAAAATATATATTAAAACAATAGAAAATAGTAATTAAAACTAAGTTAAAAAATGAAGACATTATAAATCTAAGGTTTACATCTCGTATCTTGATCTGCTTTTAAAGTCATTATTTGAATTATAAGGAGTTAACAATTAGCTGAAAAAAATAATATATCATTTTAGCCATTAATGATGTAAATGATCATATTACAAAAAAAAAAAAAAAAAAAAAAAATAAAATTAAGCTTAAAAATAATAATTAAATTATGAATCTAAGGTTTACATCTGGTATCTTGATCTGCTTTTAAAGTCATTATTTGAACTATAAGCAGTTAATAATTAGCTGAAAAAAATAAAATATTATTTTAGCCAATGATGAAATAAAAGATAATATTAAAAAAATAAAAATAAATAAAATTAAGCTTAAAAATAATAATTAAATTATGAATCTAAGGTTTACATCTCGTATCTTGATCTGCTTTTAAAGTCATTATTTGAATAATAAATTAAATTATGAAAAAAATAAAATATCATCTAATAAAAGTTTACTTAAAAATAATAATTAAATTATGAATCTAAGGTTTACATCTCATATCTTGATCAAATATTATGGTCATTATTTGAATTACTAGGAGTTAATTATGTGCTATACTGATCCAATAATAATAATAATAATAATAATAATAATAATGAAATAATCTGCTATCATATTAATTTTTTGAATTCTTATGAATTAAATATTTGCTGAATAAAATAAAATATTATTTTAGCCATTGATCAAATAAAGGAAAAATATTATAAAAAATATTAATAAATAAAAACCGAGCTAAAAAACAATAATAAATCTAAGGCTTACGTCTCGTATCTTAGCCTGCTATAATAATCATTTTTTAAATTATAAGGAGTTAACTATTTTCATAAAAAAAAAAGAAAATTTAAAACCAAGCTAAAAATAATAATGGCATTATAAATCTAAGGTTTAGATTTCGTTCCATGATCTGCTATAATAGTCATAAGGGGTTAAATATTTGTTAAGAAAAAATAATCATTTTAGCTGTTCATCAAATAAAAGAAAATATTAAAACAAATAAATTAACAATTAAAACTAAAATAAATAAAAATAATGCCATTATAGTTCTATGCATCTTGTATTATAATTTACTATTAAAATGATTATTTTATTTGATTAGAGTTAAATTTTTACTGAAAAAAAAAATTATTTTAGCCATTGATAAATAAAAAAAAATACTTAAACAAAGAATAATAATTAAAATAAAGGTAAAAAAATCATAATGATTTGAAAAATCTATAGTTTACGTCTCGTTTCCTTATCTGTTAGTATAGTAATTATTTGAATTATAAGGAATCAACTATTTGCTGAAAAAAAACAAAACAATTTTGTTGTGTTCATCAACATCATCATATTAAAAAAAAAAATTAATGATATATTTTCGATGTACTTCTAGTGCTTTAGAAAATATTTTTAGGTTTACTTTTCAATCATCTAATTTAGCTTGTCTGTAAATTAAAACTTGAATATCACGCACGAATAGACGTAACGATCATTTATCCAATACAGTTTAATTACATTAATTAAATTTAGTCTGATTACAAAATGTTCGACAGTAACAACTGACATAGCTATTAAAATGGATATTTCGATTAGAGGTGTAACAATAAATGATAGAACAATTCAAACTATCAATTATGATTGCCTACTAAATTGTGAATTATTAAAGAGATAATAAACCTGAAACGATTTGTCTGACTATTAAATTGGTAATGTTATTCACGTCAAAATAATAATTTATTTAAATTGGATTCATAAAATTTAATACCGATCATATAGGCAGATTATTCAGCTGTATGTAACGGAATCTGTCATCGTAATTTTCCCTAATTTCTAGCTATCTGATTATCTCGAAAATTTGCACACGTGTAAGGGGCCAATGACAATGCAATAATTGCAAAGCTTTGTTTTTATGTTCTTACTTAGTCCAGTCTAAATACCCCCAAATAGGGGTTTTGCCTTGCAAAAGGTGGGGTAATAGGTTTTATGATTCGGTATGGTCCAGATGGGTCCTGAGAATATAATATCAAAAATGTGACTACATTTGATAAGGGGGAAAAAAAAACATTTTTGTACTTTTTCAAATTCTTGCAAAAAACATATACAAAAATGCTTTCAATCGAAAAATACTTTACTCACAAAATTAAAGTTTATTTAATTGTGCGTCTAAAGACATCTATTAAGCTGAATTTAATTTAGGGGTTCAGCCATAATTTTTTTTTTTTTAACCTTTTATTGAGTAATTATTACAATCTGCCACAACTGTGGGCAATAAGTAATATAGATGGCGTATGATCACATTCATACATTATATACAATGAAAAAAAAAACAATAATAGTGAAATGAAGTAAATAATGAATGTAAGAAAAAGAAAAATAGAAAAGAAAAAAACTAGCCTATACATAAACAATATAAAATATACTATATACAAAATGAAGTACTAAAAATTTAAAAAAAAAAAAAAGTAAAAGACAAAACAAAGGTAAAAATACAATTATACTCTATTTACAATTTACACTCATCCTTGAGATCCCTCCACCAGACCCGTCCCTCCACATGTGAAGAGACAAGCCAGGTACAGAGAGATCCCAGCTCTTCTCTCTCAAAGTCAGCTGTGTCACTGGTGTAAAGAAAACCGCTTTAGTGGAGGCTAAGTGAGAGCGCTATAACACTGTAACACTATAACACGCTATAACACTCCGGGCATGAATGGAGAAGCTGGCCATTGCCAGAACTCCAATATAAGTAATTTTACAAAAGATCTCGGGGCCATTGCCGTTTTAGTCTGCGAGGGGGGTTATCAGGATGGGTGGAGGCGGATAATGATTGAGCTAGTGGGTTAGGGTGAGAGGAAAGGTTGCGATGGAATTTTGAAAATTTAAGGGGTATAAGGTCGAGAACGTATGGTATATTCAGATCATTATGTAGGGCTTTGTTGGAAACATAGTAAGGAGCATTTACTATAGTTCGGAGGATTTTGGATTGGAAGGATTGAATGCGTTTGATTTTCGACTTTTTTGCTGTCCCCCATAGTTCAAGTCCGTAAATCCAAATAGGTTTGATGATGGTTTTGTATATGAGAAGTTTGTTTTCAATGGAAAGATGGGATGTCCTATTTAGTAGTCTATACAATTGTCAGCCATAATTATTTGTCACAAATCGACGAATTTCGCTAACTTTCTAAAATGGCTAAAACAATTCAATACCAATAGTTTTAGGTGATTAGATTTTGTGCAAGATAGGATTTTTAAAGATTCTGATTTCTACTCCGAGATATGTCAATAAAATGATTTAGCTCGGTTTGCTATTAAAGCGTGTTTTTTTGAAACTATAATTTTTTTGTAACATGAGACTCATTAAAATAGTAAAATTTAATAGTAACAGTCAAGAAATATATATATATATATATATATATATATATATATATATATATATATATATATATATATATATATGATCAAATTAAAAGAAACAATATAATATTGCGCTAGCTTAAAATCCTGTATTGAAGATATTTCAACCATTCCGCCTTTATCACTATTCGCAATGCAAATCATTTTACTCTGTCCGAAGCCGTGTTTAATTATTGATTTCGCTTTGTATATCTGTACCTCGGAGGTACAGAACACTATGTCCTTCTTTGACCAAAAATATATTATTACGTATTCTTATTCACCTTTTCCCCCTTTATACAGAATTCTATGTCCTAGAAAAATTAATTGTTAGGTAAGTTATATAAAAATGTTTTATATTTTTTGTAAAAGGCATAACCTCCATTTTAGGATTAGGACAGGAAGAACGAGTTACCAACCTATTCTAGCCTTGATAGGAAAGTCAAGATTTTTTTCGTACACATAAGTATAATAAACAGCTCAGGAAATTAAATTTTTTTTTTTTTTTTAGACTGCTCCCCTGTAAAGTTACGGAAATGTGTCTTAGTGTCCTGTACCCTCGAGGTACAGATATTAGAAATCGTTTATTTTGAAAAATATTAAAATTTTACTCAGGGTAGAAAAAAATCATAATGAAACAATCCATCAAATATATAAACGAAATAAAATAAAATATTTAAATATATAAAGGATAAAATCAAATAAATATCTTAAATATAAAGGAAATAATATAATATAAAATAAGATAAAAAATGCATAAAAATACATCAGTAATAAAATAAATCTGATAAGGAGCTTCCTAAGTTCGTATAGGCCCATATGTCTTCGCTTTATGCACAGATTTGGGGAAAATCTCATCTAGACTGCAAAAATTCCACGGCCAATTGTCTGTAGGTAAGTGCGATATATCGCGCAGACGCACGGAACAAAAAAATGTTGTACTTTTTTATATCCCTCGCTTTGACAGCGTTTTGTACTTCAACAAAGAAATTCGAAGCCCACAGCATGATGAGTCGTTATGTCCACTCGTCATAACTTCAGAACCGGATGATGTACATGTTTAGGAAGCTCTTACGAGCCAAGAAGCCACAGGAAGATCATAAAGTCTTGGCCCAGATGGAAACTGGTTTTTTTGAATTACTGGTGTTGCTCAACCTATTCTAGCTACTATAGTGGCCTCCAACAAGCAGGATGGGAAGAAAGTCAAGATGGTTGTTAAGAAACTTTCAGTCAAACGATCACACATAAGTATAATAAATAGCAGAATCCGCCCAAGTGAGGGATGTCACCTCAGGAAATGTTAAACCTTAGAAATCAGGGGTAGCAACTTAAACGCGGTTTTTTTTTTTTAGACTGTATTCTCGATAATGCCCTCCCGCCTGGTACCAGAAACCTAAAGTTACCACTCTGCGGAAATGTGAGGCTGAAGGATACAGAAAAGATAAAAAATGCATAAAAATACATCAGTAATTAAAAGAAAAGGAAATACAGAAAATAATAAAAATTAGATTGAATATTAAAGATTTGTGATTTATTTATGTAATACACTAACGTGATTATCACCTTAAAATTTGGATTTCGATATTTTGAAATGTACTATTAGTCAAATAGTAATTATAAAGTATGTACGTAATAGCAAAGTAAAAATTAGTAATGCAATAGTAAATTAGATAAATTGTAACACTGTACGGTATTAAAACAGATCTTTAAATATATATTATTAATACAATATAATATCAACAAGTAAATCAATTATTTTTTGAGATTGTTAGAGATATTTTTTTTGTAAAATAATTTTATTTCTTTTATGAGCTAAGGTAGTGGAACGATGGCGATCAGTCGTAGACAAAGTTAAAAAAATATTATTTAGTAAATATTGATAAGAATATAAATATTGTTCCTTGATATCCCTTACTTTTTTAAAGAACAACTGTTTTCAAATTTTCTTAAAAAAGCTTTATCAAACCTAGTTTATAACGCTATCAACTCCTACTATCTGGTCCAATAATAACTGAAAAAAAAATAAATCGATCAATTTTTTTGTAACTTCCCAGTAATTCTGAGAAATTGCCTTTACCGCTATAGTTCCATTGCTTGAAATAATATTAATATTTTCTTATGTTGCTCTAAATAAAAAATGTAAGTATATTAATAGTATATATATAAAATATATCTTGTATAAAATTTTTTTTAAAAAAAGTAATAGATTGTTGTAAATCTTATTAAAATATTCGTAAATCGTAATGCACTGGTTTTGTTCTAAAATAAAATTGAATGGTTTTTTTTTTTTTAAATTCACATAATGAGATAACAATAAGATTTACTAAAGTGTGGTAGAACTTTGATGAAAGTTCTCTAATACCCGATGTTATCATTAGAATGATAATAATTTTATTCCTCCTTATTCTGTCGATATTTTTTGTGTTGAGAGTTCGTCTGTGTTCAGATATTTTATAAATTTATTGTTTTGTTGGAATAGCTGCGATCCAAGCAGAAATGAGGAACTTCTCTAGGATTATATAATCTTTTCGAATACGTTTCGTCTCGTATCTTTCTTTATTTGACTGTAAAAAATTTTTTTTTTTTTTTCGTTTCTTTATTTTTTTTTTTTTTTTGCACCTGCCACATATCCTGTACAGTACTTATCAGAATAAGTAGATTTAATGACAGTATGACTGGCATGTCAGGCATTAGGAAGGAAGGTTAACGCCCAACGGTAGTAACTCCTTATGTGATTTTTTATCCGAGTAGATCGTTCAACCAACTCATTTTCATTCCTCATTGGGTATTTTCATTCAGTTTGTTGATACATCCATAGAGTTTATTATAAAATCTTTTGTATTGTCTGGATTTGATCTAGTACTGTAAGTCTATGTGAAATGTTTTGTTATTGACGCACCAGGGTGCTTGTATAATGAGTCTTAATATTTTCGAGTAGAAAATCTGTATTTTTTGAATGCGTGTTTTTTAGCTGACCAGTACATTTTGTGATGCGTAGGTAATTACATAGGCATAGCTGTAATTTTTAACCTGTTTAAAATTGCAATGATTAGATGTTGAGGATTTCGCAAAAGCATAATTGGACATCCAATGTTTAATTCTAATCTATGAGTTGATAATCCATCTGACAGAGACTATTAAGAAACTCGTGCGGATAAAGGACGGCATTATCAGTGCTTACTATTAAAGGCTGACACATCATATTTTTACACACAATATCAAAAGGCAAAGAATCGACATTTTGATTTGTATTGGTAATAATTTTTATTTGGCAGAATTGACTTCGTCACTGGTTGGAGTTTAATTTCTAACAATATAAGTTTATGCAAATGTAGCAAACTTGTTTCTGACACTCAAAATTGTACATTTAATTTTTCATTACCTCTAGACCTTTCTAAAACTATGAAGATGAAGCAGTTAAAATTAGTTACATATGCGTTCAGTAGTATCAACATTTTAAACTGTATTGCGGAATGGTGGTTAGATTTTCAAACTTCACTGTTATCTACATATTATCACTTTTATAATAACAAATTAATAAAAAATCAGGAGATTTTATTATTGCTTAACCTCTCTGGAACTATAAAGATGGTGTGGTTAAAATTTAATACAGATTGGTTTAGTAGTTTTCGTGGTTAGTGATTACAAACACAAAATGGCTTATCATTTTATACTATAAACTAGCATACCCCCCGCCGCGGCTTCGCAAAGTAACTTACAATTAGATTATTTTTTACTAATAATTGAATGTCATATGTTTATCGATAAAAATCTTGTATTGTAGTATGGGATTTAGCATTATTTCTTTAATGATATTTTCACGCATGGCAGTAATTTTTAACCTGGTTAAAATTGCATTGATTAGGTGTCTGGAGTACGTGAAAGCAAAATTAGGCATCCATCTGGCAGAAATAATTTTATCAATCCATCTAGTTGGATTTTAATTTCTAACCATAAAAGTATATGACAGTTTGGTGAACCTCGTTTCTGGCTCTCAGGAATATACATTTTAATCATCATTTTAGTTAAAATTCGGCACAGTTGGGTTTCATAGTTTTACCATTGCAAACTCTGTTGCAGAATGACCACATATTGGTCGATTTTTAAAATCTACTGTGTTCCACATATCGCTCCATTTGTTTATAACTTTTTTAAATAAAAATTTAATCGAATATATGTAAATTTTATCATCAATATATACCTCTATACAACACCGTACCTTTGTAACCTCTCTCGAATGTTGCTCGCCACCAATCAGTCGATTATTAAACATCACTGCGCACCACATATTTATCGCTTTTTTATGGCAATATGATTAAAAATCTTCAAATTTTATTATTGCTAACCTTCCTATACTATGAAGATGATGTGGTTGAAATTTGGTACAGATAGGCTTCGTATTTTTCGTTGTTAGTGATAAACTAAAAATGTCTTATCCTTTTGTATAATAGTATAGATAAGCTTGTGATATAGTAATCATTGTTATATAATTTTTCTTTTTTATACAGATGACAAGCTAATTATTTTAGTATATAATCATCAAACCATTCTTTCAATCACTTGTATTGGAGTTAACCGCTTGAATAGATCTTTCTTTCACTAACAAATTATTTTTCTAACATATTTATGGTATAAAGGTCAAATAGCGGTATTTGTTGAAAAAAGTTTTCTATATTTTTATTTAATCATTTATGTATGGAATAAGAATGATGCCTGGACCAGCTCGATATCTGCCCTACCCTTTGCGTGTGGTTTCAGCTTCTCCAAGAGAATGTTTGAAATCACGTAATAAGCGGAAGGGAGGAGAGAGATTCCTCAGCGATTTTCACCCTTCGTTTGATCCCCTTTCTTATGAAGAGGGTAGAGAATCCCTTTAGCTATATCATGAAGTTACTTCTTGAGATTCATTCCGCCCGAATTTATAAGATCCGATAGTATCTCTTAGTGGGTTATTAATCATTTAATGCAAAAAAAAAAAATAAAATAAAATACAAAATAATATTCCTGAAAAATAAATATAATTTTATAGTATGTTTTAATTTTAACAAATTACCTCCATTATTCGATTTCAGTTTTCTACAATAGTGTCATTTCAAAAGTTAGATATACAGGGTGAGTAAATCAAGCTCTGTTGGTATTGTTTTTTGTGTTTTTTTACCTTTAAAATTTTGTAGGATTTAAGAAGGCAAGGGGCTGACAATTTCTGAAAAAAAATGTTAATAATTTGCGCTATCTCACATATTTCACAACCGATTAAGACAACATTTATAGGTCATCTAGAAGCCATAAAACTGCATAGTTTAGCCCAAATCCGGAGGTCGCAGGATTTCCCCTTATTGAAGGGTTATAGCTGACCTTGGATTTTATCATTCACATCAGTTTTTGTCCACTAAAATCGGGAGTAAATCCAATGTTATACGCATGGATAAAAAGCAGAATGTATGCTGATTCTAGTGATGCTATTACTGTTGTAATCGATTGAGCACAGCAGTTGTTATGGGCGGTAGAAAATGTTGATGAAATCTCAACTTCAAAATTTTAACCTACTCGAAAGGGGTAAAAAATCAATATTTTTTGATTTTGATAAAATTTAACATATTGCCGACAGTTTCCTTATCAGAAGTATTAGATATAAATCAGAAGACTATATAGATAGACATATCCTTGATCTATTATTTTTCTTAGTCGAGGAAAAATAGATTATTTTTTTACTAGCTTTTCTACTAGATTATCTTTAGGTGGGAAGTTTCCATCCATATGTATTTAAATCACATTAAAAACAGCTATACATAAAATAAGACCTATTCCTAATCCAATCAAACCTTTACCTTTATCGATCAGCTGTGAAAATATTTTAAAAATTTGACTTGGTTTTAGAATTACATACATCATATGTATTATTTATTTTATTTTAGTTGAATTTATTGATATAATGATTTATTCCAAGTTTTATCTTTAAAATCTCATTCTCAGAAACGTTGTGTAATTTTAAAATTCAATCATGTTTAATTAAATAGAAAAAAAAAAAATACAAAATCAGTGACGAGAATATTTCTACGAATCTTGTATCTTTTCCCCTTAAATTTTAATTAATTAGTTACTTCTGTAGCTAAAATTACTACATATAGCGTACATTTTACTGGTACATTTGTTTTTTTTGTATTTAATTATTTGAAAAGGTTTAATGTTATAAGAGGAAAACCAGTTCTGGACAAAATGTTAACAATTTTTTCTCGTACAATCATCCTCTGTGAGAGCCGTGTTTTCAATTTGATGTACATGCACCGCGATTGTAGCACACAATATCGCTTCTTTTATTTTGTTTTAGGTCATAAATGGTTATGACATTTTTGAAAATTTATTAATTAGTTGAAGCCATTAAGTATCTTTAAAAATATAAAAAGAATACAATTTCTTTGATCTGATAAAAAATAAATAAATCTATGCGAAAAGAATGATTCTTAATGTAATACTGAATATTAAACAATGAAATTAAAGCATTCAAAACGTCAACAATTTTCAGCGGATCTTCAAAATATTGAAGATTAGTTTCTATGATTACTTTCGCCTCATTTTCTATGCACGCTTTCATTACAGTGAATTAAATGCTATAAAATAAAAGTAGATATGATTTTGAAATAATTATATTTATTTGTTTACCTATTCCCATTTTCAGGAATTAACAATGTCTTATAAAGTCACTTCAAAACATTATCTCCCTTATGTCGTTGGTGCCAAAGAAAAGTATTTATTGATAAAGAAGCACCTCATAATCAGATGATCTGGAAAAATATTTGAAATAGATTAATCTTGCAACAAAATTAAAGGAATATGCAGTGAAACTAGAGAATGCTTCATGTATGGTGTCTCAGAATGCATACACATTACTAGACTGTATGAAAGAATCAATCCTACGAGTTACTCCAATACTTTCTGATTTATCTAAGTACCTATGAATAAAGGCTTAGCAAATCCGTAGATTCAATGCCACCTCCACCAACCGTTGACCGCACACTTCCATCCAACCCACTCCTCCAAAACCCTAATCACCCTGGTATGCCCTGACGCAATCCCATCTTCGTCACAGTCTGCCCCTCGGACATTTACCCGACGGCTCAAAACTGATTATGGTCTGATCTATAAAAAGCTTAATAGAGTAAGTAGGAGGGTATAAAAATTAAGATCTGTCTGCAAATCATTTTAAGAGTTTCATTGTTCCCATAACAGACGCACAAATATAACCAACTGAGTAAATTCGGCCTGTAGCCAAGATGTTAAAGTACAGTCTATCTGGTACTTTAAGAACTATGTTATAATTTTCAGCTGTCTGGATTTGTGTGGCGTCAACGATATATAGAGAGGAATAATTTCGAAATAAATTTATTAAATGAAGTTAATTGCTGAATATTTGAATGGATTATTAATTAAATATTTTAAAGCAATATGAAATCCATATCTATTCAAATCCACTGTCCCTCAACTTGCTTCCCTTCCTATTTCCGATAACCTCCTAAGGTGTCTGAAAAGAAGATGGCATCGGGACTTCTAATATAGAAATTCTATTAAAGTGCTCCCAATGGGTGGTTGCTATACAAGTTATTGTCAGGTCACTGTTATCAGTTTATCATACATTTAATAGATTTATATATTCTATACAGTTGTAAATGTAAACAAAAATATGATTAAAAATAATCATATGTGGAGCCTCGTTGGCAGAAACACGATAGGGTTGGGGTCTTAGAGCTTGCAGTCGGAATTGTCTATAAATCAATGCATTTCATGTTTTCCCAGAAGAGATCCTTTCAGATATTTTTTTTTGTTTTTATTTCAGATAAGTATTGTGTTGGTTTGAGTATGTACGTTAAATCTGCGTGTTTTGTTTTCTGTTTCTCCAATTAAAGTCTGAAAAATAATATTAATACTTTTTTTTTTAGTGGTAAAATTTATCTCTTATTTTAAAAATTATTTAAAAATTAATTATAAATCATTAAACAATATCATTTTGAAAATCTCATCCTTTATTGTTAAATTTATTAAAAGTTTAATAGGTTATTATATTAGTTTTTCTTCTCCTAAAACGGTAATACTTAATTAAATTATTTTAATTATACTGTGGAAATAATTCTGAATGCATGTTTACATAGAAATAAACTCAGGAAATAAAATCCTAGGAACTGTTAATCCTAGATAATAGCATTTAAAATATGGCTTCACTAAGCAGAAGGCTTGCGGTGCGGTCTCGTGTATTCATTTCTCATATACTTGACTAGGTCTCTTCTCTATATACCTATTACTAGACCATCTGTGATGATAACACCCGTTGAAGTAATGTACTTTTGACATAGGTGTTAATTATTAGGTATAGTTATTAGTTATTAATTGTTGAAATATAGAGTAATTATTTATCCAACTTTATAGTACTAGGACTATTAAACTTAAAAGACCGTTTTTTTATTTTGTATCAATGTTTGATTAGCAGGAAAAAGGACTGTTAAAGCGAAAATACAAAAACATTTAAATAAATAAAATAAATTAATTAAAAAAAAAATGATTTTTACTAAAGGAAATAAAAATATCATATAAATTATTTTTAATTATAATTAATGTTAAGTGTTTATACAAGGACATGTATTTCTTGCATTTTTAATGTGTATAAAATATGGTTTCAACATTAAATTTTAATGAATCACATTTGAGTTATATTTTGAAAAAGCAACTGGAGAAACTTGGAACCAACGATGGACTAATTCAACAATAGGAAGACATACTTGAGAATTCATTAAGACTATTGATGAGTAAAAAATTGAAAAATGACGTACAAACTAGCCATACTTTGACACGACATGGCGGAGCAAAAAGTTATACAGATTTAAACTGACAACAGCATTTGTAACTGCGACGGAAACATTGAAAAAAAAACTAACGACACTCTTATTTATGACTGCAGAAAATTGGATAGGTGCATACAAAAACTGATATCCAAAGTCCTATTGAACGGAGACAAATGGCCGCCTTCAATCTCCTAGACAAATACTTTGATGAGTTTGAGGCATTTGTAGATTATGTTGATTAGAACTCAACATTTGTTTGTCTATAATTCTACTTCTAATTGTTTATAATTTTATTTTTATTCTTCATTTTTTAATATATTTTTTCAATCTTTTTATATTTATTAATTAACTCATAACTCCATTTATTAATTATCATTAATATTTCATATTCACTAAATGTCAATTCCTATATTATTTTAAAATAATTCACATTAAGATTAATTGAGCATGGGCGAATTAGGAATAACCAGGAAATAGAAGATCTTATACAACGTGAAAATCAGCTGGTCAGGACACCTAGAAAGGACGCCAGACACAAGAATGGCAAAAAAAGTTTTCCAGGCGACCTTCCCTGAAAAGAGAAGAGGACGCCCTCGTAAGAGCTGGATTGCTGACGAGGAAGAGGACTCGGAAAGGATGGGCGTGACAAACTGGAAAAGAAAAGGTTTGGATAAACATTGCTGGGGACTAATTGTCAGGGAGGCCAAGGTTACCATGGACGGTAGAGCCGAAGAAGAGAAGAAGAAAATAATTTAACATGATTGTATAAATATACATTATAATACGCGGTTTGTCGATAAATAGGACGCGTAGAAATATATGCACTTATTGCAGAGTAATAATCTTTCCAAAGGTCCTGTCTAGATCTTTGCTCGAAAAGAACCATGTATTATTAAGTCTCTGAATTTGTTTTAGTCCCAGCAGTGTTATTAAGTGTTATAATATAGGTGAGGAAAATTTTGTAACTACAAACTGATATTATTTTCAGATTCCTCATCTCAAAAAACATGTAGAAACTTAATTTTGTCGAAATCAAAAATAATTTTTTTTTACTTTTAAAATTTTGTAGGATTTTAGAAGTCCAGGCTGTCAATTTCTGAAAAAATGTAAATAATTTGCGCTATCTCACATATTTCGCAACAGATTAAGACAAAATTTTAAGGTCATATATAAGCCTTAAAACTGCATAGTTTAGCTCAAATCCGGAGGTCGCAGGATTTCCCCTTATTGAAATATCTCAAGTTATAGCTGACCTTGGATTTTTTCATTCACATCAGTTTTTGTCCACTAAAATCGGGAGTAAATCCAATGTTATAGGCATGGATAAAAAACAGAATGTATGCCAATTCTAGTGATGCTATTACTATTGCAATCAGTTGAACACAGCAGTTGTTATGGCCGGTAGAAAATGTTGATGAAATCTCAACTTCAAAATTTTAACCTCCTCGAAAGGGGTAAAAAATCAATATTTTTTGATTTTGATAAAATTTCACATATAAGGGTTTTTTATGGTGTGTTAAATCGAGATTTGAGGTCAGTTTTTTCATAAAAAAAAGTTTCCACTGATTTACAGCGGATTTCCTTGGAATTTTGTCATTTTTTTAGAGTTTTTGAGCACCCTAAAGCCGGGTGGTGTCTTGAGCATAACGAAAGTATTTTTATATCAAATACCTTACATAACTTCAATTAAACGTGAAAGAATCATTTCTCTATCTTGACTGAGAGCTGAGATAAAAAATAAAACGTGATCTTCATATTTTATTTTTTTTCTCGGTTCCTAATGCCCATTGGCGGCTATAACTCTAGTTTTGCACTATTATAGGTCCCTACTACCTACACACAAATCGGCATTCAAATCTGTGAGTTACAACTGCAAACGTCCCCTTGTTAGTTATATTTAATATTCTTTGTTACATTATAGGTATTATTATATGTGTAGTATTATAATGTAAATAATATTTGTATTGTATTTCATGGTACATAATAAATAACTTAACTCCTTTTTATAGGGCAAGTCCCTGCTTACAAATAAATAACAAAAAAAAAAGAAATAAAGTAATTGTTTAAAGAGTTAACGGATAGACGCACATAGGGGGGGGGGGTATTTGGCTAATCTAGGCGGCCAAAAGTCGATTTTATAAAATCCACAGAAGGTTAATAAAACCAAGCTATTTATAAAGTTAGATAAACAGAGGACATTATGTGACACTTGTCCCTTCCCTCCAATACCTAAGTCGTCCGACTAGTTGAAACTGCACCATCTAGTCAGGCCAACGGATCTCTCTCTGCTTTCTAAGTGTAGTCGCTTCAGTTAAAATGGGTTTTCTTATGTTTAGTGATATTCTTTATAAATAGAGTTATTGATTTTGAAACTGCAGGTGAGGACACACACTTTTGAAGTGGTCATTAATTTATCAATTAATGTATCAGTGTCATTTCGGCTGTCTAAAAACTACTGAATTTTTCGTTTATTTTCAACCACATTTAAGCATATTTTAGTGTTTTTTTTGTACTTCAGGGTGCGTCCCGGTTGTTATTTTTAATTTCTTAGAAAGATTGGACCTTTTGCAAAATAATAATGTTCAAATCAGCCGTACCTATTTAGGAGAAAATTAAAAAATATGAAACTAAATATTAAAATTCTTTTAACAGGATCTTCAATTTTTTATTTTGTATGTGATATTCCATTTGTTCAGGAGTAAGAAGAGTGTCCTGGAAATTACTGAACGATAAAGTACAGGAGCAAAACCTTCCAATTCTGAACTAAAATTAAAACATATTTTAACTATGAGGAACTATTTTAGTGACCAGTTAAAGGACAAGAAGTATTAATTTCCTGTTCAAAATCTAAATATACTCAGAGATGGAAGAAAGCTGATAAAACGCAAAAATAAAAAAAAAAAATCCTTTAAAAAAGACGATTGGTTGCTAGAAACATTTGAAATACTTACTTTAAATTATTAAATTTATTAAAAAGCGCCTTATTCGCACTGGAAAACAATCCTTATACTGTTAAACATATCGTGTCACATTACCATCAACCTACATTTGTGGCGTAACCTTTAAGGAATTCAATGATTTAATAAAAAAAATTCAAAATTATCTTGATGCCGATGCTCTTTCTTTTGGTTTATGTATATTGAACGTCAGAATTTGTATGTTCAAAAGAATATTGCATCTCATACTAGCTTCCTGAAAAAATGTGGTAGCTATGAACAGATACTGACAAAGCAATTGGTATTAGATTAGATGCATATATCCGTGGTGTTGATTTCTATTTGTTATACTAATTTAACGTTATCATTGAAGTGAAATCAAGTGGGCACAAGGTCCATTACAAACGTTTGAAGAGTGACATTAAATATCAAAATTATAAATAAGTCTTTATCCACTTACGATGCATATAATTCTTATTCACAATGTAGCTTTGATAGAAAGAGCAATGTTGCCAAAAGGGTTGCTCTCCGAAGTAGCCGTTCATGCACACAACAAACATTTTAAGCTATACAGTCAGAATTTTACTCGACAAATTTCAAGGAATGTTTAAGTACCTATATTGAAAAAACTTTTTCTTTTTTTTTTCTTTTTCTTTTTTTTTTCATAAAAAGCCTGAAAATAACTTTTTCTTAGCTTAATATGATTAATGAAAAAACTTTTTCTTTTTTTTTTCTTTTTCTTTTTTTTTTCATAAAAAGCCTGAAAATAACTTTTTCTTAGCTTAATATGATTAATAAGTATATTTTCGACAGTGAACTGGGATTAAATAATTTTGGCCGCCTAGATTTGTAAAATACCGCTATGTGGGACGGTTGCACTCTTGAACCGAGTTAGTACCCTTACAAATATGTATAAGTAATAAAGTATAAAGGTCTTATTTGATTTAAAGTAAAAATCCAAATAAATATTTTTTTATATTTGTTATTAAGTAAAAATGTATTATATGGAACTGAAATATTATAAATTTATTAATAATAATTATAGTAATTAATATTTAAAAATTACAAATTTAATTTCCATATTAAATGAAAATTCTTTATAAAGCAAAGAACTAGGGGAACAAATAAATGGGTATTCTGATGTTTTTCAATCCATGCGTATCACCCCTTGTTTTATTTTTAATATATTCCAGTGTTTGTAGAAAACATAAGGCTGATAAAATACAGATAAAGTGGGGGAAAAAATGAAACATGAGGAATCTACAGGCGAACTCAAATATCTAATATTTACTCAGTTGACGTAGGTGCGACCGAAAGCAGAATATTGAAAAGAGCAGATGGTGTTTCAGTTCTATAGGCTTCCTTATTTTCCCTGCTGGCTGATCCGCAACACTTTCAAAGGCTTCTTTAACAAACAGCTCTTTTATTTTCTCAACGGTTTTTACAAGATTTTGCTGCTGGTCTTAGTCTTCTCGAATTTTGCTGAAGGGGCCAGGCTAACCTAATGTAGTTTTCTTTATGTCTTGCGGCTCAGTACTAAAAGCAAAATCGTATATTCATACTGTATCCTTTTGTCATCCTTTCACTTTATATTGATAATATCTGAAAATATATTTCAAGATGATAGTTATTAAATATTAATTTAGGAATGAATATTCCTTAATATATCATTAGAGAAATGGCGCTTGCATAGATTCTTTGAAAGGTTATATTTTCTGTATCAATATAGTGTAGGAAACAATGACACATTTATTTGATATACGAACGTTTGGCTAACGAATCTATAATATATAATCATTATCGAGAGAGCTTTTCTCGTGGAAAGTGGAAAGAAATGATTCGTTATAAGTTTTAATGCGGATATGTATTTTAATCCGCCGGCAGAGTGTTTCCTCCATATTCGTCATGTAGAAGGAGTACCTTCAGTCGACATACACCCTCTATAAATGGGAAAGGCGACATAGCTTAAAATGCCAAAAGGCAAAACAAGAACTATATCCACCATTATTTTTTTGTATTTTGTATGGTTTTCAATAAGGTTAGAGGGCGAAAAAAAAAATTAATTTAAGTATAAATTAGTTTGAGAGAATGTGGTACAGAATGAGGTTATAGAAATAGAAAAATAACTATATAATAGGATCAAGTCTTTTAAGAATAACAAATAAGTACAGAAAAAATAGAATTAGTTAGATCTGGTCAGAGACATAATACAAAGAAAAAAATAAAGAAGAAATAATAATATAGCTATGATAATTTATACATAAATACTAATTAAATATATAAAAAGGAAAATTAGAAAACATTCTACAAATGTCATGAGAAATTTAGTCTTTTGGTACAATGCTTCGTATATTATAGACGAATAGATTTGTCTAAATGTTATTTACAGGGTGAGAAAATATTATATTGGGTGCTTCTTAAATTTTGCAAATAGTTATTGAAAATATTTTAGAAAAAGATTGATTGATTTCAAACTTGATTGATATTCACAATTTACGTGAGAAGGAATATTGTTATCAGTCACCTTGGATAAGCATGGTGTAATGGAAATAAAAGAATTTATATATTTTCAGGGATTTGGTTTGTCTAATATGAGGAGGAATAGAATTCCAGAGGATGGTTGAGCGAAAGCGGAAGGAGCGTTGGAATGCAGTAGTGGGGTGGTGTATACAGATCAGAAAAACGGGATCTCGTTTGCATTGAATTGACTACAGATCTGAATTGAAGCGTATTGTAAATATAGGAAGGATGAAGAGTAATGGAATGAGCCAAGAAAATTCTGTGTACGGAAAGTGGAATAAAGCCAATTTAATTAGGAATAGAGGAAGGAAACGTGGGAACGTGGGGTATACGTACATATATACAGAAAACAGGCCCAAAAAAAAAAAGTATATATATATACAAAAACACGATTCGCTAAATAAGCAAAACTATTTCCAATACAAACTGAATTGTGTTCGTATAAACATTGGAGAGATTGACATTTTTTTTCTAGCCCGACTTTATTATAATCAATCAAAAATATAAGGAACATGGAATAAAGGATCTTATTTTGCCTTTCGGCCTTAATATTGACAAAAGCCTATAAGCTTTTGATAAGGATGCTCTTAACTGTCGAGTTATGTGGAAGGTACGGAGGTATTTTCGCGGAAATTGGCTCAAGAAATGAAAATCAATGACCTAAATTTGAAGGCATAAGCTTAATAAATTTATTGAAGTAACTTGTCGAATCAAATAAAAAATAAAATTATTTAACATCCTAACCTTTTAAAACGTATGAAAAAGAAACAAAAGAAAGCCGAATTAATAAAAAAAAACTTCTGCTTTTTTTAAAAAAAAGTCATCATTGGTTTAACAAAGGGTAGAATTTTTCCAAAAAAAAAAAACAACAAACAAACAATCATGTGACTGATAAAAATAAAAACCTGTACCTTTGGAACCAAATAGTCTTCAGTTAAGTAACAGACAAAACGGTTTGTTTCTTAACCAAATGCAAGAAGGTGCTTTTGTCAATCCCCAAAGCCAATCCTACTCCCAACCTAAGAAAAACCTTTCCTCATTCAAGGGGACCAACTTTCTAAAATCTGAGTGTAACGCAGAAGAGTCTTCCGATCCCTGGGTCAAATATAGGCTGATATAAATCAATTCATAATTATCTACTTCAGACAGAATCGAACCTGGGTACAGGAATTAGAAAGAAGTCCAGTACCTTAAACAATGAAATATTTTATCTCCTCCATGTTTAAATTACAGTTGTAAATTTGTAAATTATGTAAACACAGATATTCAAGCATCTATGTTATAGTATTATTATTTAAAACTTGCAGATAGGTAATTATGCAATACATAAAAAATGTCATCAGATAAAGTTGAAAAGAATTTAAAAGTAAATTAACTCATAATTTATTCTATCTCTTTAAGCTAGTTTTCAATTTTTTTTCTGTTTTTCAATACCCAAAACTTTGTTTACTTTCCTTTCACTCTATTAAATTCCAAACTTTCTTCAAGTTTTGAGTTTGTTGTAAAACAATACAGCTTTACCTACCGATCGCATAAGAACTGTGGAAGAAAGTTGTGAAAGTTCGACTTTTCAGTTCTCAACTTTTTCCCCTCAGATGCCATCTTATAGAAAGCATAAATTAAAAGTTTTTGTTTCGCCTTACCTATTCAGTGTGCGGTATAGAGTTTGTACTTTACAATATGGTTTCATCACTTATTTATGAGTGTAGTTTATAATTTACTTTTTCCATTTTGTCAAAATGGTTTCCTATATCAGAAAACAGAAGCTAGTGCTGCATTGCTCAAGTGGAAATGTTAATCTGGGTTGTGTAGAAGCTTTCTCAACCAGCTCTTCACTTAATATCAAGTTTTAATTAATTTTATTATTGTTTTTTGTTGAATACTTCTCCAATTATTATGATTAATAGAAAACTGAAAATACTTCCATGAACTGTTGACTGTTATTAAAAAGTATATTAAAGTATCATTTCAGTAAAAATCAAAAGTTCAGTCAAGTATATTTGGAATATTTTTGAATCTGGCATTTCATGTTCTTTCATATTTTACTATATCTACAAGAATCAAATATATAAAAACAATGCCAAGAAGCAGCACCAGAACACAGCGTACACACTTTTATGGTCCCGCCTATTTTCTCAGTAGCTTAGACGGTGAGAAAAAAAAATCGTAAGACATAAATAATAAAAAAAAAAATGGAACTGCCTCTCAGAATGTGGAGCCCTCACACCTTATAACAGTACTTACATGAATAAACGTACTTAGTGAATTTCTATAAGCATAGCAAATACATCCTACATGGGTTTTGCCCAGTCTAGTGCCGTCGCGAGTTGTCTCTATATAAACTTAAAGAGATGTAGCACTCAAAAGAAAACGTGTTGTATTAACTGTGTTCGAAAAACAGTCCGTAATAGTACGTCTTAGGAATGGCGAAAAAATTGGCGGATAAGTTCTGTATAGGAAAATCCACGATTTTCCGACAACTAAACATTGTTGTTACATAAATATAATTTTATAAACAGACACATTTTTAATTATTTAATAAAGTACATATTTAAAATATTACATATGTATGTCTGTAATTTTTATCTCTATATCTAATTCAATAGTAAATCCGATTATCCGGATTTTTGGGTATCCGGATCAATTACAGCCCCGATTCACTACAGCCTTCCAACCTTTAACGATTATACCATTTTAGAATCATTGCCGTGTTTTTTTTCCTCTATATTTGGAAAGAATTGTTATATTTTTTTCTATGGAAATAATTTCCTAATAATTATTTTTGCTATGAAAATATGTTTTTAAACCATTGTATTGGTATCGAAAATCGGGAATCGAAAAATTTTGGTAACATCAAATAAAGGCTTGATTTTATTATGCGAAACACGGACTATTGGGATATAATTACCTTCGCAATATTAAGAAATTATTGCAGGTGCTGAGAAAAATAAACTCGTCCATCTTGAGACTATATAAAACGCTGTAAGGTGTAACCCATAGCGGTGAATTAATGGTCCGAAAGAAAGCATCTGAACATAATTAATGGTCGAAGCTGCTCGGGTTTCCGCTTTAGATTAAAAGGGCCGGGAGGCTCCTTAGTTTAAATATGATGAAAAAGGAAGGGCTAGGGATTAGGGATTAACCTAAATTAGCCAAAATGCGACTAATAAAGCTTAATCCTTCTTAATTTTTGCAGATAAGGATGAATAAGGGCTTAAAAGGTGCTTTCATGCCACGCTTTAGGGAGCAGTGGTGTTGAACCCTAACTGTTGTTCTCTTTTTATATTAATAGTGTAATCGTCATTAAAAGTGTGTTTTATTTTTAGCATGGGCCTTTTTTATAATGAAGCTATTATTTTTTTTAGTATGTAGTTTGCATACTCATTTACGAGTTTAATACCCGGCCAAACTTTTCCCCGAAGTATACATTTAAGTACTTTTTAAAAAAAATTAATTACATTCTAAAATAATTATGGATCATTAAATATTGAATCCTAGGTTACTACATTCTTCTATCCAAGAGTATGTTTCAAATTTAGAAAAACGATTTTTTTCAATTTTTTTTTTTTTTTTTTGTATATTGAAATGTACAATATACAAAAGGCAAGTTAATTGCTTGTAAAGCAATACCTATTAGTTACACTTATAAAAGTTCCATTTAGAAAGTCCCGAGGCCATATACTTTTCGGATGCCGAACCGAATCTTTCCCTTCATTTATGAAAGGACCAGCCAGGTCTAAAGAGATCCCATCGCTGCTCTCATCTCTCAGCGTCACTGGTATCAAAACCCAATGGAGCCTAAGTGAGAGCGCTATAATACAGCCGCTCAGAGCATGACGAAGCAGATCATTGCCTGAAATCAAACATAAATAAATATTTACCAAAGGCCTCGGAACCACTTCTGTTTTAATCTCAGAGTGGGTAATGAGGATTTGTGGAACTGAAAAATGGTTAACCCAAAGAGTTGGAATGGTTAGAAAGCTTGTGAGGTATTTTTTTAAAAATTAAGGTTTGTGAAGTTGAGGACATAAGGTGTGTTGAGATCATTATTTTAGTTTTTCTTGGAGACGTAATATGGAGCATTTACAATAGTTAGATAGTCTTTGGGAAGGAATGCGTTTGAATGCGAAATCCCACTTTTCGAGTTCATAGGTCAAAATAGGTATAATAATTGTTATGAAAATTAAAAATTAAAATAAATTTGTAAATGGTTGTCACGAGGGAACAAGCAATCAGGTGGTGATGAGAGTGGGGGTTGCCCTAAACCTCTGTTAACAACCACCCTCCTAAAACAATCCACCTTTCCTGATTAATTTCCTGTTGATACTGTAATACTGAAGAAATATAATTTTATGAATAACGATAGTTATAAAATAAATCTTCAATGATATATCATCTCTCAATCAACGTAGGATTACATGTAATACTTTGTAAGCTAACCCGAAGAGAAAATATTGAAGGGCCGCGGAAGAGATTCTATCCTCTTTCCATGATCCGGATCCTTAAAAATTCATTCCCCTTCCTCACTCCCTTATTTGGATTTCCGCTAATCCTAAAACATACAAGTGTTCCCGGGTTAACAAGGAGAGGAGTTCAAGTGGGAGTTTCACTGGAATTGAACACTAATAAGATTCATATTCAGAGATTTAGTTAACTGACGATGATTTTTCTATTGAGCGGGACTAATTAAGTGAGATTTGGTTTAAAAAAAACTTGGGATTGAAGGTATCCCGTTACAATTGATATTAAATAATCTAGCTTTTAACAGTAACTTAAACTGGTGGACAACTACCTAGCAACAAGCTCTGCACTGGTTATATTGTATTAGTGCAACAAACCCTATAAGCAAATATAAAAACTGGTGGACAACTTTCTCAGATAACACTGGTCTGCAAAAAAATTTTGTTTGTCATCTGCATGAGATATTTTAACTGAATTATATGTTTTAAAATGCGCTGATTTCATAAGTGATGTCTGTTATTTTTCTATCACTCAAGGGTTTTTTGCTAATTAAAACACAAAAAAATGGTAAAAGCACTCGTTTATTCAAATTGTTTATTCGGGAATTTTGTACATAGATATTTAAAACAGTCCCCATCCTTTTTTAACGGTTTTACAACTTGTTTCATCTTCATCAACCCCAATTTGATATGGAGAGGGGGGAAACAAAACCTTTTCTGGTGGTACCAAAGTAATATTGATAACATTTTTCTATCCAGGTTTCAGAGTTTCTCGGGGTGGCCAATCACTTTTAGTCCAGTGCTATTCTTTAGCTCTACTATCTCACAAGCATAAGAAGCATGGGTATTTAGTATAGCCTGCCTGCTGATCCAAAAGCATCGTGACTAACATACATATAATAATAAAAATAATACTACAAAACACATAAAAACCTATGTGATAGAATTTTTTGTATATTTTTCCTATTTTTGGTAGGTCAAAATCTATAAGAAAATGTTAAAAAATTCTATGCAGTTTTTTAGTCGCAGACCTGAGTGAATTGTAAGATGTATAGTGAATTTTCTCATTCTCTATTGTGCGTATAAAGCAGTTACATTCACTTGGGGACTTTTTATTTTTATGGGAAATGATAATATCAACATATAATAACTTTTTGTCGAATTTGTATAAAAATCACTTAGCGACTTTTACCTCCAAGCAAACTATAAAATTAATATTTTATTTTAAAAAACAAAACAAAAAAAAACATGCTCTGCTGCAAAATACTAAAAATGGGATTTGGCCCATTCTTCCCCTATACTGTTAATATATTGAAATATATAGAAATAGTTGATATATTGAAGTAGTTGGTATTATGTATACAGGAGCTTGATGGTCCATACGTAGCCCTATCTTTTGTTTTCTAATTTCTTTGAAGCATATTTGAACTTACATAATTACTTATTTACATATTACATATTTAATATGTTAATGACATTAGACATTATGGGTAAGTTATATCCATTGAATATAAGCTTTTCTAACTGTGGGGTATTACAATTCTGAACATTTGAAGGCAGTTAGTATTAAATAGGTTTTGTATTCATACCACACATACTAAATTTAAGAACATAGTATGCAAATATATCTGGTGAATGAAATAGCTTTTTGAATCATCAGACTGTGATTAATCAGGAGAATGGCGTGGGCTCCACACATGCATGTGGTATACGTTTAAGTACGTACACATACTAAAACAGTTTGGAAATTTTAATACAGATTTACGTTGTCAATAAACATAAAACATAAAACTACCACAACGTTCTTAATTAATGACACTAACTACTTATTAGGAAGTGATTCTTCGATACTATCGAGTGTATTTCAACTGACTTCGTCTTACTACTCAAGCACACTGTTAATAACAAAACTTTCTACTGCAAAACACCCAGAATTTTTGGAATATTTATCATTATAAATTTAAATGTGTGAAAAAGTTTTTATTATTGATTAGACTATTCAGTATGTGTTGGTGATGATAAATGGTATTTGCTGTTTACTAATTTATTTCTTCAATAATTATTGCTTTTTCACTGTTTAATATTTTTTTTTTGTAGCCCGTATATGATTTTTTTTTTTATTGAAATTTATTTTAAGTAATTAATTTAATTTAAACTAATTTGAAGTAATCAATTTTCCCTAATTAATTATTTTCTTTAAGGTGGGACCTTTACGGCCAGCCGTGATCGACAAGGTTAAGAAAATGTAAATTAATATAGACAAGAAATATGTAACAAGATATTTTGTTCGCGTGCTGCGGTATTACCAATTCTTGAAATTGGATCCATGGGATTCAGCACTTTATCACCAGATTATTTTGTGATGTAAATATTAGAATGAATAAGCAAAATATTAAAAAAGTTCTCTTTTAAATTACAAAAGAAAAGTGGAGCGTACTCTAGTCAGCCTGTTTACTTAATAATTATAATTACGATGTAAATTTTTTATGAAGTAAGTAATTGGATTAGCGAACTCAGATTCAAACTTAATGATTGTTAATTTGCTCAATAAGAGAGATTTTTTTTCTCTCGACGTTAGCAATAATTTTATTAATGCTTTCGGTGATGTTATAGAACGTTGAGTAGAAAAGGGGCCATTAACTTCCACTTCAAACATTTTATTTAACCTTATTCATGCCCCACTCCGGCCGACAAGTAAGGAAGGCCTTCGCGAACCTCCTTCTTTCATAACAAACTTTCCCACGGATTATTTAAAAGGTTTAATTTTTATTAAAGCCCAAAAAGTAATTTAAAAGTTTCTATTCTTCAAGAAAGGGATGCCTTACCGGGCCAAGGAGATTGGCCACTCTAGAGAAATCTAATTAAGTATTACCTCAGGAAGGAAAAAAATAATATAAGAATTACAAATTTTGATATTTCTCCTGTTATATAAAAGCAATAAAGATAAGAGGAAAACACGGGAGAGAGCGCAAACACTAGAGCCCGGGGTGGTTAGCCGACTTGCCGACCCCTGGGGAACGTGCCGTAGATATTGAGGGGTGAATTACATAACGGCAAGACCTTCACGCCCCTATTCAATGTTCCTCCACCAAGTTTATTCAATTCTTCCTTTTAGTCTGTATAAATTGGCTCCCGGTTGGACCGCTAGTACCTCTTCATCTAGTTACTCCTTGACTAGTTACTTGTTTCTGGGTAGAGGATTGAGTTCAAGGCAGGTCATTCACCATCAGTGCAAAGTTTTTGAAATTACTTTTTTTTTAATTTATTATTTATTTTTTTTTATAAAAATAAATTCACAAAAATCCGGTAAGGAAAAAACGAAATCCATGGTTAGTAGCAAAAAAAAATGCAATCCTTCCAATCTAAAGTCCTTCGTACTATTGTAAATTCTCCATATTATGTCTCCAACAAAACCCTAAACAATGAACTCTATATAACTTTTATCCTTCACCTGATACGCCTTAAATTCCATCAAAACCTTTCCAATCACCTCAACCCTCAGGCGCATTCATTGTCCAGTTCCATGCATCTTATTAACCCATTTCACAGATTAAAACGGCAATGGCCCCTTATTGTAAATAAATTATTATTGGAGTTCTGGCAATGACCAGCTTTCCTACTAAAGTCCTGTGTGCCTTTGCCATAGCGCTATCTCTCAGCCCCTTTATGCTGCTATTGTTATGTTAGTGATGCAGCTAAGAGAGCAGCGCTGGGAACTCTTCGAGCCCAGCTCACCCTTCCAAATCAGGAGGGACAAGCTTAGTACATGGTTTACCTGGGATTCTTGTAAATATTGTATATAAAGTATGGTTGTATTTAAGATTCTTTTTTCTTTTTTTTTTCTTCCTCAATTTTTCGTTATTAGTTTCAACAATTATTAACATCTATTTTATATATTTTTTGGTTAGAGGCTGTTTATTTTAATTTTATTTCTTTATTTTAATAAATGTATATCATTGTACCTATTGTACGAATGAGTCTTTTGTCATCCATATTACTCATTGCTCTTTAGTGAGATAGCTAAACAAATTAGTAAAAACAGATTAAATTCGAATACGTTGAGTAGTTTAGATGTCTAGGTTCCAAAATATCAACGAGATACGATTTTTTAGGATGTGAAGTTCCTATGATCAAACATCAAACAAATATACACGTATAATCTACTGCTTAATCTCACAATACAATATGATCATTTTAAAGCTCCTAAGTGGTAGATCCTAGCGCCAAATTTTATATACCAAAAATATTCTCCATTAAATTTCTAATAAGGGACTTAAGGGCTAATTTACGAACCGAGGTACACGAACAGAACTATAGCGTGTCAAAAAAGACCAAAACTTGTTCGCAAAACGTAATTTATTTTATTCAAACTAATATAGATCCTAAACGATTCGTTACAAATTCTACTTAATAAAAAATACTCCCTATTAAATTTCTAAACGCGAAACTGTCGGCAAATTTTCAATCCGAGCAACACCAACAGATATAGAGCGTGTCAAAATGTTACGTTTTTCAATGTGAAAAAAAAAAAAAAAATAGATCAAAAAAGGATTGACTCCCAGACAAAAGACATATCCCTGGTAAAAATACTGCTGTAACCAAGACTAATCTATATTTCGGTTAACGTCTGAAAAAAAGAACAATATTTTAACAGCTTTTATTTTTCAACCGTAAAAAAGTTAACAGCGGCTGAGAGAAAATAACACAATTTGCATATTGCTAATTAAAGTTTGCATATTGCTCGTCGCTAATGTAAAATCGACGGAAAAATGTCTTTTTTTATCTTCATCGTTGTTCCAAAGGATTGTGGGTAATGTGTTTTACGTGGCAATGTAATTTTTTTAATTAAAATTATATATATATATATATATATATATATATATATATATATATATATATATATATATATATATATATATATACAATTAACTGTTTTACAATAATCGGGTTTTTGGTCCCTTATATTTAACAATATTTTGTTCATACAATATTATTATTTATCCATATATATTTTCTTTCTTCCTTCTCCTCCTCTCTCCTCTCTTTTTGACGTTTTGACCCCTTATTTAATGGGGTCCTCTTCAGAACAAAAACTGGGTACCCCGAAACTCCAGGCCAGTAAGCCCACCGACTCCTGCAGCAAGTGCTTGCCAGCTCAGACACCAGGGTACTTATATATAATAGTTTAGGATTTTTTTGATGTGTCTATATATTATACATTTTTTCGTGCTTAAAAAATAAATTTTCGTTTAGTGAAAATTTTTTTTTATTCCGACTCATTGAGTAGGGCAAAATTTAATCGCAGCTGTTCGACAACTAGTTTCCTGCAATCAATCACGTAATTTAATAATGATTGAATCTTTCAGTTGATTTTTATTGAAATAATGATTATTTGACAAAAAGATTTAGTCATTATTAAATTAGGCCATTGGTTACAGGAAATTAGTTGTCAAATAGCTACGATTGAATTTTAGCTATGAAATATATTTACCCAATCTCCTCATACATCTTGAATCCGACATATGTATAAATTACGTTAGGTTTGCTTCCTAAAATATGTATTATCAATTTTCTCTAGTGTGTACAAATACGTTTTAAGTTATATTGCAATCATCTAAATTGAAAGTAGTTTGTCGTATTTCTAGCTGCAAATATTCTACTTCAATATCTCTACAACGCCTAACGGACTTGTTCACAAATGGTTTATTCGAAATTAATGAGTACTTCAGAGGAACGGTATCAAAAGGTCATCTTGCATATTTCCGTCAGTCGTGACAGGCCGTTGCATTTATGCTTTCTACCACTCAAATAAAAAGTCAAACTTTACGAGGAGCAGTAAATTTGGTTAGCGTGCGGACCTTCGATCAAGGTCTCACTGGACTAATTAAGTGGTCTGGGAATAAATTATGGCGGTCAACCGTTTGTGGTTTCGGTATCGGCCGGCCTAGCTCTGTCTCCTGTCTACCGGAAGTAGACATGTGTGTTAACGATTCGAATTCAATTTTATTGAATGTAATGAACATTCTTTAGAATAGAATAGAAAAATAATTTATTCTGGGACAAAGCCCCTTAAGAATAACTGATAAGTACAGATATAAATAAATCAAATCTGATCAGAGACATTATGAAATACAAAACAAAAAAAAAAGGAAAAAAGAAAAACAATAATAAAATAATGACACTATAAACATAGATTATAGTTAAATATACAGAAAAGAAAATTAGATAACATTTTACAAATGGGAGAAAATAAAACGAAAAAAGAAAAAAAAAAAACTTTTTTAAAGTATAGAAAGTGAAATTTATATTAAATGGGATCTTAATTATGTAAAAACTGAATCTGAGTCCCTATCCTGAAAAAAATTATATTCTTCTATTTCCAGTACCTCCTTCTTATCCAAGGTGACGATTGCTAACAATCTAATTTCTCAATTAAATGATATCTAGCTCTCTCTTGAGCACTTTCGCTACTATTTGCTCAAGTAAGATACTAATCAAAATAATTTTTTGTCACTCTGAATATAACATTTATGTTCTTCTATTTTATATAATAAGCATTGTATCAAAAGAATCAATTTATTATTTCATTTGTAGAATGTTTTCTTATTTTCCTGTTTATTTATTTAATTAGTATCTATGTATACATTATCATTGTTATGCTATTATTTCTTCTTTATTTTATTTTATTTTTTTTTCATTTTATTTATTCATTATGTCTCTGGCCAGATGAAACTAATTTTATTTCTTTTCAAGCTGTTATTCTTAAGGGACTCGGTCCCAGAATAAATTTTTTTTTTATTCTATTCTATCCAGCATTGCAAGAACAATTTTTTGACTGAGTAGGTAGATAGCTTGGATGAGAAGGTGGTATTGAAAATAGAAGTATTTGAATGTTTTCAGGGAGTTAGCTTGTCTGATGTGAGGAGGAATAAGAGTTCCAGAGGATTGTTGAGCGGAAGAGGAAGGAGCGCTTGGAATGTTGAAGTTCTGTGGGATTGCATGCATGAATTGACTGAAGATTTGAATTGAAGCATATTGTTAATATAAAAAAATCAAAGGGTAGTGATAATTTGGTAAATAAATGTTCCATGGAAATATTGTCTACGGAAAGTGGGATAAAGCCAATTTAGTTGGGAATAGAGGTGGGATACATGTGAGCGTCTCGGACTACCGAAGGCAAACCTGACGAAGCAGTTCAGATATACTTGAAAAGAATGGTATAGCATTTGTTTCTATCCTTACTAATCAAGAATTTTCTAAAGAATACTAATTCTAGTCAAAATGTAATGAATGTTTCACATTTTCATATTATCATAAAACGGAAGATTAACAGAAAGTTATTAAATAAATATTCATACTAAAATTTTAGAAAGAATAGTCCAATAAAGTTTAAATTCGCAGCCACAATTCCTTCATTAATATACTTTAAGCTAAGCATGAAATTTCACACCAAACATTGTTCCTGAAATGTATTTTACAACATAGTCACAATAAGTAATGTAAAATCAGTTATTGACACCCTATGGATATCTTTTAAAATACGGACAAAATTACACAGTTAAGTGTCGGATTTGGAAGGAATTTTATGAGAATTTTTTTTGGCTTAATATTTTTTTTTCTAAGATAGGGTGTCAATAACCTTCTGGTTTCCCCTATATGCGATATTTTATTTTTAAAAAAAAAAGTTGCCAGGTATTTCCCCCATTTAAGGGTATCCACTTTGTAAAGGCTGGATTTACCCCAGGAGGGTCTCTTGACTTCTAAGTCGTACCACAACCGAAATAACAAAATAAATTGTCTGCCTTCTGACAACTCAGTCCGACTCGAACTCGTGCCTGGTAGCATGGTTGTTAAGTGCCTTACCCACCGAGTTACCGCGCTTCCTCATAAAAATAAGAGTTCTGATATTAAAAAAACGTTCATTCACTATTTCTCTAGATTATTATCCTGCCTTCTCCTTCTTTATCTTCTTGCTTGCATTAGTTTGCGTGGAGGGGCCGCAGTCCAACGCGTGATTGCTTTCTTATTATTGAAGTATTAAGTGAAATATTAAAATGATATCTCATAAAAAAACCCCGATATATCGATATTTTTAGTCACCAATATTTTGTAATCGATATTCAGAGCTTAAAATATATCTATATTACTCTTTATATACCTATATTCTTTATCTCTATTTTTATCGTAACAGGGATACGGTGATGACGATTTTAGTTATTAACATTTAGTTAGTTAATTAAATTTTATTATCGATGATCTTAAGTACTTCTTCTTAGAGTAATTAAAAGTCCCTTACCCAGACCTTTTTTGGAAAGGTTGGGTGTCTCACATATGACATTATTTTTATCAGTATTTGCTCGTGATGGAATATATAAATGTACTTTTTTTTTCTCTTTTTTCTTCAATATAATAATGAATTTTTATTGAATCTTTTATTTTATTCAACTGACCTAAAACCTATATACGATCTAGCCAAATTTATCCAGAATCATTCAATAAGAGCTGAAATGGGGGGTGTAGAGTGCATAGAGTATGCGAAAATTTTGACTTAACGGCTTCGTTAGGAGTAGTTAGAAGATTAGCATGCTAAAAGTCCCTGTCCCAGTGGGGGGGGGGGGGGGGGGTACAGTAAATGTCACGATTAGCTGGAGTTTTAGCTAGAGAACAGCCTAGTCAACAACCTTTTCACTAACTGCTACTGAGAATTTAGCGATCTATCGATAGCTTCACAATATCAGCATCAGTATCGTCTAGAGCATGGAGCGTATTAATCCCATTTTTCTGCAGCTACGTCATAAGGATTATAAGCGAAATATTATTATGGGAGCTGGAAAGGAAATTAATATCCACACGTCTCCCGAGTTGATATCGGCGACTCTGTTCAGCTACATTTGTGCTCTATGTTATATCAGTGTGCCCGTAAAAAAAAACACTGTACAACCTCTTCCGCTATAATGGGTATTTATAAACTTAATGCAACTATCTAAATTAGTTGATACAGTTATCTCTTTGAGCCAGACAACTATGACTAGGAATCTTTCATCATATACAAATTCAAAGGTTCTAGAATAAACGTTCTTATCAACAGTTTGCATTTGATTCAAAAGCTCGTCTGATTTCTCGGAACCGCTGAAAAACAAGAGTGGATGTACAACACATTTATCGCGATTTATCGCGCGAAAGAGGAATTGTGCGACCTTTACGTGTCAGTTTGATGTTTGTGAAGGGCTGGTTTTCCATTTTTATCATTAGTGAAACGTTTATTCAACTTTAACATTAAATCAATTTCTTAAATATTAGTATATGTAAATACGTTCACTATTATTGCATGATTTGTAATAATGCAAATAAAAGTTATAACTGTAAAAAAATATTGAACTTTTGAGCCACATAATAAAGTATATAAATATATAAAATTAAAATAAATTTAATAATTTGCAACTTTGTAATCGACAATGTTTCTGAGAAACGGTCGTAGCAGACACTAGAAGCAAAAATTTGACAAAAAGTGCGGTAAAAATGATTTTTTAACTATCGATTTCCAATAAAGACAAATATGTATAAAACAATTTTATAGGAAATTAAATTAGCTTTAATTTTATCTAGAGTCCATCATTTTCGAGATAAAACCAAAAATGGACCCTTCTCACCTCCCTCCACTGTAAGCTCACTTTCCAGGGGCGGGAACTTTTAGTATATTAATCTATGAATCACTCCTAACGAAGCTCTTGAGTCTAAAATTTTCGCATATTTCATGCAGTCTGTAACATGTTTATTAACTGGACTTCTTCAGCTCTACAGTCCATGGTTAACCTTGGCCTCCTTAACAATTAGTTCCCAACAATGTCTATCTTAAGTTCTTTCTTTCCAATTTGTCACGCCCATCTTTTCCAAGTCCTCTTCCACGCCAGCAATCCAGCTCTTACGAGTGCGTCCTCTTTCCAGGAAAGGTATCCTGGAAAACTTTTTTGGGTATCCATTCGAGATATCCTAACCAGCTGATCCTTCTTGATTGATAAATCTTACTATATTTTCATTCCGTATAAGGTCTTCTATTTCCTGGTTATTCCTTAATCGCCATGCTCCTTGAGTAAACACAGGGCCAAATACGCGCCTCAATATCTTCCTTTCGAAGATCCCCAGGGCTTGCTGGTCAGCTGCTGTTAGTGTCCAGGTCTTTGCGCCATGGCACACGAAGGGTCTGATAAGAAATCTGTATAGCTTGGGTTTTGCCCTTTTGGATAGCAGGTTTGATTTTATTATCTTTTTAAGGCCAAAGTAAGCTCTATTGTCATTTAATATTATTTTTTTAACCTTATCACTTATTTTCGGGGTTAATTTCCAGAGGTCGGCGATACCATATACCCACTTTTCGCCTCATTAATTAAGACCGAATATTTTGCAATCTTTAATTACCTTATCGACTGAACTATTCGGGTTTTGTTCCATTTTAGCTACCTCAATTTTTATTTTATGCGGTGAGTCTGAACTCTCAGTTAGACTTCCAGCTTTGAGGTCACTCATACCGGCGGGTCGTTTAAATAAAGAAGTGCTGGCACAGCAGGAGGGGCTGCGGGTGAGAGCTGTTTTTGCTGCTAGGTGTAGCTGAAACTGCTTCCCAAAAACAGACACCGCCTCTGTTAGTCATACATTCATCTTCAGCTGCCTTAAGTCGTCTGGTACTTAATAAAGCTTGGTGGTTTTGAGTTCTAGTGTTAATTCTTTTATAATAAGCACTTTTTAAATGTTGGTCTACATGGCATAAATGATTTCTTCTAGTTTTATATGGTAAATCATAAGGGAAATATCATAATGTTAATTTAATGCTGATTAAATCTTATAAAGAAAAAAAAAATAATATAACTTTAATATTTCTTGTTCATCATCAAATCATCAGGCATTGTTAAAATATCCGACAAAGATCCCTCCACTTCTTTTAACCCATCAAATCCATTGAAATTCAATTCTCCTTGGAGGTAGATAATAAACTTCTAGATGTAGTTCCAGGATTCAGAAGCCCTTGGCACAAAGGGCGATTCTTCGAAATAAATCTTTTTCAACGTCGGCTGACAATCTTATTCTTCTTTCTATTATTATTTTTTTCTCTTTGACCGGAATTCATATTTTCTTTACAACAAGAAGATTAGACCATTGGTGAGGGCTGTATTTTAGAGGATGAAAATGGTACCTTAATTGTATATTGAATGTTCATCAAGGCGTCTTAAAAAAGACAACGATTCCTTAAATTGACACCACATCGTGAACACCCTCACTTTTTAATTTATTCAATAATTATACTTGCGTTGCAGAGTGGGTAAAACTGCCAGCCTAGAAGTGCAAAAGTTGTATTCTCCACTAAACCTTAAGTTTTGAAATCTCTTGTCTTCTAAACGTGTTAAATTAAGTAAAAGCTCCATGGGTTATCAGATTATTTAATTAAGGGAAATAAAAATAAACAAGAAATCTATTTGTCACTTTTAAATACGAGCGTAAAATTTTGAAGATATTGATGCTGCTAGATTTAGTAAAATTTCGCAGTTCTATTGAAAATATTTAAGAAATAGCCGATAAAATGCCAATGAAGTTATCAAGAAAAGTTTGAATCATTTGGGTTTAGTTTTTGAGTAAAAAAAACAACGATAAAATGGTCATCTCTAATTATTTTATGAATAAAATTAACAAAATATATTAATAAATAAAATATAAAATAATCATTAAAAAAATATATACATTAAATGTATTAATAAAAATTTAAAACAAAAAAAATAACAAACCAAAATGGACATTTAAAACGATTTCATTATTCATCATAGTCGTCATTATCATCATCATCATCGTCGTAATCATCTTGATGTTCGTCTGATTCCGGTCTTCATATCCTCTTCAATTACCGATGTGTTTAAAAATTATTGTCTGTATTATTTTAATTAGATATAGAAGATAAAACGGGGTCTGAAAAATAAATAATGGATGCTACAAATCAGTTATGCTACTAAGAAGGGGACATTTCCACCAGTTATGTTGTCTGTCTGTACCTTCGCAGGTCCTTGTTACTGAACTCGGGTGCTTCTACTATGAGCAACCCAATAGGAAGAATAGAACTCGACCATTTGCCCCATTTATCAGAATTCGTTGGATACATAAAGGCATGAAGTACCAAAAATATAAACTAACAAACAATTTTGCAGTTTCATATGTATATACTTGGACCTTATCGGTGTCAATATTAAATCCACTGAACATTGTATTTATTATTACACCAAACCGTCTTAATAGGTTAAATTCTATATAGCCTTTAACGGCTTATTCGACATTTCTACTTTAGTATGTTCGTCTTGCCTTTACGAATAGAGTATGAATTCTCTTACTCCGTCATTTTTATTGGAAAATGTTCAAAATTCAGGTTCATGATGATGATTGTATTGTTGACTGTGTGTTTTTACTAAGGAGATGAAATTGTCAGGGGTGCAGTCAGGATGAATAAACACGGCCAGTTTTTAAATCAAAAACTTATATTTTAGCGTGCCAACGTTTCGACAAAAATGGATGTGACCAAGATGATACAAAAATTAAAAAAAAAATTAAATAAATAAATAATTAAAATAATTTCAAAATGTAAAAGAAACAAGAAAAAATATCTGTAGTTAATTAGATAATTGAATACAAAATAGTAGTAAAGTTTAGTCAAATAATAACAGTTGTAATAAAATAATAAAATAATTTAAATTGAATAATTCAAAATTTTAATTTTGTAAACTAATACAAAGTAACAATTTTATTAACATATGTTTTTAATAGGAATTAAAAAAAAAAGTGTAAGGGATCTATATGAAAAGGAAAATGTTAAGATAGAAAGGTAGGCAAAATAATAAAGTTGGCATAACAATTAACGAAGGAAGAGGTTGGGGAAATATGAGAAATTAAAATAAATGGACTTACTGAAGTAGTCTAGATGAAGGCTCGTCTAGCAATGACTGTTTAAAAATAAAATCAGGGAAAAGGGGGAATAATGACTTGCAGAAAGTAATTAAGGGTGACCGTGGCTAATATAACATATGAAATGGGGCGCATGGTGGATAAAAACCGAACTATCTTTTTATTTTTATTTAAAAGGCGTGGAAGATGTTAAATATGAATTTAAACATTTTGCTATCACCGTCAGAAAAAAAAAAAATAATAATAAATCAAAAAATAAAAATAAAATGAAATAAATAACTGAAAAAAAAATTAATAATAATAAAATAAATAAATTAAATAAAAAGTAATTAATAGTGGGGGAAAGGTTATATTTTTTTTAATAAGATTTAATACTTGGAAATAAGTAAGGGAAATGTAATGTATGGAAATGTACTGAAACGTTGGCACGCCAAAATATAAGTTTTTCATTTAAAAACTGGCCGTGTTTATTCATCCTGACTGCACCCCTGACCATTTCATCTCCTTAAAATTCAGTTTCGTTTTGGAAAAGCCTCGTTTTTCTTAAATGAGAATACATAACTTTAAAAGTTGCAATAGTAGCAGCTAACTCTTGTAAATCTGGTTATTTGGTTCTATTAGAATAATTCTGCCTAAACGGTTAAGCGAATCCAGGCGAATCTTACTTACTAACTAAACGGAATTAAAAATTAAAGAAAAAAGGAAAAATCAACGTTTTAAAGAAATGTATTAAAATAATCTATGAATAATGTTAATTCCGGAATTAAACTAGTTAACAAAGAAAGTGTTCTATTACTTGTGCCTCCGCCTGCCCTGACATTTCGGTTTCATTATATACATTTAATATGTGATATTATATTATAGATGATTGTATATTATCGTCAAATAAATCGTATTCATTAGTATGAATATACCTGTCTTATCCCCTTCAAAAGTTACAAAAGTCTCGAAATATATTGTAAAATTCGACAAATGAGCTATGAGCCATCATTGAAGGGACTAATTTGGTTTAGGATCCCTTGACTGCGTGTACATATATTGTAAATATAATATATTTATATTTTTAGCTTTTAAATTAAATTAATTTAATTTCTACTATTATTATGTTCGTGTTTTTTTTTTTTTTTTTAATTTATCACTCTTATTTTTTATTTATTTCTTATTGTACACATTGGGTGAATGGAATCATAAAGCCATTCATATTACTTATTGCCGTCATTTGAGGCAATAGCTTACTCAATAAATGTTTTTGTTAAAATATAGTCTAGAGTGCTTTTTAATACATATTTAATATTTTTACAGGTAAGGAGTGAATTGCAGTTATAATGTAAGTAGCTGACTTTATACTAGACATTTTCGTATTTAAATAAATTCGTAAAATATTTTACTGACTAAGGGACGTTTTGAGCTGTAACTAACAGATTTGAATGCCGATTTGTGTGTGGGTAGTAGGGACCTAATAATAGTGCAAAACTAAAGTTATAGCCGCCAATGAGCATTAGGAGCCAAGGAAAAAAATAAAATATGAAAATCAATGCAATTTGAAATAAAAATATGGTTGAGGAAAATTTTTAAACTAAAAACTGATATTATTTTCAGATTCCTCATCTCAAAAACATGTAGAAACTAATTTTTTTCGAAATCAAAAATAATTTTTTTTTTACCTTTAAAATTTTGTATGATTTTAGAAGATACTGTCAATTTCTGAAAAAAATGTAAATAATTTGTGCTATCTCACACATTTTGCTACCGATTAAAACCAAATTTTGAAGTCATCTAGAAGCCGTAAAACTGCATAGTTAAGCCCAAATCCGGAGGTCGCAGGATTTCTCCTTATTGAGATATCTCAGGATATAGCTGACCTCGGATTTTTTTCTTCACATCAGTTGTTGTCCACTAAAATCTGGACTAATTTTATATGCATGGATAAAAATCATAATGTATGCTTATTCTAGCGATGTTATTATTGCAGTAATCGGGTGAACGCAGCAATTGTTCTGGCCGTTAGAAATTGTTGATGAAATCTCAACTTCAAAATTTTAACCTCCTCGAAAGGGGTAAAAAATCAATATGTTTTGATTTTGATAAAATTTTACATATAAGGGTTTTACGGTGCGTTAAATCGAGATTTGAGGTCAGTTGTTCATGAAAAAAAAAAATTCCATTGATTTACAGCGGATTTACTTGGAGTTTTGTCATTTTTTAAGAGTTTTTGAGCACCATAAAGCCGGCGACGGAAGTATTTTTATTTCAAATAGCACATATAATTGCTATTAAACGTGAAAAAAATTATTTCTCTGTGTTAACTGAGAGCTGAGAAAAAAAAAAATATGAAAATCATGTTTTATTTTTTTTTTCAGCTCCTAATGCTTATTGGCGGCTATACCCCTATGTTTACACTATTATAGGTCCCTATTACTCAAACACAAATTGGGGTTCAAATCTGTGAGTTACAACTAAAAACGCCCCCTTGTGAGCTTAATTTGTATTGATTTACTTTCATATGTTAATTTTAGTAAATTGATGACTTTTCAAATTAATTCATTCTTCTAAAATAGTGGTTATGAATACCATAAGAGCATGGTAGAACTATTTATTAAATAGTTGTCCATAGCATATATTTGTGTATACAGTTTAGAATAGATATGGGTTTCATCCATACATATAATCTGCCTCGTTTAAAAAAATGACTGCTACTCAAAAAAATTGGTAATGTTCTTCGTCATGCTTAACACTTCGTATTTTCTTTGGTAGTTTACATTATTTACTGACTTTCTCAGGTTTCGTTCTGTAAAAAATCTGCAGTATGAAATAACTACATTTTGAGAACTGATTGTAAAATAAAACACTTTGAGAAAATTAAAATTTATTTATTTATTTATTTATTATAAACTATATAAAATATGATTATGCATCTATTCTGCAATGAACCTTCACATTTAAATAATCATTAATAGGTAAATTAAAATTTAAACGATTATAAAAAATATATATATATCTATATATATATATATATATATATATATATATATATATATCTATATATATATTTAAATACAATTATTTACTTTTATTTTTAATGTCTATAAATCCTGTATGAATAATTGGAATATATGTCATGCGTTTTTTTTTTTGTTTTTTTTTACAATCCTCATTCGTTACTAGATCTAGTAGTTCCTTCAATTTGTTTTTCTCTTTTGCTTGGAATAGAATTTTGACTTTTAAATGCACTTTTCTTTTACCAAAAAGAAATTTATGCAGATCAATTTTTTTTTAATTGTTTGAAATTTATTAAGTTTTTTTAATTAAGTTTTATAAAAGTTAAGTCAGTGGACTTAACCTTGCTATGAAATACAATTAACATTAACTAAATGAAGACAATCGAATAGCTTTGATACTTTTTTCGGGATTCTACGTTTTGGTCCTCCTAACCAAAAAATCAGGAAACAAAATAGCTTTGTGTTCTTTTATTTTTTTGTTTTATTAATACAAGAAATTTAAAGATTTGCATTTCAATAAAATTAATAGCATTGATAAGTATTAATAGATTTATTTTATGGTACCAGTTAATGTACGTTTATATTCCAACACTGTTTACACTGCTGACTAAAAAAGGTAAGAGTTTCAATATAAATAAATGAATTTGCTTTACTCTCAACATGAATTATTGTTATCGTTCATTTAAATGGGAATTTATTCAGTTGCACCAACCTTTTTACAATAATAAAAAAAAAAATACTATTCAAAATTATATAAATATTTATTCATTTCATAAAAAGAAAAAGAAAACAAAGAGTATTCTAGTAGAAGAAATTGTTATTCTACAACTAAACTGAAAATTTAGTTTTTTTAAGAATTTCGATGAAATTGTATATTTTCAATTTCTGAGTAGGAATAATTAAATGGATTGTATTCTGGATTTAAAATTTTAAAATATTTAATATATGATAGACTTGCACCATTTTCAAAATAAACATATTTTCAATATTGTTAAAAGCTATAACTTCCATCTCCTAAATATTAGAATCTGATTTTTTTTTTTTTTTTACTTTAACCCATTTATTCCTGATGTTTTTATTAATTTTATATATGTTTACGTAAAAGGCTTCCTGCCTTTGGCATGGTGTTATAAAAATTACTAGACATAAGTAAGGGTTAATTAATGTCCACAGACAGTAATTAATGACATAAAATTATCTTATTGTTTGGGAAAAAAATTTGAATTGACTTGCCTCAAAATAGGACAGTGGGAAGAAATGGGTTAAATTGTTTACGCATAAAAATATCATAAGAAGTTCTATTTGTAACTACAATTATATCGACTTTTTTAAAAACAGACTTGGCCTACTTTCAAAATAAACGGCTCGAATAATATTAAAAAAAAGTAGTGTTTCGATATCTTATCAGCGTGAAAAAGAGGCCATTCACCCCTCCTGTTTGAGTTATGAACTGGTTTAGCGGACAATGCACACAGCCATTAAGCAAGAGCTATGTAACTGGGGTAGTCGTAATTAGTGTACGAAATTGTTAATTAGTGTACGAAATTGTTAATTAGTGTTTTGTGTGAAACACTGATATAGCCTCCCCCACTTCCCCTCACCTCCTTTCTGTACAAACATTCTTAAGTTGTAATTGCCCGAGCTGTCAAGTCCAAAAGTAATAGCTGTAGGATTTAAAGATAAGTGAAGGGTGGGGGTGAGGGTGACTGCACAGCTGGGGTCTCATTGTTTGCAATTATTTCTTGTTTTTAATTTCCTTATTTGAGGGTTGAAGTCGTGGCTCTATGACTCCGGAATATATTAAGTGGAAAACGCCTGCTCATTTTCCGAATCGTTTAATCTTAGTAGTCTCGTGATATTATAAGAAAACTCATTTTATCTCAACTGTTAGAAAAAGGTTCGACCTAGCTTTGGAGGTTGGTCTGGATTTATAAGGAACGAAATCAATAAAAATCAATCCTTCTAAATCAAATAATAAATAAACACCGTTTAGCAGTTACTTCGTTACATCAAAAATTAATTTAAAAAATAACTTTTTTTTAAACTCTTTATTGATATTAGTGATAAACTGTATACATTATATACAAATAGCACTTCAACAAAAGTCATACATTAAAAGGTCTCTTGGCCATCTTCTATTCACGTTTGTGACAAAGTAAGGAGCATTGAGGAATGAAAGGATAGGATATGGAAAAATCGGAAGGTTTAGTCTATCCCCAACACTCAACTACGTATGTCCAAATGCGTCTAGTTACTGCCATGTAAATAAGTCTTTTGTGATTTATTGGGAGCTCTAAACGCTTTTCTAGTCAGAAGACACGGAGCGGAGTAATCGGAAAAGCAAATAATCTAAAGTTCTATTTGGAAATAAAACATATTGAATTTTTTTTTTTTTTTATGGTGGAAAAGACGTTATACAAAAAAAACTATAGATCCCAGCCACAAGCTATGTCAAAAGAATATGGGTTCATATATCAAGAGAGAGAGAGGAGAGAGAGAGAGAGAGAGAGAGAGAGAGAGAGAGAGAGAGAGAGAGAGAGAGAGAGAGAGAGAGAGAGAGAGAGAGAGAGAGAGAGAGAGAGAGAGAGAGAGAGAGAGAGAGAGAGAGAGAGAGAGAGAGAGAGAGGAGAGAGAGAGAGAGAGAGAGAGAGAGAGAGAGAGAGAGAGAGAGAGAGAGAGAGAGAGAGAGAGAGAGAGAGAGAGAGAGAGAGAGAGAGAGAGAGAGAGAGAGAGAGAGAGAGAGAGAGAGAGAGAGAGAGAGAGAGAGAGAGAGAGAGAGATTTCAATTCTAATGAATAGGAGAAAACAGGTGTTTGCATTTGTGTTTTATGGCTTCTTGCCCAGCAGTTGAAATTATTCCTTATTTTTGACGGTTGAACTTAAAATCTTTAAACTTCCTTAAACAGTCATATAATAGTGAGCTTACTAATTACTTACAATAATCAAGTATAATGTTTGTTTCTATGAATTTATTTTAAGGCATTGTCAAATGATGTGGTTTTCCTTGATATGAATTTTAGAATTCTCCTTACATACCAGACTCAAAAGACAAGAAGCTGCTCTTCGTTTCCGAATACTCAGACATTTACTAGACAAGCGTTCAAAGCTCCCAATAAATTAAGAAAGACTTACGTACATTACAGTGGTTAGACCCATTTGGACGTACTTGGAGTTAAGCTTTGGGGGTCGACTTAAACTTCCAATTCTTCTCGTATCCAGTCCAAAATCCTTCGTTAATTCCTCAATCCTCCGTTATTACGATACAAAAAAACTCATCCATAAAGACCTTGATGTTCAATATGTCACTGATTTGGCTGAAAGCCAAAGAAGTAGACCTATCCTTTCATAGCAAACTCCATAACTATTTAAATCCATTAGTATTACAGCTTCACATTCTATTGTATATTATAATCATTATAATCCTTCAAGGCTTCTGAAAAGAAGATGGCCAAGAGACCTTTTAATGTAGGACTATTGAGGTGCTACTAGTAAGTAGTTCATTACATGTGAATGAAATGTGATTATAATTATTTTCTTTAAATTTAATTGTTGTATATAATGTATATGGTTGTAAATATCAATAAATAATGAAAAGAACATTTTTTTTTTATCCAAATAACTGAATTATAGAATTAATTTATAGATAAATTTGTAATAAATTAAGTTTGACGTAATATAATGGTGTAAGGAACGATTTATCACATTATATATACTTTGGAAAATTTCAAATTGATATCATCCTATACTTTTTATATCGCAATATAGATGTTGAGAATAACTTTTAACGCCGATGTGGAAATCATTTTTAGAATTGTCGTTTCAATCCTTTCACAGCGCTAAGTGATTCCCTCACAAAGTTTCCTCCAAGTCAATGCCCAGACGCCCTCGTATAGAAAGACCACTTACCCTAATTACCGGAAGAATGTCAGAGGTCTTCGTATTTCCCTGGTTTCCTGTCATTAGCCAGCTGTTTATTCTTTTCAATGTAGGCTCTTCTTGTTCTTTTACAATTACACTAATTGTATGGGGTGTGCGGGGGAGTGGTTGCGGTTGTTAATTTGAGTCAATTTTTTTTTTTATTTTTTTTTTTTTTAGATTCCTTATTTTTACCCTTTTATATACATTAGCCACATTAATTTGATGACTTTTTTATGTTTGATTGCGGTTAAATTTTATTTTATAAGATAAAATAGTACACAATAATATATAAAAAAATATTTTTTAGGGTAAAAGAAACTACATGTTAATGACATGTCATTAAAGAAAAACATTTTTTTTTTTTTTTTCGATATTCAGCCAGCTAACTGAGTGGAATTTGTGGAAGCAGTATTGGAACTCACAAATATGCACATATATTAGACATGTGGACAAGGAAAAATGACATGTGGGTTATGAAAATAGTAAATATAATTGAAAATAAAACTTGGAATATAGGTATATATATTAAAACATAAGAAAAAAAATAGTGCCAAAATATTTACAATATTCGCAAGAAAAAGAAAAACAATAAATAATAGAGTAAAATAACATATTATGCGACATTATATATATATATATATATATATATATATATATATATATATATATATATATATATATATATATATATATTTCATGTGTGAAAGAGATATCAGAGAGTATTCTGCAGCAGAAGAATGGGCTAGAGAAGAACAGATGGCAAGGCAGCTTGGAAACAGAAGGGGGAAAGGGGGAGGTCTGTAAAGGTGCCCTCACAACACGGAAGCAGCCGTAGGTAGGGCTTACAGGAGAGAGAAGATAAATTTATTAATGAACACTTCCTATGATTCATGGTTAATGTTATTAAAGTTAGGATATTACTGACAATATTAATTTACCTCGCATTGGTAAATCATGTTTTACTGTAGTGCTTCGAAGGCAAGAAGGGGTGCATAAACAAGTGCTAAAGCATTTAAATATTAATGCGTCACCCTAGCAACTAGCTAAACTGAAGATTTGGAGTGATAAGGAGAGATGCTTATCTTAATTGTTCTTTAACCTCAGTCTCTTGAAGTAATTAGAGGAGACAAAAGTCAAAAGAACTAACAAATAAAAAAAATAAATAAAGTAAAAATAAAATAAAAATAAACAATAAAATAAAAATAATTTAAATATCTATTAAAAAAAAATAACAGAACAAATTATTAAAAATATTAATTTATATAAGAAAATGAACAATTCGAAACGAAATAAAAAGTTCGACTTTTAAATTAAAAAAAAACAATAGTATTTACAAGCTCATAAAAATCAATTCTTCTTTATCTTCCTCTTATGTGCCATTTCTAGCGTCTTGGAGCCTCAATAAACAGTAGTCATTCACTCCGGTCCCCAGTTTGGTTTTTCATCTGCTGGAACGTTTTTCCTCTTTTCCCTCCAATCCTCTGGATGTTCTCTAGGTAGGAAATTCTGGGCCGTCCTCGCGGTCTTTTCCTAGTAGGTCGAGCTTCCGGAACTTTCTTGGGCTCTCTTTCATCCTCCATACGACACACATGGCTAATACACAAGGAATACATTCGATTGTATTCCTTAGTTCAGTCACCTCGAATCGTTCTCTTATTTGTTCGTTCCTGATGCAATCCCTTCTCGTCTTACCTACTGCTCTTCTCAGAAACTTCATCTCTGCTGCAGTAATGCTGCTAGCTTGCTTATCAAGCATTACTTGATATGTAATGCTTCCATATGTAAGGGTCGGGAGATAGACTGATTTATATATATGCCTTTTTGTTTCAACACCTACTTCTCAGTGACCGATTATACTATTGCAAACCTGGTAATAGACTTTATTAGCTTTGGTTATCCTATGAGACATCTCTGGGTCATTCTTACCAGAGGAGCTTATTACAGTCCCTAAGTAGGTAAGCTCTGGCACAATTTCTAATGTCTCCCCATTGCAAATAAGGTGGACTTCTTCTGGCTCCTCTCGGGACAGAACTATGATCTTGCTCTTAGAGGTGTTTATGACCATTCCTTTACGTAGTAACTCCTCCTGCCTTTCTATTAGGGCTTCCTGCATTTCTTCTTGGGAATCCGCAATTAGGACAATGTCATCCGCGTACAAAAGACTCTGTAAAAGGATGATTCTTAAATTCCGTTTTCCGATGGCGGTCCATGCGTTTACATATTTTGTGTATCTCGTCTATCAAAATGATAAACAGGAGCGGACTTAAGCTACGTATCTCCCTGTCTCACACCTCTTTCTCATAAAAGATCACATAACTATTTAATTTCAATTCAAATTAAAACAACTAATTTGCTGCAACGTATAATTTACGTAATTTGTTCAAATGGGAAGGCGCGGTAGCTCAATGCGTATGGCAGAATTTATAAAATTTAGGTTTATTTAATACGGCCATGGCTCGGCTTCAAGATCGGGAGACCCTCTTGGGGTATTAGTCTCTTTAAAGTGGGTACCCTTAATTGGGGAAAAAGAACTTGCGATTGGACGTGATTTTGGCCAGAAAACAAAAAATAAGGAGAAAAAAAAACAATGAAAAAATACAGTTGAAAAAATCTTATCAGGAGAAATAAATGTATCTATCATCTGATATAATAATATAAATTATGACAAAAACAATAATACAAAATTAGTGTAATAGTACAAAAATAATACTAAGCAAAATCAATCTTATATTGAGAATATACATATATCATGTTAAAAAATATTTTCTTCTTCAATATGACTGTTGTTACCTTACAAGTTAAGGAAACGTCGTGCTTTAAAGCTATTATGAGTGGAGGAATGGTGAATGTTGGAAGGAAGGGACTGGAACTCTGGAATTGGATGCTCTGGAAATAAAGGAGCGTTTGAAGGATGTGTTGAAAGGGGTTAGGTAGAGGTCCGAGGGATGGGATTATTTTGTGTAGTGGTGAGATGCATTGTTATGATGTGACATTCCTAGAACGTATCTAAAACAACAGTTCATAATAAGAGATAAGGTTGAAAAAACAGTTCTGTTTAGTCCGAAATAAATGAGGGAGATATAATCCGTGCGATTGCAAGATTGGCATTAATCGTTACATATAATTAATTTAGTTTTAATAGCTTTCAAAACGTGTTTCCATGCATTGCTTTCACAAGAAAGTCTTCCTCCAGAGTCCACTAAGTGAATCAGAGCCGCTGACTTGACTTGAACTAAGTTGCTGAATACTTATAAAGTGACTAACTAGGTTAGGCAAGGCGTCGGCTCTAAGTTGCACGGATATCTGCCCGGCTCAGCCCCCGGACCGCTGATAAATCCGGTGCTATTTTGTTTTACTTCTTTTTAATGCCCCTCACAACCTTAAATCTTCCGCCTACCCCGTCGCATTTCACCCAGCTCTGTAAATATCAATTTTTTTGTCCTATTTTTGGACTCTGATCATGAAAAAGAAAATGTTTCTCCTGATAAAGGGGACGCTGGGCTGTAACCATATATAAGTTGAGGGCGGTGCTTGGTTCTCTTTTTTTATTAAACCAATAGGCGTCGGAAGTTTACGATCTCGTCGGTGGAGACTGATTATTATTTCCTATACTATCACTACTCTTTTTTTTATTATCTGTTTTCCTCAGTTTAATTATACCATTATTAATGATGATATTCTGGAAGACTAATCAGGATAAGTTGTTTCTAAAATATAATTACACTTTCATAAGTTTTATTCACCAACATGCAGTTTAAAAACCGACCGATATGGTAAAACATTTTTCAATGGTAAAACTATTGAATTCGACTGTACCAAATTTAACAACAACCTTATAGTTTTAGGAAGGTTTACAATAATAAAGTTTACTATAGTAATAATTTAAATCTATAGTTTTGAGTGGCCAAAACGAGGTTTGTCAAACTGTCAAAAACTTGTATGGTTAGAAATTAATATCCAACCAAATGGATCGATAAAATTATTTCTGCCAAATAAAAATGTCTTTCCTTTTCTTTTTAATATTATGTGTAAAAATATGATTTATGAGCCTTTAGTTGTAAGCACTGATAATGCAGTCCATTATCCGCAAGAGTTTCTTAATAATCTCTGTCTATCTGGAGTACTAACGCGTAGATTACATTTAAAAATTGGATGTCTAATGATGCCTTTATCGTTATCTTCAACCAACTAATCACTGCAATTTTAACGAGGTTAAAACTTACTGCTGTGCATAAAAATATTATTGAATTAATATTGCTAAATTCTATACTTTATCGATAAAAAAATGAAAATTATTTATTAATTAAAATAATCTAAGTTCTTTACTTATGAGAGCGGGTGAAGCCGCGACGGAGGATGCTAGTAATTATATATTGTGTTTTGAAATAAAAAAAAAAGAATAATATTTTGGGAACTTAGAATGCTTGTCTAGTAAATATTGATAATTAAATTTGAAAACAGTTTTTTCTTAGATAATAATCGTTATTTTTAAATTGCAAGTTGATAAGACATTAACTTATATCATTTAATCGTTTTGTGAATAAATAAATACATTAATATACTTTTATATAAATATATAATATAAAAGTTAACGCTAGCCTAATCACGAAATAACTGAAGTAGGAGGCAATTGAGCTCAAATACACTTCCATAATATGGTTTCCTTTGAGTCAATGGGGATATGCTTTGAATATTAAACCCATCAATACTTATTTATCTTCCGATCCGTTTATTCTTCGACGTTTTCCGTAGACATTTCCGATCTGATGCTATTTCATGGTTGTTCCTAAAATGCGGAGCCCATAAACATAAAATTTTACTGTGTAAATATTTTATAAGATGAAAATTAATGCAGAATTACGTCTTTCAGTCAAACTAGTTCGAGGATTGAGAGTAAATATGATGCACTCGTTCGATAATACTTCTTATTTTTTTATATAAATTGTTAAATAAAAGTCAAATAAAAATGGCACATTTTAACAATGAAATGAATACTTTTCAATAGTCACAAAAAACAACTAGCTTGTCGAATTGATGAAGAGACTGAACCGTAATTAAAAAAAAAATAATTGAAAAGTAAAATGGATTCGATCATCAAATACATCAGAAATCAGACGAATGTGAAAGAATTATCAGCTGTAAGTGAAGACATTTACCTAAGGCAATCTTTACTTCAATTTGTGAGTTACAAATGACGGTTTTATATTTAAATGCTACGAAGAAAATAGCTTCCATTTAATCAATTATTGTCACTTTAACAAAAAAGGGTTGCATCGAATTGTAATGCTCTTAATTTAAATAAGGTTGTACGTTTCTTTCTTTGCGTTGAAATTTTCAGGCGCATATTCGCACAAATATGAAAGGAATATGTATACAACCTCTAAAGTAATGCTTACGAGGTAAAGTTGATTCGGAGAGCTTTCTGGAGTTGACATTGTGAAAAATCTGTCAAGGAAGAAATATTGGATTCTAAAGGAGTGGATGTGTACCGTTCCAAGCGAAAGAAGAGTGACTTCGTCAAATGCTTAAGCAATTTCCTTTCACACTGCCTTTGCACAGCTATAGTGCTAAAATGTAGCCCTCACTCAAAGTAGTTACTTTGATAACGGGTAAAAATGTATTTAGTAAAATTAAAAAATAAAATAAAAATAGGTAAAAATTGAAGTAAAATCTTTTTTTTTTTTTTTTAAATAAATTTATTGAAATTTATACAACTGAAATATATACAAGTAGATGTGTTGAAAGTGAATACAATGACATGCAAATAGCATGTGAAGAACTACTCACCAGTAGCACTTCAATAAATTCTACCCTAAAAGGTCTCTAGGCCATCTTCTTTTCAGACGCCTCGGAGGATTATCAGACATGGAAGAGGATGCAAGTTGGGAGACTAATGGATTGGAGTGGTTCTAGCTCTAATAGTGTTGCTCGGATCGAAAATTTCTGATTAGAAATTGATTGTAAAATAATTTTTGTTACATAACATTAGTCAATAGGACTTAGCGTTTAGGAGCTATATTGGCTTATATGAAAAAAAGTTATGTTTGAAACCCCCTATATTCTCTCAGTATTGTTTATTTCAAATTATCATTAATCATTAATTTAATTTAATTATTATTTAAGTTATTTGATCCTAATAATCCTAAAATGTAAATTAGGAAAAGGAATAGATAATATCCATTATCGATTGTTTTTCCGAGTCTGAAAGAAAGACTATTTTTTATTTTTTTGGAAAAGCTTCTTTAGAGTAAATATTACAATCTCCCTCACTTAAGGGCAATAAGTAATATGCCACACTATCACGTACTTTTATAGTTAGAAATTATAATCTAACCAGATGAAATCTCTAAAATTATACCTGCCAAATAATAATTATTGTTGAATCAAAATGTATATACACTCTGCGACAAAATGTTAGACACACCCTTGTACATTAGAAAAACTTTTAATGATTTCATTATTTTCGATTGATCTTAGTTTTTTAACGCTGCTTGAAGTAGACCTTGCTGAATATTTAAATCTAATATCAGTAAATATAGACTATTTGCGACAAAATGATAGACACACTTTCGTTTTTTATGATTTTCTTAATTTTCTTGAGGCTCAAACCAATAAATATCAATTATAATTTAAAGCTGTGTTAAATTAGAATGAATGAAGACACAACTAAACACGTCAATTAAGGTTAAAAATTAATTTCTTTTAAAAGAAGACCGTTTGATTTCTTCACTAATGAGGATGGGATGTGTTCTAGGGAAATTTGCAAACCACCTCAAACGGGAAGTTTTTCATCAGTTGCGAACTTTATGAGGCACGGAGAGACATGTGGAACCCACCGCTCAACTGACGGCCCTCTGCTTTGTCGTTACAAGAAAAACGGAAAATGCGTCTAACTGTTGTGAAAGGGCAAGGCAATCGCTGAGAAAGCCTGTAGTTCAAACGAACCTTAGGAATGTCCAAAAATTAATAATAATATTAAAAACACTAGTTAGAAAAAAATTAAGCTAGTGTTTTAGCCGTTACAAATTAGCGACTTTCCTCCTTTCAGATGCCGCTTTCATAAAACCTTTTCTTCTTTTCTTAGTTCATGAAAATTAATAAAAATACAACAGACCCATCCAGATTAAATATATTTTATCAATATAGAGAAATTTTGTTCCGCTGCTCAGCCCATAATGTTATATTTCGAGCAAAGGCAACACTTGCTAATTTGTGACGGCTAAAAAAACTGGCTTTATTATTTTTTAACTAGTGTTTTTGATTTTTTATTAAGCTTTGGACGTTCTTAAAAGTCGTTTGAACTCCAGGCTTCCTCAGCGATTGCCATGCCGTTTTACAAGAGTTTGATGCATATTCCGTTTTTCTTGTAAAAACAAACCAGCTGGCCCTAGTTGAGCGGTGGGTTCCACATGTCTCTCCGTGCCTCATAAAGTTCGCAACTGATGAAAAACTCCCCGTTTGAGGTGGTTTGCAAATTTTCCTAGAACACATCCCATCCTCATTAGTGAAGAAATCAAACGGTGCTCTTCTTTTGAAAAACATTAATTTTAACCATAATTAACGTGTTTAGTTGTGTCTACTTTCGTTAAAATTTAACACAGCTATAAAGTATAAATGGTATTTATTGGTCTCAACCTCAAGAAAATTAAGAAAATCGTAAAAAACAAAAGTCTGTCTATCATTTTGTCGCAAATAAAATTTAAATATTTACTAATATTGAATTAAAATATTCAGCAAGGTCTGATAATTCTCTCTCATTTTCAAATATCTCAACTTATACTTCAAGCAGTATGAAAAACTAAGATAAATCGAAAATAAAGAAGTCTTAAAGAGTTTTTCTTATTTACAGAGGTGTGTCTAACATTTTGTAACAGAATGTACTTTGCTTTTGAATATCGTATGTAAAAATATCATTGATTCGTGATACAATACAAGAGTTTTGTGGAGAAATAAACAAAACCTCCATTATTAGTTAAAATTACCTATGTTCTCTACTTATGAATGGGGGCGAAGCCGCGATTGGGGATGCTAGTTTAAAAATAAAAGCGTTTACTTCTCCTAACCTAGATTGAGTTAAGTAACATAACAGTGGTTGGTTTTTTTCTGCCAATGAACTGTCTTAAGCCACTACATAGTAGTTTTTATAGTTTTTTTGGGAGCTACTGAGTTTGAATTATACAAAATCTGAATATATGATTATATTAATTGGGTTATTGAATACATAAATTGCGTTGGACTGAGATAGAGTGGCCCTGAGGTAGAGTGCTCGAAGGACTGGAGGGCCTGGAAGCTGGGACTGGCAGGACTAACTGCTGTAATTACTTAGCACTCTCCTCCACCTCTCCAGGGGCCTCCCAAATCTTAGCCACTCTTATTGATTATTGAACTATCTCTATCTATTGTCCTCCTGTCTTACTGATTGTTCTCCTCTCTTGATGTCATTCGTCTTAAAAAGGTAACGCATTTTTTGCGTTGTACACAAAATATTGTGTTTATTGGATTGATATAAAACAACTAATTTAGTTTCGTCATAAATCTGATACTTTCTGTCTAATAATATTCTTTCATAATTTATATTCCTTTTATCCCTTTTGAACAGACCATCTGCATGGAATTTTAATCTGGACAAACGTCCATAATTTCCGTGAATTCCTAATTCAACGGCAGTCAGTCGGATTGTAAACAAACTCGTGGTTTTATTAGTAAGTGCCTACATCGGAGCTGTAATCCCCGTTCCGACTGCTTCCGATGCCGTTTTACGGTTTCTCCAACCAAACCTGTTTGGTTTCGGTCCGTTTTTCGTTCCGACAATACGTGAAAATGAGGCTTGCCTGTGGAATATTAGGAGTTATTATCAAAAGTGATATTAAGAATATTGTTGCCTAATGAAGGGGTTATATAATAGGGGTTATATAATAGGGTTATTGTACCTAATTAAAGGTAATTATATATGTTAATATTTATTTTATATTGTGAGATAAAATAGTAATATAATAATTATTTTTTACATAATAAATATTTACATTTATTTTATTTATATATTTTCTGGTGCTGTGCAACAAAAACTAAGAAAAAATGTATATATATATATAATATATATATATATATATATATATATATAATAATAAATAAAAATAAAAATAAATAAATAATAATAATAATAAAATAAATAAATGAAATAATAATTTAAAATAGTGGGATCAGAGAGATTCTCCAACAACATCTCACCTTCCTGGAGAAAAGGAAGACACAAGTCCCTTGGGTGATAGAAGTGCATCAGGATCTGTAAAAATGTGGGATCATGGCGGAGAAAAGTCACGAAGGTGAAGGACCGAAGAAAGAACAGAAGGGGGAACAGAGTATTCTCGGCAGAAGAACGAGCGCAAACAAGCCAACGAATAAAGGTGTACTGGAAAAAGTGGAAGAAGAAAGAGAACTTAAGAAAATGATGGAAGTTGTGTAATCGTAGCCCATATATGGCTGAAACGAACATATAAAAAAAAAGTAAAAAAATATTATAAACATAAAAATAACAATAGTAGTAATTATTAATGTTGGTGCTATATGCGTTCATATTTCCATGGAAAAGCTAATCTATATGTTAATATTTATTTTATATTGTAACATAAATGTAGTAATTATAATAATTATTTTTTAAATAATGAATAAATTATTAATAGCATAATAATTACTATTAACATATTAATTAGCAACAATTTATAAATATTAGCTCTAGACGCGTTCGTATTTACATTGAACAGTGCCAGCATGAAAAATGATTTAAAATTGTTTTCAATTCGACTGAGGCCTATCGTATTAAGAATATATGGAAATTACAGAACGGGGAAAACACGAATCCAATGTAGTTCTAGCTTAACTTGGAAGAGTGAAACGACAAGAAATTGTTTGTTGTTTTCGTTTTTTTCGATTTACTAGAAATACGCTCTGCAGAACCACCCAACCTTTTGTATAGCCAACCATTTTTTTTTTCTTCTTTATGATGCCGATTGATTACAAAAGACTCGTTTACATGACAGTAATTAGACCTATTTGGACATATGGATATGAGATCTGGGGCCCCACTTAACCTTATTCATCTCGTATCCCGTCCTTGAAATCCAAAATTCTTAAAAAAAAATGCTCCTTAATGCTCTATTTTTTGTCACAAATAAACTTAGATTTCAATTCCATATTTCGCTGATTATGGCCAAACCAAATTACTATCCTTTCATAGTACACTGCAAAGCCATTCATATCCACTAGTCTCGCAACTTATTTCTCATTCTATTCCCTACTACCCACCGAGGCGTCTGAAATGATGGCCTCTGGTCTGAGTATTGTCTAGTACACTCTTATTGCAGGCTTCGTATAGAGGCTCTTTCTGTTGATCATTTCTTCGAGGGCCCAGGATAGTTATGTAATGGTGCGGAAATTATTTATTATATAAAAATTGTGTGTAATTCTTATATAGCAACAATATTTATTATAGGTAAAAACTCACAAAATTAAAAACCAGCCGATTATGCTGGTCTTATAAATACAAAATAATATAATAATTTTATTTACAATATACATATAGATAAATTTTATGGAAATGTTGTATTCAAACTATAATATTATTAAATATTCGCTTAAGTAAGATTTTGAGGTTCAAAATGCATCATGTACTCTGTTTGCTTTACAATTCTTATTGTCCCATTGAAAAAGACGTATTTGAATTCTTAATATTTAAAAGATGGCTCAAAAATGTCAGATACTATAAAGGGATGTCTGTGTTATTATGTAAGTTGGAAAGCCCTTGGTTGCTAAGAATTCGCCATATTTCTCATATCCTGACAGGTCCATATATTTTTCTGAGGAGTCCTCCCTCCCTTCTTGAATGTAAAAGCCTTTCATTTTAGTCATTTTCTGTCTGAGCAACAAAATTATTATTTAAAAAATAATATATCTTATTTGAATACTTTTATATAAAATATATAAACTAATATAATAAATATATAAATATAAACGATAATTTCATTTTTAATTTGGTATATTTATGATTTTCCTAGTAACAACTGGCTTGCTATTCCTTCAAAGAAAGAAAAATATATCCAAAAGTTGGCGTTATTTTTATTAATATTTTCTAGGACAGTGCCATATTTATTGAAATAATTATTTAAAGCTCTTTTAATCATTTTAAGTCCCTCTGAAAGTGAAAATTGGTTATTTTTTGTTTGGAAAAAAACCGTTACGATTATAAGCCTTTATCGCAGAACTGATATCTTTGCAGGTCTCCCCATATACCCTTTCAACGGTGACCAATTCTGCTAGGCCAATCCATTTAAATTGATAGCGAAGTTGGAATTATGTGTCTTATTATTATATTATTATTTGTTATTTTTATATTTAATTTAGTAATATTCCATTTTTTCCCATGTAAGGAGATACAAAATCATTACATTTTAGTTGTAAAATACTACTTTATTGTAAAGGATCTCTTTTGACTTTAGTTAAAAAGAAGAAGGATGGAAATAGTAATAAAAAAGTTCTATTTTAACGTGGGATCGAAATATAATTTTCTTAATTCCTTTCCAACTTATAGGATTAAAATTTATTTTTTTGTGTTAGCTATTTCTTCTTAAGGTGTTAAGTATATCAATAAAACGTTTTTTTTTACGACCGTAATTTTACTGTATCCGTTATTACTGGCCAGTCCAAAGAAAAAAAAAATCATCAATCCTAATTTCATCTAAATTTATTGTAGAAATCCAAACTAAAAAGGAGTCGGATGTGAGATCCCCTTTAATTACCAATTACGATAACTAACATCTGGAAGATTTATTGGGTAATTTTCGTTCACATAGAAATAGAAATAGAAAAATAATTTCATTCTAGGACTAAGTCCCTTAAGAATAACCAATTCGTATAGAAAGAAATGATATTAGTTACATCTGTCCAGAGACATGATGAATAAATAAGATGAAAAAATAAAAATAATAATAAAAAAAAATAAAATAAAGGAGAAATATCAATATAACAATGAAAATGTATACATAGATACTAATATAATATATGAACAGGGAAATAAGAAAACATTCTACAAATGAAATAATAAATAGGTTATTTTGATACAATGCTAATTATATACAATATAAGAACCCAAATGTTGTTTTCGGAGAGAGAAAAAATTATTTTAATTGGTAACACTGAGTGTGTTTCAGAAAGAATTACATATCATTTACTTGAAAAAATATATTGTTAGCATGCGTCCCCTTGGATTAGGAGGAGGTACTGGAAATAGAGGAATTTAAATGTTACATCTATCTACATGTATCTATTTATGTAAATTTTATTGCGCAGTTAATAATTGCTACGGCCAAAAACAAATTAATTACTATACACGTAACATAGTTTTTAATTATTTATTGATATTAACAACAGTATACAATATATACACTAGTTAAATTTGTGGAATATCGTTAACAGGGCATGTAAATTACTTAAAAAGAACCCAACATTTCTGCGCTTTTTTACTAGTCCAGTGAATTTGTAGATTTTAGTATGCTAAAAGTCGAGTTAATTTTTTTTTTTTTGTTAGTGTTGTGATTGCGTACCAAAATACAAGTTTTTGACCTTGTCGCGCTGCCACATTTTGAGAAAATTCGGAAAACCTAAAAGCTTGTATCTCAATTTTCTGCTCAAATTTGAGAGAATTAGGTCTAGTTGGATTTTAAAAATAACCTGGTTTTCTAAAAAACAAACCGTTCAACAGATATTTTGGTGTAACCTAGAAAAAGGCAAAATGTTTGACACTCTGATTCTACCAATTGTGTCTGGTGGTGCCTAAAGGTGTAAAACTTGGATTTTGTACAAAAGCATAAAACTATTAACATAAAAAAATAAATAAAAATAAAAATCAGAACCACCCAACCTTTTGTATAGCCAACCATTTTTTTTTTTCTTCTTTCAAGATACATCAGAGGGTTATCAGGAATCGAATGGTAAGACCTTACCTATTAAATTTAAAAACATAATAAAGCATTTAAGAAAAAAACAAAAACATAAGCAAAAGTCGATTAAACGATTGCTGATAAGTTCGCAATATATAATTCACACAAAGTTAATGTCCATGAAAGTATTTTGAATGAATGAGAAGCTGTTTAGGAACTTCGGGAATCCATCCCCCAGGTTACAGTTTGGAAACAACTCACTTAGTGTTATTAGCGTGAGCGGAAACTAGTCAAACTCGGTCGGAAATTATATCAGTTTGGTCCATCATTCTCTATCAATCATTCAGTTTGAGAAGTGCTGTTTGAAAACTGGTCCAAACAAGGGGGCAGAATGAATTCACTCGACTAGCTAACTGAAAAGAGGGCGGTATAAGCGTTCTTATCGCAAGTGCCATTTCCCTTAGAGTCAACCTGCCAGATAAGGGGCTAATCCTCTGTTTGCCTCTTCTTCGGCCGATTACTCCGACTTTTATTCCTTCTCCTCTTGCCTCTCTTATTTTATTTTCATTGTTCAACCAGTTTTCATGTTGTTATTATCTCCAATAATGAAGTTCCTTATTTTTAATGGACTTGGAAAAATATAATGGTTCTAGATTTTTCTAATGCATATTCACTAGAAATGGGACGACTAGTCGGCTGCATTATTAATTTATATTTCCACGTTCGAAAATATTTCCATGTTTGATTAAAATGAAAACATGGCATTTAATGTTCATAATTTTGATTTTATAACCTACTAAGAATTTAACTACATAATTTGAATAAATAACTTACGTAACAAAAAAAATTTTTTTTTAAATCTTACAAGGGGACGTTTGCAGTTGTAACTCACAGCTTTGAATGCCGATTTGTGTGTGGGTAGTAGGGACCTTTAATAGTGTAAAACTAGAGTTATAGCCGCAAATGAGCATTAGGAGCCGAGAAAAAAAATATAAAAAGGAAAATCACGTTTTATTTTTTTTCTACGCTCTCAGTCAAGATGGAGAAATGTTCTTTCACGTATAATTGCAGTTATGTATGCTATTATATATAAAAATACTTTTGTTGTGCTCAAGACACTATCCGGCTTTAGGGTGCTCAAAAATGACAAAATTCCAAGGAAATCCGCTCTAAATCAGTGGAAACTTTTTTTCATGAACAACTGACCTCAAATCTTGATTTAATGCACCATTGAACCCTTATGTGTGAAATTCTATCGAAATAAAAAAATATTGATTTTTTACCCCTTTCGAGGAGGTTAAAATTTTGAAGTTGAGATTTCATCAACATTTTCTACCGCCCATAACAACTGCTTTGTTCAACCGGTTACAACAATAATAGCATCACTAGAATCAGCATACATTCTGCTTTTTATCCATGCGTAAAACATTGAATTTACTCCCGATTTTAGTGGACAAAAACTGATGTGAATGAAAAAATCTAAGGTCAGCTATAACTTGAGATATTTCGATAAGGGTAAATCCTGCGACCTCATATTTTATTTTTTTTCTCGGCTCCTAATGCTCATTTGTGGCTAAAACTCTAGTTTTGCACTATTATAGGTCCCTACTACCCACACTAAATCGGCATTCAAATCTGCGAGTTACAACTGCAAACGTCCCCTTGTTAGTTTTGGTTTAGTGTCATAATAAAAAAGGTTCATTCTTAAATGAAAATGTAATATAGTGGAATCTCGCTAATCCGAACATCAGTAATCTGAACACTCAAGGAATCAGAGCTAGCAAGGAGATAAAACTTTTTTTTTAATTTCACATATCTACGCTATTATATAAAAGGACAAGCCATTTTTCGTTTATCTCCGCGAAAACTACTCATCCAATCTGTACCAAATTTTAACTACACAATCTTCATAGATCAAGAAGGCTTAACAATAATAAAATTTACATTATTTCATTAAATTTGTTGTTAAAAAAACGATAAATTTGTGTGGAGCAGCCAAGTTGGAAAACCAAAGTTGGAAAAGTGGCGAGCAGCATTTGAGATTGGGTGCTATAAAGAGTTATTGAAAATAAAATTTTCTTAGTTCGGTTAAATTGTTATAAAAAATCCCAGTGAAATTTAAAAATCGAACGATAATAGCGTTATTGTGCAACAGTGCTTGCAATAGTAAAACTATTGATTCCGTCTATTTTAAACCTTTATATTTTAGCAATACTCATCCTATCAGTAGTATGTGTATTATCAGTAAATAATGATCCCTTCATTGCCTCCCAAACTCTCCAATCCCATATCCTAAACATTCAAGATTGGTGTCAAAAATGGAGAATCAAAATAAACCCAAAAAAATCACACCAAATGACCTTTACCTTTTGTCGTAAACCTACGACTTCCTGTCCAACAGTATCCTTCAATGATGTTGCACTTATCCCTGTCGAAAAGATCCGCTACCTAGGACTCCACTGGACAAACGTCTAACTTGGAATCCACATACAAGACTAAAGCGACAAGAAACTGCTCGTCGTTACAGACAACTTCAACATTTACTAGACAAACGATTAAACCTCCCAGTTCATTACAAAAGACTTATTTACATGACTGTTATTAGACCTATTTGGACGTACGGAGTTGAGCTTTGGAGCTCTACTAAACCATCCAATTCATCTCGTATCTAATTCTTACAATCCAAAATCCTTCGAAAAATCCTAAATACCCCTTACTTTGTCACCAATAAGCTTATCCATAAAGAGCTTAATGTCCCATATGTTGCTGAGTTAGCCCAAACCAGATACCTATCCTTCTATAGTAAGCTCCATAACCACTCCAATCCACTAGTCTCCCAACTTGCTTCCTCCTCCATCCCTGATAGTCCTCCGAGGCGTCTGAAAAGAAGATGGCCTGGAGACCTTTTAGTGTAGATTTTATTGAAGCGCTACTAGTGAGTAGTTGTTCACAAGTTATCTACATGCCATTCTATTCACTGTCAACACATTTACTTGTTGTATATTATTCTGTACAGTTGTAAATATCAATAAATGAAAAAAAACAAAAAATATTTTAGCAATAATAAAAATTTAAACTAGGTTTGCGACTTATAGTTAGAAATTTAAATCCAACCTGATGGTATCAATTAATCAAATATCTTATTGAAGGAAATTAATTTTTAAATTAAATTCATATTAAAGGCAAACTCCTATTTATCTTTTAGATATCAATAAAATTATTTTTCTTAAATAAAAATTATTGCCAAATCAAAATGTCGGTTCTTTGCTTTTTGATATAGTATGTAAAAATATGAATCATAGGCCTTTAGTTGTCAGCACTGATAATGAAATGGACTTAATAATCCACAAGAGTTTCTTAATAGTCTCTGTCCTTCTGGATTACCAACTCATACATTAAAATTAATAATTAAATGCTCGTTTATGCTTTTACGTACTCTTCAACCATCTAATCTGTACGGTCTTAAACGAGTTAAAAATTCCTGCTATGCGTGATATTATCATTGAAGAAGTAATGCACCATTGCATGCTTCAACACAAGATTTTTATTGATAAACAAATAAAACTTCTATTATTAGTTAAAATTATCTATGTTCTTTACTTACTTATAAGAGTGGTCAAAGGGGAGATGTTAGTTTACAAAAAAATAAATGAAAAATCTATTTTATTGGCTGTTTTCAAATGAATTAAATTTTTTTATGAAAATATAAAATTGACTAATTAAAAGATAAACAATAAAACATAATAAAATTATTCCAATGCGCCCATACTCCGTGCAAATTTAGTTGTTTATTTTCTAATTTAACTATCCTTCCGTCTAAGACTTTGTACTCAAATTCATATTAAAAACAATTTTTATTCCGATTTTCGGTTTATTTTTCGCTCTCCACTGTAATCCGAACACCTAGCAACAATCAGTTCGTATTTTCGAGATTCTACTATATAAAGTTTAGAACACTACAAGAAAACTGTCTTTATTTACAATCACATGTTATATAGATATTTTTGTGTTTTACATATCTGTCATATCAGTGAATAAGTGGTTGAGTCGAATTTATACCAAAATGATTTAAGAGATTTTTAGTCTCTTAACTTATGTTGAAAAATCGACTTAACCACTTATTCACTCGGATAACGTATAAAGTCTATAAACACGATATCCTTTTCAGCATGATTGAATTGAAAATTTCACAATTAACTATATAAGCTTAGTACAGTAAATTGCTAATGTTTGCATTATTTTTCCAAAAAAAAAAACACTTTGTTACACACTGACCCGCTTGTAATAAAGAGAAGAAAATGTATAAGATAAACAAAAACCTGATGTACATGTATTGACGGTTATAAAGTTATAAACGAAAGTCCATGAACATAACCGATGCCACCTGAATTCCGATAGAAGCATAGTACTAGTCGGTCCATCTCTAATATTTAAATTTATGTATGTCTTATAATAATTCTTTAAACAAGGCACGATTTGATTTTTTTTTTTTTCAAATATAAAACTATGTAATATATTTGTTTTCTCTTTATTTTTTAAATAGGAGGTTAGCACCCAGCGGTACTTCCTTATAACATGATATTTTATTCATTTTAGCGGAGTAGATCCATCATCCAACTCCTTTTTATCCTTATTTGGGTATTCTTTGGCATTTTTCTGAGGCCTTAGTTTGTATTATAGTTGTATGTATGTATTGTATTATTATAGTTGTTGCTGATATCTTGCCAGATTTAAAACCCATGTAGCTCTAATCCCTTACCTTGTTTTCTAAATATCCACAGTTTAGTTGAATACTAGACTAGACTAGTTATAGTTTGTTAGTTGATAACCAATAGCAATATCCACCAGAATTATTTGTAAGTGGTTTAATACTCTTCCATATTTTTTAATTATATAAATATATAAAATTATATATACAGTTATATATTCTAAAATATGTATTTTATGTTTATATTGTGCTGGCTTTATTCTATAAATTGCCTGTGTAAATTATATAATTTTATTGTGACCTGAATTGTTCACTATAGGGCATGATTATGAGATTATTATGGTCTCCAAACGTTGCCAAAATAAGTTGTTATTTTATTGACAGAACCTCAAGAACCGTAGTAATCATATTATATCAACAGTCAAGAAAATATATCCATATATATTTATATACATCTACATACAATTATGGAATTCATTTTTTCTCAACTACTTCTTTTCTCCACGATGTACTCTTGGTCTGTTTTTCTTTTATGTTGGTTTGAATCTAAGCTATAATAAAATTTATTGATAACAGAATAAAATGGTTGTTGTATGTGCAATTCATTTAATTTATTTTTTCTTTTAATCTATTTTTCAAGGAAACATAAATTACATAAAATCACATACTTTCCACCTGGCCTAAAGGTTGAGTTAATAAAGTACGATTGCAAAGAAGAAAAATTGAAGGCACGTCGTATACCCTTGAAACTGCTGTGAAATAGAAATGACAGCAATAATAGGTATTTCATCTCCCTCGTGACGGGAGAGCCTGTAGCGGGAAGGGACAGTCCATTAGTTAGAAGTGCTCCCAGAATTCGATTTGGACAGCAGTGACAGAAACAGTCAACTGATTTCTGTTATTCCCTCGATAAAAATTTTACAAGACACTTAGACTTACCATTTAGTTTATTCGTTAATGGAGAAAGACAGTAAAATCTATAGCCAAATCACAAACTGGAAACTGTCCTTAGCGACAACGATGCATATGAATCGAGTTCAGTGAATTTGCCCATTGTTCTACATCGTACCTGAAATGGAATACCGGTGTCGCTGAATACACCAAACCGTTTGTTTAGTTTTCACTTCATTCATAATTTGTCGCATTGACGCTGCTGGTTCACATTTAGATTACTCTTGGTAATACTATGTGCCAAGAATACAATTCAATTTTAGAATTTATATTCAATTCCACGCCTTGATAAAAGCCTCGTTTTAGTTAAGACAAAATTGCAAATCTTGCAACCTCCGTTAGAGAAGAAGCCCCAAATAATAATAACAGAACAGAAACTAAAATGGCGATCTCTGTACTCCATTCTACAGAATTACAGCATTTAAGCGTTCCTTTCTTGCCCGATCCTCTACAATCTGGAATTTTCTTCCTTCTTGTATTCGCAATGCTTCTTTTCCCGGAAAATTCGAAATACTCCTTTTCTAACATCATCTTTCTCTCCAGTTTGAAGATCTAGTTATATGGATGCCCCGTAATGAATGTCATTTTAGTATATCAGACAAAAAATTAGTATTTTAAGTATTTCATGATAAGGGATTCGTTTTAGTATACTTAATGTTGATTATCTATTTATTTTTGAATTATTATTTTCTGTTCTACTCTACAATTTTTTTTAATAATATTTATTTCTATATTGACTAAAAACAGAAAAAGAGAAGAAAGAAAAGAGAAATATAGTCTTTTTCTGCAACAATGTAAATCTGTTTAACTTTTATTTATTTGGTTTTATTTTAAAAATCTCTAGGCAAGATATGATTTTACTTTTTTTTATGTAACGTTATTCTTACGGGATATTGTACCAGATTTGTTAAAAATAATTAAATACGATCAGTAGTATTTAAAATATTTAATCTGAAATTAAGCTTTTCTTATAATCAAGGACGTTGGTAAGAACTAGTACTGTTGTGACCATACTACAGGCATTAATCTATATATTAATAAAAATCTACACTGGCATCTTGCCTTTACAGTTAAGCTGTTTAAGAACATCTGGGATGATTAATAAAAGGTTGGTTAAAAAGGCGGTTTGGAGATGTCATGAGAATGAATCAAGCTGAAGCCGCAAATAATATTTTGAAACCGAAGTGGAAAGAAGAAAGCTTAAAGCTCACAATTGCATGGAAACGTTCCGTAAACGATGGATATATATGAGGGCTAGAAAAAGTAAGTTAGAACATAATCTGTTCTTTTGTAGGCACCCTCACAGAGAACAGCGCTAGAGGAGGTGACGATTATGATATTTTTGGATATCAATATTTCATTACAATAGTAACAAATAGTTTCTAAAAACATTTTTGGTTTTTCTCTACCATATATTTCTTGTTTATTTTCCTCTTTAAATACATGCTATATTTGGCCTCCTATATATGGTCCTGCATTGACATTTGGAATACCGGGAATTTAGGAGACTTTCTGGTCAGTGCGTGGTAAAACCGAATATGGAGATTTCCAGCCATTGAATAAAGATTAGGCCTATAGTAGCTCCGTATCCTGGTTGGATTGGATAGGAGCAGAAATCATGAGCATTTCGGCACATTAATGACAACATTGGCGTTTGGTTATTTTGATGCTGAGTTCGGGAAAATATAATCGTAACTGATTATCAACAAATCGTAGAACCTATCATGATTAAATTAGGCGATTGATTCCTGGAAATCAAATAATTAGTTGTTATTTAAATTTTTTTTTATAACGAATAATACTAAGAATAAAATAAAAGGACAGGTCCACCACTTAGTTGCTAATTACACATTGTTTTAATAAACAAAATGTCTAATTATCAAAATACGCTTCCTTAGGAACAGAATAGAAAATAACATGAAAAAAAATTTTAGTTTCGTAGTTTAGAAGATATTTTGGTGGTCGTCCATACTGATTTATTAATCGTAAACGTTTTTGGAGTCAACATAAAAGACTAAAACGACAAGAAACTGCTCTTCGTTTTCGACTTCTTCAACATTTAGTAGACAAACATTCATAGTTCTCAATTAATTACAAAATACTCATTAAAATGACAGTAATAAAACCTATTTGAGCTTTGGGGTCTCTATAAACCATCCAATTCATTCCTTTACAATGAAAAGGAAAAAATGTTAACACTCCTTACTTTGTTACAAATTAGCTCATACGTAGAAATCTTAATGTTCCGTGAGTTTCTCTGATTTAGCACATCTTGCAGGAGTTGAATTGAATCTTGCAGTTATCGTTAAAGGAGATCTCACATCCAGCTCTTTTCAACCAACTTCATTTAGTTCAGATAAATAAATTCAGATGTAATTAGGATTAATGAATTTTTCGGAACTTCTATTAGATTAAATTTTTCATCAGATATCCATGGACTATATATATCATTTTTTTTTTTTTAAAACAAGTCAATGAATCAAACAATTTATATGTTCTAAGGAGGCAATGTGGCAAAGTGCTTCTTAAAGGTGTCAGTTCCTAGAGGAAATTGAGAATGTAAGGGGTGAGGTAAAGTCAGGTAAATAGACAATCTTCTAAATTTTTCTATGACTAGTCAATGTTCCTGTTTTTACTGGAAACTCATTTGTAAAGGGAATATTTCTAATATTTATCTGTTCATGATATCAAAAATTTGGATTCGTTTTAAACGATTCTATTATTTCTTAGGATTTTAGGATATACATTTTTACAGTACTGCCACTGCCCTATGGTTATTTCTATGCCATCTAAAATTGACAATCTTTCTTATTTACAGCAATAGCTATTAGTATTTTTCCTGTAGCGACTACTCAGGAACTTCCTAAGACGATTAGACTTCTTGGTATTCTTGGGGGATCGACACCTGGAGTTCCTTTGATCCAGAATGTACACCTTTTGGTAAGGGGTCTGGAAACAGACTTAACCTCTCAGCACCAAGGGTCTGTTTGTCTCTCCCTCGAAAGTTTCCTCTAACAGAATCATCAATGACTCCAGAGCTCTTCCTTTTTTCCTCCCCTCTTTCTTTTTGCCCCTTACAGAGCTAAATTTTTTCTCTTTGTATTGTCTGAACAAAGGAGTTACACAATGAGAATGTGTGAGAGACCTAAAATTAGGCTCACTTTTTATTCCTTTGTCCCCATTGTTAATGTCTAAATTGTTTGTCCATGTTCGTATAATAGGTATCACTCTTGTACATTTAGAACAATAACCAATTATATTACAAGGGATTTTATAGTTCATTCACTTTTATTTAGTTATAAGGTAGTTTTCTTGATCACAGAGACATACTTTCTATTAAACAAGGTTATATTATCTATATTCATCTCAACTATCCTTATAGTTATTTCAATATTTATTATAAATGCAATTGATTAAAAAAATTTTCAGGAACCTTACTGCAAAATCACACTATATAAAACAATATTAATAATTACTACAGAAGGCATGGTTTATAATAATGAAACAACAATTTTTATTGTTTACGAAACTAATCAAACACACTGTTAATCCTTAAAAATTATAAATTTTACAAATGATATAATAACTTTAAAAAATATTGAAATGCTGCAAATTAAATTATTAAACTAGATTATTAAGATTTTTTTTTTTTTTTTAACCCTTTATTTCATTTTTTTTTCTTCTTGTGCTATAACTCTTTTGCAGTGTAAAGAATTTATAGTTAAAAATAGAGATACGTTTGATTTCAAATGTCGATTCTTGATTTCACCGAAACTTTTTTCAAGAATTAGTATTGAGAATCGATTGGTACCCCTGATTTTGGTGATAGCTTTGTAATATATATTTATGTAATTATTATTCATATATCGATTCTTCTTCCTAATAATAAACAAACATTAATATAATTTATAATTTATTTTGAAATATTTTTATACAGGGTGAGTACTCTAAAGTGTAAAAAAAAAAAAAAAAAAAAAAAAAAGGTGAAACTAGAACAAATATGTAGCAAAATGCCACATATCTCACCTTTATATTCCAATCCGTTGCAGATATACGATAAAACAAAGACTTTTTTGAGGAAACTACGTTTTTTTTTTTTTTTTGTTTTTTTTTTTTCCATAAAAGCTGTAATATCTCCATTTTGTTTAAATATTTTTCAAATTTTGCCTACAATTTCGGATTGAGCATTAAATTTTCTATAATAGCTGAGTACCTCTAATCTTTAATTTTACTAACTTGGTATCTTAAGAACAGCTTAATCTTCACCTTCTTTGGAGAAGTCACAATGTCTTATATTACTTCAACGCTCACCGTTTTTTCGAAAAAAACTATCCACAAAACGTCAAATCTCACAAAAACTTGCAAATTTAATAAGCTTTCGAATGATATGTAAAAAGTAATGATTTTGTTTCGATTACATGGAGAAATTTTTGAAACCAAAAAAACATGGTGTTCTCATTTGGCATACAAATCATTAAAATAAAACATTATGACAAGGACTACCATGTATGCAAGTTTAAAATGTCGTTTTAATTCCAATAGAATGCGCTCTTAGCCTATTGAAGGATTTGCTTATCTCTAAACGCTATTTTGTTTGTTAGTCATTTGTTTACAAAAGTCAGTTGTTTTTAAGTCGTTTACGTGGACGTATCATACCTTTCTTTGGTGTTAAAAATGTCTAATTTTAAGCCAAATAAAGAGCATTTGCGGCATGTCATGATTTTCTTATTTAATCAAAAGAAAAAGGCATCTGAATGTCATCGAATTCTTGTTGAGACTTATGGCGATGTTGCTCCAACCGTCAGGACATGTGAACGTTGGTTTCAAAGTTTCAAACGTGGTGATTTTGATGTTACTGATCAAAAACGAGAAAATCGACCAAAAAAGTTTGAGGACTTCGAATTGCAATCTTTATTAGACGAAGACAATACCCAAACCCAACAAATGATGGCAGAACAGTTGAATGTCACTAGGCAAGCCATTTCCGATCGCCTGAGAGCTATGGGAAAGATTCAAAAGGTTGGAAAATGGGTTCCACATGAATTGGACGAACGACAGATGGAAAAACGAAAAACTGTGTGCGAAATGCTGCTTTTACGCCACGAAAGAAAGGGTTTTTTGCATCGAGTTGTAACTGGCGATGAAAAATGGATTTATTTTCAGAATCCCAAAAGAAAAAAATCATGGGTAACGCCAGGACAACCATCCACTTCGAGTGCAAGACCGGATCGTTTTGGGAAGAAGACAATGCTGTGTGTGTGGTGGGATCAGAAGGGAGTAGTCTACTACGAGCTTCTCAAACCCGGCGAAACAGTCAATACCGAGCGCTACCGACAACAAATGATCAATTTGAGTCACGCATTGATCGAAAAACGCCCAGAATGGGCTCACAGGCACGCCAAAGTCATTCTTCAGCATGATAACGCTCCTGCACATTCAGCCAGATTGACTAAGGAAACGATTTCTTCGCTTGGTTGGGAACTCCTACCCCACCCGCCGTATTCACCTGACCTGGCGCCTTCTGATTATCACCTCTTCTCATCGATGGGACACTCATTGGCGGAGCAACACTTCAACAATTTCGAAAACGTACGAAAATGGCTCGATGAATGGATTTCAAATAAAGATGAAGCATTCTTTTGGAATGGTATCCATATATTGCCCGAGAGATGGACAAAATGTGTAGAAAGCGAGGTTCAGTACTTTGAATAAAATATATTATACTTTTTTTTAAATTACTGTGTATATATTTTAAGAAATAAACGACATTTTAAACTTGCATACCTGGTAAATGAAAATGTGAATTTTAAACATAATAAACTCTTTATTGGATTAAAAAGCAATGAAAAAAAAATATTGTTTAATAGAAAATAAAGGAAAACTGTCAATAAGGCATTTCTACCTATCATGTGATGAAGTTGTGGTAGGATATTTTGTAACAAATCTTAGTAATCATTCAATCTATAATTGGGCAATATATAATTTTCCAACACTATTCGACAGCAATAAAAAGATGAATAAACTAACGATACTCCACATGGAACGGAAGAAATGCCTTCCCCTGTAAAAACAGTCTTATCTGCCCATTAAATTCACCTCAAAAAGTAGTATTCTTCAACACAATCTGTATTCAGAAGCTTACCGCGAAATGGAGTTCTGTGTTCATCATCATTGGATTTTAAACATTACATTGAAGATGTAATAAAGTAAATCCTACGTAATAATAATAAATTAATAAATGTAATAACATAAGATCCTCTGATCTGGTGTTGCTTTTAGTACTCAACTATAATACAAAATTTAATGCTAAATCCGAAAATGTGGTAAAAAATTGAAAAATATCTTAACAAAATGGAGTTATTACAGCTTTTATGAAAAAAAAAAAAAAAAAAAAAAAAAAAACGTGGTTTCCTCAAAAAAGTCTTTGTTTTATCGTATATCTGCAATGGATTAGAATAGAAAGGTGAGGTCTGCAGCATTTTTCTACATTTTTGATCGAGTTTCACCTTATTTTTTTTTTTTTTTTTACACTAAGAGATACTTACCCTGTATGAAAGGGCGGTAGCTCAGTGGGTAAGGCAATTGACTATCAAGCTCTCAAATCCGAGTTCGAGGCCGATTAAAGGCACGAAATTTATTTTCTGTTATTTTGATTGTGGCTCAACTTCGAGGTCGAGAGAACCTCCTAGGGCACACCCAGCCTCAGTAAAGTGGGTATCCTTAACTGTGAAAAAACCTGGTGATTGAGTGTGATTAAGGCCAAATCTCCTCGATTTTGGTATCTCAAATAGATTATTTTTAATGAAATGACATTTTTTTTTTTTTTAAACCGAAGTACCTGTACAGAGAATCGAATAAAATTGGTTCCGATACATAACTGGTATATTTGATACCATTGATGGCAGATTAGAAAAAAAAAATTGATTTATTTAATTTATTATCAGATAATGGGTTTCATCTTTTTTTTAAATGGGCCTGATCTAAGAACTAAAAAAGTAAAACTAGAACCTTGGATTTCCTAACATATTTGAACATACTTTTGCCAGCTATTGGAAAATTGATTTACTATAGCCATATGTTTTCCAGAAAACCGGAAATTTTGAATGAAAATGTAAATATTTTAAGTGTATCTGCTATTATTTGTAATTGAAGCTTTTCAATTTAATAAGAAATATGTTTAATTATTTTTGATTATGAAACTATTATTTATATGAAATATTTTTAAGCGTCAATTTTTAACACGTTTTGTCTATTTATTTTATAATATGGTTATACAATAATCACTTGGTCTACGAATATCCACCTTTTTAAGAATTTCAATGAATGCTACTTGCATGAATCACGTGTTCGAATATTAAAAAAAAGTTTTTGTCTATTGTAACAATAACCGACATTTTATTGTCAAATACTATAGCATAACTGTAATATTTACTCTGTAAGATATACTCACTGTTCTTGCAATTTTCCTCGAATCTAACCCTTGCCAATGTTGAGAGATTACTTTGCTATTGTTAAATTTCCATTAGTAGTAAGTTGAGGCAACAGATGTTGGGCGTTCGGGAAAATCGGTAACGTAGAAGTTTGATAGAAAATTATGAGATCCAGGTGTACCAGGCATTAACTGTTTCATATCGGATACTATGAACAGTATTAATTAAACTTAGTAATTCGAGATAAATACGTTTTAAATGTTGAAAACGATTTATTTTAGTATTTTAAATATATCTATTAAAGATGTAGGTTATTGGGGAATGCTATCTATAACTGCATTTATAGATACACATATAATTAAAAAACAAATTTGAATTTACAATGCCGACGTTTCAGCCTACTATGTAAGCCTTCTTTAGGGTTACATAGAGGTCTTGCAACTGTCATTGACATCTACATACAAAACCAATTATTTATTTCAAACTCAATTCACCATTGTGGTGAACTACCTCTGCGCTGACTCTAAACGAATTAACATAAAATGAACCAATGACTCGAGTGATTGTCTTAGACCCAAGAAAAATTATCATCCTATCTCTTGCTCATCGGCTAAAAGTCTGGATATCATTTTCACATTGAAACATCAGATTGCCTAAAGCTTCTATCTATAGGTATGCTGAAGCAACTTCAACATCTCAGTTAACACTATGTTCATAGTTTCTTCCCTGTTATTCCTTCGACTTGACTATGGTTGCATGTTTTATAGTGGCCTCCCAACAGTGTTCGAAGACAGTAAAAGCGAATCAGGAATAGCTTTGATAGGTTCATCATAACTCGAGATGATCTTACGATTTCCCATCACTTTTCTGAATTAGTTGACTTTATCCGAATCAGGTCCTACAAATGTGTAGTTTCCAGCACATTTAATCAATGTATATATTTTATTATATAATCTATACATTTTATTTCCTTATAATTAATTTTATTTTCATAAAATTTTATATACTAAAGCTGAATTATTGATATTAAAATATGTTGGTTAAATCATTATAAAAAGTTAGTTATGTATGCCGGTATAAGAAATAAGACTATAAAATAAAACTCAAAATCTTTCATCAGAAACCTTTTAATTTTGAAAGGAACCATTAAAGTTATCCATATTTCCAATCTTGATAATCGTCTTCCGGTTTAGTTAGCGCGTCAAAGTTGATCTTTAACTTTCATTTTGGTTTTTACTTGTCTTTAAAAACATAATATTTGAAATTGAACAAAAACCGGAAAGAGTAGAAAAAAAAGGGGGAAGAAGTGGGTACACAAAGTTTCAGGAGCTTCCTTTATCGAAAAACTTTTAATTGGAGGATCTGGATTTTTCATAGATTGCAGGAAGCTAAATCGTGCTTTTTAAGAATAAGTATCATATTTTTTTTCTTTATGTGGTTATTGGTGTTTCGTTTAAAGGTCTTATTAGGCTTAAAAAATATTATGTTTGAGAGATTCAAACAAAACTTAGGGTTGGTTTAATAAAATGTTAAACTTGATTTTGTACATTAATAAATAAGTTGTTTCAATCACTCTTGTTGTTGTTCCCTCTTATGTAATTTTCTTAATTTCAAAATGACTTTAGAGTAAATGTTTATTATTTGTCCATAAAATTACGAATTATACGAAAACCAATTTTTTCTTCCCCATCTATTTAAAAAAAACTAACAAAAAAAAAACAACTGAATTATTTAATTATTCGTAATACCCTATTTAACGAAACTGATAAACGACTACACAAGATATATTTAAAATTAATAAACATATTCAAACAAATTACTTATAATTGGAATTCTTTATCAAACTATTTCGAATGGAATTAGTCTTAAGGCAGTAGTTTAAAACCAGGAGAGATGGAGGGGGGGAGGCGCGCCAATGCAAAAGTAGGCTTGCAACTTTTACGAAATTATCTATTTGAAACATATTAAAACATTATAATAAAAAATAAATTTAGTCCAAATATTGGGTTTTTCTTTTAAAAAAATTTTAGTATTGAAACACACTTAGAAGTTATTTTTAATATTAATAATCATATGGCATGGTATAATAAATAAGTCCTTTTTAAGTATATTTATAAGTAATGTGATAGTACAAGTAATTGTAGAAACAATAAATACATGAGGCCAGTAGCAATGAAATTAAATTGTTATAAAAGTCGCGAAGGGGTCCTACAATTTTTTTTTATACCAAAAGAGGGCCACACAGGGTCTGTTACTAAAAGAGTAATTTTTGTGTTAATAGGGTATACCAGAAGTTATCGACCCCCTATCTTAAAAAAAAAAAAAATATTTAGTAAAAAAAAAAAAAAAAAAAAAAAATCCTTTTAAATTCTACAACTCAATTGTGAGAAAGTACTTTCAATTATTTCCGTATTTTAAAATATATCAATATGGTGTCAATTTGAGTTTACCTTTTTTTTTTTTTTTTTTCATTATCTTGTAAAATACATTCCAGGAATAATGTTTGGTGCAAACTTTCTTGCTTGAAGTATAGTAATTAGGAAAAAATACTGCAAACTTAAATTTTATTGAACTATTCTTTCTGTGATTATGGTATGATTAGTTTTTTAAGGGTTACAATAACTGGTTTACGCTCGATTTTATCACTAGTCTTGATAGGTAGCAAATTGTTTTACTCTAAAATTACTATTTAGTGACGGTAAGTTGAATTTCAGGAATGTATTGTGAAATACCACTGCCTAACCAACATGTGTATTAATGTAATTAATGAACTAATTAACTTATAAATCACTTCAATAAATTATTGTTTGCATTTCATCTTAACTCAATGTTAGTAACCTTTATTGTACTAAAAATATTATATGTATTATTAAAAAAATAGTTTGTATAAATATTTAATTAAATACGTGTTATGTCGAGGGATGGAAGGCCTAAAAATATATGCACCTATTACAGGGCTACTGCTATGTAGAAAACTGGAAACTTTATACTTAATATATTACTTATTATCTTATATAAATTAACTTTTTGATAAAAGTAGATAGTTTATTTATTTATATATTTTTACTATGAAACAAAAATAGTATCGAATATGAAAAACGTTTAATCCAATTCGGGTTTGACAGCTCGTTTATTTATATGCAAGGCAGCAGCCTAGTGATCCATTACTCTTCTTCAGATTTCGATTCGGACACGTATCGAAGGGTCAGAAGTAGCAGCTTATGACGGCACGGTTTGGTCGTATTTTATTCACGAGATCCGTTTGATCGTTCAAGTTGCCTAAATTGAAACATTGATGGAATAAATAATTTTTAATTTAGCCTTTTGCTTTTGCGACTAAACATTTTTAATTTCAGAAAACATCCATCTCTCTCTCTGGACTCCTAGTTTGGGAGTACTGGCGTAAACTAGGTATATTTAGAAAAATAATAAATTAACAATGTATACTTAAAAATTACAGATATAATTTTATTGGCTTTGTTCATAAATGTATGTTTGGAATTAATATAGAAATAAAAAAAAAAAAAATTAAATGCAGGTTGTCATAGAAAAGACCAACAAATTATAGACTACTCGACACCAAAACAATGCTTTATGCCATGACAACCACACAACCTTTTTTAATTCATTTTATAGGAAGAAATGATTTCGATGAAATAATGTTTTACTATATATAGTAAAAAAAAAAATTAAAACAAGTTTTTAGCGTTTCCAGAGATAAAAAAAAAAATACGATACCCATTAAAAAAAAACAAAAATGTGAAAACATTATGAATTATTTCATACACACTCTCCTATCTAATGGCCGTTTACACCGGTTTAGTAAGCAAGTGTTAGGTCAAGTATTTAGTTAGTTTGGAAACGTGTAAATGGTCAGTCAAGTGTTTAGTAGCAAGTAGAATAGAATGATTTCTATTTTTCTGTTTGCTCTCTACATAAAAAAAAAAAAAAAAAAATTGGTTTACTCGTCTACAAGAAAATTAAATTTCTTTAAGAATGAAATTTTTAAACCGATTATTGGTAACTTTTCTTAAAAACACCATTTACACGCTTTGTTACACTCGACGCATTTGATTGGCGTCACTGGAATGAGGAGAGCCTCAGCTTTCTTATGATGTATATAAATGAAAAATTCAATGTAGAAAATGGGAAGAAAAATCCGAAATAGATAATAACTGTTAACTTGAGTTTGAATCCAAACAAGAAATATGGAACCAAATACATTTCAAGCGTATTGGTACCCTATATTTTGTGTAACAATATAACATTGATACTTTTAACCGTCTCACTCAAGTTTATAGCAATTTAAAAAGTAAAATTGCTTACCTTAAAAAATATTACCTACTTAAGCATTTAATTAAAATTAAATATAATTTTAGTAGAGTACAAGGTGTAAAAACAGGCACTGTTGTAAATATGGGCAACCTTCCCAACTGACTAAGCGAGATATTGAAGAATGGCAGCGAGGACTGTCTGTTGAGGCATTTACTAATATAAGAAAGCAGTGAGTGGTTGGAACCATTCTTTCAACTTGTGTATTATGAAAATTGGTTTTCTGGACTGTAAACAATTAAAACATGTGAAATCGTTTTCGGTCCATGTTCTTAAGTTCATTTAAAAATAGTTTCTTCTTGTTAGAGATCACAACTTGCACCTGTTTTAATGAAAAGTTCTCTGAAAACACTCGGGGAGAGAGGTGTGGGTAAAATATTCCAAAATGTGGAACGTATATACTGCCGGGGCTGAAAGGTCCAGTTATAATTGCGATTTCTGTAAAAAACAAACTCTCTACCGTTAGAGATTGTTTTATTCTGTTTTAAACTATTTTGATAACTTATTTGAAGAGGGCCAATAATATTTGCACCCTATTTTTTTTGGTGCAATTTTGAAAGCTTTTTGTAAATTGTTATTTTTGAAATGCAATAATTGATGTTAGTTATTGTTTTGCCTTCTCGCATTTAAGAAACTTGTCATAATTGTTAATGTAAGGCAAAAATCTAGAATATTTCAAGTTAAAAGTAAGTTTAAATCTAAAACATGGGGCTCAACTAAACCTTCTAATTCTTCCCGTATCCAATCCTTACAATCCAAAATCCTTCGAAAAATCCTTAATGCTCCCTACTTTGTTAAAAAGAAACTTATCCATAAAGATCTTAATGTCCCATTTGTTGCTGATTTAGCCCAGACCAGATACCTATCTTTCCATAGTAAGCTCCATAACCACTCAAATCCACTAGTCTCTCAACTTCCCACTCCATTCCCGATAATCCTCCGAGGCGTCTGAAAAGAAGATGGCCTAGAGACCTTCTAGTGTAGATTTACATTGAAGTGCTACTGATGAGTAGTCCTTTTCAAGTTTAGGCATGTTGTAATCATAATCAACCTATTTACTAGATGTATATATTGTGCAGTAGTAAATTTAACAAAAAAAAAAAATAAATAAATAAATAAAAAAAATAAAATAAAAAATAAAAGAGGGCGCCCATATTTACACATTTTCCTCCATTAAAAATATTACTGTACCATTAAAAAAAAAAAACTTCATTTCGTCTGTTATTTCTTCTTTTTATTTACTTCTAGTTGTATGTTATACTTTTAGTGTGATAATAACAATATTTTCTCCCTAGAATTATTTCGATCACTAAAATCAGTAAAAGTGACTATGCGATGCATAGATCTTTTAATACCTGATTACATAATTATATTCTGTGTTTAGTATTCAACAACTAAACAAGTCCGTTGGATTCTATCACTTAAATTCTATCGCGCGAAAATAAAGAATCGAATGAAAAAATAATCCAGGAATATTGTCAAACTTTATTTAACATTTACTGAACAAACTTAATACTTTATCCATCCCTTACCTCAGAGCTTTCATAAAATTAAGAAAGCGTCAAAAGGAGTTCGGTGGGAGGTATAAAAGTAAGAGGGCAGTATACCAAGTGCAAGAGTTTTTATAGCTTCGAATTTAAAGTGTAGCAGAGTGCTGCTTAGGAATACCAAGCCATTGTAGTTTCTAACTTGTTCAATCATTGGAGAGCTCTTGCTCTCTGTGAAAGCTTGGCATAAAATAAATAATTCGCAGAGCCAGGATGCAGAATAGACTCCAGTTCACTGTGACTATTTTATTCCTTCATTTCCTTTTGTCTATTTTAAGGCTGTTTGTTAAATGACTTTCTGAAACGGTTCAATATAATTTCATGATTTTTTATAAAATAATTTGATTTTTACAACTATATCCAATTTATAGATTTTTACACCTCCGAAAGTTTATCGGAAGTCGAGTGGGGACATAAAATAATATCATAGAGTGGACACGCTGGTGTTGAAGGCAGGGTGAGGGTATGCTCTCAACCTCCCAGGGTTGAGGGGGGTGAGGGTATGCTCCCACCCCTTGGCTCTCAACCTTCTCTCTGCAAATTAAGCCAAATAACTTTTCTTCCTCGTTTTAAGTATTTTTTTACATATTAGGTATTTTAATTTTTATTAATAAACTCACTATTGAATTCAACGCATAAATAAAGGGTTCAAGCTTTAAAAGCAGCAATAAAATGTATTAAATAATAGCTAATACCAGATTATTTTATTATTTGGAATTAAAGCTTTTAATAAAAATACAACAACAAAATATTAGTTTTACCAACAATGTCAATTATCCCATTATGCTTAACAAGATAGTATAACTCTAAAATTTATATATTTTAAATTAAACTTAAGAAACTGCTCGTCGTTACAGACTACTTCAACATTTACTAGACAAACTATCAAACCTCCCAATTCATTACAAAAGACTTATTTACATGACTGTGATTAGACCTATTTGAACGTACGGAGCTGAGCTTTGGGACTTTACTAAACCATCAAATTTATCTCGTATCCAATCCTTACAATCCAAAATCCTTCGAAAAATCCTAAATGCCCCTTACATTATCACCAATAAACTTATCCATAAAGACCTTAATGTTCCATATGTTGCTGAGTTAGTCTAAACCAGATACCTATCGTTTCATAGTATGCTCCATAACCACTCAAATCCATTAGTTTCTCAACTTGCTTCCCACTCAATTCCCAATAATCCTCCGAGGCGTCTAAAAAGAAGATGGCCTAGAGATCTCCTAGTGTAGAATTTTTATTTAGGTGCTACTAATGAGTAGTTCTTTTCAAGTTTTTACATGTCATTGTAATCGTTATCAGCTCATATTTATGTACATATTTGTATAGTTTTAAATTTCAATAAATTGATATATAAAAATTAAACTTACCATAAAAATAACTAAAACTTGAGTAGAATAAATTATAACCTAATACAGATTTGTTGTATTTGCTGCAATTCCGGTTATTGTATTAACGCACTTAGATATAATATAGTTTTTATCATACACAATAATTAAAATGTATACTAGGAAAACTAACAACAGTTCTTATAAACAACATTAACACAACGAAAAAGTTAAGGACAAAGGGAGTTTGACAACTAGACTTAGAGTTTTCTGAGAGCCAGGTAGTGGGGAAACCGTGACACATCGCAGGTACTTGTCTACTCTATGAAATTCAATACACTATGATTGGGAAACGAGATGAGATACAAATGGATTTGATTTGCTATGGAGTTTTGTATGAATGAAAAGTTATTTCTTTTGGGCTAAATCAGCAACGTATGGAGAAGAAAAGAATTGGAAGTTTTAGTGGAGCCCCCAAGCTCAAATCCGAATGTCCAAATGGGTCATATTACTTGTAAATGAGTCTTTCGTAATATATTAGAAGCTTTAAACGCGCTCAAAAATGTCCACATGGGTTCATATTAGAAGTCTTTCTTTTGCTTTTAAACGCTCGTCTAATAAATGTTAGAGTCGGGAACGACGAGCCAATTTTTTCTGGTGTGTAATTAATTAAAATTTAAAAAACAAAATCCTTGATCTTTAAGTTTAATATAAACATTTGACCCTTTTCAGCTTACAATATGCGGTTATTTAAAACCCGGATAGAAGAGGGGAGTGGTGGGGTCCAACCGGACTGTTTGCCGTTAAGACAGAAAGGACTAATTAGACTGAAATAAAGGAGTCGTTAGCGAATGTAATTGTGGTTATAAAGGGCAGGACTCCTGGAAATTAGAATGCCTCCTAATGGTGGGGTCATCCCAAGCGATAGTATGGTTATCCTAGTGTGTGTTTGTATTTATTTAAGGTAAAAATTGAAAACTCTTGTTAACTGTCAATATCAGATCGGTGTTTTCATTATAGACTTCATTCACAAAAATTTTCCATTTCTGGAATGTCTCAAACCATTAATATAGAGCTGATACCAATCATGAACTTAAATTTGAATTATGTCATCATAATTTGGATAGGTTAGGTATTCAACAAAATTGAAGTAAGAAAACGTCCATATGTGATTTATTTTTTTACGTTTTATTGGTACGTCTTTTAGTTGAAGGTCAATACATTCATTTTGACACCATCTATTGATGCTGCTCGAATCGAAAATTTCCTTATCAGAAATTTAATACAGAATATTTATTGTTATATAATATAAATATTTGTCAATAGAACCTACGGTTTAGGAAGTAAATTGGTTTAAATGAAAAAAAAAAAAACCCACGTTGTAACTTTTTTTCACCCTCAAATGTACAACGTCTTTTTCACACTCATAAACGTAACATTTTGACACGCTCTAGCTGTTCGAAAATTTTCGGACACTTCTCTAATCAGAAATTTAATGGAGAATATTTTTTTAATGTGACATTTGTCACCAAGGTCTACCGTTTAGGAGCTATATTGTTTTGAATGAAGTCAGGTCCTGCCTAGATTTTTTAATTGTTGGTTGTTTTTTTTACACACTCCAGCTCTCTTGGTGTTTCTCGAAGCAAAAATCTCCCAAGTTTCCGTATCATAAAGTTAATAGAGAATAATTGTTGTTTTATAACACCTGTCACTAGGACCTACCGGAGCTATATTGGTTTGAATGAAAAAGGCCACGTTTGAAACCTAACTGCTTTTGTGGGACTGGGTATGACGTTTTGCATTCCCTTCACTATCACTTGGGATTAACACTCTTCTTCAAATAATTAAATTTATTTCAATAAATTTTGCTACATCCAAAAAATAAATAAATGAAACTGTTCCACAATTATCCAATGATCCCTCACTAGGCCAGCGGATGTGAAAGCAGATTTGATCGAAATCTCGCTCAACCGTAAGTCTTTTTCCCCAATTAAGGTTACTCACATTATAGATAATAGGTCCGCCATAAATATTTGTCCGATCCAAAATTACTTTTTTCCAACTAAAAGATGCTTAAATTTACTATTATATCTTATGCATTTCATTTATATTAAATCCCGTAAAACACTCATGCTAGCAAGCTAAATGTGTATATTTTGGCAAAATATGACAATCATGATATATTCAGTGGGAGAATTCAGTGTTCAGAATTTAAAATACAAGGTATTCAGAATTTAAAGGAGAACAATTAGGATGAAGAAATCCGGGGTAATACAATCCATATTTTTTACAAATATAATTCCATTTATATAAATATTATTAACAATTATTATTAATGGACAATCTAAATGACAGTATGTAATAACAGAATTGGTTACATGACATGATTGGGTTCAATAAATCAGACAGATCAGATATCAATAGGTGGGGGGCTGTTATGTCACTAGGGACCAGACCTATATCGTTAGAGGCAGAATTATAATAAACCCACTGCGTTAGAACATAGCATAGCTATACTTATGTATAAGAACATTTGTAACAACCTAATTATATATTACTATATGAAGTATATAAAATTACCTGAGTCTAAGGTTACATCAACAGAAAGTATCAAAAGAAAGGAATACACAAAATACAATAGGAATTTAATTTAAAACGACTATATATATATATATATATTCTGTTTTCTACGTAATCTGTCTTCCTATTGTTGTTTATTATTTGAATAGACCGAAATTAAGATTATCTTGCAATGGTTTTAAACAATTTTAAAATATAAAGTTTAATGTAAAATAGAACACTATATGATGGAAGTTATGTAAATTATTTTCTCAAGCGCAAAGCTCAATTAATTCTATATGATGAAACTAATTTCATTGTTCTAACATGGTTTTAGAGGGTGAGAACTGAAAGCAATCTTCCCTAACTATGGTTGAAGTGAGGAAATGAGATTACCCAGATTCTAGCAAGCACTTGGATTTTCGAGGACATTCCGTCTCTGCAACTTTACTTTTGTTTTCATGACATATTTGTTGATAGCTCAAGCAAGTAACTTCTATTATTATTATTAACGTATCCTCTCTTGGATGAATATGCTTTATTATCCTTCCAATGGTTCCTTGTTAGGACCAATGTTTCCCCTCTCGGAAATACATAGTTAATCTTTTTCTTATTTTCATTTATTTTAGTTTAGGAATGCACATTTTATTTCATCAAGCTCACCACCATATGTATCAAGAGAACTTCCCTCGTATCTCAAGTAATTATAAAAACCAGATTTTGTTATTTTCACCAATCAAATTAATTATTTTTAAAATTCATAAGCTGAACTATACTGGTGATTGAAGATGGTTCAATATCAATTGAATTAGGTTTTTATGGTTTAAATATGTCTATATGTAAATTGTTAATTTTTTTTTGTTGTTGATATTTTACACGAAAGCTTAATTGTGTAAAACTTGTGTAAACATTTATTTCGTATAATTAAAGAATAAAATTATCGATTGATACGAAATTTTAGGCTACTGACACAATAATTGCGATAGATTTAAGTGAAAAATATATAATTCGAGATCATATTGAATTATATATTTCTAACTCTTTGTTATTAAAGATATATTTGAACTTAGATTTTTTTTTTTCAAAAATTGTGGAAAATACAACTTTAGAAATAAATACATCATTTCGATATACTAGGACAAAGTTTAAGTTAAAAGGGTTACAGTCCGTTTCCTGAAAAGTTGTGTTATAATTTCAATACATTGAGAAATGGCGGAATATTATTAAGCAATTTGAATTATTATGGACAAAGTTGAAGAGATATGATTTTTAATGTGATGGTATTAAACTCAGAAAATGCCGAATTCGAAGTGAACCGAATGGTATTTATGCTACCTTCTGCTGACAAATCGACCCGAGTTGGGAACATGAGAATGTATATTGGTATCTATACGTTTTGTATGCCAAACAGTGATTGAACAATTAGTCTAATTTTAAATAAATATCACAAACCTTCAAGAACGGTGTCGAAATCGAAGGATTAAAATAAATCTAAACAAATCTCATCAAGTACCCTTTACCCTTTATCGTAAACCTATGACTTTTTATCATTTTTTTTTTTTTTTTTACTTTATATATTTATTCACACCTGTCTAATAAAATTTGACAACCAGTGAATTTGCTGTACGAATTTAAATGGCTTGAAAGGCATGAGAGGGAGCAGAACCCTGCGGCACCTCCAGTCTTTATTTTATTTTATTATTTTAGTCAAGGAGGTCTCTCATCCAGCTCCTTTTTAGTCTTCTCTGTGTGTTGTCGGGGATATATGTTGTGGCCATGTTGTTTATTTGTGTATTAGGATGTCCATGTAGTTTTTCGTGGAATCGTTTGTAGTAGGTTTGTATTTGTTCTTTAACTGTTGCTATGCGTAGGTCAGTATGTAAAGTTATGTTGCTTACGTACCATGGGGCTTTTGTAATTGTCCTGAATGTTTTTGCCTGGAAGATTTGGAGTTTGTTAATATGTGTCTTTTTAGCTGTCCCGTATATCTGAGAAGCGTATGTCCAAATAGGTTTCAGTAAGTAAGTATAAGTGTTAATTTTTTGTTTAAGTTGTAGAGTTGAACGTTTGGAGAGGAGTGAATATAAAAGTCTTAGTCTTTGGTTAAGCGTTTTACTTTTTTTCTTTATATGTGGACCCCATGTCATTCTTCGGTCAAACGTAAGACCAAGGTAGTGTACAGTGTCTGTTTGAGGAATCGGTGTGTTGTCAAGAAAAACTGGTGGGCATGTTTCAAGTCGAAGTGTAAATGTAATGTGCTGCGATTTGTCGTAATTTATATGTACTTTTCAAATATTAAGCCAGTCATGTAATTTTGACAAGTGATGCTGTAGAGTCAGTGAAGCATGATTCGGATTTTTATCTCTTGTTAAAATTGCTGTGTCGTCTGCATATGTCGCTGTAAGAATGTCAGGGCTAATTGGAATGTCGTGTGTGTATATGATGTAGAGTAATGAAGCAAGCACTGAGCCATGTGGCACTCCTGCTGACGCCAACTTAATAGAAGAAAGCCCTGAGCCTTGACGGACAGAGAAAGATCTATCAGAAAGAAAGGACTGTAGAATAAGATAGTAGGTCGGTGGGAGTATCGTCTTTAGTTTAAAGAAAAGCCCTTGGTGCCAGACTCTGTCAAAAGCTTAAGCAACATCCAGAAATACTCCAGTTGCATACAATTTGTGCTCTAGTGCCGTGCATATGTAGTCAGTAACTCTGTATAATTAATGTATAGTATAATGTTGTGTTCTAAATCCAAATTGATGGTCTGGTATTACGTTCAGTTTTGTTATTATATCAGAGAGTCTTTTGTATAATAAATGCTCGAAAATTTTGGAACAGACAGGAAGTGAGGTGAGGATATTTCTATCTTTGTTTGGTTTGTGAATCATTGTAATATGTGCGTATTTCCACTGTAGAGGGAATTCAGTAGTCCTTAGTATTGCGTTGTAAATAGTAGTTAAGAACACTAGAGCTATTCCTTGGCATTTGCTGGAGTACTCTAGCAGTAATCAGATCTAAGCCAGGAGCTTTTATTTTCGGTAACTTTTTTATATGTTCGGCAACTTGAGCTGGTGTGAAGGGAGGTGGAGGTAATGTCAGTTGAAGGGGTACATCTAAAGTGCTGTGTATATATTTGTCATGTTCAATGTTATTCCGCCATCTTAAAACAGCAATCCTTAAGGACGAAAAAGCTAATTCTAATTGTGGATGGAGAGAGTGGCCAAGGATGTCCTTCGGCCTCAAAAAATCGTCAGTTCCTGGCAGATCTGTAAAACAGTGTCCTTATAGCATTCCGCCATCTTAAAACAGCAATCCTTAAGGACGAAAAAGCTAATTATAATTTTGGATGGAGAGAGTGGCCAAGGATGTCCTTCGGCCTAAAAAAATCGTCAGATCCTGGCAGATCTGTAAAACAGTGTCCTTACAGCAGTATTTAACAATATTTCACTGATCCCTTTAGAATAGATCCGCAACATAGGACTCCATGTTGACAAACGTCTTACTTCAAAAATTGTGGAAAATACAACTTTAGAAATAAATACATCATTTCGATATACTAGGACAAAGTTTAAGTTAAAAGGGTTACAGTCCGTTTCCTGAAAAGTTGTGTTATAATTTCAATACATTGAGAAATGGCGGAATATTATTAAGCAATTTGAATTATTATGGACAAAGTTGAAGAGATATGATTTTTAATGTGATGGTATTAAACTCAGAAAATGCCGAATTCGAAGTGAACCGAATGGTATTTATGCTACCTTCTGCTGACAAATCGACCCGAGTTGGGAACATGAGAATGTATATTGGTATCTATACGTTTTGTATGCCAAACAGTGATTGAACAATTAGTCTAATTTTAAATAAATATCACAAACCTTCAAGAACGGTGTCGAAATCGAAGGATTAAAATAAATCTAAACAAATCTCATCAAGTACCCTTTACCCTTTATCGTAAACCTATGACTTTTACAGTTTTTTTTTTTTACTTTATATATTTATTCACACCTGTCTAATAAAATTTGACAACCAGTGAATTTGCTGTACGAATTAAAATGGCTTGAAAGGCATGAGAGGGAGCAGAACCCTGCGGCACCTCCAGTCTTTATTTTATTTTATTATTTTAGTCAAGGAGGTCTCTCATCCAGCTCCTTTTTAGTCTTCTCTGTGTGTTGTCGGGCATATATGTTGTGGCCATGTTGTTTATTTGTGTATTAGGATGTCCATGTAGTTTTTCGTGCAACATGCAAAAGCTTGAGCAACATCCAGAAATACTCCAGTTGCATACAATTTGTGCTCTAGTGCCGTGCATATGTAGTCAGTAACTCTGTATAATTAATGTATAGTATAATGTTGTGTTCTAAATCCAAATTGATGGTCTGGTATTACGTTCAGTTTTGTTATTATATCAGAGAGTCTTTTGTATAATAAATGCTCGAAAATTTTGGAACAGACAGGAAGTGAGGTGAGGATATTTCTATCTTTGTTTGGTTTGTGAATCATTGTAATATGTGCGTATTTCCACTGTAGAGGGAATTCAGTAGTCCTTAGTATTGCGTTGTAAATAGTAGTTAAGAACACTAGAGCTATTCCTTGGCATTTGCTGGAGTACTCTAGCAGTAATCAGATCTAAGCCAGGAGCTTTTATTTTCGGTAACTTTTTTATATGTTCGGCAACTTGAGCTGGTGTGAAGGGAGGTGGAGGTAATGTCAGTTGAAGGGGTACATCTAAAGTGCTGTGTATATATTTGTCATGTTCAATGTTATTCCGCCATCTTAAAACAGCAATCCTTAAGGACGAAAAAGCTAATTCTAATTGTGGATGGAGAGAGTGGCCAAGGATGTCCTTCGGCCTCAAAAAATCGTCAGTTCCTGGCAGATCTGTAAAACAGTGTCCTTATAGCATTCCGCCATCTTAAAACAGCAATCCTTAAGGACGAAAAAGCTAATTATAATTTTGGATGGAGAGAGTGGCCAAGGGTGTCCTTCGGCCTCAAAAATCGTCAGATCCTGGCAGATCTGTAAAACAGTGCCCTTACAGCAGTATTTAACAATATTTCACTGATCCCTTTAGAATAGATCCGCAACATAGGACTCCATGTTGACAAACGTCTTACTTCAAAAATTGTGGAAAATACAACTTTAGAAATAAATACATCATTTCGATATACTAGGACAAAGTTTAAGTTAAAAGGGTTACAGTCCGTTTCCTGAAAAGTTGTGTTATAATTTCAATACATTGAGAAATGGCGGAATATTATTAAGCAATTTGAATTATTATGGACAAAGTTGAAGAGATATGATTTTTAATGTGATGGTATTAAACTCAGAAAATGCCGAATTCGAAGTGAACCGAATGGTATTTATGCTACCTTCTGCTGACAAATCGACCCGAGTTGGGAACATGAGAATGTATATTGGTATCTATACGTTTTGTATGCCAAACAGTGATTGAACAATTAGTCTAATTTTAAATAAATATCACAAACCTTCAAGAACGGTGTCGAAATCGAAGGATTAAAATAAATCTAAACAAATCTCATCAAGTACCCTTTACCCTTTATCGTAAACCTATGACTTTTTATCATTTTTTTTTTTTTTTTTTACTTTATATATTTATTCACACCTGTCTAATAAAATTTGACAACCAGTGAATTTGCTGTACGAATTTAAATGGCTTGAAAGGCATGAGAGGGAGCAGAACCCTGCGGCACCTCCAGTCTTTATTTTATTTTATTATTTTAGTCAAGGAGGTCTCTCATCCAGCTCCTTTTTAGTCTTCTCTGTGTGTTGTCGGGGATATATGTTGTGGCCATGTTGTTTATTTGTGTATTAGGATGTCCATGTAGTTTTTCGTGCAACATGCAAAAGCTTGAGCAACATCCAGAAATACTCCAGTTGCATACAATTTGTGCTCTAGTGCCGTGCATATGTAGTCAGTAACTCTGTATAATTAATGTATAGTATAATGTTGTGTTCTAAATCCAAATTGATGGTCTGGTATTACGTTCAGTTTTGTTAGTATATCAGAGAGTCTTTTGTATAATAAATGCTCGACAATTTTGGAACAGACAGGAAGTAAGCTAATAGGTCGGTTTGTGAGGATATTTCTATCTTTGTTTGGTTTGTGAATCATTGTAATATGTGCGTATTTCCACTGTAGAGGGAATTTAGTAGTCCTTAGTATTGCGTTGTAAAGAGTAGTTAAGAACACTAGAGCTATTCCTAGGCATTTGCTGGAGTATTCTAGCAGTGATCAGATCACAGCCAGGAGCTTTTCTTTTCGGTAACTTTTTTATATGTTCGGCAACTTGAGCTGGTGTGAAGGGAGGTGGAGGTAATGTCAGTTGAAGGGGTACATCTAAAGTGCTGTGTATATATTTGTCATGTTCAATGTTATTCCGCCATCTTAAAACAGCAATCCTTAAGGACGAAAAAGCTAATTCTAATTGTGGATGGAGAGAGTGGCCAAGGATGTCATTCGGCCTCAAAAAATCGTCAGATCCTGGCAGATCTGTAAAACAGTGTCCTTATAGCATTCCGCCATCTTAAAACAGCAATCCTTAAGGACGAAAAAGCTAATTCTAATTGTAGATAGAGAGAGTGGCCAAGGATGTCCTTCGGCCTAAAAAAATCGTCAGATCCTGGCAGATCTGTAAAACAGTGTCCTTACAGCAGTATTTAACAATATTTCACTGATCCCTTTAGAATGGATCCGCAACATAGGACTCCATGTTGACAAACGTCTTACTTAAAATCCACATTAAAAACTACAACAGCCATAAATTTCTCGTCGCTGTAGGATACTTCAAAATATACTCGACAAATGTTCAAAGCTTCAAATTAATCGCAATAGACTTATTTACACGACTAATTAGGACATACCAAACCTTCGCATTTTTCTTGTATTTAACCCTTGCAATCCAAAACCCTTCAAAAAATTATCAAACCTCCTGATTTTGTCATAAATAAACTTATTTATCCAAGAGGATCTTAATGTTCCATATGTTGTTGATTTAACGAAAACCAGATGTTAGATCAAAGCCCTACAAGTAAGCCTGAGATAATTAAGAAGGATCTAAAACTATGGAGCAGTTCCTGCTATACTAAGAGCAGAGAAGAAGTAATCCAATCGCGATTAAGAATTGGCCATAAAAGAACTACACATCTTCACCTTATAACCAGAGAGACTCCTCCCATATGTGAAATGTGTGGCAATGGTTTTTCAGTATCACTTATTTTTAACGTGTGCCATTACTACACCAAAAGGTTGACTGAATTGGGAATACCTCGAGACATCTCAATGGCACTGGGAAACGATAAAAAAATGATAGCCATGCTTTACAGAGAAAAAAATATATCATAAAATATAGAATGATTATGATGATCTATATTTTCTATAAAGATGGATCGAGCGTTGACTCTTATGTTTTACGCTCGAAAAACCGCAAACAAACAAAACCAGATACCTATCCTCCTATTGTGAACTGTATAACCACTCTAATCGACAAGTCTCTCAACAAATTCTGTTCCCGATATCATCCAAGGAGTCAGAAAATAAGATGGTCTCGGGAACATTTAATATAGAACTGCTATTGTGGTGCTACAAATGGATAGTTTCTTTGCAAGTTATTGTAATGATTTCCCACAAATTTGCTAGCTAAATGTATTTTAAAGTTTTAAATATCAATAACTGTATTTAAAAAAAAAAGAAAAAAAAGTCTAGTTTACCCATAACACTTATTGCCATTCAATTCAATTTCAGTTTCCAACTAAAAAAATAAAACAGAAAAAAAAATTGTTATTAAAACTAACTTTTAATTTAACTTTCAAAGGGACTTTTAGATCACTCGAAGTTTTATAGTTGGTGGTAGTTAAAATATAGTAGAAATGGCCGAGGGTGGAAAATTTCCTAGGATATCTTCAAGAGGAAGAATGACTTAGGGGAATTTTAAGTTTTATTTAAATCCAGAGCCTTGTCAAAGGCACTTAAAACGTTAAATGTATTCAGAGGAAACTCTAAACCGCCTCTTTCCAATTATAGTTGACTCGGTTAAACTGAATTTATATGGGGCCGCCCTAAACGATATTTCTTCAATGACCGGATTTCATTCCCCCTCTTCGCCCTCATTAAATTTTATATTGATCTTTCTATTAGCTGGAGGCTTGTTCATTTTAAGAGTTGAATTAAAATGACTGAGAAATATATACAGCTTTTAATATCAACTGATGTTATATAATGTCTATTTCCGTAAAAAAAATAACTGTAAAATTAAATCTGCACACAATAAAAAATTTGGAATTAAATCTATATAGCTAGAAGAAAAATAATTAATTGAAAATAATATACTTCTTAATGAAAATTAAAAAAAAAAATGACTTCTATGGTAGTCAAAAGAGAAGAAATCCATAAAAATATATTTTTTTGAATATTCGAGTTGATCTTGACGCGTTTGTAAAAAAACACCAATTTCCCCTGATGAGGAAAAACAATAGATCGTGAATAAGGATATCTAAAACCATCTGATTTTTCCAATTTATATTTTAGAAATAAAGGAAGTAATTAAAACTACTTAACTATCCACCGGTTGCGGCGTTGTATTTTGTTTTCCCTGTCTCTCGCTTCCGGTGGGCTTCCCAAAAAATTGGCTTTAGCTATTCCCCGAGATACTCTTCGATTAGAATTTTTTAATGTAGCAGGAGGGATAGTTTCCTGATTAAAAAATATTTAGCCCTCAATGTTGCACAATGTACAACAAGCCACCATGTTTTTTCTTTTATGGTTCTCTGCAATCAATTTGATGGATTCGATATAATCTAAGTAGGATTTGCAGTTTTAATTTTCTTTATCTTAGTTACCGAAGCATTAATTATTCAAATGTTTTAATTAAGTGGAAACTATAAAATTGAAATATATTCCTCGAAATTTGCGGAACTAAACGAGGAAGAAAAAAAAAACGCACAATAAAATAAACATTTGTAATTAAGTGAAGAGGAAATAGTAAATGTTTTAGATCATGATACAGAAATTTGATGGAGATGACGCGGGGGGGGGGGGGGGGGGGGGATATCTACATTTAATTTGTAAAAATCGTTCCTCAAAAAAATTTGTTTACAATAGTTAATCATAAAAACAATCATTTTAGACATGAAAATAATATATATTTAACTGTAGTATTGTAAATAAAAATTTATCTACTTATACATTTGTTTTTTATTAATTTCGGTCATAAACATATTTTCATTTACGTTTAAAATATTATTCTCTTAGTTAATATTTTGTAGATATACGCGCAGAGCGTTTAAAAAAAAAAAAAACCCGGATTTAAAGAAAAAAAAAATTAGGCAAAAATTTACTTTTTTCATTCAAACCAATATAGCTCCTAAATGGTAGGTCCTACTGACAAATTTTATAAACCAAAAAGTGTTTTCTATTAAATTCCTAATCGGGGAACTTTCGCCAAATTTTCGATCAGAGCAATAGCAACAGAGCTAGATTGTGTCAAAATGTAACATTTTTGAATGTGAAAAAAAATGTTACAGCAAAAATGTATAGAACTCCAGCCAAAAGACACGACCAAGTCAATATTTCCTTTCTATTTTACTAAAAAGAAGAAAGGCCCGTTTAAAAAGTCAGTTATTCTTAAAAATGAAATATTAATAGGAACAGTAAATGGCATGAGGTGTGTTTCTATGAAGTTTAAGTTTTGGAAAATAATAGAGTTGAATCCAGGCATAATGCACGTATTCACAACTTTTTCTGATACACGTTTAACAGAGGTCTATTTATGTATGAAGCAACGAAACATTGGCAAGACACTATAGACGGATCAGAACGAATTTTTCGATAACAGCGGATAAATATAAAAATGCACTTGACTTCCAGCAAGCCAGAACGGTAGTAACGATAACAAACGATTGAGGAATGAAAAATCCTGAATACTTAAAAATGTAAGTGAACATCCACGATAACCTGTGTAATGGCTGAGTCCAGATAAAACTGGTGCACTTAAGTATATGATTCAGTATAACCCTAAAGACCTTAGAGATATCATTCGAATTGGAACTGTTAATAAAGAGAATGGAGCGGGGACGGATGACAGAAAATAAACCGAGCGCAATATCATGTTTGTGGTTCACCAGCTGGTATTCATGCTGTAAAATTTAATTACGTTGTAGTCAGGCAACATTCCAATCTTTTACCAATAATTGCATGTGATGGAATTTTATCTTTTTACTTTGTTTGTTATTCCACATTATCCAAACATGGTATTCTGTTCGTTATTATAAAGGAAATAAATAAATGTTAACAACATTCACAGTGATTAGCTAAGCAGAATAATTATACTCATGAAAATGTATAGTTCTTGCCTTTGTTAGTAATTGTATTCTCTCTCTCTCTCTCTCTCTCTCTCTCTCTCTCTCTCTCTCTCTCTCTCTCTCTCTCTCTCTCTCTCTCTCTCTCTCTCTCTCTCTCTCTCTCTCTCTCTCTCTCTCTCTCTCTCTCTCTCTCTCTCTCTCTCTCTCTCTCTCTCTCTCTCTCTCTCTCTCTCTCTCTCTCTCTCTCTCTCTCTCTCTCTCTCTCTCTCTCTCTCTCTCTCTCTCTCTCTCTCTCTCTCTCTCTCTCTCTCTCTCTCTCTCTCTCTCCTCTCTCTCTTTCACTCAGAATTAATTAAGGGTCATTTAAGTGATATTTATTTGCTTGTAGAATGTTAGAAAGAGGATGTGAAAAAGTCCCAAAAGTTGTTGTGAAACAAGTATAATAAATGAGGAGTCTTGCCACAAAATTATATTAATAAAATAATTATACACTATGATTCAAAAATGTATTAGTCGTCGTAGACGATTCATCGGCTGTTTATTCCTATGTTGCTTAAATTTCACTTTTAGAGAAAAACCTAGAGAATTTAGGAAAATTGATTCCGGTATCTCTAGAGTGTAAGAAAATCTCCTCAATTAAAGAAGTGGTATTTGAAAGTATAAAGGGTAATTAAATGACGAATATTGAGAGGGATGGAGTTCCATAGAGAAGATGATAGTTACGTAAACACTTGTATTTACTACATCATATCACACATGTATTTCAATAGTAACACAAATCAAAAATCTGTTGTGTTTTTTTAATTTTTTTTTGGGGGGGGGGGGGGCCAAGACTTCCATTGAAGTCCTATACTGACCTAGGTCGGAAGGTCAAGATTCAGTTTGTGGGTCCGCCACGAAATAAATTTTAACCCGCCCAGGTGGGATTTTAACCCACGACCTTCTGGTTACGAGCGCGCTGAGACCCTCGCCCCAACTCGCTCGGACATCGAGTCCCCTAAAAACATTATTTTCATGTTTAAATTCAATAGTCTTATATGAAATGTGAAATATGTATGGAATTATTTTCAAATCCCTCATGATACATCTCACTTGCGTTTGAGATTAAATATAATTCAGGTTCCTTTCGATATTTCAAACAAGACTGTGAGAATTTACAATTTTTTAAAGTTGGTTTTTGAGATGTGCCACTTTAGAAATACATGAGCGATCTACAACCCAATTGTTGCTAATGTTACTTAATTTGGTATTTTTTTTATTATATATCAGTAGATAGGTCTCTATAACAGATAAGAAATTTTAATGTGAATTAAAAATAAATAATACTAAAATAGTTTTTTTCCTACAGTCCATTGAAAGGGTAGGTGCGATGTTTATAGATGCTATAGATAATATTGATGAATCTTGATATCATTATCATTTGGATAATGGAATCATGCAGATATTGCATGATTTGCATGTTATTGAGTGGTTACCATGAGAGGACAGGTGTCTGATTTAGGCTAACTCAGCAATATATGGAACATTAAGATCTTTATGGATAAGTTTATTGGTGACAAAGTAAGAGGATTTAGGAATTTTTGATTGTAAGGATGGAATACGAGATAAATTAGATGGTTTAGTGGAGCCCCTCTCAAATATAAATATCAATTTTTCAAGTTTCTAGATCAAAACCGCGTGGTACAAAATTTCAAAAAATATTGCTAATGAATACTAAAGAAATACTCCAAATTCTTACGTGTATTCGCTATTGAAAAATAAATAAATATAATTAAAATTTCAAACAGAAAAACCTGAAGCACTAATGTTTTATTTTATTGGTAACTAAAGAATAGCTTAATTTTCTTGCACTTGATTGTTATTCTTAAATTATTGTTGTCTACAAATGAATTATATATTGATGTTATAAATTGATTATTTCTTTTCTCTATTATGATAATCAATTGTATCTTGAATAATTAATGTTTCTAAATAGATTTGTTTTGCTTTTTTAGCTGTCATTTGCATTATGTTTGGTGATAGCAATTTATTTTTTAACCGAGATATCGGTCTCGAAAATTAAATTTGTAAAAAAAAAAAAAAAAAAAAAAAAAAAAATTAAAATGAACTTAAATACCTACAGTAGAAACACGATAATTCATCTTGAGTGGGTGACGAAATAAAGGAAATGGCGAATAACAGAATTTTGCAGGTAAAGTAACAAAAAAAAAAAACTATTTTAAACTATATAATTGTAATTTTTTTTGCAATTTATTGAATTTTAAAACGAACAGATGAACATTGTACACATTGGACTTGGGTGAAATGACAAAAAACACAATAAAAGCATAACACTTTCCGTATCCCATTAGGTGTGAAATATCTGATTCACATTGCTGCTCGAAACCACTCAATGCACATAGTTAAAATTTCCTCTAATTCTTTGCATGGAATAATGGAAGAATTAGAAACGTTATAACATTCTTTTTCATCACTCATTTTGAGCTCTCAGCGCTTGTTCTATAATTCCATTGTCATTTAAAATTTCATATCCTACATCCGTATTGTCCATGCTTAAAGCCGCTTAACCACTTGCTTATCTTTTCTCATTTTATAACCTGGAGCAGAAGTTGCTGAGCCAGATGCTAATCTTTTTGGAGGAAGAGCTTTCCAGTATTAACTGATTCCGGGAATTCATCAACTGCACTCATACTTCCTTTTCTGTCTTACTACAATCATTGGGGGGATAGACTCCGGGCTTGTTCTGTTTGTTTTTTTCTATGAAATGATTTACAAAATGTATAAATATAGGCGTGTTTTTTAGTGACAAACCAAATGAGACGGTTTAAAGATTAAATATGCAGCAAGGGGAAAAGATGAATTACATGCGTATTAATTTTGTTATTTATAATTGCCTATTTAAAAACAAAAAAACCTGACGAATTACAGAATAAGACGCATCATCCAGTGGCGAAATAATGAGTTTTCACTGTATTTAAAAATAAATACTGAATACATTTTCTAGAAATTTCTTAACTTAAAATTGTTTCTTTTCTCGGTGTATAAACATCGGATGATAAGGTACAGTTGTCTCACTAGAAATAACGTGATGCTGGAAACGTGTGTTAAATGTGACCTCTTACCTTGATGCTTAGGCCCTTTCCTTATGTACGTGGCCCGCATTAAAAACATTTTATTACACCCCGTTTCTGCCTCAACCTTATACTTTTATCTCAGTTTTCTTTTCATTTGCCTTGAAATTTAACTTCACAAGTATTTCCTACATTTTTTTTTCCACTATTATGGTGTATCTTTCTCGTTATTTAAATAAATTTGTTCTAGAAAATTAATATAGAGATGTTTCTCGAAATAAACATGTTTTGAAATTATATTTTCTGGGATAAATCTTTTTCAAGAAAAGTAATATAAAAAATTTGTATACTCGCATTCTTAGAAATCTTCATCTTAAAATTGTGACGTTCTTTTCTGCAGGGATTTTAATAATACCACATATTCTTATTTGACATTTACTATTGACATTCACATAAATTCATTTTGATAACTTCGAATCCTCACATGAGATAAAAACGAGAAAATACTGCAGTTTTCCTTTTCTTTTCAAATATTTCAGAAGATTAGGAGATAGGAACTTAGAGACCTAGTTGCTGGACATTGACCTCAACTAGTTTAAACAAACTGATCAAAAAAATATTCCTTGGTAAGAAAAATATTTTTAAAATAAGAATGACAAAACATTTGAAGTGGTAGAAATATATTTTAGCGGATGACAGGAAGTGACAATGGGACTTTGGCTGAAAGCAATATGAGAGCCGCTGAAAGGACCGGGGTCGAGAGAGGGTTAGAATTGTCCTTTTGAAAGTTTTTCAGTTTTATTTAAGGGGGGGGAGGGGGGGGGGGGGGGGTAGGGCCTTATCCGTGTTATGACTTTGTAACCCCGCCTCGCCCCCCAGTCACCGCTCTTCCAATTATGTGTCCTTTTTCCACCGTCACCACTTAACCAATCGCCTTCCTCCTTTTGGCTTTTTTTTATTGTTTCTTTGTGTCCCTTTATTTTATTTATTATTGCTTTGTTTTCTTGATTCATTTTTAACCTGTATGGAAGCCTTCCCTTTTGTTATTTCGCTATGGGATTTTAACCTCTAGCCAACCGGATTAACTTGAAGGGAGCTTTTCTAAAAATGTGCTGTTTCGTAATCGAGGGTGTTCACAACCTTAAAAGTTTTTAGTTTCTACTCTATTGTTGTCGCAGTATTTTATAAAACTGTAAAGGCTGGTAATTTATAATAAATAATATCTTCGTACTGAAATCGTTTTAGCTGTTTAATAAAATCTAATTAACAAATATTCAAGATGAAATGAAAAAATAAACTTTATTTTGGGACTTACTGTCCCCTAAGAATAAAAATAATGCACAGTAAAAAATTACAATTGTCTGGCCTATTATTTACATATTAGATGCTTCTGTATTTTTATATACAGCATACATTGTTACAGGAAAAAAAAATAAATTAAATTGAAAAAATAAAAATAAATATATGAAATAATAATTACAACATAAAACACAATCGTATATATATGAACAAATAAAAGAAATAAAGAGAAAAAAAAATAAAGTAATTCTAAGTATTCATTTGATTATTAACATATTTGCGAATGATTGATTGTCTAAAGAGTACAGGAATAAATTATTTTTAAAGGAAGTTATGGAAGCTGCTTTACGAATAGGAGTGGGTAGGAAATTCCAGAAGGAGGTAGCACGAATGATGAAGGATTTGTCAAAGGAAGCGGTTTTATATGAGGGGATATATAGGTTGAATGGTTGGGATCTAGTATTTAGGAGGTGAATAGAGGAACGCAGAGTTAATAAATCAAGAATATAGGAAGGTTTTTTGGTTTTTAGACATTGGAATAGAAAAGTACCCTGAAAGTATTGCCGTCGGAATTTAGGAAACAGACATACATTTAGGAATCTCGAGATCTATACAGTTTCAGGATTATGATGGATTTTTTTGAAATTTGGGCGATATGGTTATTCCAGGATAGGTGATGATCAAAGGTAACTCCTGAATTTTTAATAGAGTTTTGGAATTGAATAGGAAAGTTATTGAGGTAAAGCAATGGATAGTTAGGAAGGGTGTTGAGGATGGTTTTTGAACCGATGAGGATAGCCTTAGTTTTTTTTTTGGATTCAGATATAACTTATTCTTCACTGCCCAACAGTTGATGTTATCAATATCTTTCTGAAGTTTACGAGATACCTCGAGCTTATCTGATAGATGGAAAGATAGGTAGATTTGAAGGTCGTATAAAAAAATCTGCAAAAGAGGAAAGATTGCATACAATGGAGAGAGCATATGGTATTACCAAAGATCTTTACCATAACAAATGCCTATCCAAATTGTAAATATAAGGCATTGCAACACAGTAGTGAAGCCTATATGCAAGTGAAGGTCCTGCACTAAACTATATTTTAGATAAATTAGAAATACTAGTAAGGCGAATCATGAGAAAAATATTAGGCTCATAAAACGCAGTAGAAGGTTGGAAGTTAAAGAAGTAATGCAGAAAATATATCAGATGTAATGAGAAAAAGAAGATTGATGTTTTTTCGACATTTATATTGAATGCCAGATAGTAGATTGACATGTAAGATTTTCAGATATCTGTGGGGTAAGAAATCAACAACAATGAAGTAAAAAGGGGATTTAGAAAAAAAAAAAAAAAATAGAATAAATGAATAATAGAGAAGACTTTCGGCAAAAAGTATTGAAAATGGAGGGATTCCAAGGCAGGAAAGTGAAAAGGACTAGTACAAAATGGTCTGAGGACAGAAAGAGGAAACATGGTGAACAGATAAAAGCATACAGGAAGAAAAGAAAAGAACAATGGAGAAAGAATCGAAATTGTCGCGTGGTCTTCTGCTGGCCCATTCGAAAAAAAAAAAAAAAATCTAAATAATACTTTTGAAAATAAAAAAGTAGTCGCATAAAAGAAAAAAAAATTAATAAAAGGTCAATCGAAATAAAATAATATCATTGGATTTAAGAATCAGTTAAATACGTAAATAGGATGGACCGCTGATTTTTTTTTAATTTTTGGAAATTTACAACCGTACAAAATATATACATCATATAAATATTTTGATAATTACTACAATAACATGTCAAAACTTGAAAAGAACTTCTCATAAGTAGCACTTCGATAAAAATTCTACAATAGAGGTCTCTAGGCCATCTTCTTTTCAATCACCTCGGAGGATTATCGGGAATGGAGTAGGAAGCAAGTTGAGAATCTGGTAGATTTGAGTGGTTATGGAGTTTACTATGAAAGGTGTCTGGTCTGGGCTTTTATAAAACTGAAATACGTTCATCTCACATAAAACTGTACTGCTTTACACTAGATATAAATATTTTTAAAAAAAATCTATTAATTAATATTTTTAGAGGTATACATTGTAAACCTACAACAAGTAAATTTGAGGAATATTATTACAATGAAATTTCAATAACATGTAAAGTATTACTCACTAGTAGCACTTCAATAATAGTTTTACATTCTATAACGCTTTCTTTAAAACCCCCAGCAAATTTTTAAAGACTCAATTTTTTTCGTCTAATAAAGATTTAGTAATGTATTATTTTCAACACAAACTTTAAATAAGTGTTAGAATGTTACTTTTATTTCGTGTTTAATGTTATTTGCACTTTATTTAGTTAGCGTAACCATACTTCAATAATAGCTATTTTTAGAAAATGTTCCATTGTGCTTCTTACGACAAAACTTTTTATAATAGTTTTTTACAGTATTGTGCAGATTATGATTCTCCCTCAAATGTAATTAAAAGAAATGCCAGTAATACAATAGTTAATCCGACTAATAATATTAATAATAAAAGTATATGCATACAGAAGTTGTTTTCAGGCATGAATATTGCACAAAACTTTGGCACAATGAATTGTACACTTTCTCGTTTTCTTAAAACTAGGAGGATAAACAAATATAATAAATAAAGTAGCTAGATGTTTCTTGTTTATTTCATATACCTTCCAAGAAACCTCTAACATGAATTCCAGAGATTTACTTCCGGATACTTTATTGTAATATATCTTTTTAGTTTAAAAAATGCTTTAGTTTACGGCACGTTTAAACATATTATATAATAGGTCACATTATAAATTAATTATTTAGGGAATGGCTTACTAATATAAGGGACAATGAAAAAATCTCAATTGACAGAATGTATAGTTTTTACTAAATGTAACCTGTCGAGTCAGATGCTATTTACTTCGTTGTTTTTACATTGAAATCCACCTGATAATAACTAAAGAACCTCTAACAATGTTCTATAAACATCTTCCCTTTACACCTTACATAATAGTTTCATTAATTTTGATTATGAATTTTTTCCTCCTTGATTGGCCATTCTTGCAGCGCCCAGTATACACCCTGTGATTAAATAAAAATACATATATCTTATAAGCGTAGGTAAACAGCTTAAAATCGATTCATCAACTTGATGGGCAGGTGGTGTAGATACTAGGAGAGTGTTCAACGAGGAGTAGAGTGTATTCTATAATTCACCGATCGCTAATCCCGTATAACGTGGGGCCTGACCCCTCCGAGGCCTGGCTGGGAGATTACTCCGGCCCTAAGCACCACTTGTAGCCACTAAATCCCTCATATGGACTTACAGGTCGATATCAAAATATAGTCTACAGCAGAATCCTGTCTACAAAAGATTGGAGTGAGAGCACTCTAGTGTAAACGTATTAATTTACAAACCAGTTGGAGTGTGTATTAGTGGATATTCTTTCCCAGTTTTTATAAATATGTATTTATCAATTCCCATTGATATGCAGGTGGTGGGAAACCACCTACGAAGCTTTTGTATAAATAAATATTCGTAAAAGCGAACCCGAAGGTTTCATGCAGATACCAAAAAATCCTTTATCCCACCCATCAAAACCCAAATTTGCTGGATCAGCAAATCTTCAGCCCTCCCCTCCCATTTACACGCGGTCTACCTCTCAAACGTTTATCGAAGTGCTTAAAACTGATGACCCCTTTTGGAATTCCGTCAGTATTTACAGCGCTGCTATTAGCTGAACTATATTTACCAGATACAATACCAGCAGATCCGCAATGTGGAGCCTTCTAAATTCTTCCTTCTTTGGAAAAAATATTCTACGCAGTTCTTTATTTTCAGAAATTATGGTCTTCTATTTAGAACTGTTGGTAGTATAATAGTCTTGTTTATCCTAATTTTTAGTTGATGAATCTTTGGTAAACAAAAAAAAAATTAACAAACTTTATATTATTCGAAGAACATGAGCAGGGATGCAGACTGGAAGAAGAAAAAAACAGTTACAAGTAAAAAGAAACTTTGGTGGGTGGGTTTTAGAATTTTAGTTTAGGGTGGTGACGTTTCGACCTGCCTTCAGGTCTTCTTCAGATCAGAAATTAATAATAACTAGATGTGCCAAATAAAAAGGTACAAATAAACTAAAATAAAAATTTGTTTTAAAAGAGCAAATAGTTGGCATAAAAAAGAATAACAAAGATATCAAGGTATAGCAAAAAATACAAAGATAGAGCAATAGTAGCTATTGAAATGAACAGATAAATAAAAAAGCGATGATAAAAGGAAGCAAGGTATAAGGATAAGGCAGGAAAAATAATAGAGGAGAATAAAAATAAAAATATACGAAATTAGATAACGATAAAATAAAATGATTCTTTTTTTTTTTTTTTTACATTTTGTTTTTCGTTTAATATTATCTTTATTTGATATTTTTTATTCATTTGTTATATTTTTCATCTCTGGTCCTTAAACATTTTTATCATCACTTTTTTTTTTTTTTGTATCTCTTCATTTCAATTGGTATTATTAATCTATTACGGTATTTTTTGCTTTGCTGTCATATATGCATTTATACCCGTATGACCCAGTATCTAGCATTTGTGGACGACGTCGTAATCACTGGCAGAACAGAAAACCCCTTACTAGGAGCGTTGGAAGAGTGTAGCAGAAAAGCAAGAGAAGTTGGCCTCCAGATAAACGAAGAAAAGACAAAATACCTAGTGACGTCGAAGGAACAAAATGTGGTGGAAAACCTAGAAGGGGCAGGATACCACTTCGAAAGTGTAAAAAAATTTAAGTACCTAGGTAGCGTCATTACTTCAAGAAATGAAATAGATGATGAAATAAAAGAAAGATTAAAGGCTGGTAATAGGTGTTATTGGGCCCTAAGCAAAATAATAGGAAAAAAAATGCTCCCTAAAAATTTGAAAATAAGGGTTTACCAAACCATTCTTAAACCAGTCGTATTGTATGGGAGTGAACCCTGGACGCTCACTGCAAAGAATGAAAGCATTATAAATAGATGAGAGAGAAAAATTTTGAGAAGGATATACGGCCCTACTAAAGATGGAAATATATGGAGAGTAAAAAGCAACCAGGAACTAAAAGAACTGCACAAAGCTCCAGATTTGGTTGCTATAATAAAGCAAAGGAGATTAAGATGGCTGGGCCACGTTCAGAGAATGAGCCCCAACAGAATGCCAAAAATCATGCTGAATGGGCGTCTCGAAGGAGGCAAGAAAGAAAGAGGAAGGCCTAGATTGCGCTGGAGGGAAGATGTTGAGGCAGACTTAAAGACACTTGGTGTGAGGTATTGGAGGAGAGCAGCTGGTGACAGAAACAAATGGAGGGGAATCGTGGAAGAGGCTAAGGTTCTGCATGGACCGTAGCGCCATTGTTGTTGTTGTTGTTGTCATATCCACATCATTATTTTTATACTATTTGTTGTTTTGGATATCAATTTATCATTCAGTTTATCTGCATGTTATCATCCGCTCGCATTTAGTTTTTAGATTTGTATTGGTTCAGAATTTCTCGGGCAATCAGTATTCTATATATAGTGTAGATATCTTGATTTTTGTTATTTTAGTTTTGTTTTATTCAATTTTTATTATTATTATTATTATAATTATTATTATTATTTTAGTTTAATAGTTCATTTTGCGTATTACTATTCGTTTATTTTTTATAAGTTGTAGCAGAAGGATATAAATAAAAACAATTTTTATATTATTGATATCTTTGCTATGGGTTCCTTCATCTACTTCTTGAATAGCAAATCTCAACCTACCGACTTGTATATCCCATCTCATCGAAATGCTTCCTTTGAAAAATACTTTATACTCCGCGCTGCCTATTTCTGGAATACATTACCCATCTCCATTCTCAAAGCTTTCTTATTCCTACCATTCTGTATTTATTTATTTTTTTACCCTTTTAATGATGAAACAAATATGTAAATAATAAATTTGTTTATAGCTTTATTTTTATTTATGGCTGTTTATAATTTTTATTTCTATATTCCATAGTTATTTATCATATGTTATAATATCCTGACTTTTTTTATCTGATAATGACGCTGGAGGTATATATAAGAATAAAAATCATTTTAAATTCATCTCTTTATGATGATGGAGCTATCTTTTTATATAAATTTAAGTATATTTTAGTAAATAAAATTTACCATATTCAAAGGGTAAAAATTTTACCAATATTTTTTAGGTGTTTACTCCGCATATACTTTAAACAGGGCATAAAGAATGTATTAAGATTATTCAAAGAATTCTAATAAACGTTCTGTGGGATTATTAAAGATAATGTGAAATGGAAAAATGCAATATTATTACATAGCAATTTTAAGTTGAAATATTATCAAATTAGTAATGTTTACAACCGTCACTTGTTTTGATTAGTTCTTTCTTTTGATGGGGTTTAGATTTAATGTAGTAATAAATTATTAAGTGCTATGTCTCATCTTATGCAAAACTGTAATAACAATAAATAAACAAAAAAAAAAAAATAATAAAAAACTTTTACTACTACAACACATAAAGGGTCTTGGGTTCAATACTGTTACTGGGCCAACGGTTGTGAAAGGAGATTCGGACAAAATCACGCCCAGCCGGCAGGTTTCCCCTATTAAGAGTACCCACTTTATAGAGACTGGGTGTGGCATAAGAGTGTTTCCCATCCTTTAAGTTGAGCCACGGCTGAATTTACAGGAAATTTATTTTATGCCTTTATTCGTACTCGAACTCGGGACCGGGATCTTTATTGTCAAATATTTTCCTCACTGAGGTACCGCGCCTCCAGGGCACTTCATTTTTTTTAAAATACCGTTTGCTTTCATTTGAGAAATATTTTCAAACCTAAAACAAATGAAACTTTAAGCGTAGAAAAAAAAAATAATAACCCTGTGTTTATGTCTAATAATATTTATTAAATCTGGTAGGTAAAAAAAAATAATATGTTCTCTATTGTACCTATTCTGAAGGAATCTCGGTGTCAGCTGCCGCGAAAGGTATACCTTATATACCTTTCATCTAAAGAATATTTTCGGTATCATTTTTCACTTGTTTTTTGTGAAATTAATAATTTCAAAAAATAATAATACAAATTTCAAATTATTATTATCATCAATAATAATAATCATAACAATAATCCCTCTTAGATTCTCTGAAGGCATTAGTTATATGCTTCCAAAAAAAGATGAAGAAAACCTACGGCCAGAAGATTATCGGCCAATAACATGTTTAAATTGCCTCTACAAATTGTTCACTTCTATCGTTGCAACCAAGATATACGATCACTTGGAATCCAATAATATGATTCCTTCAGAACAACTTGGGTGCAGAAAGAGAGCTAGGGGCTGTATAGAACTTTTATTAATCGATTCATTTATTCCTGCATTCGACTCTGTACCGCACAGCTGGTTGCTCCAGATACTTGAAATTTATAAGGTTCATCCCAAAATAAGAAGCCTCACAAACCTTATGACCTGTTGGACAACTTTGCTAAAATTAGCAAGTACCTGCTCAAAAAGCCAAATAAAAATCCTTAGAGGAATATATCAAGGAGATTGCCTTAGCCCGCTATGTTTTGTAGGGTGCTTTTTCCATTAAGTCGGATTCTTTGACGGGATAAAGTAGGATACAAACTCATCATTACAGATGAAGCAACCACAATCAGTCATAGTTGGTACATGGATGACCTGAAGTTATATGAAAAAAATACAAAACAATTGAAAAATATGGTCAAAACCGTGTCATCTTTTACCAGTGATGCATATGTCATTTGGTTTATGCATATCAGCATATGTCATTTGGTTTAGACAAATGTGCCGTGCTTCATATAAACAAAGGAAAAGCGAAAAGAACCGAAAATATAGCTAGCTATATATGAAGTGTATTCAAGAACTTGAAACGAACCAACTAAATAAATATTTAGCCAAAATTGCCCAAAAGGGAATGAAGAACGAGCTTTTGACAAGATTCAAGAAGAGGTTGAAGCTCGTATTGAAGACACATTTTTCTGGATTGCAAAAAATCAAAGCCATCAACACCTGGGCCATACCGGTTTTAAGTTACAGCCTTGCTGTATTACATTGGTCCAATACAAGTCGGCAAGAGGTTGACCGTATGTTAAGAACGACTCTAACTCAAGAAATGGCCCACCATTCGATATCATCCACAGCCCGGCTTTATCTGCCGAGAAAGGAAGGAGGACGTGCGACATAACAAACCAAACATATTACTTATAAACCTAAAAGATAAAAGAGCACGGATAGTTAATATCGCCGTTCCCAGCGACAACAATATGACTTCCACCGTTGGAAAGAAGTTACGAAAATATCAGGAACTGGCCGTTGAACTGAAGCCATTGTATCGCCTAGAAAACGCAGTGGTTACGCCAATTGTAATATCGACAAACGGGCAGATCCCAACTTCAACTGTAGTTGGTGTTGATAATCTGAAGTTACCATTGGATGTACTAAGAAAGGCTCATCAGGCGGTACTCCTGCACACGGCAAAGATTGTTCGGAAATTTTTAAACATATGAGAAAAAAAAAAGTAAACCTAAGCTGAAGTTGGCTGGACTTGTCCCCCACCTCAGTTTAGAAACCACAAAAAGCGACTAAATCAAGCAAATAGCTAATAAATAAGAGCAAATAAATCAAATTATAATAATGTGTATACGCAGGCCGTGAGAATTTGGTTCCTTGCAAAAGTAATCAGCATTTGCAAGAAGATATGGTTTTGCTGAGTCGAGCAAAATTGAATGTAAATTAAATTATATGCACTGGAATCAATCACCTAATTTAATCATGATTAAATCTTTCAGTTAATTTTTTCGTCAGTTAATGATTTAGTTTACTACAAAACCAACTTTAAGATTTAATCATAATTAAATTATACGATTGATTAGTTGTCAAATATTTAGGTAATCATGATTATATTTTGTCTAACTCTTTGGTTTTGGTTTTGAAATAAGCATATTTATATTTCTGTCCATTTCATTTGATCAATAAATGCTTTATTGATGCGTTTTTATTTTCGCAATTTCCATTTTAGATACACTGAATTATTATTTTGTATTCCCGGACTGCCAGTGGTATTACATTATCCCCACGATTCACGGAGGCGTTGGGGGAGAGATGAAGGGTAGGGGAACTCCTCCTGCGGTTCCTTTCAGACTCTCCTTCCTTCATTTTTCACAGGCTACTTCTTCATTCGTCTCCCTCGTTCTCCACAGGCTGTCGACTTCTTACCCGCGCAGTCGTTCCCTCGGCTAATTCGCTATTAATTTGACAATCTGACATAAGAAACGACAGTATGCAAAGTAGTAGAAACTTCAATTTATAATAACTGAAATCTTTCAGGAAGGTCTCTAACTTATAAACTTAATTAGCTTAAAATTCCTTATTGTTAATTACTTATAATGATACTTTATTTTATTTTTCGAATCGCGCCAGTCACTTAATATAATATGACAATGACATGGAAGGCATATTCTACGGCTTTTTTCGCGTCCGTAATAACATTAATCTAAGCGGATGCCAGTCAGGACTTACTTGCCTGACAAATTATAAATATTTGTGAATAATAAATGACTAATTAAATTAATTCTTCTCCGAAAGTTGCATGAGATCAGATAATCAAGGCAATTATAAAAGAAAGTAAGCTAAAGGAATTAATTGAATGATTGACATTAATAGCAATTTCAATTATAATGAATATATATTTAAATAATGGTTGACGTATAAAATTACAATAAGAAATAGAGATCATAATTAAATTAAAAAGCATTAGTGGTAACAAAACGCCAAATTAATCGAGACTTAGCATAATGAATCAGAGATAGTGTGTGGGTACGGGTGCAGAATTTGAGTACAGGAACAGCAAACTTGAATATCCCGCATTGACTTACTTTTTGATGAAAAATTCATCTAATAGATCAAATAGATTCACCTTAAAAAGCGGGTTTTTCAGTTTGTTTATCTTTGAAGTTTTATTAGCTGTATATTTTTCAAAAATACAGTTAACTATTAAGCATGACTGAGACCAGTACCCATTGGTACTCTTCCTAATCTCATTTCAAGGTACTTGTTACTTAAGAGGATTCTTCCTCCAATTTCTGTTCGGTTAGCATTCGGAATGTGGTGTCAAGATTATTTGTCGTGGCCATGTATCGTGTAATTCTATTAAGCATTTTAGAAAACATTGCGTTTTAATATAACAACAGCGTTTGACTACATACAAGGTAATGATTAAATAATAAAATATATCAATTTAAACTTATTTAAATTACGAATAACTGAAAAAAAAGAAACGAAGTACGATGTTTTTGATGATTGAGTCTAGAAGAGGGAACGGGGAAACAAGATGTCGATGGTTTAGATGACTTCAATGAAAACAATCTTCAAGGAGATGCAGACGGTGCACTTCTAAACCATAAACGATGAACAAACAACACCGTCTTAGCAGTTATGCTAACCACTCGCCATTTCAAAATGCACTTTCAAACACCGAGTTGGGCAAAATTTAATTAAAGCTAAAATTAAATAAAACTTAAATCATGCTTATTTGACAACTGATTTCCTAATTTAATAATAATTAAATTAGTTGATTGGCTCCAGGAAGTTATTCTGATTAAATTAAATTTTAGCTATGATTAAACTTTGTCTAACTCTGCACAATAATTAGCCAGTTGGTCTAAATATATAGGTACATAAAACATAAATAAAACGGAAACCTTTCCAACGAACTCCATTCTCACTCACATTATTAATGATTATTACGTATGCCAGTATAACAAAATAATAAATTATAATTCTTCTTCCAGTCAATTTTAAACTAAATGGGCATACAAACATTTTCGACCCATTTTGAGAAGAAACTAAAACTGTACGGGCGAAATCATACAAACTCTATCACCTATTACTGTCAAAGAGTCTTTCACTACGGCTCAAGCTAATAATTTATAAATGCGTTTTAAGGCCGCCACTACTCTATGGAGCACCGATGTTCCTTCATCTGTCAGAGACTATGACAAAACAGTTGGAATCATTCTAAAATGGAATTATAAGAAAAATAGTAAAGGGCATTCAAAAAGAAAAAGACAAAATTAATAAATTAATGGCTTCAATTACCGACAATAAAATAATTATAAACCTAAAACATTCAAATTTTCAATCAAAATTACCTCTGTCTGGGAATAAGCCCAGTTCCCCAACCTTGGCAGAAATATGTAACCGTTTGTGAATAATTTTAGTCCTTAGGTTAGGCCGACTCAAAGAAAAAATGAACCTCCATCATCTAATAATAAATAAATAAAATCTAAATTTTTTAAAATCTAAATTTATCACTCATAAGTTCCTTAAAATGTAACTCAGTAACAGTACAAGGAGCAAAAAACAAAATATTAAACATAACAAAACAAGAAAATAAGAGGCGTTAACAAAGTTATTCAAAGAAAAAATAAATCTTGCATTAAATTCTGAACAATACAAATGTTTGAGATTTTTGGATTATACATTTATTTTTATCTTGGAACATAAGAGAAAAGAAAGTTTTTTCATACAAAACACATAAGAGTTAAATTATATATTTCTCGAAGCCATATTTTTGAATCTTCTTGTTAAGTTCACAGTAACTTCAAAACTAGTCTCCCTCAGGGCCTTTTATTACGTTTTGAAGGTGAGTTAGAGGCTCATTCTTTATTCCCCCGCCTCTATATAGCAAGTTTTAGGCATTTTTCTTTTTTTCATTATGCTCAGTGCACCGCGTGCCGGCCGCAATATGGCGAAATCTCGTGTCATTAATAAAAATTTTATCAGTACCACTGCTCCGAAAAGCGGGATCCGCTACCGTGAAACCCCCTTTTTCGAATAATTACCCGTGTCCATTAATCAATGGAAATTGGTGGAGGTTTTAAATGGGCCTTTTAAAGCAAGAGAAGGCTGGGCTTGGGGCAATTTGGTTAATGAGTTGAATTAATTGCTTAGCTAAGGTTTTCCCGAAGCCGATCTATAACGTCTTATATAATTAGCGGTTGCTTTATGTGATGTTTCTTTAACTGCTCTTTGCGTATTATGGCCGCCATAAAGAAGCAATCGAGAATATGTGCCTTCAGTTTCAGGACTTTAATCGCCTTTTTTGACAGCTATAAATATTGAAGAATGATAGGGATGGATATTTATAAACTTTTCCATTAATTTTATGGAATGATCAACAGGTGGCAGTTTTTCATTTATCTTTATCATTTCCATTATATCCTTTATCTACACGTTTCTACTAATGTACTGAATTTGATAAGATCATCATTTACTTTTTATTATTGAAATCATATCATTGTTTATGTTTTGTTTTTTCTCATATGAATTATTATTATTATTTCTTTTCTCTTTCTTCTAACTGATAAAGTGCTATTATCGATTGTAAATATTTATTTAGTTATTTGTAAATATTTTGTCGTATTATCATTCAAATTGGTCTTATTATTTTTCTTCTCTATATATCTTTTCCTTTCTTTTCACTATATTTATTTTATTTTATTTTTTTTATATTTCTTTATATTTCAGAACGCATTGTAATTATTATATTAGCTTATTGTTGTTATAATTTATTTTGTCCTACTTTTTTTTCTCTTTCTGTTCTTGTTTCATGTATATATTTATCACAAAGTTCTATTTTTAATTGTATATTCATATATTACCTTTTATACTTAATACTGTCCATTTGAAATTAAGATAGCCAGACTATTGTACAACTTATACATGTCTGTTATTCTTAGGGGACTACATGTCCCAGAACAAAGATTTTTTTTTCATTCATTCATTTCATTCATTCATAACTTATAGTCTATTACAGTAGAAAAAAAAAATTAATATTCAACATTAATACAGTGTTTTCCTTGGAAAACAGATTAATATTATTATTTCTTGAGGTAAGCATGATGGTCAGAAAGGATCGATATTATTAGGATTGATAAAATTATTGCCAATTTTATTCTATTCACAGAAATAATAAAATCGTTCAAACCTTTTTCTTCTTTCTCTAGCTCTTTCGTGCCTTTCAGCGTAGAGCTTGACGCACCTCGGCTAGTGAAGAGTCGTTCCGACATAGAAGTGGAATGAGATTTTACGTTCCGTTTCACTATTGGAACCAGTTCCAGTTCTAGTTCCGTTTAATTTTTCGTTCCACGTCAGTTTGAATAACCTACTACCTATGTACCATGCATTTTCATTTCATTGACTTCGAGCTGTTAGCCCTCCTCCTTCTATTTTATAGGTACTGTAATATTATAACTACAATGTTATAGCTCCAACTATAATGGGTTTTTTTTTTTTTTTGCTTGATATAGTGGTTTCTTTTGATTTATATAATTGTATATTATATTTTTATTAATTGAAAAGAGCCAATGAAATAGATTTTTTAAAATAAATCTATAATAACCGCCTGTGCACTCTAGAGGTTCAGTCGATAAATTGAGAACTTTATCTGGTGACGTTTTGAAACTATATTGTTTTCATTATATACATCATAACCTTATCGTGAATAAAACAGGTTAAAATATAATTGTATATGTTACATATGCAGTTTAAAAAATAAAGCAACAATATAAAATTCACAAAAATTTAAATATTAGTCTGTAAAAATCCAAGTAACCCTCATCTCTTATCTTTTTTTTTTTTCCAAACGTCCCCAGTCCAGTTGTATACTAGGGTTGGGCGATAGTCGATAGTTACTATCGATATATCGATAGGTCATGCCTATCGATGGTCACTATCGAAAGTGTCAACTATCGATAGACCTTTTTTACCCTCAAGTTTTGTAACCATTGGAATTATGCTGATCTGTCTCTGTCCAGTGTCGATTTTTTTAAAATTTAATTCGGAATTCCTAGAGCTCAAGGGTTCTCTCAAAGATTAAGGCAAAGGAAAGCAGAAATACTAGTTTTTTATTCGGGAAATATGTGGCTCAAGGAGCACACTTGACTCTTGAAATTAACTATTTCGTTATTTTTCTTTTCTGAAGATTTGATTTGTTCATTATTATTGTAAGCATGTAAATTGTAAATACTTTTTTTAAAAATCAAATGAACTATTTTTTTCTCTCACCTTTATGATACAATCTTTTAATTATTATTATTTCTTTTAGAGGCATAACTCCTATTGATCTTTAATTATCTTCGACATATTTCGGAGTACATTGCTCCATCATCAGGATACCTGTGATTTCTTTCACTTAGTCATTTGTGCATGTCCTAAATTAATCTTATAATATATAATCCTGCAAATTTTAAATAGTAAGTAGATAATTGAAATTAATTTTAGTTGAAATTCTTTATTGAATAGCTTTGGAAAAGAAGGAAGCAACTATCGAAAAACTATCGATAGCAATCGATAGTTCTCAACCAATAGTATCGGCCTATCGATAGTTCTCAACCGATAGTATCGGCCTATCGATAGTTCTCAACCGATAGTATCGGCCTATCGATAGTGCTAACTATCGACTATCGCCCAACCCTATTGTATACCTGAGTTAGGTAGTAGATAGTCAATAGCAATATGCACCATTTTCGTAAGTAATTTCATACCCTTCTATATTTTTCAGCTATATACAGCTATATTCTAACTTTAAATTGCCTGTATGACAGGAAACTGCTCGTCGTTTTCAACTTCTTCAAGATTTACTAGAGAAACGTTCAAACCTTCCGAATTATTACAAAAGACTCATTTACATGGCAGTTATAAGACCTACTTGGACATATGGAGTTGAGCTTTGGGGCTCAACTAAACCTGATCCTTCCCTGAACCTTGGCCTAGAGACCTTTCACTGTAGAATTTATTGAAGTGCTACTAGTGACTAGTTCTTCACAAGTTATTTACATGGCATTGTATTCACTATCAACACATTCACTGGATATTACAGTTGTAAATTTCAACAAATTCATACCTATTAAAAAAAAAAAAAATTGTCTGTATTACTTATTTATTTTTATTGTAACCTGTTTTATTTACTATATGTTCATGAAACAATACAGTATCGAAACCTCGCCTAAAAATTTTTATATTAACTGAATCTCAAGAACCTTAATTAAGATTTAATAGTAAGCCATTTATTAATGCTAGTTGATCGAGTGACAATCCAATTGATTTATTAATTTCATTTAGAAAAAAATACTAATATAAATTGGCTAATGGTGGAAACGAGTTCCCTTGTAATATTCTTTATAAAATGAGGATTTTCCTGGTGGAAAGGGCGGTGAACTTGTGTGTTAAAAGTCGCTTAAACCCCTGGTACTGACCACTGAAGTTTTATGCAGGGTTCAATGTTGGGGCATTAAGCCGAGGATTACAGTTGGCTCGGAGCTAAGCCGCTACGATAGATATCCTCCCTCCCCAGGTAAATAATTGGAGGTACCGAATGAAAATGGCTTTTCAACTGTAATTAAAACTCCAATAAATATATAATACGATAAAATGGTTCAATATTTATTTGAGGATAACGGCAAGGATTCCTGGATATATTTCTCTGGCTATTGGCAGTGGATTTTTCTATTAAAATCCGTTTTTAGTTTTTTTATGACAGTGATTAGATCGAATCTATAGTATAGATTTTTTTCAATTCTAGTGGTTGCTTTTAGCTGACCCATTGTTCGGATTTTTATAAATCTTTATTATTATATTTATAGGGCGTATAAAAAAATGACCGTTTTATCAAATTCATGAGTTCAAAAGTCTGTAAATATCTTAATGCTATTTATCATTTAACAATACTTAATAATCCCTTTAGAGCATTCTCTAAGCTTGTTTCTAAAAAAAAAAAGCCTCAGTTCAGTTATTTATTTCACAAAAGAAACATGACAGTGTCTAACGAAATTCTCGTAATTTTAAGACATTACCGGAAAAAAAAAATCACAGCCGCTGAAGAAATTCGTGAAATTATTAAATATGAAGGGGAAGATGTCCTTGAAGAGCACAATGCACGGTGTAGGTTTGAAAAATTTAGAAGTGGAGATACGACGTTGGAAAGGAAGAACGGCTCCGGGCGGCCAGGAAGCTATTGAGTCAAATCCGTCCACAAGTACTCGCAAACTTGCCAGGGTGTGTGATGTGTCGAAAGATACTGTTAGTCGCCATCTTCTCTCCATGGGAAAGGTGAAAAAGACCTGTAGACTGGTCTCTCACGAACTTACTCAAAATCAGCAGAAAAGTTTAAAGAACTTCATGGGTTTGAACTCCTGCCTCATCTCCATTTAGTCCAGACCTCGCACCTTCGGATCCATGTTGTTTCGTTCCATGGCCCATTTTCTTCAAGGAAAAAAATTTGATAATTTTGCGGAAGTTGAAAATGCTGTTCTATAGAACATGACAGCCATACCGGTTGTGACAGCGGTTGGTCACCTTGGTGTGTCAAATCCTAAGATGTGTTACTATTGTCTGTTCCTCACGGTTTATTGGGAGAGTTGATAACGGAAAAGAGTTTTCATATATTATTTTTTATTTTATTTCTTTTTAGGGACTTTTGCCCAGGAGTTGAACCATACTTCTCTGCAACGGCTGAATGCACATTTATTAGAATAGTATAGTGCCACATCATTATTGGGAAAAGGGAACATAGTTCTTGCTTCCTCTGCGCTTATGTGAGCCAGTTCATTTCCTTTTATTTCGTTCTGGTAAGGAATCCAAAGAAATTTAATGATTGTATTCATATTTAGGATTAGTGCTTCTTACTTTGTTACAAATAAACTTATCCATAAAGATCTTAATGTCCCATATGTTACTGATTTAGCCAAAACCAGATACCTATACTTCCATAGTATGATCGATAACCACTTCAATCCACTAGTCTCCCAACTTGCTTCTTATTCCATTCCTGATAATTCTCCGAGGCATCTGAAAAGAAGATAGCCTAGAGACCTTTTAGTGTAGAATTTATTGAAGTGCTACTAGTAAGTAGTTCTACAAATGTTATTAACATGCCTTTGTGTTCACTTTCAACACATTTACTTGTTTTTATGTGAAATTTCATTATTTCAGATGTTTGGAAGTTTTGGATTGCCTGAAGAGCGGAGTAAGAATCAGTGTATATTAGAAATTGTCTGCTGTCCATAGTATCAATTAAATTCATATATAGATAAATTGCGAATAGCTCAGCGAAAAAGATGGAGTAAATGTATCCCTAAAACCTCTGTATAACAATGTTTATAGCCTTATCACCAGGAGGTTTTCATCTACATTATTAATGATCGCTTGTATTTTAGTACGTTAGTAAAATGGTTTTTAAATTCGTTTTAAAAACAAGTGTATAAGTGTTTTAGTTTAGTGTCCAATATAAAAGCAATATAAAGTTACTAACGGCAGATGTAAATATTCCAAAATGAGCAAGGTACTATAATAATTATAGTTCATTCTGAGTCAATACTTATATTACTCTCATCAGTTATTGAATCCTCTTATAAATTGCTAATTCGTCAATCTATTTCAGTACCTGTAATGCAGTCATTAATTTTATATATTTTTTCAATGTTCCCTACACGATCACAACATTTTATCCATTTTTCTGATGCATATTCATTACGAAGATTTTCAGCTAGGTCTTTCTTTTCAAATAATTTTTTTTTTTCTCATTTATTGATATTTACAACTGTACAAAACAATATACATTAAGTAAATGTGATGATAGTGAATACATTTGCATGTAAATAACTTGTGAAGAACTACTCACTAGTAGCACTTCAAAAATATCTACACTAAAAGGTCTCTAGGCCATCTTCTTTTCAGAGGCCTCGGAGGATTATCGGGAATGGAGTGGGAAGCAAGTTGGGAGACTAGTGGATTTGAGTGGTTATGGAGCTTACTATGGAAGGATACGTATCTGATTTGGGCTAAATCAGCAACATATGGAACATTAAGATCTTTATAAGTTTATTGGTGACAAAGTAAGGAGCATTGAGGATTTTTCGAAGGATTTTGGATTGTAAGGATTAGATACGGGATGAATTGGATGGTTTAGTAGAGCCCCAAAGCTCAACTCCGTAAGTCCATATTGGTCTAATCACTGCCATGTAAATGAGTCTTTTGTAATTAATTGGGAGCTTTGAACGTTTGTCTAGTAAATGTTGAAGTAGTCTGTAACAAAGGGCAGTTTCTTGTCGTTTTAGTCATGTATGTGGATTCCAAGTTTGACGTTTGTACAAGTGGATGCAGTCCTAGGTAGCGGATCTGTTCAACTTGGATTAGTGGAATATCATTAAAGGATACTGTAGGACAGAAGGTCGTAGGTTTACGACGAAGGGTAAAGGTTATTTGGTGAGATTTGTTCGGATTTATTTTGATTCTCCATTTTTGACACCATTCTTGAATATTTAGGATATGGGATTGGAGTGTTTGAGAGGCAATTAAGGGATCATTGTTTACTGATAATACGCATGTGTCATCAGCGTAAGTGGTGAGAAGAGTGGTAGGGTGAGTTGGGTTGTCAGCTGTATAGAGCGTGTAGAGGATAGGGCCTATTTTGATAGAGGATTGGGTAAAGAGGGAAGAGTAAGAAAATTTATGGTTCACTTTAAACGTTCTATCACTGGGATAGGAACGGATAATAAGGAAGTATGTTGAGGGAAGGAATTTGCGGAGCTTGTAAAGCAGTACTGAGTGCCAGACTTGATCAAAAGCTTCCGCAGGTTATTAAAATGAAATCCACAAGATATTGTTATACAAAGTAATTATAAATCAAGATGTTCTCTCATTTAAAATAATGAAAAATAAAAGCGATTGTAATGTGATTACGGCAGTATTAAGTCCATTTTTACAGTTTATCTTTGGTTTGAACACCTTGCTGATGACGGGGGACCTCCACGAATTCAATAATTGCTCGAATTTCCACCAAAAAACATTTCCCTATTTGGGTACCAAGGCTTTTAAAATTTTCCCCAATTGGCATCCCTGCTATTCAGTTAAATCGTGCAGTGACAGGGAAAAAGGGCGTGGCCTATATTCCCTGTGAGTTCACACGAGTTCGCGCGTGCGCAATGGAACTGTACTTCTTAAGTGAAAGCACTATAAACCGTGTACTATCAATTGTAGGGATTGTGAATATTATCGACAAAGAGAGGATTAACCTTTTTCAGGTCAAGCATACACATTTAAAAACATTTAAATTTACTTTTTTTTTTTTTTTTTTTTTTTTTTTTTTTTTTTTTTTTTTTTTTTTATTGGTCTTATATTAAAAAAATCTTTTTAAAAAAAAATGATCTGTTATTGTTTTTTATTACAATTTTTTAAAATGTTTTTGAACTATGGGGCACCTCTAAACAATCTATCGAATTACAGTGTACTGTAGTACACTATGCCCTGAAAACGATTAATGACCTCTCATTACAATCTCTAAACATAAACTTTGTAAACAAATCCAATTCTGTCATATCCATTAATCCCAATATGTATTTATTAAATAATAAAAAGTGGCATTTCAAACGAAACGACCTCGTGGAACAGGTGCACAACAAAAAGCAACAATTTAGGCAATGTTTGAAAAATCGGCTCCATCGACAGGAGCAGGGGATATCCCCACTCCTTCTGTGTGACACAGGCATCATATATGAATTGTAGAATTGTTTATTGTAGAGGTTGTGTAGGGTGCGGACAGTGAGTATAATCTACATAACCGCTGAGTAGTAATGTATGCGGGCCGGCATTGTCGTCTCTTCCGATAGGCCATTGTGTCACTCAGCCTCACTGTCAGCGGGATTTATCATTAAAGTTCCGCAGTCGGCCACTGCAGTCCGCTGCCGAGTTCGGCCTCCAATTGAAGGATAGCTCCGATGTGGAATTAGTATTTATAAGGCTTGGGGAGAAAGCGGGTGACGGTGGTGTTCAAACTGCGTTACCTTAGTTGATTGTAAGCAGATAATTTCAGAAATCGTCAAATTACTTATTTATATATGTGTGTGTGTGTATATATATATACATACAATGTATATATTATTCAGGAAATTGGCCGAGGGACCTACGTTCAACCATATTAAGAAATCGGTTGCTGAGCATGTCGTTGCAGCATATGAGGCGTCATTATACCCAGGAAAAATCACACAAATTACGAAGGACTAAGTAGTAGTTACAGCGATGCAAGAAAAAATCCATGAAATGGCCATCGAATATAGACGAAATAGAACATAGTTGGGATGAGGTCTAAGGCGGCATTTCTCCTACTAAACCAACCGATAAACCAGTATATTTTGAAGTTAAGGAGTTAATAACTAGACAAACGATCAAACTTCCCTATTCATTAAAAAAGACTTATTTACATGACTCTGATTAGACCTATTTGGACGTACGGAGTTGAGCTTTGGGGCTCAACTAAACCACCCAATTCATCTCGTATCCAGTCCTTACAATCCAAAATCCTTCGAAAAATCCTAAATGCCCCTTACTTTGTCACCAATAAACTTATCCATTAAGGCCTTAATGTTCCATATGTTGCTGAGTTAGCCCAAACCGGATACCTATTCTTTCAACGAAAGCTCCATAAACACTCAAATCCATTAGTTTCTCAACTTGCTTTCCACTCCATTCCTGGTAATCCCCCGAGGCTTATGAAAAGAAGATGGCCCAGAGATCTTCTAGTATAGAAAAAGTGCTACTGATGAGTAGTTCTTTTCAAGTTTTGACATGTTATCTTTATCAGCTCATTTACTTAATGTATATATTTGTACATTTGTAAATATCAATAAATTGATATATATATATATATATATATATATATATATATATATATATATATATATATATAGAGAGAGAGAGAGAGAGAGAGAGAGAGAGAGAGAGAGAGAGAGAAAATTAATAGGCTGATAAAATGCAAAATATTTGGGATAAAATTTTGCTTTTTGTTATAAAGTTTTTTGCGGTTTTTTGGCAAGTATATTGATGAATGGTGTTAGAATTTTGCCTAGTTATAGCTTTTAATTGTTTCAAGTCTTAGTTTGAGTTTTTTGTTTTTTTTTAATAATTTTAATCTAACCATTGTAGATTGCATTTTTTCAAAAGAATTTGTGTGCAATTTATTTTATAGGTATCGTTTTGTACTTTGTTTACCAAAATCGTAGTTTTTTACGTTCTTTTTTTCTTTTAAGTCGTCATTTTATTTCTAAATAACCTTTTGTTGGTATGTTCTTGTATTTTCTATCGTTCCTCTATAAAACTTTTAAAGAAGTGTAATTTTGTTTCTCATTTCAATAAAAAAAAAATAATAAATTTGCAATCGTTTCATTTAACAAAATTCTTATAAACAAAAAAAAAAACGCTATAAAGAAATGACTTTGCACCTCATAACTACTATCAAGCTTTGACTTTACACACAAAAAAACCTTTTTAATGTTTTTATTTTAATAAATGATAGTGCAAAGTCACGGGTATCTGGTTGACTTTGCACCAAAGTTTAAAAACAATAATATTAATTATAACTTTTGTATATTTTGCAATTCTAAGATAATGTGATTAATCAACAATATTTTAAAGCTAATTATTCAAAGCGAATATTTAAATACATGCATTATAAAAATCATAGATAGTTAGTTAAAGAATGAAGTTCAACAAAAATGGTGCGAAGTCAGCCGTTTTAAGGTATGTAATCTTCATTGTTCAAAGAAAGTCAAGCAATAATAATGTTTAATGATTGTCAATTAAATTGAAAATTAAAATGCGATAAATATGTGGATTCCAGTGAATTTTGAAAATCGATCGATAAATTAATATGTTCCAAAAATAAGGTACCGCAAAATAGATTCGGATCTGGAAGTTCTATTATGGATTATTGAATATTTATTTTTGAGAATTTGTTTTTAGAATATTGAATATCAAGTGCGATTGATTATCTCATTTATTTTCCATTTTTTAGACTAAAAACTGCGATTTTAAATAATCCTTGACGTGAATTTCTGCAAATCATTAAAAAAAAAAAAAAAATTATATTTTAAACTTTGGTAAAGATAGAAGCGCCATTCCACCTCAATCTTCGGAGAGTCCACTTTGCTTATCTATATTCCCTTTTGTTTTATAATAGCCTTCTAGTTTTTTAGCACTGACCTCTAAATTTCCAACTAGGTCAAAATAGAATGTGTTACTGGGGCAATGGTTTTACGTTATCTGATGCCCTCTGACCTACACATATTTAATATGTTGAACTTAAAAGTTTACAGAAATATTTTTCTTTTGTATAGCAACTTATTAAAATTTACAACTACAATTTGAAAAAAAAAAAAAATAATAAAATAAAATACACTAGTAAATGTAAAGATAATGCTTATTATAACTAGTCAACTGTTCTAAAGCACATAACCTTTGGCAACACTTTAATAAAATTTAATTTATTGGCTTCATTTATTTTTATTATTCCTTTACATGTTTTGGGATTTTATTCTCATCTTCAGGATTCCAAAACTCTTTTCTGTGATTTTTACTCATTAGTCATTAATGAATCTGACTTCTGGCACATTCATTATCTAGTTCTACTGATCCTTATATCCCTCCCCGCAGATTAAAACGACAATGGCAATGAGACCAATTGTAATAACAGTGCATTACTGGAGTTCTTGCAATGATCAGCTTCTCTACTCAAGTCCTGGGCGATTGTGGAACTTCCTTTCAGTCTGCACTGAATTTTGACACTGTATTATTTACAGTTTCTTTATTACTACATTTGTTTATATTCTTTATACATTTATTTTCTGATTTACCTAATATTATTATTTACTATATTTCGAATTTAGTATAGTTAGAGGAGTTTTGGTTTTACTGCAAAGAGGTGGCTTGCTCGTTTTAACAGTTACTTTTAGATAACCCGTTACTGTTTAACCGTCGCACATTTTAGCGTTTGCCATTAGAAATGAAAACTTCCAAATTTTTCTCCTTTCAGCCCGAGATCCTCCGATTCTGTTCTACATACAAATAGAAACCACACTATATGCTTTTGTAAATTGTACTTCAATGATTCAAATTTTATTCTATTCAATAAGAAAAGTAGAGAAAAGAATCTCCGGAAAAATAAATAAATAAACGTGTTTAAATTTATTATTTTTGTAAATAGTCTTTAAATAAAACGAACACACGTTTCTAATAAAATGACAATAGAAAAAAGCCTGAGAAGTCGTCATAAATTGCAAGGTGTGACAGTAATTTAATTAAGAACTAATAATTTTGTGTTATTAATAGGCGAATAATATTAACTAAATAATATATGAAGTAAATTATTTATATGGATAAATATAGTATATTGTAATATAATATAGTAAATTATATGGATAAATATTATATGAGTATAATGTATTTATTTTATGTTTAAAAGTGATATAGAATAATAAATGAACATTCTGTGGTTGCTTTTGCTAAAAAGACAGACCGTAGTGAAGAGTAGTGAAAGAATTTTAAAGGCTTGAAAACATCGGGATAGTATGAGTTAATAAAGGGAAAATAGAGTTCTAATTTTGAATAACTACCGTTAAAATGAACAGTTGCCGTTGAATACCGTTTGAACATTTACCAAAACTTTACTGTTAAGAAAAGCAAGCAATAACATTTTTTTATTATTGATTTTTTTTTTCTAACTTTAATTGTACATAAAGTAGGAGAGAATTTTTTTGTCATCCATATTATTCAATGCCCTTTAGAGAGGCAGCTTGTAATATTTATTCGATGATACAATAGTTATTCAAATTCAATTTATATCTTCGATTTTAAAAAGTGCTATAGAAGTAGCAAATAATTCATCAATCTTAATTGTATTGATCCTGCTATACCGTAATGCGTACCTCAAGTGAACAGCTATTATTTCGGATATTATCTTTTTATATAAGCGGAACCGAAAGTTCAAACACGGCGAGTATGAATTCTATGGTAAAGGGGGGAAAGGTATCCTTTGTTCTATTAGGAGGTGTTGAGCAATGAAAAATTAAGGCACTGACAAGATATTAAATTACAGTTAGTTACCCCCCTACAGTGTGGAAAATTGTTTTTGATCGGAAGCTAGTTGATTAACTGGTTCAGAGAGGAACGGGGATGGGAGCCGCTTCATCAAGTTTTCATCTCGGAGCGCCCTACACGGAGCTATACATTTTTATGAGTAAACTTTACTTATATTCCACCCTTGGGTCGAGTGTAGAGGCACCGTTTATGCCTCTTAGGCCCTTGTACCTTAGTGTAACACGCTCCTCTCCCCAGCTCTTACATATTTAAAGGAGCATCTTTGTAAATCCTTACTCTTCCCAGTTTATAAAACCGACCGCGGACCTTTTTTCGGTCGTCTCCTGTCTGTTAGTGCCCCTTCCAGCCATTCCAACAGCCTTAATGTTTCACGCCTCTCTAGCCCTCTAAAATATATATTTCTCTGCTTTGGTAAAAAGTACCCAGATTTTTGTACAACTTGTTGGGTTACATTCGGATACAACAAAATTATTTTAGAATCTACATTATTCTTCCAGCTTGTGAGAGTGTCTAATGGCATTGCTTTTCACTACAAAATAAATTTAGTGAAATATAAAGTTTTTCGACTAGGTATATGAAAACCACTAGACAGACCGGAGAGAGAAGAGATATCGTGGATGTAGGAGAAAATACGTTTAACAGCTGCAGCACATTTAAGTACCTGAAGGGAATTGTGATGGAGAACAATAATTTAGAAGTTGAAATTAAGGGCAGAATGGTAGCAGGAACCCGATGTTTCTATGCTCTGGAAAAAGCTCTCTGATACAAAAGTCTTTCCAGGAAGGCGAAGCTTTTGTTATACAAAACAATAATTAGGCCAGTAGCAATATAAGGCAGTGAAACGTGGACTCTAACCAAGTAAAACAGGAGAGCTCTACTGGTTTGGGAGAGAAGTGTTCTCAGAAAGATCTTTCGAAAGGATGGAGCCCTGTAGGCTACCTAAAATGAAGCTAAATGGTGCACCAGGAGGGAAAGGAAAAGGGGCAGACCCAGGCGGCGGTGGATTGAGGACTTGGAGAAGATATAAGAAAAATGGGGATTGGAAACTGGAGGAGTCTCGCTGGAGACCGCGAGGCATGGAGAGGAACGGTGGCAGATGCCCAGGTCCTGCAAGGACTGTAGCCTGACAGTGAGTGAGTGATTAAGTTTTTCATAATATAACTTCTTACTGTCCAACTTTCAAGTTTTCAGAAAATAAAACTCTGAATCGATAAATAAGGACAAAAAGAACATTTTATTAATCTTATGTGAGTTAACCACTCAACAACAACAATGGCCCTACACTACCATGCAGAACCTTGGCCTCCTTTACGATTCCCCTCCAACTATACCGGTCACCAGTTTCTCTCCTCCAGTACCTCACATCAAGGGTCTATAGGTCCGCTTCAACTTCTTCCCTCCAGCGCAATCTAGGCCTCTCACTCTCATCCCTCCTTCGGTATGCCCATTCAACATGATTTTCGGCATTCTGTGGGAGCTCATTCTATGAACGTGGACCAGCCATCTTAATCTTCTTTGCTTAATTGTAGCAACAAAATCTGGAGATTTGTACAGAGCTAACAACTACCTATTACGTATTAAAAGAAGAGGACAATCTGCGGTTTCATTTCTTAAAGGCACCAATAAAAACGAAATTCATTATTTGAAAAAAAAAGAAGAAAAATCCAGTTTTGACTTATCGCGGGTTTTGCCCCCTCCCCACACACACAGAAAAAAAAATTATCTAGTAAATGTGATAATAAGGTGGGAGAACTTCAATAAAAGTTCTATATCAGAAGGTCCAGAGGCCATCTCTTCGGACGCCTTGGAGGTTTTTCGTGAATAGAATGGGAAGTATGTTGAGATACACGTAGATTTCAATGGTTATGGGGTTCTTTATGAAATGATAGGTATCAGGATTGGGCCAAATCTGTAACATATGGAACATTGATGTCTTGATGGATAAATTAATTTGTGACAAAGTAAGGAGCATTAATGATTTTTCGAAGAGTTTAGGTTGCAAAGTTTGGATACGAGATGGGTTAGATGATTTGGTGGAGACCAAAGATCAATTCCATATATCCAAATAGGTCTGATAACTGTCAGGTAAATGAGCCTTTTTTAATTAATTAGGATTTGTCTAGTAAATAATAAAACAGTGGTATCTTGACGTTTTAGTCTTGTATGTGGATTTCAAGTTAAACGTTTGGCTTGTTGGAGGAGTCCTAAATAGTGGATGAGTTCAACATCAGTGAAATGTTATCAAAGGATACTGTAGGGCAGGAAGTCGTAGGTTTACGACGAAGAAACTTAGCAATGGTTTAGTAAAAGATCCATGATATTATATGAGGCTATGAGAGCAAAAGTGGCCTAACCCACAAAATATAAAACAATCTAATTTAGTAATTTTTTGCAACTATAACGCCATCTGGTGGTGTTAATGTGTTTGAAAAATTGGTTCACATTGCACCACCATGTGAACCAATTTTTCAAACACATTAACACCTTGTTGATGGCGTTATAGTTGCCAAAAAATACTAAATCAGATTTTTTTATATTTTGTGGGTTAGGCCACTTTTGCTCTCATAGCCTCATATATCCATATATGATATTATATATCCATGATATATATATATATATATATATATAAAATAAGAGTATTACATAACTTGTGCGTTTGGGAATTCTTGCTGGACAGAGTTTATTTTGCTTGGTTTTTTTTTTTTTTGCTTTTTTTTTTTTTTTTTTTTTTTTTTTTTTTTTTTGGTTTCACAGATTTAAGAAAAAAATAATTTAATGCATTTATTGCAAATATATTTTTATTTTTTGTTATTAGTTGAATTGATTAATTTTAATTCATACAAGTTCCTTGTATTGATTAAAGGCTCCTGACTGTGGTTCGTGAAATAGATAGCACGAGTATTTTCAAAAGCCTATCTGGTATTTCCTTTAGGTCAACTTTTTGTTTTCGTGCCCCGCATATCTCCTCTCCAGGAACTCATTCAAGAAAGAAAGGAAATGGGCTATGGTACACTGTAAGGAACATTGTCCTAGGAGAACCACTTCAACGGACACGACACTCAGGGTGATTTATTTTGCTTAATTAAGGGACAGAGTAAGCAGAGGCTTTGGTTAATGTAAGAGGCACCTGCCAGTCACTACCAGGTTGTACCAGTTCTGCCTTCACCCAAAAACTCTTAGGAGTTCTACTCTATTCTTTTATTTTTTTTTTAAATATTAGTCTTATAAATTTTAATGGTTCATAGTAACCTTTATTTATATTTGTAGAAAGGCATTTTTAAAAAAATCTATTTTTAAATTCTAATTAGTACATAATAATAATATACCGTATGTAAAAAATATTTGTAATAAGAATCTAATGGAAAACTAAAAAATATTAAAGTATCTATTGGTAGTACCTTAAAATGTTTGTATTAGACGGTCCCGAGGTCATACTTTTTCAGACTTCTGGTCTGATAGTTCAAATAGTTTCATTTCTATACAGGAAATAATACTGGATATGACTTTTACCTGTAAATACATTAAATGTAAAAACGAACTGAAACCGAAACTTGAAGGTCAATAATCCTAACTCAATACGGTATCAGTCTAAATACTGTTCTTACATCTGTGAGAGTCGCCACCCACATGGAATCGTATTACCTATTTGCACAATATTGATAGTTCTCAACTTACCTTGAGGGGCTAGTGTCTGCAGTTCTTAGTTGGTTTCCTATCGAATTGTCTGGATACCATGAGGATAGTTCGTATAACACCTCCAAAAAAACTGACTATCACAACTGCATGTGAAACCCCACCCAGCAGTTTAATGGAACTTGATACATGGTTCACCATCTCTTATTCCAGTGAACAAAATTTACATCTGAAGAAGACTAGCCTGTTTGTTATGTCTTTTATTTATTTATTTATTTTTTATTTTTTTATTTATTCTTTTAATTTTATTTCATGCATTAACAGCTTATCTAATCCGATTACATCAATTTCATATAACAATACTTTAAGAATGGTGTTGAAATTTTAGGATTAAAATAAATCTTAACTAATCTCAACAAACAACTATTTATCCTTCATATTATACTAGCTGTACCCGTTCACACGTTGCTGTGTTTGAACAAAAATGCAGTTTTGATACCTCAAACATAATTTATTAATGATCAAATGTATACAATATATCAAAATGAAAATTAATAATAAAATTATCCATACATATATGTCATTTGAATATATCATATGTACAAAACATAGATATAAATAGTTGATAGTAGAATAAACATGCTTCTTCATTCATTCATTAAATGATATTAAACAATATTGCAAACTAATTTCAATTGAACAATAATTTTATAATTATTAAATATAATCCTGAAATGAATGATATTTGATGATTGATGGTAAAGTTTATATATACTGATTGTAAATATACAACATTTTTTATTTTTTTATCTGGTGCAAGAACAAATAAATTTGATGGTTTTCCAGCTAGTGAACACCATACGTATAGCTGTCTATGTGAAAAGCATGGATTTATCCAATTTAATCCACATACTTGCAATGATCAATGTTGTTGGCTCCAATATAGCACGCTCACTAACCCATCGATTATTTTTATAAGCCTGCGACAAATTTGGAAAAACTTTGGCAATGAATTCATCAGTGGATTTTACAATGTAACAAATGTTTTCTGGTAATGTAATACAGTGTGTGGATTCGTCCATTTCCATTTTACCTTTCCCAATATCTAACAATTGTTTTGCAAATCGTTCAGAAGATTCATCTTGTAATTGAACACGCATATTAGTCTTTAAAGATATTTTCTCCACATACCACCACAACACTAATGATTTGAGACATGCATTCAATTCATCTGCAGGTGTTGAACGTGTTATAACTGGTAGAGTTTGTCGAAAATCACCAGCTAGCAAAAAGAGCTGCTCATTTCCTATCAAATCTTTTAATGTGTGATTGAGTGCTTCCAATGATTTCTTGTGCGCCATGGTGCATTCATCCAATATTATGAGCTGACATGATCTTAGTACTTTTCCAATTCCAGAATATTTGCTAATATTACATGTTGGAGTTTCAATTACCTGCATATTTAATGGCAATTTCAATGCTGAATGTGCTGTTCGACCACTGTCCAAAAGAGTTGCTGCAATACCAGATGATGCAATAGCAAGTGCAATATTATTTTGTGATCTTATAGTTGCCAGAATAATTGAGATAAGAAAAGTTTTGCCAGTGCCTCCAGGTGCATGTAAGAAATATAAACCACAACTCTTGTTAGATATTGCATTTATAATTGTGCCATATGCTGTTCGTTGTTCTAGTACCAATTTCGGCAGATTAATTCGAACAAATGTTTCATTAACATCAAAGTGCGTTTCTCGTTGTATATCACGATCGAAAATGTCATTTTCGAAAAGTCATCAGCGAGTAAAATATTCCAATGAGCATCGTTTTCTAAAAGATTTAATTTCGGGCAAACCTCACGAAATGTAGCACACACATGGCCATTGACTGTTTTTAATTCTTGGAAAGATGCTGGTCCATTAACATTGATTTATAATAATCTTAGGTAAAAGCATTTTGCGTTATATGGATGTACAGTGTACAGACGACCCAATGCATCTGTGGAATTTAAATTTAGGTGTCCTTGTACTGCTCTACCTTGTTTACGATGCTGAAATTTTCTTGTTGATGTATTTATTCCATGAAAAATAAGTTGGTACTTCAGAATAGTGTCCTTGCAAAGGTATCATTTCTACATAATGTGAAAAATTCGGTTAATTTGGCGGTGGTGACATTGCTCTTGCGCGTACATTTTCTGATGTAAAATACACACGCTATCCATTTTCAAGATGTACTGCTAAATAAACAACCGCTGGATATCGCTCATGAATGGAAAATGACAAAATACGCCATACAGCCTCATTGCTACTTATATAGCGTCCCAGTTGATACTGGGTGACTTCATCGTAAGATGCAGTTGTATTTTCCGCTCCAAACACTGCCATATCGCATCCTTTGTTCACATGTTTGCAAATATACTTTATAGCTTTAACTGAATTGCAGTATTCAACATTTATGTGTGCGTTATACGTTTTTAGTAATAATGGAGAATATGGTACTACCCAACGATCAACATCAACAGTATTGTTGAGTAATTTTAGTTTAATGGATTTTCCACCATCTTCGGTAGATCGTTGTCGATAGAGTGGATATCCATCATTGCCTGTAATAGTTTCAGCAAGTAAGTCTCTAGGATACCGCTTTGTGCACTCTCCATCTGACATGCATTGTCATTATTTAGTGAGCCACATGGACCATGAATCATATGTTTTGAGACAATATCGTGCAAGGTATATCAATATTCTGGTATATCTGCTGAAATAATTTCATCAATTCTGTTTGGTGTTATCTTTTCCATCATCCATACTGCCTGTAAATATGCGAATTTGGTAAACCTTTTTTTTTGCCATTCAATGGAATACATCAAACAGGGCGTCTCTCCGAATACATGGTGTTTGACAATAAAATCAATTAAAGATTTTAATTTTTGTGTAAATACACGTGCAAAAATATCATGACGATCTGGTGGTGATTGTCCAGTTAGTAAAAGCTCCTTTATTTCATCCCATTCTGGGTCGCATGTAAATGTGATGAAAAAATCTGGACGACCATATGCACGAACATATACGTCATTGCATCTTGTGCATATTCATGCATGTGTTAAATTATTATTATAGTAAAGTATACTATTTAAAATCTTCCTAGAACTATGAAGATTTTGAAGTTAAAATCTGGTACAACAGATGGGTTTAATAATATTACCATTGCAAACTCTGGTGTAGAATGCCGCTAACCACATATCGTTCGATTATTAAACATCCCTAGGATCCACACGTTACACTAAATATTTATAGCTTTTTTTATAACAATTTATTTGAATTAAGCCAATTTTATTATCAATTTCTAGCTCTATATAACACTGTACCGTTATAACCTCTCTTAAATGGCACTCGCCACATATCGGTCAATTTTCAAAATTCACTGCGAACCACATTTTTATCGCTTGTTAGCAACAATTTAATAGAAACAATGTATATTTTCTTATTGGTAAACCTACATTACCTTTAACTAAGAAGATGATGTAGTTAAGATTTGGTAAAGATTGATTCAGTAGTTTTTATGGTTAGTTTTGTTTTATAAAAGTAAATTCTATGAGCAAATTTTATGTGTAAAAATTTTATGTTTTAATTTATTCATGGTTCCACTCTTAACAAATATTACTAATTAAATTTTATTTTAATAACATATCTACATATAAACCTAAAACATCAAAATGAATTTGAAATCGTTTTACGGAATTTTATTCTTCTTAAAACCTTCTAAAAAACTAAAAAAACTAAGGAGATATAGATTAATTTAGAACATATGTTTTATTGGTAATTGTTTAATAACACCTGCACTAAAGTAATATTTATAAAAAATAAATATTATTTTGATATTATTGGGATATTTCTTGAACCCTAACTCTGATTTAAATAAAAATTTACAAAAACCTTTCCGGGGATATACTTAATAACTTCCCAAATTTTCACGGTGATTGGATATATCGTTTTTGAATCTATCGAGTACAGACAGACACACACACATTCATTTTTATATATATACTAGCTTTCCCCGTAGCGACTTCGCCCGCTCTCATAATTAAAGAACTTTACTAATAGTTGATTAACTAAGAATAATTTGTTTATCTATAAAAGTCTTGTACTGAAGAATGCAATTGAGCATTGTTTCTTCAATATACTTAGCCCACTATGCACAGGTAACACAGATATTATAAATATATAAAGGCAGAATCCTTAAGAATTTATTTAACATAACTCCTATTTGTTTAACATTTGTAGCTACATGTTTCGGAGAAAATAGTCCATCATCAGGCTTCTAAATTTAAAAAAAAAAATACATTAATCTATAAAATTACACCAATAGTTATTACCAACAGTACACCTCTTAATCTATGATTATTTTAACACTGTCCATTCTCCATGTTATAAGGAATTATATAATATAAGACAGAATCCATGTTGAAAGTTAGGATGTTAATTTCTGCTATATTATTTTTAAGGGAAGTGAAAATAAAAAAATATGAAACCTATGATATACTTTCTCACATTTATTTTTAGATCTTTATGTTTTATTGAATTAATTATACAATCTGTCTCACTTTAGGGCATTAAGTATTATGGATGACAAAGAATCCATTCAAAAAAATATGTATACTGAAATTTTATCACTTAAATTGATACAACAAATCAAAAAATATATAAAACACCAAAACCATGTACAAATTAATGTTCTTAAGTTTTGTAACACTTTTACACATTAGATAAGAGGAAATAAGAAAACATGAATTGATAAAACACTTAATCCTTTATGAAAATCATTTTGTTAACTTCTGTTTCAGTTATTTACATTTAAGAAGTCTAAATATCAATATAACAAACTAAACAACACAATCCAAGTTGAACCTGCAGAGGTTTGCTTACATGTGAGGTTATAGGAAAGAACTATCGATAAATTTAAACTCGAAGTGAAGCGTAAGGATCAAACTTGGTGGTGGCTCGTAAGCCGACTATTACCTAAAGAATTATTATAGTAAACTATACTATTTAAAATCTTCCTAGAACTATGAAAGTTTTGTAGTTAAAATTTGGCACAGATGGGTTTAATAATTTTACCATTGCAAACTCTGTTGCAGAATGGTGCTAACAACTTATCGTTCGATTATTAAACATCCCTAGGATCCACACGTCACACTAAATATTTATAGCTTTTTTTTATAACAATTTATTTGAATTAAACCAATTTTATTATCAATTTCTAGCTCTATATAACATTGTACCGCTATAACCTCTCTTAAATGGCACTCGCCACATATCGGCCAATTTTCAAAATTTACTGCGTACCACATTTTTATCTCTTTTTAGCAACAATTTAATTGATAATATGTAAATTTCCTTATTGCTAAACCTTCTTTCAACTAAGAAGATGATGTAGTTTAGATTTGGTAAAGATTGGTTCAGTATTTTTTGCGGTTAGTTTTGTTTTATAAAAGTAAATTCTATGAGTAAAAATTTAATTATTCAATTTATTCATGGTTAAACTCTTAACAAATATTACTAATTAAATGTTATTTTAATAACATACCTACATATAAACCTGAAACATCAAAATGAATTTGAAATCGTTTTACGGAATTTTATTCTTCTTAAAACCTTCCTAAAAAACTAAGGAGATATAGATTAATTTAGAACATATGTTTTATTGGTAATTGTTTAATAACACCTGCACTAAAGTAATATTTATAAAAAATAAATATTATTTTGATATTTTTAGGATATTTCTTGAACCCCAACTCTGATTTAAATAAAAATTTACAAAAACCTTTCCGGGGATATACTTAATAACTTCCCAAATTTTCACGGCGATTGGATGTATGGTTTTTGAATCTATCGATTCACACACATTCATTTTTATATATATAGATAGATTTAACTATTTATATCCTGCAGAATCCTTTATTAGTATTGTATCTATGCTGAACCATCTGATATGTAGGACTCTATATGGATAAATGTCTTACTTGGAATCCACTTAATAGGTTTATCTGCTGTCCATTTTCGACTACCACAACATTTACAAGATAAGCGCTTATGACTCGTAAATGAAAAAAAGAAAAAAAAAGGCTTCAGTCCATTCTTTTTATAAAATGTGTTAAAACTAATTTTCTGAAGGTAAATCCACCTTTTCATGCAGAAAAGACTTGAGTCAATGAAAGAAGTCATTTCAACCAATATATTGAGCCGAAGTCATTTCTGCATGTATACGTTGGTTTGCCCTCAAAACATTTTTTTCAGTGCTAACTCATTTTTTAAAAAGAATGTATTGAAGCCCTCTTTGCTGATACCGATTAATACTTAAGTTGAGCTTTGGGGCTCCATTAAACACTCTGATTTTTCTTGTAACTAATATTTACTATCCGAAATCCTTCACAAAATCTTCAATGCTTCTCAATCTCCAATGGACCATCATCTACCTTATTTTCAAGTTTCACGGGCTGTTTGTCGGGTACGTGTGTTGTGGTGTATCGTTTATCATGTCACAAATAAACTTATCCATAACGATCTAAATGTTCTATACGTTGCTGATCTAACCGAATCAAGATGCCTACCCTAACATGTCAAGCTACATACCCATTCGACTCCTCTGAACTTTTAATTTGCTGCTTACTCGACTCCGGATAACCCTCAGAAGTGTCTGAAAATATGACTTTCCAATATAAAACATTTATTGGAGTTCTAGTAATGGGTAATCCTTTTCAAGTTATTGGCATGTCATTGTAATCATGTCACCGCACATTAACATATCGTATACATTGTTTATTTCAAAATATCTATTAACTAATTTATTAAACATAAAATTAAGTATTACATTGAAGGCTTTTTTTTGACATAGTTAATTTTTAATAGTAAAATTTTTTATTTATTTTCAATAATTTATTGTTCAAAGAAATGAACAATTTGAAGAAAGCAATTCGCTAACTCGAGATGTAAGTTCATATTTCTGAGAGCCTGATTTTCGTTTGAGTTTCAGCTCCTTAACCCTCGAAAATATGAAACACTTACAACTATGAAGACAGTAATCTCTGTTCGCTATGAAATATATCTTTTCGCTCCGCAGTGCCCACAGGTCCCTGAAGTTCTGCCCTCAATAGCTTGCGGCAAGAGCACCTTGGATTTTCCAGTAGGTGAACATCTTATGCAATATTCCACAACAGTATTTTATGAGGTTACCTGCTAGCGTTATCTTTTTTTTTATTGTACGATTTGTAATATCTTCATTAGGAGGTTCTAGAACGTTATTTATCTAAAGCTCTCTTTGCTCCAGTCTTTCTGAAGCTTGTCTAGTTATTCATTGTCTATATAGCGCTTAAGGTGATAATGAACTATTTCCTTGTCAGAGAGAAAAAAAAGTTACAGACATTAAAATTTGAAGATATTTTAAATATATGTAGAAATTTAAAAGGTTAATCAATAACTAAAATTTGTATTCGGTAAATCTATCATAAAGTAACGCTTTGAAATTCAAAATCATTTAAATTTCCTTTATTTTAGTTTTTCACAGATCGTCAAAAAATGTCGTTGTTTCGTGTTATCACTTCATTTTATATGTTTCTATTGGATAATATAAGTTATACATATAATAATAAATAGCAGACTTAGACACTTCGTTCTAACTCGATCATTTTCCCAGCCCAAGAGACCCTTCCATCTGTCTTATTTTCAACCTTCACTAGATGTTATCTGATATTTGTGTTGTGGATATGTCATATATAAGTATAGATATGTAATTTTTCATGGAATCTTTATTCGTAAAGATTTCATATATGATTGTTAACAGTTGGGATGCAAAGTTCAGTAAGTAGGGTTACATTGCTTATGTATAAGATAGCTTTTGCGATAGTCTTAAATGTTATATCTGAACCATTTGTATTATAATTGGAAATTCTTACACAAAACGATATATACATTAATTGATTATCTCATGATTAATCGCTGTTCAATAAAGAAAGGTTTCTTCTACAAATTTATCTAATAGCATCACAAGCTGCGATTAGCTACTTATTAAATGTAATGTATGCTAGGTTATTTATGTCCTACAAACTCGCCTATAATTGTTACGTCAATAGACGATTCCAATGGCGAACCAATGTATCAAATACCGCGAATACCTTGGCAACAGTAATAGAATGGATCCGATGTGTACCGTAATATTTGAAACCACTCTCCCATTCCTTCTGTTTTTATTCCATGGAGGAGGGCGAATATTTCTCACTTTTACTGGAATTAAAATCCTGCGGTCACAGCTGGTGCCTGCAAACCCAATGAATCTGTAATATCCATTTATAATAGAGAGATCCGGCTTCACTCCTCTTGTAATGCTTCATCTATATTTATATAGTCATGTCTTTTTTGTTCGGTGAAGTTTATTTATCATTTTTAAACAATAACATTGTTTAATATAAAATTGTTGAATATTCTTTAAGAATAACGGGTTTGGAAAATTAAAAAAAAAAAAAAATTGAATATCACGTTATTAAAATTTTCTTCGTGCAGATATTGTATTGTTTAGATTACTTTTACGATAGCACTAATAGGTGCGTATAACTGGCACAACATATGTATGAAGCTTATGCTTGCACAACACCTGAAAATCATTTCTGTTAGTTTCATTTCATTTCTACTAGTCGGTTTAGGATCGCACCTACCCTGGCTCACGCTATTGTTTCACTATAAATGGAGTCTTCCTTTTAGATGTTCGTATTATAACAATAATAAAATATTTCTTTATTTCGTTTTGTTTTATTTATTTATTAATAATTGAATACAGACAATTAAATAAATACATAACTTTCTACATCTTGTGTACTAGATATTTTTCAATAATTAAGCTTTTGGTCTCTTTACAAGCTGCCTCACTCAAGAGCCGTGAGTAATATGGTTCACAATGAATCCATTTATACAGTTTGTAAACTGAAAATTGTTAATAATTAAAGAAATAAATAAAGTAAAATAATAAATCACATTAGTATCCCAAAAATTATATATAAATTATAAATGATACATTTCAGTGTATAATTTTGTATACTAAAATAAATTGATACATCAAACATTATTAAGAATATTAGAATATTTGCATCTCAATTTTCATTTATTTAAAAGTTAATTTTTATTAAATTGAAGTTAGTAGATTGCACACTGTATTCAGTGATGTGGTTCAGTTCAGTTCATATTTATTAAAAATTTTCGAATTTTATTTTTATTTTTTTTAAATACTGCTTGTTTTTGTTTATTTAATGCTTTTAATAACCCTAATACATCTCGTAAGCCATGGTGGCACAAATGGCAATATGTGGCCTAATTGACATTAATGGGGACATCAACACGAGAGATGGACCGACTATGACTTTGGCCGTTTAGTCACTGGCTTACCAGTCGGGCAAGCCAATCATTTCTTCCGATGAAATTCGGGTGACATCGGCAATGCTCGAGGCTCTGTTCATAGCTTTATTGCCGTCTGTAAATATGGGTACAGGTTTTTGTTTATAGTTTCTAAAGGTGGGGGGAAGTATCATTTGAGATTTTCTCCGTCAAAATTTTTATATTTTTTTTCATAAAAAAAAAAAAGATAGGAGGTTTTTGTTTATCTTATCTATTTTTTATATTTTTTTTTTATTTACTTCGCTTAGATAGTTAATTGTGAAAATTGTAATGTTATCATTGCGAATAATATATCGTGTTTATGGACTAATATGTGTTACAAAATACTATCTTACTTATATTAGTAAATGAAAACTTATTACAAACTGTAAAAATTGAAAATTATAATAAATAAGAACCATGTTTTCATTTCAACCAACCTATTTTTCGCGTTCCACTAGATTCTCACACTAGTGACAGCGTTGGAATTACTGTGGGCCTGGCTTGCTTCATAAGTGGGGGATTTCTCTGGGATGTTTGTGTACATTTATATATATAGTGTGATTGTGCTTTTTAATTTATTCTAAATTGTTTTGTTTATTTTTTTATTTATATATGATATATTTTTCATGTTAATTCTTTTTAATGGTTATTATTATTTTTTTTGCTCCTTTATTATTACTATTGTTTAAACTTTTATTTTCTGGTTTATCTTTATAGAGATTTTTTATTTTTAGTTAATTAAATTGTACATATTGTAAGAATGGATTCTTTGTCATCCATATTATTAATTGGCGTTTAAGTAACTGCTTGTAATATTTATTCAATAAAACAATTAAAACACACACAAAAAAAAATTTAAGCGTAGAGATATGAAAGAAATAAATTGGTCGACTAATCGGCGCTTTTTGCCTACTAAATGCCGACTAGTCGCTGACTACAAAATCCGGCTTTACCAACTAATTGGCGATTAGTCGGTCTATCTCTAATAAACACCTAAATATAAATGGAATGTTTTGCGAAAAAAAAAGGAAATAAACATCGATTGGAACCCTTTGCTAGTCAGAATAAGTAACTGACATAATAAAAAACTGAAACGAATAATTTAATAATTTGAGCTTATTGACTAATCTTACATTCTTGCTAAGATGAAGCAAAGTGATTCTTCGAATACTATCCGTTACTGTAAGAAAAGGACCGGAGATGCGGGACGCTATCAGTCTCCCCAAGACATTTATCGAGGGGCGGCAGGGGGAAGAGATTTAAAGGAAAAGGATCGGTCAGTATGAATCGCGGAGGGAAGTTGATGAAGCATTAGGGTAATGCGAGCTGAGGGAGTATGTTTAGTGCCCTAAGTGGCCCTTAGATTAGGCTAATACCGGCCCTTAGTCTTCTTTCCGAAAGGGCTTACTGCTTTATCCGGGGCCATTATTACTTCAACGAATAAATTAAACTGCTCTGCTAGAGTCTCTTTAACTTTATCTGATTCCGAAATCTATCTTACAAAGATCTAATGGTTGTTACCCTAATGGGCCCTATGAAGGCAGGTTACTCTCGTGGTTGCAATTTACCAAATCCTTTATTAGACCAGTCAATAAAGGATTATAAGTGCGTTTTCCGTAATCCAAAGTTTTTCTTCGGAAACATATTGAGGGTAGTTAAAAAGTAAACATACTAAAAGTCCTGGAGTTTTCGGGGCTGGGAACAGGAAGGTGGGAGGGAGCGCGGAAGGTCCCTCTTTTTGGTTTTGCGCTCACATCTCAAAAACGGTGCGTCTTATTCAAAACATGACTATACATTAAATTAATATTAATTAAATTCTCTACAACTTTTATTATATAAACATTTTTCAAATTATTCAGTTTCCGAGATATGTGCTTGACAAATATAAAAACATTTTCGAAAAAAAAAGTTCACCTCACGTATATATTTATTATTATTATAGGATATTTTCCTCTACCCCCCCCCTCCATAAGCTCACTATTGACTAAATGACTGAATGGACTAATGTTATTCAATTAATACCAGTTGAACCGCTACCCAGGGTTTTGAATAAACGCCTTACTTGTAATCTATAATAATAAAATAAACTACTTGTATTTTTGAGACTTCTTTAAAATTTACTAAAAGACGTTCAAAGCTTCCGATTAATTAAAAAAAAAACTTGTTTACATGACAGTGATTAGACGTTGTATTTGAACTTCGGAGCCTGGGGGCTTTGGGGCTCCACTAAACCATCGAATTTGCCTTGTTTCCAGCCCTTACAATCCAAAATCAAAGTTAAATGCTGGTCCTCTATATTATGTCACAAAAATTTTATTCATTCAGTTTTTAATGTTCCGTATGTTGCTGATTTAGGCCAGACCAGATAAACATTTTCTCATAGTAAACTCCGTAAGTCTTTCGACGTCCTTCCCACTCTTTTCCCGATGACTCTCCGTGGCATCTACAGAAAAAGATGGTCCAGAGCCCTTGCAATGTAAAACTTTTATTGAAGTATTACTAATAATTAATTCTTTAAAAGTTATTGACAACTCATTGTAATCATTCTGGCAATGCCTTAGCTCACAGTACAGAATATTAAATTTTACAATATTCAAATTTGAAAGTTTGAAGCTCCAAAATTAAAATTTTATTCTACAGGGTAAGTACCTCTTAGTGTAAAGAAAAAAAAATGGGTGAAACTAGATCAAATATGTAGATAAATGCCGCAGACCTCACCTTTCTATTCCAATCCGTTACAGTTATACGATAAATCAGACTTTTTTGAGGAAACTACGTTTTTTTACCGTAAAAGCTGTAATATCTCCATTTTTTTTAAAATATTTTTTTACTTTTGACTTCATTTTTAGATTTAGCATTAAAGTTTTTGTAAGAGAAGAGTACCCTTGAATTTTACAAACTTGTGACCTAAAGAACAGTTTGATCTTCACTATATTTAGGGAAGTTACTGTGTCTTATATTACTTCAACGCTTATCGTTTTTCGAAAAAAAAAAAAAAAAGAAGATCCACGAAACTGCAAATCTCACAAAAACTTGCAAATTTAACTAGCTTACGAATGATATGTTAAAAGTAATGATTCTGTTTCGATTTATTGGAGAAATTTACTTTTACAACCGAAAAAAACATGGTGTTCTCATTTGGCATTCAAATCAGTTACTTGTGTAAATAAAACATTATCATAACCCCTTGATGTAATTGGACATTTTAGACATAATAAACTATTCATTGGAATAAAAGGAAAGAAAACATTTATTGTTTAATAAAAAATAAAGGAAAACTGTCAATAAAGAGATACCAGATCAAAGTATGTTATGTTATTACATTTATTTATTTCTGATAATTATTTAGGATTTATTTTATTAGATTTTCAATGTAAAGTTTAACATCCATTGATAATGAACATATACCTAAATTTTGCTGTTAGCTTCTGAATGCAGATTGTGTTGAAGAATACAACTTTTTAAGGTGAATTTTGTGGGAAGATGAGACTGTTTTTACAGAGGAAGGCATTTCTACCTATCCATGAATATCGTTGGTTTATATTTGTATTGTTTTTTTAATAATGTGGAGGAGCACTAAGGTGTTGGAAAATCATATTTCGCCGAACTTCAGGTGGAATATCTGATGAAGTTGTGGATGAATATTTTATAACAAATCTTAGTAATTCTCATCATTCAATCTGTTGGGCAAACTATGATTTTTCAACACTATTCGACAGCAATACAAATATGAATAAACCAACGATATCCTTCATGGAAAGGTTGAAAGCATATTATCTAATAAATAATAAGTAATAAATTAATAATATAAAAAAATTGATAATAGAAGTAATTAGGAACATTTGTTTTTTTTTCACAACGTTTTTAAGCTAAACAATTTAATATTAAAATTAAAAGCTGTCACATATTTAGCTTCCTTTTTTCTTATTTGACTGGGATACTTAATTTTCAAGTACTTGGAACTTTTATTCAAGTAATCGGGATAAAGAACAAATTTATAAACGTGACATCGGGGCAGTAACGCTTATAACTGTGGAGTGCGACTATAGAAGATTAGGTCTCGTGATTACGTTCGAACAAAAGCTGAGTCCCTTACCTCTTATCTATAAAAGGATCTTTTGGCTACAACAAACTTAACTACCGAATCTTGGTTATTTCCGGTACATTGATCAATTACAATCCAAGTATTTTCGACCCAGTAAATAGCATCAAGTTAATTCTATTGGAAGGTTATATATATATATATATATATATATATATATATATATATATATATATATAAATTTTTTTTTTTTTTTTTTAAATTCACTTTTAAATCATTAATCATAATTATAAGTAATAACAGGAATTATTTATTTATTTTTGTACTAAATGATATAGGTATATTGTGGGATTCTTGAAGATATTTGTATGTTTTTCCGTTTCTGAGATAGGTCAGCCTGTCTCAGTGAATGACTTTCCAACATACCGATTCCCTCCGTACTGGCAATTTATCGAATATCTTTTCCTTAAACCACATCAATCAAACGTCCTGGCAGTATATCGTTGTAAGAACGTTTTCGTTTGTTTCTCAGAGTTTATAAATTGTATTTATTTGTTCCACAAAAATTTATTAGAATACTTTTGAGATTTTATTTCATACAATATTCTACTGAATTAACATAAAGTAATGAGGCATAGCTCAATAAATGTGTTTTATTTCAGAACTACTCTTTTAATTGAATCAAAAATCACAGTCTTCCTCACTCAATGGATGTACATTAAAAAAAACTAATAAGGTTCTAGAGGTTTGGTCAGCAAAACAACAACTTATTTCGGCGAAATTTCGAAACTACATTGTTCTCATAATCATGCCCTACAGTAAATATAACAGGTTCCAATAAAATTATATGAGTTACACAATTTATTACAAAACATAAAGTTAGCTACAATATAAATATGTATAAAAACATGCGTTAGAATATTTAACTACATATAATTACCAAGTATGGAGGAGTATGAACTACAATGTTACTGGTGGATATGCTATTAGTATCTGCTACTAAATTATAACTATTCTAGAACACAACCAAACTTGGGAAATTTCTGAAAAAATGTAAGGGATGGGAATTTCCGAATTACTGGTATTCCCAAGGAACAGGTAGAAGGGATTTCCGTTTCCCTGTGTAATAAACGGAAAAATGATTTATATGATGTATATTATTAGTTTGAATGTATTTAATTGAAATAACGTGTTGAGAATTTAGGACGACTGATTTTTTTGTTTATCGCGCGATTTTTAAATTTTTCTATGGTTATTATTTCTTTAAAAATGATTTTCATGGTGGATAATTTTGTGGGAATCAAATTTAAAAGAATGTTTTGGATGCCTGCAATGTGCGGTGGGAGCTGTTTGGTCTGGTTTATTCGGGTTTTTAGATATAGACGTGCAACTTTATTTATGTTAATATACACGCCGTTTGAGATATTGTTCCGATGTACCGAAATAAGATTTTTCTCAACAATCTTCACACGGTATTTCTTTTATTAGTACTTCTATTCAATATTATAGGGGTTCTATGGAAGCATGGGAATATAAAGATTTTACTGATATTTGAAAATTTGACTGGTATAAATTTAAGGACGAAAGTCATAACAATGTCGTTATATCAGGTTTTAAAAAACATTAATTAATTGAAGTTGATTTGTAGAATATTCTGTCTTATAAACAAAAGAGTTGAAGAATTAAATTGCGTGTAAGATAAATAAACAATTATATAAAGTTTTTATTTATTTATTATTAACATACCGTATCTACTCAATTGATTCAATAGCACACAGTGGACCAAATGAGCAAAAAACTGTTTAAAATACATTTTTTAAAGTTTTTTCTTCCGTTAAATCAGTGATAAATATGTGTTTACTATTGATTAAAGCTAATAAAGTATGAATTTAAGAGAGTTTTGTATATGTAATAAAATATGGCGAAAAACAGAAAATTTATTTAAAGTTATTTTTCATTATAAATCATTATAATTTTATTCCAATTTCAGTATTAACACATTTTCTATTGTTTGGGGGGGATACAAACCGAGATGGTTTTGAAATTGACTAAAACAAATTTTGACCTTTTGATTTTCTGATACATCATACATCCCACAAAGTTTGGGCCTCTTCAACTTCAAGATTAACACTTCATAAAATGTACAAAAACAGACTATGCTTTGATTAGGTGCGTCGACTTCATTCTCAGAGCTCGCTAACCGAAATTTTACAACTGTCCACAGTCAGGAGAGTGGATGTCCCACCGTATTTCAGAGAAACTATGTAGGTTAGTGTGGCTTATTTCCTATGATAATTATGACTATTACTGAACATTAATTTCTTTATGTGCTATTGATGAACGGCCATATTTTCTCTTTGTAAATTTTAAAGCAATTCGTAAAAAAAGTCAAATGTTAAATTATTGACCTTATGATTAATTATACATTTTATAGATATTATTCCTCTTTGTGACTTTTTCAATTTAAAGTTAAATATTTTCTATAGATATGTAAACAAAAACATACTTTATTTTTGGAATGGGGACCTGGTTCCTTAGTACAACAGCTCGTTAATCTTTAAACATGTTTAACACGGTTAACCTACTGACATTTGATGTATGGGTCATTCTCATAGCCTCAGCTAAAATTTAAAAAAAAAAATATATTTTTAAAGTTGCTTAAATTTTTATTATTTTTGAGTTTTCTATTATAATATACCTTCTATTTATTGAATTCCCAGGTGGGGCCGATTTCTTTTTTCTATTTACCACTGTTTTGAAGCATTTTATAGAGCTTTTCATAGAAATGCTCTTGACCGTTACTCTTTCTTTTAAACATTTTTTTTTCGTATTAAAAAATTATTAATGTCCTCAAATGGATTAAACGAAATAAATAAAATAATAAAATTTATTATTGATACATAAAAAATTAAATTAATAAAAAAATTATGATCAATTCTGAAAGAATTTTACAAAAAAACAGTTTAGTTGTTCAACTATTTTATTGAATGAGATTAAATATTTCTTTTTAAGGCACATGTACATGTCCATACCGACCCTCAACTGAGGGTCTTTATGACATGCACTTGTTACTATGTGAAGGAAATCACAGTTATCCTGAAGATGGAGCAATGTACTCCGAAACTTTTTTTTTTCTTTTTTTTTTTCTTTTTTTTTTTTTTTTCTTTTTTTTTTTTTTTTTTTTTTTTTTTTTTTTTTTTTTTTTTTTTTTTTGTTTTTTCCATTTTTTTTTTTTTTTTTTTTTTTTTTTTTTTTTTTTTTTTTTTTTTTTTTTTTTTTTTTTTCTATTTTTTTTCTTTTTTTTTTTTTTTTACATATGGGTTTCATGTACACCGAAACATAAAATATAATTAGGAGTTATGCCTTAAAAAGAAAAAATAAGGTTTATTTGTTTTTAAATCTGATCCTCCCAAAAAAAAAAAAAAAAAAAGAAACTTAAATTAATGTTGATGCACTCTTATAAAAGTGTTGGTAAATAGGTATATAGCCCAAATATAAAATTTTACGAAATTCGATTAAGTCGTTTGTAAGTGTGAATCCTCCCCCCCCCCCCAAAAAAGAAACTTAAATTAATGATGTTTTACCCTTATGAAAGTGTTAGGAAATAGGTTTATAACTCTGATATAAAATTTGACGAAAATCGGTTAAGTTGTTTCGAAGTCCGATTCCGCTCCCCCTCAACCCCCCGCCAAAAAGGAACTCAATTCAGTGATGTTTCATACGTATAAAAGTGTTGGTACATTAATATGTAACAATTTAAAATTTTAAAAAAAAAAAAAATTGGTGTGACGGTCGTGAGTGTGACGGTCGTGAGGAACCTCCCATAAATTAATGTTAATTGCAACACCAAAACCTTACCTAAACGGCTAGTTTTACTAATCAGTTGTATACATCTACAAATAATCAAATATGGAGTCCAGGAGCTTTTAAAAAATACGAATCATTTTAAAAACGCGTGACGGTCGTGAGTATGAAAAAGTACGAGGAAGAAAACTTACCCTGTATTGATGCAAATCTTAGAAAATACACCAAAAATGTCTTCCAAAACACATCACTTATGAAGATAACCTCACGAATTACTCTGTAGATAGCAATAATTAGCACTAGCTTATTCTTGTAGAGAATATTTAAATAACTATTTAGTGTGACGGTCGTGAGGCCAAACCGAGGGACAAAAAGAAAACGGAATTTTCAGTTTCCCTTTATAGTTTAAAAATGTTTAAAAGCATGTTAATTTATTCTTCAATATATGGTCTCATACTCTAGAAAATAAAAACATAAGTTTTCTAAAAATAAATACTTAAATAACTTCCTTGAAATCTCATACTATAGCTAGGGACAAGTGAAAGTTATGAGTTTATAAGCCTTTTTGTAGCTATAGAAAAATAACAAAAATATTTTTCGAAACTAGGCTGTATGCACCAACTTTAAGGGGTCGGTGTACGTTCAAATTCACCAAAAATATTGATTTGGAAGTTTTAGTTCCATCATAAGTCCAGCAGGACAGTGAAAAATCACTGCCATGAGAATGGCCCGTATACATATTTCTACTATACTGTAAAAAAAACAATAACAATAAGAGAGGAGTGAATATTGAAAAACATCCTTTAATATATTTTTTAATAAAAGAAGTTAAGTAAAAAAGCAAAGTAATGAATAATGTTTCCAAGAACTCCCATTTCATGAACCCCGATGTTAGATGTGATTTAGTACTTTTTATTAGTTTCTTATCTTTAAAAAAATATCAGGTAATTAGAATTACTAAAATTTAAAAGAAATTTACTTTTTAACTTTTTTATAAAGGTTGTTACTAATCTTAGACAATCATTGCTGATGATTTCCAGAATAATTAATATAATTTATGTGCAAAAGAACGGTCCAAAATTATCTCAAGACAACTTTTTTTGAGTAGTATTATAAAAATAGTATAGAACTAAAGTTATAGTAACTCAGAATAACGAAAAAATAAATAAATAAACGTGTCTTAGTAGCTAGGAACTTGGAAAATAAATTATCATGTACTAACTAAACACAAAGGTCTAAATAATTGATAGATGCCTCATTGCATTCTACTAATAGAAGCCCACTTGGTGTTGAGAAAAATATATCAACAACGAAAATGAGTTTTTTTCAAACCGATACATTTTCTTACAATACTTTTTTTGTTTTATCATGCCATTCAATTGGTTAGAGGGATGCGAATATTAAACCTCTTTGCTGACCTAAAGAATGTGTGAAATTTAAAGTTTATAGATATATTTTTCCACGAGTTATTGAGTTTAAACACAGTTTTAAGTTTTTGTCCCACTGCGTAGCAGTTTAATACATAACGTAAAAATAGTAAGAAACGAGTTAGATAAACTGAATGATTGATCATTCATAATTATGATATTTATAAAAAAATATACCTTATAAGTATCTCAGTTTAAAACAACTAATTTTTCTTTTTTTTTTTTTACGTGGCCATTTTTAAATTTTCCTTGTCAGATTATCTTGTTGCTAACATGAAACCAACTACTGCCAAGGAATGGGACATCAAGGTCGAATAGATTGACCTCAGTCGCCACAGTTTGGTTTATTGCCCACAGAATTGTTTTGACCTCTCTTCTCCCACAATAAACCCAATCTATTTTTCACCTGTAGTGCGGTTGTGTCCTAATGGAAATTCTGTCTTCTACTAAAAGTATTGGACATCCGTTCTGAATAATTAAATAAAATAACAATACACTTATAAATATTTCAATATAAATATACCTTTTTTTTTCTGTGATTTTTTAAAAGAGTAAGTTAACCTTCCACCGGTCGCACAAATTTGTGTAACACGTGTACAAGGTACAATGCCCTGTTTTTAAAATTACTTTTTGTCCGAATTTTATATTAAATCTATTAAATCAAATATTTTGACCATTCTACATTTAAAATAAAATATACGTACAGTATATTGCCTAAAAGAATAATATTTTAAATGTAAATAAATATAGGTTTATGACTGAAAAAAATAAAAAATAAATTTAGGTATAGATCAATTTTTATATACAATATTACAGTCAAATACAATTTTTTACGTGTAAAAAAGATTGTTTTAATGAAAAATTATGGCAGATAATTTTTTCTTGAGGTACGATTTTTACAAATAAAATGTAGAAATCCCCAGGATCTTTCCCCTTCATCACTACCCTCATTCATTTGTCTTCCTCTCCTGGCTAATACTAAATTCGAAATATATCTTCCAATTTTATAGATTTCCGACTAATGAAAACATCCGAATAATTAATACTTCGCTCACTTAAATAAAAAAAAGTAAAAAACGAAAGGATCTCTCTTGCATTATGTCGATTGGCGAGAGAGGGAAGAGACAAAATCAAAATGAGAGCGGTCGCTCGTTGTATTTTGTGCAATAGTGAGAACTAAATATTTTTCATGCAAGAAAATACTCCTCCAACCACAGTGAAAAATTACTGGCGGTAAATAGAGGAGTATCTTGAGGAATAACTAAAGTCAATTTTCCGAGAAGCACACACGAAGCTAGAGAGAAACAAGTCGGGTGTTGTACAAATTACAATTGCGCGACCGGTGGAGGGTTAAGATTAGTTTATAATTGGGAAATAAAAAAAAAAGTGTTGAATACAATCTTAGGTAATTACATATTTATATTTTGTCACCAACAGTATTCAAATAAAATTTGTTTATTTTTAAAGTTTTTAATCACTTCTAAAGAATATTTAGTCTAGAACTATGTCTAGTGTGTCTAGTCAAGTGTGACCAAAAAATCAAATAATTATACAAGCTAGAGAATCAACTACTCAAAACCAAATCGAGAATTAAAACCTAAACCACTATGAACTGATTATACACTTACAATTAAACTAGTATGGATCTACCTACTTGCAGGGAAATAGAACATTATAAAGTAGTGAGAGTATATTTTTTGGCCCGAATCAGATGGAAATTCTGGCTAAAATGACATCTCAGAAAAACCTCAGGACGACGCCATTTTTGGTTAGAAGCTTCTAGACGAGACGGCTTTTTAAATATTTAATGGAGTTGACCTTTCACCGAAATAAAAGTAAAATCTGCTGGCTGTGATTTGAAAAAAAATAAACAAGAAAACTCCATTCACCTGGGAAATGTCCTTTTATCCAGCATAAAGCCTGGACAAGTTTTATCAACTGCGAGTGACGATTCTTGAACTTTCAGGTAATTAATTAAACAGGTTCTTATTTGGATGCATTACCTAATTTTTAACCTTAAATTTTCACAGTATTTAAAAAAAAGAACTACAGTTCGTCAAAGTATATTAATGCATGTTAGTATCCTAACTCTTCATAGAAAAAGAGTTCGATGAGTTACTTTCATATTCAACTTGAAACATGAGTATCAAGATACGGGAAGGTTCTGGTAAGTGTTGCTCCTTTTGATAAATTCAGTATCAGAAATTTAAGATAAACTTTTAATAAAACATTTCTTGAGCACATCACAATGAAGAAAATCAAAGAATAATTTGCTAAGAGACAAATATTTTTAAAAAAATGATAGGGTAATGCTGCCCATCTAAATTCCTCAGCTTTATCTTTGATATAAGTGTCCTGTTAAGGCTGAACAATAAAAATATTCTAACTATAATTGAAAATATTTCATTAAATATTATTTATGACTAGTATGGAAACATAATGAGGTTTAATCGCTAAAAAAAAAATAAAAAAAATCCCACTACAACCCATGTATACCCCATAGCATTATTTTGGTAAGGATGAAGGAATCGATCTTTGGCAAACGCTTGTGAAATGCGAGAACTTGCCTAAAATCTCTTCGAAAGGCTAGGTTTTCTCCCTAATCAAGGGTATCAACTCAAAAGAGCCTGGGTGTGCCAGCTCCCAACACGAACTCGAGCTACGGAAGTGAATTATTTTCGAAGTAACGGAATTGATTTTATATTTTTAATTTAATTTAAATATATTATGCTGCTCGTCGTTTTTTAGTTCTTCAACATTTACTATACAAACTGTCAAATCTTCCGATTAATTATAAAAGGCTCAGTTATTAGACCTATTTGGACATAAGGAGTTGAGCTTTGGGGCTCTACCGATCCGTCTAATTCATCTCGTATCCAATCATTGCAATCCGAAATCCTTGGGAAAGTCCTCAATGGCCCTTACTTTGTCACAAATAAACTTATTAATAAAGACCTTAATGTTCCATATGTTGCCGATTTTCCCCAAACCAGATACCTATCCTTTCATATTAAACTCCATAACCATTCTAATCCACTAGTCCAAATTGCTTCCTATCCCCGGTACATTATTTCATTTTTTAATGTATATCATATCTGTCATTAACAGATATGTGTGGGCTGTATACCATGCTAACCTTTTGCAACCTGTACCCACGCAACCACGGCTTTATTTAAAACTTGGGGTTGAGAGGGCTTATGCGACCGGTCGGAGACGTCTCTGTTAAAACCTCTATTCAAATCCTTTACTGAATAGATTAGTGTCGTTGGGCCCTACAAAGCCCATTACTTAGCAAGGCCGGACTAAACAAGCCTTTATACCAGTTCTGTGGTTGATTAATCGTAAAACCGGCCCCACACACGTTGCCAATAGGTAAGCCTTTTACCCCAACTGAACACCAATGCTCCTACCGATGAATAAATGGCCAATGAAACGTCGGTCCCTAAGCAGGATATAGTAGTGAGGATGGCCGGGTTTTGTGGCCCCCGCAATAGCTTTAGTGTCAAATCTGACTTCAATTTGGCCAGGTAACGTCCTTTTGTTAATTTATGCCAAGTCTCGCAATATTACTCGGAATAATATTTTAAAATATTCTTTTGATACCTCGATCTGGAGTATAAACTCATTATTTCGGAGAAGCTATAGTGAACTTTTAGAGATCCTGTTGCTATTAAATGTCTAAATTTATTTTAATATATATTAAATTTCTAAGCTACTAAAGACTAAACATGTATGTCTAAATTTTATTATACAAAGATTTGACAAACCTTTATTTTATGAGTACTGTTTATTGATTACCTCTACTCAATTAAATAAAAACTATTCATTATGATTTGCTAAGTGCAATAAAACCATACATGTGTACTAAATGAGCACGTAAATATTGAAGGTATGGATTGAAGGTTCACATTTTTCATTAAAAACATAGAACTGACTATTGTAACCAGCTTAGTGTCGTTTATTACAAACTGTTGGTTATATAGTCCAGTCAATAAAAATTTGTAGAGTGCATGAAATATGCGATAATTTTTGACTTCATAGCTTCGGTAGTAGTAGTTAGAAGGTAATTATACTAAAAGTCCCTTTTTTTTTGGAGGGGGGGGGGGGGGGGGGAGTAAGCTTACGGTGGGGGAAGGAGAGAAGGTCCCATTTTTAGGTTTTTCAATTATATCTCGAAAACAGTAGAATTTAGAAAAATATGTTTTAAATCAAAATTAAAGCTAACTAAATTTCCTGTTAATTATCTATATACACATCTGTTTAAATTCCAACGGTTTTCGAGATATAAGTTATTGATATAATCGATAAACTCCAAAATAGAATTTATGTTAGTAATTAATTAAAGTTAAAATCGAAACTTTTGAAAAACAATAATTATACAATTTGTACCTCATTTTTTTGTCAAAAACGGCCTCAAAAAATCGCCAGATCTTGCTTCTAGTGCATTCCACGATAGTTAATATTTTTTTTTTTTTTTTTTTAAATTTTTTTTATTAAGATGGCGGAAGGATATTTATTCGGATATTTATTCGTTGTTAACGCATTCTACGGGAGGCTGGAGATTGGGGGTTCGGGGCGGGATTAAGAGATGGCTCCTGCTATAAGGACACTGTTTTACATATCTGCCAGGATCTGACGATTTTTTGAGGCCGAAGGACATCCTTGGCCACTCTCTCCTTCCACAATTAGAATTAGCTTTTTCCTCCTTAAGGATGCTGTTTTAACGGTTTTTAAGTTATCTTAAATCTTATTAATGTTTTATACTGTATATTCATACAGCAAATTCACTGGTTGTCAAATTTTAATTGACAGGTGTAAATAAATATATAAAGTCAAAAAAAAAAAAAAAAATTACATTTCTAAATTTGATTCGTTGCTCATTAAAAATATTCTACTAACTTTTTTATTTAATGATTTATTAAAATATAGGCATTACATTATTCATTTATATAAAAAAATTATATTTTCAAGAATATTAACTATTTTAAATATTAAATAACATAGCTTTTGAAGGAGGCAGATGGCAATAAAAAACATTAAATATATAAATATAAATTGATAAAGAAACTCAAGAAAAATATATTACAACATATGATGAAATCCTAAAGTGCCTAATATCCTTGTTCTACGAGCCCCTGATCACTGTAACAAGAGATAAAACAAAACTTTTTCATCAAAGTCGTGTAGTGAGCCTGTTTAGTTTGGATTAAAAGTTACTTGATATAGGGAATTACACCCTAGGGGTTTCGGTATCAGGTGGAATTACTTCCGTTACCCCCTAAACATTTTGTAGCAGTGGTAGTTTTGCAGAGTTGCTGAATTTATCACGGAATAAATTTTCACCTGTTGTGGTTGTTTCGGTTTTCTATTAGCCGAAGAGGCATCACCTTCCGGCCAGAGATCAGATTTAATGGCTTACATATTTTTTTCCTTTTAAAATTCATTTAGAATTTTATTTAGCATTTAATAATACTTAATTCATAAAATAGAAATGATTATAGTTTAACAATTTTTAATAAATATTCGTTTCTTCAATTATTGTGTGCTATAACGACGTTACCTCTGGCCAGTGATAAAGTCATTCTAATAAATTTATATTTCAAACTGATAGATTAATTTGTGAATTTTTAATCCATTTTTTAGTAATGCCTTGTGTCAAACTACTAACATCAAGTAAATATCATATTATTTTTGAGCGTCACGTACGTTGATTGTTACTATATAAAGTAAGATATTATGTTAAAATTTGGCATTTACTCTTTTATTCTTAATTATTTAACATGTTTCAGTAAATTTTTTTCCAATTTTCAGATTAGAACCAGTTAAGACTATAGATGGTTCTTTTGCAGCCATTTAATTTGGAAAAGATTTGTGGCTCCACATAACGCCGTCCACTTTTTTAATTTTAAAATTTTTAAGGTGTGATTATTAATTTTAAAATCGAGCATATTACTTCATTGTTTAATTTATTAAACTTTAACTGAATGTTTCTGATTTTTTTTCCTCCTATCTTCAAATTTTTAAGATTTGCTTTAGATGTTTGTTTTTGTTATCACTTCATTTAGACAAGATTTGTGACTCTCTTGAGTGACTCTTAACCAGTTGTGACCTAAAGATGAGAAAACGTATTGCCAAAAAAAAGATAATATTTTATATATTAATAATAAAGGCATAAAATGCTGAATTTTAAGAAACATAATTAAACCTCCTTAAACATTATTAAAATTTAAAAAGTCGACGGCATGATGTAGTCACAAATCTTTCCAAAATTAGGTGGCAACAAAAGAACTCTCTGAAGTCTTAACTGGTTCAAACCTGGAAATTGGAAAATTTTGAATTTTGATGTGAAATTGTGAATTTGAGATTAATAATCAAACGACCTTAAACATTATTAAAAGTAATAGGCGCTTAGATATTTCGTGATTATTATATTGTAAATTTGTGTTTAAATTATTTAAATATAATAAATAAAATAAAACAAGTAAAGGAAATATGCGGTATACAATACAAAATAATGACATGATCAAAACTTGTTGACTCTACCTATTGTTAGTACTCTAATTGTTTGAATAAAAATATGTTTTATTCGTTTATGCATATATCGGAAACTAATCTTTTTTATGTTCTTACCTATTACGGAATTTAGAAGATTCAATTATAAGTAGATTTATTCTTGTATGTATATAATGTTTCTGTCGGTTAGCGTGTTTTATATTAAAGTAGGGTTTAATGGCTAATTATTCGTTGGCGTTCTTTTCTAAAATGCCACAGTGACTAGAAGAATGTGCATGCAAATATTAGATTTGAACAACTTTCAATAAGCAACAACAAAGAGGGCTCATTGTTTAAAATAAATAATTACTACTATTGTACTATTAATATATAAAAATTAATAAATAATAATTATGTGTATTGTAAATAAAGTATGATTGTAGTTTTAACAATTATTTTAATTTAGTTTTATTTTAACTATTACTATTATTTACTTATTTTATTTTATTTTATTATTATTTTGTTTTATATATATATAAATTATTATATAAAAAAAAAAAAAAAAATAGAAAACATTTTAATTTAACTCGAGTATGGACCGCTTGGAATTGGTCATTATAAGATCAATTCTAAATAGGTTGAGTCCAGCTTTGAAATTGAGCCTGACAGTAAGTGCTCTGACTTTGATAAACTGACCATTGACTGAGTAGGTTTTGATGTTAAGTTCTAGTTTAATAATTAATTGATTAAATAAACATTTCGTTCATATTAAATAATAGAAATAACAAATAAGTTTATTAACAAATATTATATAAGTTTAATAAAAAAAGTTATATTTCAATCAGCTGAGGGAATTAATAGTATATTTTTTAATTATGTACATTAATACATCCAAAACGAAACTGCATCGTTATTAACATTTTTTACTTGGATCTTATTCAAGAAAAGTATTCTCAAAACAATTATATCAAATAATAGATACATCTAGTAACATATCAACAATTTTTATAACCAAAAAAAAAAAATAAATAAATAAAATACAAGCTTCTAAATAAGGGGCTCAACTAAACCATCCAATTCATTTCTTATCTAATCCTTGCAATCCAAAATCCTTCGAAAAATCCTCCAAGCTTCTTACTTTTTCACTAACAAACATAATGTTTAATTATTGATGTTTTAATGTATTATTTGTTGTTGATTTATCCCAAACCAGATACCTATCTGAAGCAAACTTTATAACCATTCAAATCTATTAGTATTACAACTTGCTTCACATTCGATTCCAGATAAACCCTGAAAAGAAGATGATCTCCAGACCTTCTAATATAGAACCATTATTTAATTGAACTTTATAAGTGGGTAGTTCTTTGCAAACAATTGACATGCCATTTCTAGCATTATCATCATATTTACTTAATATTATATTGTATACTGTTGTCAATTTCAGTAAATAGCAAAAAATTAAAAAAAAAAGCTTCTAAATTCTAACTGGCAAAAATTCTACCCAATCGATTTATTTTATTTTAAAAGTAACATTTTTTTTTTTCTAGATGTTTACATTCAAATAAACTTTAATCAAGACACCTGACGCTTAAAATTAGTTTTCGTCCTTTTTATAAGAACAAAAATTGATTAAATTATTATAATTTTTAAAAGGACAAACTTTCTTCCCGTTGAACTATTTTAATAGGAATCTCAAGGATACTATTTTTAGATCAGCCAGGATATTACGATTTTTTTCATTTTCCTTTTGGCCGCAATTTTTTTTCTTGAAATTGAATTAACTGTTCATTTTTATTTTCAAAGGACATTCTCTGTTCGTGTTTAATCCTTTGGTTTTGGTCATTGTCTAACACATTCGTCGGGAAGTTGGAGGGTACTCTCTCAACCCTGGGATAGTATTCACCTCGACGGCGCAGGACTTTTTCTTTTACCATTTTTTGAAATTAACAACTGTACAAAAAAAAATCTAATAAATGTGAGAACAGCATGACAATTGCTTGTTGAAATACTACCCACTGGTCGCACTTCATTTAAAGTTGTAAACGAGAAGGTCTTATGGCCATCTTTTTTTCAGACGCCTTGGAGGGTAGTCGGGAATAGAATGGTAAGTTGAGAGTCAAGTGGATACGTTCTCTTAAAACTCATGTGTAAGCTTGTTAATGGCGACTGAATTCTTTGTAGTGAAATTTCAAAGATATATATTTATACGTTATTTATGAGAGGAATAATAAATATTGACATTCATATAAAAAATAATAAATTAAATATTATCAGATGACTATAGAGAAGAGTGATTTAAAAAAAAAAACATGAAATCCTTAATTTTGGATTATGTTGATTTGCCTAGGAAATAATGAAAGATTTTCATGTTTGTTTGTTTTCATACACGGACTTATGTATTATCGTATCGAAAATATTGGCAATCCCATTTCTTTCCTATAACCTTTTATCCAATATTCAACTTATAGTCTTATAAAACTTCTTTCGGCAGAAGAAACTAGACACCTTTTTTTCAGGGACTTTCAGAAAATTACAGCCCAAAAGTTCTCAGGGGGGCCATAGTTTGCCTGCTAATGAGAAATAAGAACGATGTTTAGACCGCGAACACACGTTGAACTCCTGAGACGGGATATCGAACCATTCCGGGCACGTTTCAAACTTGGGTGCGGAGTCAGTTTGCTCAAACTTGGCGCCAACTCTATGCGGTGCGGTCTCGGCTCAATCACCCTAATTCAGTTTTAACAACCCTGAATACACTTATTCGCTACATTGGAGTAGAAGCTGCCCTAAATTGCTACTTTAAAATGCATCCGCCGGGTAATAACTTTAGCCGGGGGACGGGGAAAAGAACTCCCTTAAGAAATTTCACCTTCATTGCCCAGGCTTCTCCCCGCTTAGGGGATTATGTACTTTCCTGGATCGATTTCTCTTCCGGATATTTATTGCTTCCTATTAAATGAAAGATGGATATTATTAATTTAATAAAATAGATGTTATAAATAATAAATTCCTTTGAAAAATTCTCTTTCTAAATCCCTTATCACAATATCCAACTTAACAATATGAAACTTTAACGAAGAAAATATCATTTAGGAAATAAAAAAAAAAAATAAATAATAAAAGTTAGTATATTTCACTAGTTCTTTTTATAAAAGGTTTATATATGACGCGTCCAATTGCAAAACGTATTTTCTAAGTCAGATTTCTAAGTTTTTCACCAGAAACCAGAAACCATATCAATATGATGCCCAATTGATATGAATGTAATTTTTCTTGTATAATTAGCAAAAAAATAGATGGTTTTAGTTGGGCAAGCGTAATAAGGGCCCCTGTTGACCAGTTCGTTTTTTTGTTTTTTTAATTGGTTTGCTTCTGTACTTACTCTGTTTTGCATCAGTTTTGGGGACTTACTCCGTTTAGCAACAGTTTGAGACTTGCTGTGCTGAATAATGAACGAAATATGTACATACACAGACTAGTCTGTGTTGTATTCACAATACAAATTTTCCTAAACAAATTATTATTCTTCCTCGTCTTACTTCTATACAGACTTTTAGCAAAACTTCTTTGAAAATGGTTAAACACAATTTATCATTAGAAAATATTTGTATACATAAATGTGTATATTTTTTAGAGTATTAGAACAGAATAAAAACAATAAAGTATTGAACTACGTACCTAGTAGTATCAAAAGGATTCAAAGCGATCCCATAGCTTATTCCCCAACTATGTGAAACATGTAAGGTTTTCATATTCGGGATACGTTATATCGGATCTATAAACCCGGGCTTTGTAATAAATAAATGACATCCCACTGAAAAAGTGCCATTCTAATTCATTAAGCTTTAATGGTTTAATGGTTTACTTTTGAGCAACTGAAAATTTTCATAGAGTAGGTACCTTCTTCATAAATAAAGCATTTAAACCTACCATTGTTTTGTTATAATTAATTAAACGTATATATTTATATCAATAAATAGTTTAAAAACATAAATAAACTTTTTAAAAGTATTTACTGATTTTTAATACTGTATACATATATAAAATAAGTAAATTAGAGGAAATTATTATAATAACTCATCAATAACATGTAAAGGACCACTCAAGAAGAACACTTTCTAGACGCCTCGGTGGATTATCGGAAATAGAATGAGAAGCAAGTTAATGGACTAGTGGATTAGAATGGTTATGGAGTTTACTATGAAATTATAGGTATCTTGTTTGAGCTGAATCAGCAGCAACACATGAAACATAAGGACTTTATGGATACGTTTATTTGTGACAGAGTAAGGAGCATTAAGGATTTTGGATTGCAAAGATTGGATACGACTACACGAATTAGATGGTTTGGTGGAACCCCAAAGCTCAACTCCATATGTCCAGACAGGTCTGATAAGTGTCATGTAAATGAATCTTTTGTAATTAATCGGTAGGTTTGAACTTCTTTCTAGTAAATTTTAAAGAAGTCGAAAACTACGAGCAGTTTCCTGTCGCTTTAGTCTTGTATGAGGATTCAAGTTAAACGTTTGTCTAGTTGGTTCAACAGCTGGTTGATTCAACAGGGATCCTACAGAAATGTAAATCATACATTCAAAAAATAAGTAAATGATAAATCAGATGCGGTTCATAGAGTACAAGTGGTACGAACAATTTATTGTCTGCTGATGTTTCGGTCTCCATTGTAGGCATTATTTGGAGCCAACTTCAGAAAACGCTCACAAATAAATGTAGGAATATTTTTTTTTAAGTTAATTACTGTTTGGTCTGGGAAGACTGATTTTGTAATATGTTTATTAAATAATAAGTTATTCACGAATCTTATATAAGTCTAAATTCAATAGATTCTTAATATATGTGTATCAACAAGTCAAGTATTGGTGATACTTAAATATATATTATTAAAATAAACAATTATTGGTCAAAGAAAATCTGAAAATTGTGTTTAGAAGAAAATATTTAATAATGAAAATCATTTTTTTTTTCCGGATGGGAATCGCTGAATGGCATACTTCTAAGAAGGAAAAATATTCAGTCGTTTAAAGACTTTTAAATCCAGGGCATTGTTATCTTTGAAATTCTTAACTCCTACATCTCATTCATTTAAAATTAACTTCTTATTCAAACGGAGCTCCAGATTTTTCTCTTGAATACGGAAATGCATAAAAGATACAGTATTATTGTGCTCTCCTTTGTGTTTGAAAACGTTTTAATATTATTTAAAATTAATGCCTAGGATTATTCATTACGTTTATCATTTAACCATCATATATTTTGTATTTTTTTTTAAACATAATTTTTATTTTTCAGGTATGTTGACATTGAAATTATCACCTGCTGTTGTGGTATCAAAAATTGAGGGAAACATCATTTGTATGTATGCTTGATATTAACTATTTATGCTATTCTTGCTTATGTAAGTTTGACATTTATCACAGAACAGTATTTATTTAATAGTACTTAGGTATTACATAATTTGCTGAACATAATACAATTAAAAAAGTTTTTAGGAACTTCCTTTAAATTTTATTCGAAATTCCAATAGAGATATTTAAACGAGCCAATCACAATTACTTTTGGTATTTTAGATTTTGATTAACAGTGTCTCCTAGATGCTTAATAGTTGTGTATTTTGTCCGTAACATAGTGGAAACTTTCATGTATTCCGTCTCCCGTTATCATAATGCAAGAGTTACTGACTTTCTGCTACTTCTTACCTCCTGTTTTGCCGCTGTATGTGGCTGCATGTTTTGAACTAGGTAAGAATATCTATACTGTTATATAAAAGAACAAGCTATTTTTAGTTTGTGATCACTAAACACAATAACTACTGATTCAATCAGTACCAAATTTGAACCGCATCATCTTCATAGTTTAAGGAAGGTTTAGCAATAGTAAAATTAGCACATTTTCAATCAAATTGTTCCTTAAAAAAAAAACGTTAAATATGTTTTGCGCAGTGAAGTTAGAAAATTGGTCGATAGGCGGCGCGCGCCATTGAAGAGAGGTTACAAAAATGAGGTGTTAAAAACTATAGTTAGAAATTGATAATAAAATTTGCTTAATTTGATTAAATTGTTATAAAACAGTTATAAATAGTGTGACGTATGGTTCCCGGTGAAGTTTAAAAATTGAACGATAATAGCGGTATTCTGCAACAGAGTTTGTAATAGTGAAACTATTGAATCCATCTGTACTTAATTTTTACTACATTATCTTCATAGTTATTTAGCAACAATAAAAATTTAAATGTACAATATTGAGCGGTATAAACGAGGCTCGCGACACTGTCAATTTCTTTAACGGTTAGAAATTAAAATCCAACCAGATGATATAAATAAATTCATGTCTCTCAAATACTAATTATTACCAAATAAAAATCTTGATTCTTTGCTTTTTGATATGGTGTGTAAAAATATGAATCATAGGCCTTTAGTTGTTAGAACTGATAATGCGATAGACTTACTCCGCAGTTTCTTACCAGTCTCTGTCCTTTTTTTATTTATTACCAACTCATACATTAAAATTGAAAATTGGATGTCCAATTATGCTTTTACTTACCTTTTAACCACCTAATCTGTAAAATTTTAGCCAAGTTAAAAGTTATTGCTGTGCGTGATAATATCTTTGAAGAAATAATGCTCAATTGCATACCTCGGTACAAGATTTTTATCGATAAAAAATTAAAACTTCAATTAATAGCTAAAATTATCAATGTGATTTAATTTACTATTAAATAAAACAGTAATAATAAAAAACTAGTTGCCTCTTGTTGTACCTGTGCTAATCGTAATATTTTAGACGGTATTGTTATTATTCATTTTCAATTCCATTATACAGGGTGAATATCTCTTAGTGTATAAAAAAAAAATTGGGTGAAACTACATCAAACATGTAGCAAAATACCACAGATCTTACCTTTCTATTCCAATCCATTGCAGATATATGATAAAACAAAGACTTTTTTTAGGAAACCACGTTTTTTTCTATAAATGCTGTAATATCTCCATTTTGCTTAAATAGTTTTCAAATTTTGACCACATTTTCGGATTTAGCATTAAATTTTCTTTAATAGTTAAGTACCTGTAACCTTAAATTTTAGAAACTTGGTATCCAAACAACAGCTTGATCTTCACCTTATTTGGGAAAGTCATAATGTCTTATATTACTTCAACGCTCACCGTTTTTTGAAAAAAACTATCCACAAAACGTCAAATCTCACAAAAACTTTCAAATTTAATAAGCTTTCGAATGATATGTTAAATTTAACGATTTTGTTTCGATTTCATTGAGAAATTCACTTTTGAAACCGAAAAAACATGGTGTTCTCATTTGGCGTACAAATTAGTTACTTGTGTAAATAAAACATTATGATAATCCCTTAATGACAATGTACATTTTAAACATAATAAACTCTTCATTGGTAAAAAAGCAAAGAAAAAAAATTTGTTAATAAAAATAAAGGAAAACTGTCAATAAAGCGAAACCAAATCAGAGGATCTTATGTTATTACATTTATTTATTTATTACTATAATTTAGGATTTATTTGATTAGATTTTTAATGTAATGTTTAACATCCATTGATAATGAACATAAACCTCAATGTTGCTGTTAGCTTCTGAATGCAGATTGTGTTGAAGAATACAACTTTTTGAGGTGAATTTTGTGGGAAGATGAGACTGTTTTTACAGAGGAAGGCATTTCTACCTATCCATGTATATCGTTGGTTTATGTTTGTATAGCTTTCGAATAATGTGGAAGAGCACCATAGTGTTGGATAATCATATTTTGCCGAACTTAGGTGGAATATCGTGATGAAGTTGTGGTAGGATATTTTGCAACAAATCTTAGTAATATCATCATTCAATCTGTTGGGCAAACTATGATTTTCGACAGCAATACAAAGATGAATAAACTAACGATACTCCACATGGGTAGGTAGAAATGCTTTCCCCTGTAAAAACAGTCTCATCTGCCCACAAAATTCATCTCAAAAAGTGGTATTGTTTAATCCATCTGCATTCAGAAGCTAATAGCAAATTATTGAAAAGTTAATAAAATAACATCCTAAATTATAGTAATAAATTAATAAATGTAATAACATATGATCCTTTTATCTGGTGTCGCTTTGTAGACAGTTTGCCTTTATTTTCTATTAAACAATAATTTTTTTTTTTGCTTTTTAATCCAATGAAGAGTTTATTATGTTTGAAATTCATATTTTCATTAAGGGATAGTCATAATGTTTCATTTACACAAGTAACTGGTTTGTATGCCAAATGAGAACACCATGTTTTTTCGGTTTGAAAAGTACATTTCTCCATGAAATCGAAACAAAATCATAACGTTTAACATATAATTCGAAAGCTTATTAAATTTGAAAGTTTTTGTGAGATTTGACGTTTTGTGGATAGTTTTTTCAAAAAAACGGCGAGCGTTGAAGTAATATAAGACATTATGACTTTCCCAAATAAGGTGAAGAACAAGCTGTTGTTTGGATACCAAGTTTCTCAAATTTAAGTTACAGGTACTTAACTGTTATAGGAAATTTAATGCTAAATCCGAAAATTTCAAAACTATTTAAGCAAAATGGAGATATTACAGCTTTTATAGAAAAAAACGTGGTTTCCTCAAAAAAGTCGTTGTTTTATCATATATCTGCCACGGCTTGGAATAGAAAGGTGAGATCTGCGGCATTTTGCTACATGTTTGATGTAGTTTTACCCAATTTTTTTTTTTATACACTAAGAGATACTCACCCTCTATAGTTTTAAAACGTGATCGCGTTTGGCTGTGTGATCTGATATCTTGTATTATTTGTCCTTCGTTACTTTTTTGAAAATGATATGTATTTTGGTTATTTTTTTTTTTTTTTTTTAAAATGTTTTTTGATCGTCAAAAATGAAAGATTTTGAAACGCTTTAGCTCTTTTTGCGTTGCTCGGATTAAAATTCACCGAAAATTTCCAGATCATAAATTCAATGTAGAATATTTTTAACATTTTTCGATATGACTAACTGTTCACGATCAATGTTGATTTGAATGAAGAGTCATATTTTGTCTTAATTTTTTCAGTATTGGGTTTGTTTTTTTTTTTTTGACAAGCTCTAGCTCTGTTGGTGTTGCTCGGATCAAAAATATGCCGACAGTTTCCTAAACAGAAATTTAATGGAGAATATTGTCTGTTATTCATTTCTCAATAAGTACTACTGTCTAGATACAATATTGGTTTCAATTAAAAAAGTCACTTTTGCAATCCCTATTTTCTCCCAACTTTGATTATTTTAAATAATCATTGATTTTATGTATAATGAATGAAAAAATAATCTTCATACTAGTACGTATTGTACCCTAAGAATAACAAAATGGTATCATAAGGTAGTACAATGGCCTGGCTTGCATATTTTCATACAAAGGTATTTATATATGAGGAACATGAGACATACAGTCTATTGTAAATAATTGTATAAAGAACTTTAGCAAATATGATAACTAGAGGCCGGATTTTTGTGCAGTAAAAAAAAAAAAAAAAAAAAGTGCAGTAAAAAACTAAAAATATGCAGAATCGTGCAGTAAAAAAAACTCAAAACGTGCATTTAAAACTTAACACATGCATCAATCCATTTATTTACACAGATATGCAAAACAAAAAATACATTTAAACAAACGTTTTAGTGTTAATTCATGAAATACTTTAAAATTTGGGAAAAAAAGGAGATAAAAAACATTGTTCATTAAAAAAATATATATTTTTATTAAAATTTCCTTTTACGTGGAAACAAAATATAATAAAATGTTATGGTATTAATACGTAAGTCTGCATGGAGCATATCGTTTGTCACATAAACAGGGGAGTCTGTTATCAGTCTCAGGAATTTGGATTGAAATGTTTGTATTTTCTGAATATGTGTTCTTTTGGCCGGTCCATAAATTTGCGATGCATACGTCCAGATAGATCTGTTAATGTTAAATTTCTGTTTTTTAGTTTTTAATTTAATTTCATTTTCATTTCATTATCTTGTTTTTCCCAGTCAGTGAAAAATTGAGTTTTTAAGACAGAAAGATTAACATTTTTTTTTTTATTCAATTCATCTTCGTTTAATAATTCACTTATTTTTTGTATGATATGTTTACATTGTAACAAATTGGTACAATAGAACAAAATTATTATAGCAAATAAAATGGCCAAAAAAATGGACAGAAAAAGGAAAGAAAAATCCAGATTCAGTTTGGGAACATAGAGAATTTTTTGCAAACGTACTTATTACGATCAGTATGTTATGGCCATGGCGTACCAATAAAATTTAATGAACAAGATCCTACCAGTTCGATATCCCTCGTTACGTTTACAGCAGCGATTACTTGTTCCGCATCAAGAACTAACGAAGGCTCACGAATATTTTAATTAGAAACGACTATATCTGACGCCATTTTCTTCATTATTTACGCATGATTTACGCTCATGCGTAAATAATGAAGCCAATGGCTCGAGTCCATAAGTACAAGCCGGTCTAATTACTGTGATATAAATAATGCTTTGATCATTAATCGAAAGCTTTGAACCTTATTATGGAAACTGCAGAAGTAGTCGAGAAATATAAAAGGCAGGTTGTTTAACAGGGATTAGTGAGAAGTTATCAAAGAATATTGTACCACAGAAGTCGTAGATTCAAACAACATATTTAATGAAATTGGTTTGGATTTATTCTTATCCTTAAATTTCATTACTATGTTTCAAGCTTTGTGATATCAGATTAGAGTGATTGAGAAAATAAAACAATAAAGCTGGTAGCTCCGGGTAGTAAAAGTAGGAGGATTCTGGTCTCAGTCATTATCGGTTGTTTTTCCAGTTGTATACATTTAGGTGTCAATTTGAAATTTATAATATGTCGTTCCATCTTCCCAGGGAACATCTTAAGGGACAATGAAGCCCTACAGAAAAAGGTTTATCCATTTATAAATGCCCTTACAATTCCGTTTTTTGAGATATAATGTATACATCGATTGACCTCTCTTCGCAAGTCCTTGATGACCTTGAATGGAATATCTTGTAAGGTGAACAGGGACATTACTAAAAACATTTTACATCATACAGAAAAAATCAGAAAAATATACTACCAGTAATATACAATTACTAACAAATTTTAAATAATCTCCCTTCACTTTTTTAAAATATTCATAGGCATAGGAATACACAGAAAAATCAGCTCCTGAGAGAAGGTGTTAATAGTTTTGATGAACTTATGAGAACTAGTAATTGATTCAAGGAATTTAATTATGAAAGTGTTACAAAAATAAACTTCTTATGCACTCTGCAGTGTCTTTTAGTGTAGGGGAGCGTCCAGCCATGACTGTCATTGCTCTCTGTCTCGTACCAGGTTTCTGGCTTAAAGAAAATTTCTTCCCTTCTTTCTGCATAAACGGTCGACATATTCCATGTACGACATCTTCGGACGGCCTAGGGGTCTTCTACGGGGTCTTCTACTAGCTGGCGAGGCCGGAGAACCTCCTTCATTGGGGAGACCCCTCGTTTATTTCGAGTTGCTTTATTGCGAATACAGTTCCGTCTCGTTTTTCCAGCAATCCTTCGGAGGAATTTCATTTCTACAGTTGTGATTCTACTCCGTTGCTTGTCTGTTATTATCCAACTTTCAGCACCGTATAGGAGTACTGGTAGGTATATAGACTAAAAAAAAAATAAATAAATAAACAAAAAACTAATGTATGAATATTTTATAATTTTTAGTTCAATTAGCAATTTATAATGATATAGAAATAGGTCGTATATCTGCAATAGGGCAATTTGTTTTTTCATGTTGTCATTTGGTAGCAACTCATTTTGCTCATTCTCATCGAATGAGAATATAGAATAGAATAGAAAAGAGAACACACCATTTTAATCATTGAGAGAGAGAGAGAGAGAGCGAGTGTGAGGGGGGGGGGGGGAGATGCACAATAAACTAGTTTGTTCCCTGACCTTCAATACGGTGTTTGTTCCTTTACAATTTGTGATCGGTAAGACTTTTTCTCACCCCACGAGTGCTCGCGTTATAGTTTTTGTTCAAACGATAGTTGTGAAGTTTAACATAAAACATAAATTAACATAAAATAAGTTCTTATTTTCAAAGTTGTAGAGTCATTTTTTTAAGTTTCCAATTAAAAAAACATTTTTTTAAACCAATTTAAAAAAACAATTTTTCAAGTGAAGGTCAATGTTTTGAAGAATAGTTGATCACTTTATCATTGTTATGATTATTTTTTTTCCATTTTTTCTCAATTCATTAAAACCGTATCCTAAAATCCTGATAGCAAGCCTTAGCATGATAAAATAAATCCCGTGTTTGTAATGACTTATATAAAAAATCGTGTTTTTAAATTTTAGTTCTTAATATTTAATCGTCTTACTTTTTTTGTTTTTTATTTTTTGTTCTTAAATTCGTTTATTGATTTGAAATTTTAGAAAAATGTTTTATGTTTAACATATTATAATAATTTAATTGAATGTAATACTTTGTTAAATATTATTTTATGTTTTGCTTATTTGTTTTCTCTTAAAAACATTATATTAGCTTTATTTGGGGTTCAAAAATTGGCTCGAAAGAGCCTGAAGTTTAAGCGTGAGAGAAAATCTCATGTGCGCGTTCACCCGGGCTAGATGAGGATGTACACAGGGACCCTTCGTTGATATTTGCACCCGACTTGAGGGTTCGTTAAGCTATGTTATTTTATAAAGATATAAAAAGCCCGGAGACCATCAAACGTTTCATCAAAAATCCTAATTCGTTACCCGCTCCTATGTCATGAGCAATAAGCGGCAATGTACGAGTAGAATTGTAACCGCAGCTCAAAGAAGGGACCCAGAGCCGGGCAAAATTTCTGTTGCTGGCTGTTCAAACAGTAGCGTGATGATTGCAAACAGGGCGTTACAAAGGGTTCGTTAAGTTGGCCGGAACTCGTTAGCCCCTCCTCATACTATTTATCAGATACACATACATCTCCCCCGCGGACAGTATTCAAAGCAATATACACTTTCCGATATACTCCTTTTCTGCTCCGTTAATTTATGACTTTTCGAAGTTTGCTTCTGCCCTATCTTCCCTCCGTTGAATAATACATTGGTAACGAGAAACGGCAGATAACATCATATCTATAATGCAGATTCATATGACCTATATACAGCCAGCGGGTTTAATAGCTCTGATTCAGAACTATTTCTTCTGAGAACTATTTCTGTAATCTATCACACGATAAAAATATTCTAGATTTATTTTTTTAATTTATTTTTATTCTGTAATATTTTCCTATACTTTTTAGAAATTTAAATAAATAAAATATTCTAGATTCCAAACAAGAATAAAAAGAAACACATTAAGATGCACAAGATTTAGATGGTTATTTCCCTCCTTCCGAAGACAATACATCCTTGGTTCGTTCCTTTACAAATCACTTTCCTCTCAGACACCTCCCTATATCGAAATCTCTAAAAACCTTTAAATTCCTCTATTTCCAGTACCTCCTCCTAATCCAAGGTGACGCTTACTAACAATATATTTTTTCAATTAAACGATATCGTAAGTCTTTCTGAAACACACTCAGTGTTACCAATTAAAATAATCTTTTCTCATTCCGAATACAACATTTGGGTTCTTATATTATATATAAGTAGCATTGTATCAAAATAACCTATTTATTATTTCATTAGTAGAATATTTTCTTATTTTCCTGTTCATATATTACATTACTATGTATACATTATCATTGTTATATTAATATTTCTTCTTTATTTTATTGTTTTTTTTTTTTTTTTGTTTTTGTTTTTTCATCTTATTTATTCATCATGTCTCTGACCAGATGTATCTAATATCATTTATTTCTGTACAATTTGTTATTCTCAAGGGACTTGGTCCCTGAATAAATTTTTTTTTTCTATTCTATTCTATTCTATTCTGTATCCTGAAAGAATTAACATTGAAGTCATCAGTAAGTTCCGGCGAAACCAAATCCTGTTCCTTAGACCTCTACCTAACTCCCTTCAACACAACATCCTTCAAACGTTCCTTTATCCCCAGAGCTTTTAACTTCTGGAAGACCCTACCTTCTATCATTCGTTATTCCTCCACTTATAATAGCTTTAAATCCCGACTTTTCGTTTACTTATTAGATAATCAATCTAATACTCATATCGATGAAGAAAATATTTTGTAAAATGGATTATGAATATTCAAAATATAACATTGATTTTGTACAGTATTATTTTTGTAATATTGCACTAAATTTGTATAATTGGTTTTGGCATACTTTATTGTATTTTATCAGACAAGATACATTATTTTTCTGGATAATTTATATTTCTTAGCTTTGTTTACTGTATTTTTTTTTTATTGATTTTTCTTTATTTTTCCCTATTTTTATTTTCGTAGCTTGTTTTAAATTCTAACCTTAAGATATAATTATGTTTTTCGAGTGGTATTTTAAAACATGTTACTTTGATATTACGTTTAATACTTTTATATTGTAATTGAAATTTCTTTTAAATTCCTTAATTTAATTTTAATTGTATTTTTCTTGCTTTTGTTATGTTTCTTAATTATATATACGACAGCTAGGTTGCCATTAATTGCTCATTATAATTATTCTTAAGGGGCAATGACCCCAGAATAATTTTTTTTTCAAATCATTTCACATTCAAGTTTTAATGGGGTTTGTTATTACATTCTTGTGAACTAAAATAGTTTAACTAATTCAAGTAGGATAAAAGCAAAAGAGGCATAGACAGAGAACAGTAGAGAAGACGCAGCTCAAGAAGGCGAGGTAATGAGCCGGTACGCTACTACCTATCTACATATAAATACAGCTAAGTTATATATTACGATCTAAAATATGAAATATGTTGCAGCTTCAAAATTGCTATTTTTCCGTTCTTGAACCACTCTGCGCCGTTTTAAAAATATTTATACTACTCTTTCTTTGACATCTCAACAGCTCTTTTTTTTTTTTTTTTCCTAATAAAGATTAAGTGCGAAATGAGTAGTAAACCATATCTCCTTTCGAGGGCGCGTCTACCCTAGCAGCCCATATTTTGTAAATTAGCCAACAGGCGCTTTGAGTATACCATACCGCAAGATGTTCCTGTATTCCGTCCATGCGTACCGATCAGGAACTTCAGTAACTTTGAAAAGGGTTTCAAATATTTAGGGAATTTCAATCGTTCAGTTAGATCTCAAATTAAAAAGTGCTAACATAGACATACATTTTGTCATGTCTAGTGACGGGAATGAAACTTTTTTCTTCTGATAGAGGCCATATATTTTTTTTTTTTTTATTGGTAGATATTCTTTGATGTCGATAGAATTAGAATTTTATAACCTGATATTAGAGATATATTTTTCTGAGTATCTTTCTTTTCCTTTTTCTTCTTTATTCATAGCGGTTAATTATAATATATAGCATCAGTGAATATGGTTAGTGGAAGCAGAACCCAGCAGCACCTCTTCCTGTCTTGATTTTTTTTTTCTTTTTTGGTCAAGAAGGTCCCTCATCCTCCTCTTTAGTCTCCTTTGGATGTTATCTGATATTTGCGTACTGGTAATTTATGAGTGTGTGATTTTCCTGTAATTTTTGTAGAACCTTTTGTAGTGGGTCCGTATTTGTTCATAAACTGTTGGCAAGGGAATGTTAGTATGTTGAGTTATATTGCTTACGTACCAGGGTGCTTTTTGGTAGTTATATTTTTCCTTATATGTGTCTTTTCAACTGTTTCACATGTGTGCGAATCGTACATCCAAATACCATAGGTTTAAGTAATTTTTATAACTTCAATTTATGATATATACAGGGTGTTCGGAAGATCGTTGGCCAAAGAGGTACCTCGGATGGAGAGGTTCCTTTTGAACGTATTTAAGGTCACTTACCTATATACAAAGTCTTATGGTTTTTTTATATATATATATATTTTTTTTAAATGGCCGAAACCAAACATTTATGCCTTATAACTTCGTTTTTGCTGATATATACCTAAATGCCATTTTTTTTCCTTTTGCTGTAATTACTAATACATTGTCCATGTGAAATAAAAAATATTTTATGCAAAAAACAAATACAAAAAAAAAACGGGTGATCGTATCGAAGTACGACACATCGAAAGTTGACTTTATATGTAAATTATCAATTTTTGTTAATAATTTAGATTTAGTTACCATGGAGATTTGAGATTATTATATGATTTTTATTAACTGATTTTTTTTTTCCTAAAAAGTGCTGCGTTGATTTCAAAATATTTTTTATGGGACCACCTCTGAAGTATGCCCTACCGATCTAAAAAAGAATCATCAAAATTGATTCAGAATTGACCGAGTATTCGCAAAACATACACAAAAAAAAAAAAAAAAAATACAGATGAGTTGAGAACCTCTTTTTTTTCAAGTCGGTTGAAAATAGTGTTACCTTTATCAAATGGTCTACTTTAGTTCAGAGGTGAGGAGGCAAAAAAAAAAAAAAAAAAAAAAATTGTTAGGATAACACATTGGTAATTAACACAAAGACAACAAAATATTTTTTTATTTCTTGAAACACGTTTCCTATGTTTTATTTTATACCAAGGAACTTGATCCCTACTACTACGTATTATTGAGTTGGAAAAAGTTTTTTGTTTTTTTTTATGTCTTAAAGTATAATTATTTATATTTATTTTTAAACTGAAATCCGCATTTCTTATAAAACCATAATTCTGTAACTTTAAATGTTCGAAAAAGTCCGGGCGAAAACGTGAAATAAGTGATTTGCATAAGCCTCTTTAATCCCAGCTTGACAATTAAAAGAGTTCTGCACGGAAGGATACAAAGGATAGTCAGACAGAGCAAGGACTATGCGGTGAGGTGGATGCATCAAAACTTCCAAGCATTGTCAATTTTGCCGAGTCATTATTTTATTTTATTTTTTTTTTGGAAAAGTACGCTTCTCCTACTGATAGATTCTGACTTTTCTGAAGTGCCGAAACGTGGTTTTACTATTTTTGAGCAGCTCTTTATAGAAAATATTTATAAAGTTCTAATTTTAAAAATTCTTAAACTGTTTTGGGTCTCCAACTACTGCAATATGTAGTTTTTTTTTTAGTTTTTTTTTCAAAAATGGCTTAGTTCCGCTTTGTTGAAGGAACCCATTGAATTTTGTTTAGTTGATTATAAAATCCGTTTTTATGTAAATGAACTGTTTTTTTACTTGATGCTTAGTTCCACAGAAATGTCGCAAAATGAAACACTCGTCTATTAATAATTGGACGGCCAGGGTGAGGTCATCTGTACCATTGTAGTTTGAAAACGATCAAACTAATTCTGAAATGGGCATTCGCTTAAGGACTAAACTAATGGCATAATTTTAAAAATTTGATTTTTATCAAGTCATTTATCTGTGGTACAATTTTTATTAAGTATGTCAGTGAATTCTGTATTATGATTATCACTAAAAAGTTATTTTGTTTATTTGTTCCTAATGGACTTGGAGGCAGAACACAGATGAAAACTAATTTGGGAATAATTTTGTAAAAAAATCGAATTTTTAATAAAATACAACTTTTGCACTTAACCAATGCATATATTCTGTGGAATAAATTTGTGGATAACTACATTTATGTTTAACTGATTAAATAAAAATAAAAATATTTTCTGAAACAAGTGGGACTTACTAAAACTAATTTCCCTTAGCTAAATGAAGGAATAATAAATAATTCTTTTCATTTCAACAGAAAAAAAAAAAAAAAAAAAAAAAAAAAAAAAAAAAAAATCAGAAACAGTGAATTCCAGGGATATGAGAACGCGAGAATGTGAGGGCTGAAAATGACCCACTCTAACACGGTTCCAAGGCTCGAGTGGTCCTCTCATGAATGCAAATCCGACAAAGACTGAAACATTTACAGACATTCATACTCATGGCTTATACATTAGGGTATGAAGGGCCGATTATTTAGAAACTACTAGAGAGAGACTGGGAAAAGAGGCTTTGTTTATGATTCTTGAAATAATAGAGTAATTTTGAAGGGTAAGACAGGAACAGCGATGTGAATTAATCTCTAATTGTTTTAACTTTAAGACTAAAAAATTCATGTCAAGTAGTTCATAAAAAAAATTTCTTTTACAATTGAATGGGTCCGCCGAAAAAGCGACAAAATTTCCGAAGTAGCGATTTCAATGGTTTTTAATTGTATTATAGTGTGTCATAGTATGATATAGTACTCCATTATGTTATTATACATGCAAATATAACAAATTACAAGGTGAAAACCAAATCTAATCTACAAAACTAGCAAAAATTTTAGAATATGATTTTCTTTCACTGATTACTTAAAATTTTATGTTTGTCGCTTAGAACGTTTTTCGGCGGACCCATTCTATTGATTTCCATATTTATTGAAGCTTTTCAATTTATTGAAGCGCTATCGAATTTATAATATGCTTTGGTTGTATTTAATCTCTCATTCTTTCTCTATTTAGTTATTTTTTATTCAAATCGGCTAGTGGCTATTTCTTGATCCATTTTCATACTAGTGGTTCTACCTTTCCATTAAAATTAAATAACAATATATGAAAACCGTCTTAGCATTTGTTTTTTTTTGTTTTTTCGCATATTTTTCTAAGCATTTCACTTTGTCGAGGTGACAATTAGATATTCACCAGGGGACGTTTTGACTTCTAACTCACAGATTTAGATTAGAAACTATCGCTACACGCATTAGGAGCTGAGAGAAAAAAAAAAGAAGGAAAATTACGCTTTATTTTTTTTCTCAGCTCTCAGTCAAGGCTGAGAGATGATCATTTCACGTAAAATTGAAGTTTTGTTGCCAGGGCGGGAAGGTTATGGTTTATTCCGTGTGTTCACCATGTAATCATGGTTTTTTTTTAGCAAAGATGGGATTCGAACCCATGACCTTTACTGGCAGAGACTCTCCTACTACTGAGTTCGTCTTTCAAGCCACTAAATATTATTTTTAATTTCATTCGGAAAAAAAACTAGTCCTGGATTCACACATTTTTCGGTCTTTTACTTAACTAATAAATGAATAATCATCGGATCGGGTTAATGTTGATACAAAAAGCATATAATAAACAATGGATATTCTTGAATAACTAATGAACAAAATAATATTATTTGATTAAAATAAGATTAAATGCCATTTATGGATATCTTTACTTCCGTGATGAGCTAAATTCCCACTCGAATCCATTAGTCTCCCAACTTCTCGTTTGATTCCTATTAACCCTCCGAAGTGATGGACAAGAAGCTAAGTAGTTTATTTACAAGTTATTGAAATATTTCGGTAATCATTTCCCGCATATTTATTTGTATACTGTTATAAGGGTGATCCTCAAGATATGGGTAATTTTCTTATGGTACTTTTGTAATTTTTCAATTGTGAATTTAAACATCTAGCATTATAGCAGCTTATGATCGTAACTTGAAATGTAGAAAATTCTATCTAAAATTGTATTGCCTCTATAATGACTTCTTTTTTTAGTTATTTTATTAAAACTGCCTAAATTGTGCGAATTATTGTTATATTTATAGAATAAAACAAAATATGTTTTAAATAATATGCCATTTATTAAAATCACACATCGAAGTAATTTTCAAAATTATCATTCTCAATTTCGATTCCTGGTGTTACTGAATAATTCTCACAATCAAATCGTAAATCACATGAGAAGCAGCTCAGAGAATTAAACTGTAGTTTCCTCGATGCTTCAGACGTCACATCGTCTATTGAAAAGATTCAACATTACTTTAATGTTATATTTTCACAGTATAGTATTAATGATTGACCTAACCTGATGTATTTTCATCTTATTTTTGACAAGCTTAATGATGGTTGCATCTTTCAGTATATTCTCCATAATGTCAAAATCTGAGTTTGTAATTTAAAATGATACCAAACATGATTTTTTTTATTTGTAATTTTTTACTTAAACTGGAATCCGAGCTTATCAGATAAAGGTGATTATAATTTTATTTGATTCAGCACCTTACAAAAAAACAAAAAAAAAACAGACCAAACAATGTTTTTTAATTTTTTTTACCCTAACTTTTGACTTTTTCTGATGATCCGAAAGCTTATACTGGATTAGTTAGATTCAACAGCTTATCGAAATTGTAGCTCTAATAAGTTATTAATGTATCATTTAGACTAAACTTTTTAAACAGCGTGTTATACTCCTTCTCCTTCCTTGATTTGACAATCAAGGTAACAAATTTTGGGAAATAATTGAATCCAATCAACCAAAGTATCTAGTTTGAAAGAAAACCGCCATTGGTGACAACCATGGGAATGGCAAATAATTCAATCGAATTTGATCACAAAAACACAAAACTTTGTCATTTTATAAGTAACAGGTCAGTTATCCAAAAAAAGTGGCCAAAAGGCCGGGTTTTTACTGAATAGGCAGTGACATGGAATTGCCCATAGTTTGAGAATCACCCATAAATGAAAATATTATTTTATTTTATTTTTTTTTAGTTTTATGTTTATTTATGATTTATTACAATAAATAAATATGAGAAAGTAGTTCATCTCATCCAGTCAAATTAACGAATTGGCGAATATACTTAAATTAAAGATTAAAAAATATATAAATCTTTAAAAAAAAAATTGGGGATAGAACCCTCCCTCCGACATAAATTGAAGCCCACCTTAGAAGAGGCTGGAAATTCCCAATCGGTTTTCCACTTTCCAAGAGGAAACTGAGAAAAGTGATGCGGATGTAAGTGGTAGGAGGCAGCTAATCCATGATAAATGCTCGGAAGAGAGCCAGGCCACCCCAAGAAGGATGGGCGAGATTAATTTGACTGGGGGTGATAAACGAGTGTTGACTAAGGCGGGTCTTGGTCAGGCTAAGGGCCACAAATCAAATTTCAGTGGCCCCCCTCCCCGCGAAATTAGCTCCTTATAATCACAAAGAGCCAGTTGACTCAATCTATTCTCTTACTGGTCAATTGTTGTCTAAATATAGCCGCTATATATTATCCCCAGGCCGCACATCAGGATTAATAACCAGCCGTCCCTTTTGTCCTCCATTTTGAATTTCTGAGTTATATTCATTTTAATTATTTATATAATATTATATATCAGTTTAATTTGGATATAGCAAATTGCATCATGTGTATTCATATTTACTTTATTTTTTTAGTAGGAAATACTTTTCATAAAAAAAATATAGTTCTTAAAAAAATATGACATCCAAGAAGTGATTTACTTCTTATGAGATACTCAATATTGAATAAACTGATTCAGAATACATGATTTTTAAGAAACTTAGCAAAATCTAAAAAAAAAAAGTAGTACCTAATAATAAAAAAATAAATTAATAACAATAGTTTTAAACAATTGAATATTATTTGGGAATAAGCCGATTTTTTTTTTCGTTTATCGTCAATTATCGTCGTCGCTGCTATGGCTAATCGGAAGATTCTACGGTGGGAGTCCTAAATTTTGCCTAACCAGGTATAATTAGGATAGGGATCTTTAACGAGTACATGACATCGCACAGGCTCGGGACCCCCCATTTTACGCCCCTTCCGAAGGACGGCATAGCTAAGGATTTTTTACTCCCTTTAAAAAATCCTAAGGTCATCTGCCGGGCTGCGAATCCGCGAAATAAGCCAATTGGGACTACTCATACTACTTAAGAGGCATGCTTTTCCTTCCTTCTGTCCACACTTCATTCATTCTTCTGACGGCTTCTTTTCTCTCTTGATACCGTGTTGTTCCAGTCTTCTTCTTAGATTTTTTCTCGTGGTCAACTTGCCACTTGGTAAATTTGGAACCTGCAAACTACCCGGTTTAAAATATCCTCTGGTGTGATTCCGGCTAGTTTAAGATCAGTTTTGATTTCACCAATCCACTTCATTGGGTCTGTTTTTGACTTACTCTGACTTAGAATTCAACTATTTGTTTAGCAAGTCTTGCTGGGTTCGTTCTGTTTATGTGTCCATAGAATTTTAAACTGCGTTTTCTAATGCCACTGTGAATATTAGAGTATTGTTTGCTTTCTTGATTACTTCTTAGCCGTACAAGTTTTGGGCCGAAACCTTTCCTTATAATTCTGCGTTCTCTTTTCTGAATGAGGGATTCCCGATTCAGAATTACTGCCTCTGACCCACATAAGCATTTTTGTTGCATTACTGTATTGTAATGTTGTTATCTGAATTTAATATAATATACATATGAAGGTCTGATATGAAATAAAAAATCCAATACAAATTAAATAAAAGCACAACGACATAACGTCTCGCTACAGTTATTTTTAGAAGAGACATTAATAAATATGATAAAAGAGAATTAAAATTGGTGGAATAATTGCCCCTTCCATTGGAATTATTTTATTAGAAAACTAGTTTCGAAAGCTAAACATTCATCTTCAGTTCTAAAACATACCAAATTTTCACTATGTTACATGGATTATATATTCTAAAATTTTCAAAAATGTAATACAAGAAATCAAATATTGGTACTCACTTGAAGAGATCTAACAGATATCTGAAATATATCCAGCGTAAAAGGGGGAAGGGGCAGGTAGGTTAAATTTTTGGGGTTTACCTAGGGATTTCCCCTACGACGAGTTAGATAATTTAATGAACGTTCCGAAATTAAAAAAAAAACACCTTTAGTACCCTTGTTAATACCATTTCTGTTTTATAAACTGTAATGGTTTCAATCCCTCTATACATATTCTCTTTTTTTTTATTTTCAAGTTACCAAAAGGTTTTGTATTTAAGCTTCAAAAGTAGGCAGAATCTTTATCCCTTGGTTTATTAAGAGATAAACGTTCTACACGCAGTTATCTTAAACGTATGAAAATATATCAAAGGCATTTCAAATTTGGCACATTTTATGATTATCAGAAAAAAAAAAAAAAAATTAACCTTCTAAATTTTGATTTTGTAGTTTCACTGCTACTGTTCCTGTGATAAATAAACGTTCGCTATGTTGATATTATGACATATAACAGGAAAATTGTTCCAGCATTCGCAATGCAATGGGTGATTAGAGGTCAGATGTGTTTCCATGATTAATGCAGAGTATTCGTTGGCAGGAGATACTAAGCGATGTTTTGCTTTGCTGTGGTCTATTTGCATTTCATAGATTCGCTGTGTATGAATGACCTGTTCAGATAGCTAGATAGTAAACTATATTTCTCCTAGTTTGGTATCATAAAATAATCGTAGTTAGTAAAATTAAAGCATAAAAAAATAAAATTAAACTCAAAAGCTATGGTACAAAAACAAAATATATTATTATGTTTTTCTGCTTGTCTTAAACGTTCATTACAATCTGCCTCAATCATGGGATATTAGCAATATGTATGTAAATGAATCCGTTCATACGGAATGTAAAATAAATAACGAAACCTTCATACAATATACACTGTACGATATATACACACACACAGTATTATACCCCAAAATAAATAGTGCTACACGATACATGTAAATACAATTTTTAAATAAAGTGTTTCAGTGGCGGCAGCGGCATACATAAAACCCATATGTCTAGGAAGGGGGGAAAGGAAAAAAAAAGAAAAGATATATACACACCCTTAGTCTGGGGAACTCAGAATCAAGGAAGATCCCAGATCTACTTTTTCAAATGGGTCACTAATAAATCCAATGGGAGCTATGTAAGAGCATTAACTAGTAGAAACTGGAAACAAACTATTGTAGTCAACGCATTACCAGTTACAAAAGTAAAATAAAAAGGTACATTCTAGAATATTATGATCTTTAATTATTTTTACACTATTTAATAATAAATGAATTTTTCCCTCAATAATCATTTTTAAATTTTCATACTTCTTTCCTCTTATAACGTGCCCCAAACCCAAAAGTTTTTTTCTTTTCTTATTAGTGTACAGTAATTCCTTTTGCTTGGACATACTATACATAGCATCTGACCATGCGCATTTTTAATTCTATACTAGTCATAGGGAAAACTTAAACTTAAACTGCCCATTTACCTGACCAATAAATATATGATTCAAAATTGTTTTCCTCCTACTGAACTGCTCCTTACGGCTCTTCATTAAGTCAAATAGTCACAACACTTAGTCTATTGTTTTAAAATTCCTTCTATTTTGCCTCCTAAGGCAAATATCAACATGTTTGCTTTCCTTTTTTACGTTTAAAAAATTTAATAAATACAAGGTAAGTACCTCTTTATATAAAAAAAAAAAAAAAAAAAAAAAAAAAAAAATGAGTGGAACTAGATCAAGAATGAAGAAAACGCCACAGATCAGACCTTTCTGTTTAAATCTGTTACAGATATACGATGATTCAAAGACTATTTTGAGGAAACCAAGTTGTTGGCCATAAAAGCTGTAAAATCCCCACTTTGTTTAAACATTTTTCAAATTTTCGGATTTAGCATTAACTTTTTTATAAGAGCACATTGTTCTGTACATAATAATTCTACGCTCACTGTTTCTCCGAAAAAAAAAAAAAAATATATCAATCCACAAAACTGCAAATCTTACAAAAACTTGCAAAGTTAAGCAGCTTTTATGTGGTATGATCAAATTAATGTTTACGCATCGATTTCATGGAGAAATTGAAGAAAAAAAAACGGAAAAAAACATGGTGTTTTTATTTGGCATTTAAATCAGTTGCTTGTGTAAATAAGGCATTATGATAATCGCTTGACGGAAATATGTATTTTAAACATAATAAACATTTCATTGGAATAAAAAGCAAAGAAAAAATTGATTGTTTAATAGAAAATAAAGGAAAACGGTCAATAAAGCGACACTAGATCCGAGGAATATATGTTATTAGATTTATTTTTGTACTATTATTATGTAGGATTTATTTTATTATCTTTTCAATGTAAGGTTTAAAACCCAATGATAATGAACATAGAAGTATTATAAGACATTATAACTTCTCTAAACGAGTCGAAGATTAATAAGCTGTTCTTTAGATCACAAGTTTGTAAAATTCAAGGTTAAATATCATCTGCATTCAGAGGCCAACTTAAAAATTAAGGTTTATGTTCATTATCATTGGGTTTTAAACCTTACATTGAATGTCTAATAAAATAAATCTAAAATCTAAATAATAATAATAATAACAAAATAAATGTAATAGCATAAAATCTTTTGATCCGGTGCCACTTTATTGACATTTTTCCTTTCTTTTCAATTAAACAATAATTTTTTTCTTTGATTTTTATTCCAATAAAGAGTATATTATGTTTAAAATACATATTTCCATAAAGCGTTTAACATAATGTCTTATTTACACAAGTAACTGATTTGAATGCCAAATGAAAATACCATGTTTTTCCGTTTTTTTTGTCTTCAATTTCTCCTTGAAATCGATGCGTAAACATTAATTTGATCATACCATATAAAAGCTGCTTAAATTTACAAGTTTTTGTTAGATTTTCTGTTTTGTGGATAGTTTTTTTTCGAAAAACGGTGAGCTTTGAAGCGGTGATTGTTTAATGTACTGAACAATGTACTTTGCTCTTATAGGAAAGTTAATGCTGAATCGGAAAATTTGAAAAATGTTAAAACAAAGTGGGGATATTATAGCTTTTATGGCATAAAACGTGGTTTTCTAAAAACAAGTCTTTGAATCATCGTATATCTGCAATGAATTGGAATAAAAAGGTAAGATCTGCGGCATCTTTCTTCATTTTTCATCTAGTTTCATCCAATTTTTATTTTTTTCAATAAGAGAAACTCACCCTGTATTATCTGTTTAGTGAAGTTCAGATGTTTTCGTTTTTGTATATTTTTAAAAATGATGATGAATAAACAAAAAATAAAATTCAAATAAAGAACAAATAATTCATTAATCCTAATTTTAATTGTCTTGAGGAAGATGAACGATTCACTTCAATGATCTAAACTGATTTAGAATAATTTGATGCTTACAATACATTTTTCGTTTTCGATAACAATTATTGCTTACTATACCGAAACCGAGAATTTCGGCGAAATCCATTACCGATAAAAATGGGTCCCCTACCTTCGGTGGTAATGCCAAGGCCCGATATCTAGAAACTGATCTCCAAAAATTGAGTAAGTTGGCTCCCTCGGGCTCCTTATTCACCTACTCTACTGCCTACAGATTACTGTTTTTCCGGAATCCTCGGTTCTATCTCCGAACAAAAAATCCTAATCAAATAGCTTTCTCAGGGAAACTCCTAAGGCTTACCAACCTCCGTTTAACTTGAATTTAATATAAAGTCAATATTATATTTCAAGCTGATATTCCTAATTTGGACTAGCATTTAAACGAATACTTAATAATTTGTTATTATAGGGAAAATTAATTCCGCTGTATTGTAAACTAGCAGCCTCCATCGTGGCTTCGCCCGCTCTCATAAATAAAGAACTTAAATCATTTTAACTAATAATTGAAGATTTATTTTTTGATCGATAAAAATCTTATATCGAGCAACGCAGTTGAGCATTATTTCTTCAATGATATTTTCACTCATAGCAGTCATTTCTAACCTTGTTTAAATTGCACTGATTAGCTGTTTAAGGATTACATAAAAGAAAAATTAGACATCCAATTTTTAATTTTAATGTATGAGTTGATAATCCAAATTGAATTAGACTATTAAGAAACATTTGCGGATAATAGACTGCATCAATACTCACAACTAAAGGCCAACGGATTATATTTTTACTCAAAATACCAAAAAGCAAAGACTTGACATTTTGATTGGGTAACAATTTTTATTTGACAGAAACTATTTTATCGATTTTATATGGTTGGATATTAATTTCTAACCTTAAAAGCTAATTACAGCGTGGCAAACCTAGTTTATGTTACTTAGCATTTAAATTATTTTTTTAGTAAGCTTTACTATTGTAATCTTCATAGAACTGTGAATGCGATATTGTTGAAATTTGGTTTACATAGGTTCATTTGTTTTACTAAAACTCTATTGCAGAATGGCAAACTTAAACTTCACAGGAATCCAAATCTTATTACACATATTTCTAGCTTTTTTTATTTATAGTTAATGGGTCAACTAAATTTTTATATCAATTTCATGCTCTATAGAACACCGTTTCTTCGTAACCTCTCATGTTTAATGGCGTTCGCCACCTACCGGTCAATTTTTAAGCTTCACTGTTATCCACATATTATCGCTGTTTCAATTACAAAATAATTTAAAAAATCAGTAAATTGTATTGTTGCTATACCTTCCTTGAACTATGAAGATAATGTAGTTAAAATTTGGTACAGATTGATTCGGTAGATTTCGCGGTTAGTGATCACAAACGAAAAATGGCTTGTCCTCTTATATAAGATACATGTTTCAAACTATAAATTTCTGTTATACGTACATATAGGCTCTGTCGAATAGGGATCAGCATTAATCTAAATAGGGATATTTTGAACGTAAAGGAAAATTTCTTTTTGTATGGAAATAATAAAAACAAATTTATAATTAGATACATTTTTATTTACAATATTACAGTAAAATATAAGTATTTTACTAAAATTGTTTTAATGAATAATTATTGTAAAAAAAAAATTAATGATTTTTCATAAAGAAACCCCTTTGCTCTTTCCCCTTCCCATCTCCGTTCTACTCTTAATATCGGTTTCCGTAGCTTGATCTAAAATGTTTTCTATTTCCTCCTTACTCAAATCCGAATCACTCTCCTCCAAGTTTTGATTTGAGTGTCTTCCTTTTTCTTCCTCGTCTAGCATAATTCGAAAATATCTTCCAATTTTATAGGTTTCCGCTTACTAAAAACATCCTGAATATTTAATACTTCGCTAACTAAAATAATCAACATATAATAGAAAATTGCTTATTGTTGCTACAAGAGTTAGAAACAAATAAAATACCCCGATCCACAGAACTTGCTCTAGAAGATTCAAGAAATTCAATAGCCAAAATTATAAATCTTTTTAAAGAACGTTCACTTTGCCATAAAATATAAAACGCAAATAATGTTTATACAGGACGAAGAAAAATAAATTTCCAACATTTAGATGAAAAGGGCGTAATAATCTGGAAGTTGAAAGCCCAAATAAAAACCTCGATCTACATCTTAAATAATCGAAAACAAAAATAAAAAAGAATCGATCTTACATTATGCCAAATCTATCTGATTGCCATGGAAAGGACAAGAAAAAAAAATCAAAACGAGAGCGGTCCCTTGTACTTTGTGCAACACCGTGGACTAAATATTTTCCAATCAGGAAACTATCTCTCCAATCACAATAGAAAATTACTGGCCGCAAATAGAGGAGTACCTCGAGAAATAGCTAAAGCAAATTTTCCAAAGTGCTCACCAGAAGCGAGTTAGAGGGAGCGTTACAATTTATTACCTAAATCAACAATAATTATATTTCATCGCCATCAATAGTTGTTTTTCTTTCCCTAACTAATAATGAAAAGTACACGAAGACCGTAAGAGCCTCAACTTCCAAATTGTTCATCTATCGCTAAGCTTCCATTTAATGAGCTAAACACACGAGATTGGGAGAGGGAGGTTGAAGTTGGTAGTGGAAGTTCCCTAAGCCCAGAAGCTTAAGAAGAAATTCGCAGAGAACGGTGAAAGGCGGAGCTAACTTAGCGGCCGGAAAGAAAAACTGTTTTTCCGTTTCACTTTTCACTGACGCCTCTCCTCAGGGCAGCAATCTGAGACACGGTAATATCTCAACCCCACTCAGCTTGTAATACATTTACCCCCACTCTCCCTCCCTTATTCTGTTATTTTTGTTTCAAAGTTTACTTCCAAGTTTAGTCGCTAAACCAGAGTTTCTATCTCCTCCTTTTATGATTGTTCTCCACTAACTCGAGCTAGTAGTCTCTGATTTCACTTACAAAACTTCAACCCCCTGATTTAAATCTTAAAACTTTTATGGCCTTCCTTTTGCCATCAATTGTCCTTTGTTGTCCTTCCTTCCTTTGGAGAGCATACTGAATTCCAAAGGGCAATAATGAACGATCAAAACTTTTCCTTGATACTGTACATAGCCAAGTAGAAGTATTTCTTCTTAAAGAGTAAATAAGGCAAAGTCCTATAAGAAATCAGACTATTCTCGATTCCCATAATAGAATATTTGATAAATCTAACATTAACATACATTTTTTATCGAATATTTATTTATAAATTGTATAAATCTTGGATGCTAAAACAGACCTCGCGTTTTTTACTTTAAAATTATATAAAAGGTCTCAATATCGCTGGGAAAAACAATTGATCGTGGATGTCTCTATTAATAACCTACTGATTTTCCTAATTTAATTTTTCAGATATTGGGGCTCCACCAAAACATCTAATTCATCTTGTATTCAATCCTTGCAATCCAAAATCCTTCTAAAAACCCTCAATGCTCCTTACTTTGTCACAAATAAACTTATCCATAAAGACCTTAATGTTCGATATGTTACTGATTTAGCCCAAACCAGATACCTTTCCTTTTATAGTAAACTCCATAACTATTCTAATCCAATAGTTTATCAACTTACTTCTCATTTTATTTCCGATAATCCACCGAGGCGTCTGGAAAGTGTTCTTCTTGAGTGGTCCTTTACATGTCATTGACAAGCAATTTTAATAATTTCTTCAAATTTACTTATGGTATATATGTATACAGTTTTAAATATAAATAGTTTAAAAAAAAAAATAGGATTAAAAGGATCAAATTACTTAAATAAATAATTATAAGAGGATAATCGAATTTAAATAGCTCCTAAACGGTTGGTTATAGCGACAAATGTTACATATTCTCCATTTAATTTCTGATAAGAAATTTTCGATCCGAGTAACAAAAACAGATCAAAGGCGTTTCAAAATGTTACATTTCTGTGGGTCAAAAAAACTATTGACCTCGAGCCAAAAAAATTAATTTGTAGCCGACTTACTGGACTATTCGATTATTGCAAGATTGTACTGATTGGTGCTACAACTATGAACGCATAGTTGAACTTTCAATTCAATTCAAGTATTTCAATAAAATTAAATTCCATAATTTGAGATTCTGGTATGCGTATTATTTTAGTAAACGTAACTATGACGGTAACTGGCAAAAAAAAAAAGAGAAGTCATCTAAGAAAAAATGGCGCTTAGTGACAAGTTTTAAATTGTTTAACTTAGATGTTTATGTTATAAAAAATTACCAAATAATTCTGAATCCAGTCTTTTTTCAAAAAAAAAAATCTTTTCTAAAAAGATTAGAAAATTTGGTATTCACATTTGTATTAAAATAAAAATGTATGTAATTATCTAATTACCGTATAAGTACTGTATGTTTAAAATGTTTTTATAGTTTTTAGGTTATTAGTTTTATCTGTTATTATTTTTTATATCGCTTACTTTTTAAAAGATTTTTTTTTATATATACCTAGATTCAGTTTAATTAATATTTTTAATAATGCTAATATGTTTTATATGCCCTGGTTAAAGAATATGAAGATGTAAGCACCTAAAAAAAAAGAAACTTTTATCACAGAAAATGAAATAAAAAATATATATTAGGCTGAATTTTTACAGCTTAATTTATATTTTACTGATTTTAACGCTCGAACAATATCTCTTTTTCTCTCTCACCATTCTTCCTTCTCTCACCTAGATTTAAAATAAATGTACATATTAACTTTTTTTTAAATTTTATTAGACTTTTTAACAATTTTTATTTAATTACATGTTTTAATTTTTTGAAGATATCTGTTTTAAAACTTTTCCAGCCCTGCAAAGTTACGTTACTGTAGATAATACATAAACTTATTCTTCTTACTGAAAGTTGGTTACTCGTCTTTACTGTCCCAGCTAGAGTTCATCAGTAATTAAGCCCCAATCAGCAAACAAAACTTCAGGCTACTTTTAAGAAATTTTTATTTTTCACAAATACATTAGAAACTCGTTGGTATAATTTTGTAAACATTCGTCAGCACTACAGAATTACATTCCGCGTTGTATTTTGTTTGCTTCCCTTAGCAGCATTGGTAATGAAAACAAACTCCCTCAATATTGAGAATACGCCGAGCGCAGTCGGTGGCCGGACAAACCTAATCGAGACTAGTTCAAATAATATTGCACCAGCCGCTTGTGCAGATAATGCCTTGTCCACTGATCCAATATTTACCCATCGACGTTTGGTTTCAATAGACTGTAGTGGAGGGAGGGAATGTCCTTGCTACGGGTGAATCGCATAGGGGAGTGAGTATGGACACAGCTATAACACACAGTAAGGATCCAATGACTCTTGTCTTTGTAAAATGATTGTTTGTTCAGCTGTTTTCTAATTTTGATACCTACAGATTTTTTCGGAATCGGCCTAGTAAGCCTTATACGGATCATTAAACAATAGAAATAAAGAAAATAAAAACTTTCTAGTAATACTAGTCTATTTAACATTCTGCTGTTTAGTACAACTCAAATCCTGTTTTCCTTATAGCAATTTGGAATTTGAGGTTGCATTACGACCTCAGTTGTTACCAAAAATCCGTTATTTCCAAATTTGTTTTCGGAGTAACTTATAATCGTGGAAATAAAATATTAATAAACAAACAATTTCGTTATTTTTAACAATGTAATTATAAAATATTAAAGTTGTTATATAAACACAAGCAGTTCTGCTGTGAGATCACACTCAAAATCACATAGCGTTTAATTATTATTTTGCACATAAATACAGGTAACCATTGTATTTTCCACTTAATATGAAGTAGAACCTAGAAAAAGAAAATCTAATATTAACTCATTCGATTGAAATATCATATGAGTTTTCACGAAAGTTAAAAATGCCACGTAATTATTTATTATTTCAGTAACGGTTAAAATAAAAATATTAATTTTAAACATGCTACACAAGGTATTCTCGTGAGTTAAAAAATAGTTATAATTAGGAGAAAATCTAATCATTTACATAAACGGAATTTACCTACACGGAAGTTACTCATTCCAAATCATAAAGAAGGCTATGAAAACTTTCCTCAACTGCGCTTAAGGAATGGATAATGAAATGATGTAGGAATAAATAGTTTTACCACTTTTTTAATGCGAAAATTCCCGTTCCAAAATCCTACTATCTTTATTCGATTTTTTTCAAAAGCCCATGGTTACATTATTTTTCAGAACAAACTTAGTTATTTACAAGTTATTTTTCTTCACCTGAAAATGTTCACTATTTAAACAACTTTTGAAAAATGGGTATTTTAGAGTGAGGAATGGAGTAGAATTGATTTATCTATGAACAAAGAAGGTAAAAACTTAAGATGGGAACATTTGCGGATGTTCAAAACCTGGTGTTTGAAAACAAATAATGCCAAAAAAAAATCATCATTATGTAATTTTTTTGATGAGATGATTAAACAAAGCATTTTTTAATATACGTGAGAGAAGAAAAAATAAAAGCAAAAAATTTAAATCACAGTTGTAGATCGAGTACGAATGATTGATCTAAAACTTGTCCGTTTGGCGATTTTTTATTCGCTATATAAGAGAATATTTTTTAAAAGAAATGATTTTTTGACATTTTTGTTAAAAAAGAAAGTCTGTAACTTTAATATAAACAAACACAATATAAAACGAATTTTAATGTAAATATATTACAGAAAAAGAAGTATACTTATATTTCAAAACATACCAATAATTTTTAAGATCAGAAAAAATAAATTATAAGGACGTTAAACTCTTATAAACAAACGGAAAAAAAAAGACATTGAAGTGACTGAAATATTTAATGAGGTCATTAGCACAGCAGTAATTAATTCTACTTAAAAATTTATTCTTTGAGTTATATTCTTTTTAAAATCAATCCAATTATATTCTGAATAAAAAAAACTCTTTGAACTGAATATTATGAAGTTATTCCCAAATGGTCATAAATCCTTTTTAAGCCCCCTCCACTGATACCATTACACCGAAGTTGTTTATCTTTGTAAGTATATTTAATGTTAAAAATAATTAAATATATAAACCATCTAAAACATTCATAAATATGACTATTATAAACGCAGTCGCACTACATTTAAGTTTCCTAGGCGTTATGTTTTGAGGGATAAGTACTTCTTAAATATTTTTTAAAGATTTTTTTTTTGTTTAAAGAGAGATTTATTATTCCGAAAAGTAAATATTGCTAAGGTTATGTTCATATTTTTTTTATTAAATTTTTTTATTTTATTAATATTTTTGCCTTGCCAAATTTTTCTATTACATTTTACTTTTTCGTCATCAGATAAATTTTATCACACGTGACATTAATTAATAAATCGAGCACTTCACATGTCTTAGTATTAAAACCTTTCCAGTATGGTTGGGACTTAGGAAATATTCCAATGAACAACTATATCAAAGTCTAGAATTATTATTATTATTATTTTTTTTTTATTCTACTAAAAACTTTTAAACCACCCTAACTCTCTGGCTAATTTAATATCCAGTCCCACACAGCCTTATAATCCTCCTCGCAGATTAAAATGGTAATGGTATTATAATAAATATATACTACTGGAGTTCTGGCAATGGCCAGTCTTCTCGACTCAAATCGACAGACCGTGGCGCTCCCTCTCAGTCCCCACTGGATTTTGACTCTTGTAACGGAGAAAACAGCGTTGGGATTACTGTGGGTCTGAGGTTTTCCTGGAACGTTTTTGTGCATTGTAGATGTAGTGTGATTGTTCTTTTTTAAATTATTTATTTTTATTATTTGTGTATTTTATGTTAATTTTTTGTTTCTTTATTATTAATATTTTTTTAATAATATTAAAATTTTAATTTTCCGATTTATTTTTTTATTAGTATTTACTATATTTTGTTCTTTCTACAGTTAAGGGATTTTTTTATTTTTCTAAATTAATTTGCTTGTACATATTGTATGGGTGGATACATTGTCATCCACATTATTTATTACCTTTTAGAGAGGCTGTATGTGATATTAATTGAAAACACCATTGTTATTCAAAAATTTTATTTTTATAATCCGCAGATTTTGTTCTTTGCTATCAGGGCTATTACATACATCTAGCCGAAAATAAGGGATGTAATTTTTATAAGAGAATTGCGACCCCAGATAAAGAGTGCCAAAATGAGGGGTGTAGAGTGCATGAAATATGCGATAATTACTGACTTCACAGCTTTGATAGGAGTAGTTAGAAGGTGATCATATTAAAAGTCCCCACTCTTGGAGAGTGAGCTAAAGGTGGGGAGGGAGGGGAGAAGGTCCCGATTTTGTTTGTCGATTATATCTCAAAAAAGGTGGACTATAGAAAAGTATGTAGCGCATCAAAATTAAAGCTCATTAAATTTCCTTTCAAATTAATTATATACGTATTCGTAGAAATTCCGACGGTTTTCGAGATAAACGTTATTAAAAATCAACAATTTTAGAAATAAATAAAATGTTTACCTCCCTTTTTGTGTGAACTTTTGAAGCAAATACCAGAAACGTATATATTAAAGTAAATTTAATACACTAGAATTTTGATTCTGACGTTTTTTTCTGAGAAACGATTGTGGAACGTAATAAAAGCAAAAGTTCGACAAAGAGGGGGCATTTGTTTTTTCCCGAAAATCACCGATTTTCAATATCCTATATCTCGTAAGCGGTTAGAATTACGACAAATTTATATATAATCAATTTTATAGGAAATTTAATAAGCTTTTATGTTTATTTCAAACATATTTTTCTAGAGTCAACCGTTTTCGAGATATTATTGAAAGATCAAAAAAGTCAAACTTACCCCATCCCCCCCACCGTTAGCTCACCCCCAGGGGCGGGGACTTTTAGTATTTTTATCTTCTAGCTACTCCTAACGAAGCTATGAAGTCAAAAATTATCGCATCTTCCATGCACTCTATAAGAGGTTTATTTACTGGACTATTTAGAGAATAGGAGCAGAATTTATAACATCCTCATGGATATTGTAAAATAGATACAAAAAAAACAATATACTTAGTTAATAATTATGTTATGGATTAAAATTTTGGTTTTATCCAGTGAAATATTATCTTTCCTGTATGATTATCTAATTTATATCATTTTCTGCCCATTCACATTCTTTCATTTACATATAATTAAACAATACTAGTAAACACTGAAGATTGTACAAAATCTGGAAACGTTCATTCCTTTCATGAGTTAATACAATGCTTTAAATGAGAAGAAAATAGAGAATACACAATATGATTTAATATTATATTGTCCTGATCGGGAATGCACATTCTTATAAGTCTGTTTTGCAAGATGACATGTTTAAAGTTTCCATTAAATAAATCCAATTGTAATGAAAATGTAGAATAAGGAAGAATAAATGGGTGCCAATAACTGTGGTGTCAATTAATAGTCTATAGGGTGTCAATAACTGTAATATGAACGAATTATTCTCAATTTATTGAACAATCTCTCCACCGATATTTTTGATAATAAACTTTTGAATGCAGCACAAAGTAAAGTAATTGCAGAATAGTCCCAATAAATTTCAAGTTGATTCAACTATTTTTTCTTGAATTTCTCATATATGATATTGCCTTAACGGTGTCAATAACTGTCTGGTTGACCCTAAATGTGATGATGATGATAAATAAGATACCTCAGTTGTTTTTAAAACAACTACCCGTTGCTAGCACTTATAAAGGTTCCATATAATGAACTACAATGTTAAAAGGTCCCGATGCCATCTTCTGAAATATTATTAACAATAGTATTTATTTAGCGGATTAATATTTATGGAATTGGTAGTAGAATAAATAAACTGATAGATGTATTTTCGCCAAAATCCATGGTGTATTTGTTCCGCCTGAATTAATCAAGCCATGGATTCGACATGGCGCTGAGCTGAGAGAATTTTGAATTCAGCCCCCTCGGGATTCTGTGGAATTCCCCGGGCAAAGTAATTTTTAATCCCTGCTGAGTCTCTGGCAACCATCAAAGTTTTCCACCTTGACATCTCGTCTCATAAATGTTTGATGCTAGGTCACGAATGAATTTTTAACTTCTACAAAATATTTGATTATATCCTGTGAAATGAAGGATTATATACACTTTTTATGATGGATAATATTATATCATAACAAAACCCTATACATTAGTCATGGTTCGCCTTTTTTTCTCATATATTTTATCCTCCTATATATTAGATCCTCTATAGGTAATTTTCTAATAATTTTATTTACTATATTTTGTTATTCCTTTTTTACCATGTTTAATTCTATCCTAAATCTCTATAGTCTTGGAATCCATATAAAATACTAAAAGGACAACTGCTCGACATTTTCGACTTTAACGTCCACGAAACGAACGCTCTAAGGTTCTGATTAATTAGAAAAGACTCATTTACATGACGGTAATTATACTTATTTGGGCCTAGAAGTACCACTAAACCAGCGATTCCATCCCTGTTCAAACCTTGTATTTATAAATATTTCAAAACCTTAATGTTACATATGTTTTTGATTAAGCCCAAACCAGATACCTATACTTGTATGCGTAGTAATCTCCATAGCTATTTAAATGCACTAATTTCTTAACTTCTTCCGATTCTAGCTATAGAAGATTGATTGTCTAGGTGTTGAAAAAAAAAGTGATGTTTAATGATTAGTGTTAGATGTCCACCATAGATAAATTATTCACCAAAACCAAAGATACAGATAAATTAGAATTACAGTCTAATATAGCTTACGAAATACCGGGTGAAGATAGTCGTGGAAAATCTTATTTCGGTACATCGGAACAATATCTCAAACGACGTGTTTATTAACATACAGTTCCTCGTCTATAACTAAAAACCAGAATAAACCTGACCACACAGAGGAACAAAACATTGTTTTAAAATTGGTTCCTTCAAAATTATTCACCGTGAACAAAATAATTTTACAGGGAATATAAAAAGAAATGATAACCATAGAAAAATTTAAAAATCGCGCAATAAACAAAAAATCGGCGAAATTAAAAAAAAAATTAACGCCTATTATTCCAATTTAATACATTCTGATTAATACAATAAATTTATAATAATATGCAGCATAAACCAATAACCATTTATCCACGTATATTCACACAGAATGACGGGAATTCCATCTACCTGCACCTGGGAAAACCTTTTGGAAATTTCCATCCCTAGCCTTTCTTTTCAGAAATTCCCCAGTTCAGTTATATACTAGAATTGTTATATTTAGTAGTAGAAACCAATAACAAATCCACTAGTAACATTATAAGTTGCTTTATACTCCTGCATATTTTGTAATTATATATAGTATATATTCTAACGAATGTCTTTATATAATTATACTGTAGCTAACTTAATGTTTTGAAATGACCTCTGTAACTTACATAATTTTATTGTTACCTGTTTTTTTTTTTGTTTTTTTTTTTACTTTAGGGCATGATTATAAGAACAGTATAGCCTCGAAACGTCACCAAAATAGTAGGTTTTATTTATTTACTGAATCTCAAGAACCTTATTAAACACATATGTTTAGTAATTTATTGCCATTTGAAATAAGGAAAAATCAATCCAGAATACCTATACGAAACGTCTACCCCGAAGATGAAACCAATGTAACAATTTATCAGTCTCTCACTAATCTCGAGCTTACCAGACAGTTCCGCATATAAAATAAAAATAAATAATAATTTTTATATGGAAATTTCAGCAGTTGCAATATGCATAATTTCAAAGTCAAGTTCATGCTTAGTACTTTTGCTGAATAGTAAATTTAGTTCTACCCTAAAATACATTATAAAATTTAAAACTTCATTTAATTTATAGAAATACTATAAACAATTCACATTTGGCTATATATATTTATTGTTAAAGCAATTCCTGCCACTCTTACATTAGGTGTAAAGGAAGGATTGACAATAGCATGTATCTTCATGCACACACTTCAGGGCGATATTTATTCTTCAATAGAAGATCAATGAGTCTACTGCGATGCAATTTATCGCCTTCGCTAATCTACAATAGACCATCTATCTCTATCAACCGTTGACTGGATCCGTAATATTTTATTGTTGATGCTGGTTCTAAAATGTCATATTCCTCTGGGTAAATTAGGACCGTTGTCGATTTACTGTCGGCGCTTAGTCTGTAGTTATGGGCCTCTAAATCGTAATTCTCGTTTTGTCATGAATATTTGATTTTATCCCTGCTATCATAATTATTCATTTATAATAAATCTCTTAATTTATCTGTATTACTTATCTAAAGGATCTTTGTTTTTATCATATTAATTAAAATATAATAACATGCCATTTTTAAACCGTGATTTATGCTCCATTATTTGACCGGTGGGAAGTTCTGTTGCTAACTCCAAATAATTAGTTCATCATACATTTAATACATTTAATTAATTAATAAGATACATGTTGCGAGTCTGTGGATGTTACATCACAATACCTCCTTCTTCTTACAGAACAGTTTTTTCTTAATATTTTAATTTTTTAAAATAAAAAAATATAATCTTTATTATAGTCCGATAATTGGATTTTTTTATATTAATTTTTCTTTACATCATCTCCAATTGCGAGAAAGCTTAGACGCAAGCAAGGCCTTAAAGCAATCAGAAATAGTTTGCCAGAAAATAGCTGAGGAGCTCATACAGTTAAACATTGAAGTTAACCCGAATAAAACAAAAGGAATTATATTTTAATTTCAAAAAGGCAAAAAGAAACTACCAACAAATTTCAAAATTAATAATTCTATCATCCAAGTTTCAAAAAACATTGTTTCCTTGGGTATTACGTTTGACAAAGTGAACCACTTATCATCAACTACTTTAGCATTACATTTAAAATTAATTGTATGTAAATGTGTAATCCGACCAACCTTACTATATGGGGCACCATTATTTTCATCGATTGGGAAAAGTACAAACAATAAACTCCAATCATTTCAAAATGGTATAATGGGAAAAATTGTAAAAGGTACTACAATGCAAAGAGTGAAAACAACGAAGATATGTGAGGAATTAAAGGTTAAAAAATCAAGGAATTTATGGCCGATAGAAAAGAAAATTTTTCCGATTCCGTAAAAAATATTGCAAATCCTCTCTAAATCAAAATTTCACCCCCGGGAGAACCAAAACGATGGCAAAAATTATTTAAAATTTGGAATTATAGATATAAGTTATTTAGTGTGTAAGGCGTATAAACATAAATGAACGGTGAGCCCCATTAACTTATTATTAATTTAAGTATATTAATTGATAACAAAATTATAATAAACCATCTATGACTCCGTAAAATGCTAGAAAGCAGTAAGAGGAGAATGTGAAAACCTTTATATAAGATTAATACAAGGGAAAAAAATTATATAATAGGGGAGCTATGAAAAACATTGCGACAAAGAAATTGTGTCATACTTTATAATAAATACAATATTGCGAATAGCTATAGGTATTTCTGCTTACTTGGTTTATATAGGTGATGGTTCAAGCTATTTATTGTCTATTCACGGATCCAAGTTACCTATATATACAAGTATGTAAACCCTATTTTCTTGTAAGTAACTTGATCCAATATTAATGGTGAGAATTACTAGGATATGTTGCAAAATATCCCACCACAACTTCATCACGATATTCCATCTGAAGTTTGGCAAAATTTCGAACACCATGGAGCTTCTCCATAATGGTTTATCACCTATGTTCACCTATATTATTATAAATAAGTTAATTAGATAAAACATCATCAAAATTACAAAAAATAAATTAAATTTGCAGAAACTTCTGCAGACGGTGAAACAGTAAAAATTCACATTTACTTATAAGTAATATCGCGGTGGTAGACGGAGCTATCTGAAAAGAAAACTGTGATTTTTAAAACAACTCGGTATTCTTTAAAATGTGATATAAATTGACAGCAGTTTTAATTCTACTTACTTTTGTTCTATTCTTTGTCTAAATGAGTTATAAAATTCTCTGAGATAAAATAAGTTTATATGCTGACATGTGAAAATTTTCGCTTATATAAATTAGTACGAATCTTCGGGCTTTAGCTGTCGGTTTAAAAAGCAAAAAAATTGGGAATGAACAGTCCATAACAGACATAAATTAAACCAAAAAAAAAAATAATAAAAATAAACCAATACAAAATGTACACATGATTTTTTTTTTTCGCCCTTGGACCATTGTGCGAGCACGCCACCTGGTTAGACAAGAATTAATATACAAATACAATTATTGAAACTATTAACAAAATATATTTTTATAAAAATAAATACAAAGAAAAAAAATGTGGCCTCTATAAAATAAACTTGAAATAAGAGTTTATTTTGGTAAAGGCCCTTAAAACCATATCAACTGATTCTCCATAATGAGAGATGATTCTTCCCCCCCCCCCCCCCCCCCCCGAGAGCGGAAGGAAGCAATAAGGAAGGGAGTAAGATAGAGAGGGAGCTGAGTGTGGGGAGATGAGTGCTTGCCTAAATGAGCCCCCAAATCCCCTCCGCCAAGTCCCTACAATTTATTACCTTTAACATAATGCCTTTATGTCCTTTTCATTATTCCTACTGTCTACGTTTTGTATTCCTCTTTTTCTATGACTATTTTTTATTTTATCTTTATATTTAGAAATAGTTTTACTAGAGGCTTATGTGATAATCTTATTGATATCAGTAAATTGTGGTATTTCAATAATAAATTTTTGATCATAGATAAATTGACGTACAATGTAATAATGTAAAGCTCCTGAAACATATACCTTGATCTTGTGGAGGCATTTTATTCCGTCCAAAGAGAAGAGATATAGAAATCACTATACAACAAAAAGGTTCCCAAAAAGCTATCGGCGATACTGTCAGTTTATGAGAATCCAAAAGGAGTAGTTCGCCAGAATGGAAGGGAATCACAGCCATTCCTTTTCAGGAAGGAAGTGACACAGAGAGACAGCCTGAGTCCACTTTTGCCTGTGTTTTTTAAGGATGAAATCGTTAAAATAGGTAAAAGAAGAACTCAAAGAAATGTTGTAGGGTACATCATTGTTCCCTATACTTTAGAATTCTTCATATTTGCGGACGACATCGTCTCAATAGCGGACTCTCAGGAGAACCTAAAAAAATCTTTCATGGATTGGAGAGGACAGCTGTACAGGAAGGACATAAAAATAAATAATGCTAAGAGTAAAGTTATGCAAGTGGGGAGGATAAAAGAGGATTTTTATGCAATGAAGAGATATTGGAATGTGTGGTCACCTATCAATATCTAGGCACTATGGTAAGTAGGATTGGTCGATTGGAGCAGACAATCGGAAACCGAGTAAGCAAGGCAAATGGGGTATACTTCCAGATTAACAATAGCCGTAAAGCCAGCTCCACACATTCGTGTTATGCCATAACACGCAACACGAAACATAAATGCTCGTTGAAGACGCCGAATGTGTGGATGGGCACTCGGCTCGTGTTATGTGTTATCAAGTTGTTTCTGCTTGTGTTATGGGTGTATCGCTATAGGAGGCGGTTTTTAACACACATCAAAGGAAATTTATTTCCCCATAACACAAGCCGAAACAGACGAGACAATCGGTTATTCACAAATTCGCTTATCAACAGCGAATAATCATGAAGCCCAGTTAATCATTGTTATCAATAATAACTGTTTTAAAATGAAAAAGTATTAAATTTGATAATAAATTGTGTTAAGTAAGCAATTTAAATCGATAACTAATTTCATACATTTTTAATTGAACTGGACTTTATTGGGTATATTTTTTTACCGTAGCATTTGTAATGAGAAACTACGTTGTGGACAGAGTTTTTTTTGTCTATTCAACTAGTGAAGAAGAGATTTTCGTAGCTTATCTTCACTTTTGCTCTTAGTTCATTCTGAAAGTAGATAGGTGATGGCGTAAATAAAGCTTACGCAAACTATAACTTGCGCTTTTACACATGAAACAATCTGATAAAGAAATAGTAAGAGCTAACTGTAAGGATATTAAGTAGCCTCGCATTAATAAAAATGGTATTTGAGTGACTTAAGAGTCCTGAAACAATAGCAAAATAAAATATAAGATATAAGAAAGGGGGGAGACCAAAGGATAAAACTCAATTTCTCCTAAACAGGGAAAAACAATAGATCATAGACCAGACGATTTATAAATCGAAGGATACCAGCCTAAAATACATTTTTTTAAATACAGCAATAGATACTTGTACATGTTTTTAAATTAAAAAAAGGTAGATTCCTGCCAATTCTTTCACTCATTTTTAAAACCAGCAATGCAATTTTAATGAATTTTTAATATAATCTTTTCCCGTTTCTAAATAAAAGTTGGCCTTCAGGTACAGATATCAAATTATAGCTAATTAAATTTCCTTTTAATACTTTCTTGAAGAAATTTTTGTGAAACTAGTACTTTTGTTTGAATGCGGCCGAGAACTTGACTCAACGGAGAAATATTCAAATATTGAGAAAATCACTATTTTTTGGAGAATTGTATTTCCGCAACCAATTAATCTACATAGTTAGAATTAAATTGTCACGCATTTAGTACTATTTAATATTGTAAATGCTATGTCAAGCAATTTTACAGATTTTAGAGATATAAATGAAAAACGAAAATAGTGCTAAAAAAATTCCGCGGTTTATCGAGTACTGTGAACATCCCGCCTGCTTTTGAGGTTTGAAAACTTGGGTTTCAACTATCCTTATGGGTCCTAACAACATATTAAAAAATGATTGATGCATAAGTTTTTTCTAACTTGGCTTATTTTAGTAGGTATTGATATATTGTTATGACATAACAGAGAACTGTTTCGTCGTTAATTCGTGTTTTGTGTTATGTGCTATGACATAATACGAAAGAGATTTGGCGAACATTGGGCGAAAGTTTCGTGTTACGTGTCATGACATAACACGAATGTATGGAGCCGGCTTTAGAATTCATCATTGTATGTATGACATGATCAAACATTTAAAAAAATTGTCGAATTTGATTGATGTATTTATTATTTTAAATTTTTAATGTAATCATGAACCATGAAAAGCTTTGCCGACATGAATATTTAAACAAGCTATTACGATAAAGTAACTTGAGCCAAACATTTACAACCAAATAGTTTTGCTAACTGACAATTTGGTAATCGTCAAATCAAAATATTCCCCGACACCCGAGGTAAGAGCTGTCCCTCTCTAATTCGCGGTATGATCCTTTGAAAGCATTGGCCGAAAGGAAATTATTTAATGGCCTACACACAAATTTTGACACTGCGTGACATAGTCAGAGCTCTGTGTGTAAATTGGATTAGCTGTCTGCATTTGAATCCTCTTTAAGGCGTTATTGAATAAGTTAAATTTTAGAGAGGGTCTAAATACATAAATTAATAAAAAATAGTTGATTTATCATTAGTTATTGTTTTCCTCGTTTATAAAGATTGTTAAGATTTAAATGATTCGTTTGTTTGAGCGATTGTCACAAAACCAAATTTTAATCACATCATCTTTATCGCTTGTGGAAGGTTAAGAAATAATAAAATCTACTGATTTTCAATTAATTTGTTATTTAACAAAATGATAATATGTAGATAACCATGAAGTTTGAAAATTGACCGATAGGTGGCGAGCACGATTTTATTTGAGAGGTTACAAAAGAGCGGTGTTATGCAAACCTTAAATTTGATAATGTATGTATTTAGGGCCATTCCACTATGGAATTTTCATGGAAGTTATACTATGGTAAAACTACTAAATCTATCGGTTTCAAATTTTAACTACACAATTTTAAATTTATATAAAGGCTTAGCAATAATCAAATTTACAAATATTAAAGTTTAAATGCTCAATGTTGTGGCAGAAACGATGTTTACAACACTGCCTTATACTTTTATGGTTAGAAATTAATATCCAACCAGATGAAATCAATAAAATTACTTCTGCTAAAAAAAAATTATCAAAATCCTGTGTTTTTTTTTTTACTTTTTTTGTAAAAAATTAATTTATGATTCTGTTGTAGTAAGCACTGATAATGTAGTCCATTATCCGCAAGATATTATTAATAGTCTCGGTACATCTGGATTACTAACTCTAAGTTTAAAATTAAAAATTGGACGTGTGATTATGCTTTAGCGTTATCTTCAACCACTAATCAGTTTAGGTTTAACATTTTAACCAGGTTAGAACTTACTGCTATGCGTGAAAGTATCATTGAGGAAATAATTTTTAATTGTATGCTACAAGATTTTTAGCAATTAACAGATAAAACTTATAATTATTACTTGAAATTCTCTATTTTCTTTTCCTTATGAGAGCGGGCAAAGCCGCGATGGGAAAGGCTGGACATAATATAAGATTATTCAATACATTCATATGTTTCTTCTTCTTCATCTTTCTCTAGCTCATTTATTTCAGCGTAGAGCTTAACGCGCCACGGTGCACCTTTTCCATTCCTCTCGATCCATAGCTATCCGTTTCATTTGGTTCATGGTCCTTCCGCGATCTCTCGCCAGCTCGATATATTCACAATACGTGATTCGTAGCCTCCCAACGGGTCGTCTTCCTTCTGGTCTAGCCTCCATATACCATTTTACCCTTCCTGCCTCCGGCATTCTACTTATTTGCCCAAACCACTTTAGCTGTCCTTCGGGTTATCTCCTTTTGTATTGTTAGCATTATACTGTTGAGAATAATGTTGGCACTGTCCTCAGTTCAAATATTTTTTCAAATGAAGGCTTTAAAATTTGGTTTAATATTGATATGTAGGTATCGTTATTCATCCTCCCTTCGCATGAAAATATTTCTCTATCTCTCGAAGCCCCATACAACCCCAAAACATTATGTTTCCTCCACCATGTTTTACAGTAGGGACAACACAATCTAGGTGATAAGCATCGCCTTCCCTTCTTCGTACAAAAACTGCTGCAGGAGTTCCAGAAATCTGCACAAAATTAGATATTTTAATGAATTCGTAAAAATAATTATATTCTTGCAGTTGAAGCTTATTTCAGGGATTTTTCGACATTTTTAATTTCAATTTACAACAATTTAATTACCTCAAAGTTGTTTACGTCTGATCAAATTACCTTTGCCTAATCTTTAGCAGTCCAGTTTTGGTAAAGTTATTCCCAAGCAAGCATCTTCTTGCGATTGGCTTCACTAAACCACGGTTTCTTCCTGGCTTTACATCCCTTCAGACCTTTCTCTCCTAGTCTTCTTCTTACTGTCCGAGCAGAAATATCGCCAGAAGACAAGGTTTTAATCTCTTCAGTCAGTTCTTTTGTTGGTTTCTTGCGATTTTGAAGAGATGTTCTCACAAAAAATCTCTCCTCACGTCCACCTGTTTTTTTTTTTTTCTTTCTATTCTAGTTAGCGAGGAAAATGTGTTAAAGGTCCGCTCTCTCATAAGTTTATATTAAACAGCTCATCGGGAGCACTTCATTGTTTTAGCAATTTAAGATTGATTATACCCTTCCGATGACATAAAATCTTTGCACGTTGAATCTCCCTCAGTTCTTTGAATGCAAAAAAGCCCAAAATGTAATTTATTTGTAATATTCACAATTAAATACAACAAAAATTTTCTCCAGTTGAAGTAAAGAGAGCAGCGACTGTACTGAGTCCTTTAGTTTATATTACATTATTGTTTCTCCTGGTTTATCGTATGAAGTAGGGGGCAATGGTTGAAAATAATCTATTAAAAAGAAGTATTTTTGTCAACAAAACGAGTTTTGGGTGTAACAATGATTGAACAATTACTTGTTAAATTTAAAAAGAGAATTTTTCATGGTGCCTAATACTTTTGGCCAAGGCTGTACCTTGAGAAACACCGAGATTGGTTCAAGAAGGAGAAAATAAGAAAATTTATGATTTCCTTTAAAGGTTTTATCACTGAGATAGGAATTTTAAATGTTTAGAGATATTTCTAATTTTGGAATCAATATAAAAAATATAATTTATATTTGTTAGCACATATAGCAAAAACTTTAATTATTAATCAATTAAATTTTATAGTATAAGTTGAACTAGTTTAATTCAGTTATATTAGTGGATAAAATAAAAACAAAATAATGTTGTATATATCTTACGTATTATTAGTACGAAAGTATTTTTGTTTGATTTCGTAAATAATATAAAATTGAAAAATCTGTACCGAAAACTTTCAGGAAGATTTCCCCGAAGCAGATTAAGATTACTGTTAAGTAAGGCACTCAAGGTAGGAGTGCAGGTGGTGTCCACTGGCCGTTAAGTGCTTACAGGGCTTTTAACATAGGGAGGAACTTTATATGTGCTTTCTAAGTTTGGCTACGATAAACAATGTTCTTAATAATTATAAATTTTGTACCCCTCGTTTATTTACTGTAATTAGAATGTTTATAACACCTTATGTATGCGGTTATGGGCCTGCTAAACAAGATCTAATATAATTTACTGAAGTCTAATTAAATAATGAACAGGAGATAAACTGTACGCTTTTATTCAGGCAAAAGGAAAAAAAAAACCTTTTAAAAAGCTCTGTATCATGTTCTACATTAAGTATTACGTAAAAAATTAAGTACGTATTCCATGTTTTGTTTTTAATTTAAATCGCATAAAAGTTTACATTTATAATTAGAACCTTTTAGTTTTAACTTCCATACAAATATGAAATGAAAAAAGAAATAACTTGTATCCTCAGTCGTAGTTTCGCCCTCTCGTAAACAAGAAGTTATGAGAAAAAGATAATTTTAACTAATAACTGAAATTTTATTTGTTAAAGAAACTTGTATTAAAGTATGCAATTCTGCATAGTTTCTTCTTAGACATTTTCTGTAATTTTTAAATCAAATGTCTCGATCGTTTTTAATACGCTTAACATCACCTGTATGTAACGAAATCTTTCGACGTCATTTTCACCTATTTTCAGTAATTTGGATCAATGACAATACAATAATTGCACAACTTTGTTCTAATGTTCTAACTTACAAGGGGAGGACACACTCAGTCTCTCACGGATCTTGTTGGCAATTTTTTTTTTTGAGGTTTCTAGTCAACAAATATTAGACACGTATTTTGCAGTTCCGACAAATGGGCCCTAGAACCCGAGAAAATAAAATAAAATAGCATTAAACTAATTTATTTTATATCTCGAGTTTAAAAAATGATATCGACATGATTCTTGAACCAGGATTTTTATTTTTGATTGCGGATTTAAGAAAAAATACAGCCGCTCCATAGATTTTGGGTTAGGTTAATTCAATTCTAAAAAAATTATTAGATTTTCTAGCAAACTACCTCTATAGATTTTTTAACACAAAAATTGACGTCATATTCTAATTCAGCACCTTCAAAAACATTGGAAAACGTTTATTCAATAAAAACAAAAAAACAGCATTTTTCACCCTCTTCGAGGGAAGAAATTTTGAAAACGATTATTGGTTACTTTCCTTTAAATAGCTAATACTTTGTCACGCAATTCATTCATTGGTAACACTGGAGATAGGAGAGCCTTAGCTTTCTTTTGATGTATATTAATGCAAATTCCGATCAAACAAAAACATATTAAAAAAATTGGCAAAACCGAAAAACACATTTCTTTTTAACTTGAGTTTGAAACTAGATAGGAAAATGAAACCAAAGAAATTTAAAGAGTATTACCACCTTATATTTTGTATAAAAATATGAAAATGATACGTTAAACCGTCTAAGCATAATTCATGTTTTTGTCAATTTAAACGAAAATTGCCTAATTTGGTCAGGCACATTTTGAAGCTTACGAATTTTTATTTTTATTTTTGGATGACATTTTATATTTAAGGGTTATAGTTAATGCTGAATTTGAATCCGATGTCGGTTCTTGTGAAAACAGTATATTGAACGTAGTTCATTGAAAAAATGATATTTTTTGTTTTTGTTGAATAAACATATTTTAATGTTTTTGAGGGTGCTGAATTAGAATCCGACGTCAATTTCTGTGTAAAAAAAATATAAAGATAGTTTGCTTGAAAATCTAATCATTTTTTTAGAATTTAATTAACCTAAACCAATATCTATGGAGCAGCTGTATTTTTCCTTAAATCCGCAAAAAATAAAAATCTTGGGGCAAGAATCATGTTGATATCATTTTTTAAACTCGAGATATAAAATATTTTAATTGAATGCTATTTTATTTTTTTCTCGGCTTCTAGGGCCTATTGGTCGGAACGGCAAAACATGTGTCTAATATTTTTTTACCAGGAACCTCCAAATAAATTGCCAGCAAGATCCGTGAGAGTCTGAGTCCTCCCCATGTTAGTCTAGTTAAATTACCCCAAAAGGTGAAGTGGTAGGTTTTACGTTTTTATATGTTCCAGATGAGTCATGAGAATAAAATATCAAAAATAAAACTACATTTTATAAGGGGAAAATGTTTGGGGACAAAAAAACCCAAACTTTTTTAAGATTTTTGAAAAAAAATAAATAAAAAAATGCTTTCAATCGAAAAATGTTTAATTTATAAAATTAAAGTTTATTAAATTGTGTGTATAAAGACATCCCTTAAACTGAATTTGATTTAGGCGTTTAGTCAGAATCGATTGCCCAACATCGAAGGATTTTGCTATATACTAAAAGTTATAGATCATTACATTTTGTACAAGATAGGAATTCTAAAGTAAATATTTCCCTATTTCTACTCTAAGGTATGTCAAAAAAGAAATATTGTTGGTTGATTTTGGATAAACTGTGTTAAAAACGCAAAAAAATCACGGATAGTACAGGGAAATTAGCTTCGAACCTTGAATTGCTGCAAATTGTTCACCACACTTCGCTTTTTTTGTTAGGTTTGTTTCATAGTTTTTTTAAACTATAATTTTTTTAACTGATACGATAAAAAAAATAAATATTATTTCTTATTAGAACTAAAATATATATAATTTTTTCTTATTTCTCTCAAAGAAATGAGGAGAAACAGGTTTACAACGTTTTAAAGGTTACAACCTTTAAATCGTTCTTTTTTTCTGCCATGTAAATCGATTTATGGCTGATTCATAATGTAATCTATCATTTTACTTTCAGTATGAATCAGAACATATATTCTTTGCTAGTAAATGCGTCTTTGAGATTTGAAAAAAAATTTGTTTATGACAGTTATGTTGAAAAAACTTTTTGGTAAAAAATTCTTGATACACATATTTGATGTGTAATTGGATGGCAGCTTACATTAAAAATCTAAAAATAAAAAAAATAAAAAATGTTCTACACATCAAATGAAATTAATTTTGAAAATTTTACATGTTATGATATAATATATAATGATTTAAAAAAGATATACAAATTAGTTATATATGTAATTTACTAGGCTTCCTATAACCCATTGCTAGTACTCCAATTCAAACTATATTAGTTCGAAAGCTAGTCAATATATAGCGTGATCAAATATTTTTATGATTTTATTATAGATAAAGAAGGTAATATAACCCAGATTTTGGTCTATTTCTGAAGAAAGGAATAATTTAAAGGCTTGTGATTGGTATCCTTCAGATCTATTTGATTGACAATATGTATTGTGATTTTTGAGATCAAATTGACACTATTTTTTTTTTTTTCTTCAAATTTCATATAATCTGTTATTTGAATTCCGTTTTGGAGATTTCTACTGAAAACCTGAATTAATTTTATACATTTAAAAGAACAAAAAAATATTTAAAAATTATTTAACTGATTTTTTGCAACTCTTTAAGTTCCCTTCTTGCAATTAAAAATATTAATTTTAAATGCATACTATTTTTAGTAGTTCGTTTGATAACTTTAACCTTCCTGAAAATTTTACTATTTAGTTTACGTACTATTAAACTTATTAAACCCCCTAAATAAATATGTTTTAGGGTTTATAAAATTATAATATTAAGGATTATAATTAAAGCAAACTATCCAGATTCGTTAGATAAAAAAATAATAATAACACAAGTAAAAAACGGAATGCATATGTTTTCGCTTTTATTTTTAGTAATTCTTTCCCTTCATTTAAAATATTCATACGTTCATTAATTTCATTTGATGATATCCAACAATATATATTTATTACCGTGTAAAGTAGTTTACAAGCAGAAGACTTTTATAAATTGAAGTAGGTACTCGGTAGTTTGCTACTCTCTTGAGCCTATCATGCTAAATCACGGATAAGTGGGGTCGAATGGTGTGGGCGGGTGTTCCGATGATTTCTCAACGCCTACGCCAGCTCCTCCTTCTATGTTCCGAATAAAATGTAAGTTACTGTCTGAACCAATGGTTGACTAAGTCTGCGTCTAGATTTCTTTTAAACTTTGTTTTATTATTTTTTAAGTTATTCAAGTAATTTCAAAACTTCAATCGAAATAGTTTTTCAATTTAATCTGACCTTTACTTCTGAAAGCATAAAGAAAATCTTTAAAACAATAAAACAATTATAAAATTTAGTTAGATATAGATATATTGTGACATAAGTTTATAATATCGCATAGCGATGCCTTTTAACCACTTCTTTATATCTCAATAAAAAACTATTTCCACAGAATTTAAAAGTTTTTAAAATTTTATAAAGGGTAAATCCCTAGTTATGGTCATCTCACCAGTTATAGGCAAGTTTTGATGTTTTTAACAAAAAAAAGCCATTACTCAACTAAAAGTGAGGAAGAAGACCACTTCGTATGCCCTCCCGTTTTTAATACGGTGAAACTGACATAGATTCAGGCTTCGAAATAGACTGCGATGATTTGGTGATTATATGTGAATTCGGTGATTATGTTTATAAAAATATTTTTTAGTTTTTAATAAATGTTAAAATAGTTATACTATAGTGTTTTCAGGTTTTTATTTTTTGATTAATTTATTCATTATTTTGTAATAATCTCAAATGTTTGATATGTATAAATAGTGATTTAAAAAAAAAAAAAACAATTAAGAATAATGTGTCTCGTTCAAATGACCTTAACTAGTTTTTACTATGACCAGAAGTCATACGGTACCATAACTAGTATTTTTAGGCTATTTGTGTAAAAATTGAAAAATGTATTATAAAGAATAAAGAGCTGTAGTGAATTTACTATTCAATAGAACAAGTAGTTGCGAATCTAAATATGTGAAAAAAGAAGTTATCTTAGAATCCGTATAGACGATACCCTCTTTTGCATAAATTAAAATTCTTAATTATGACCATAACCCAATCTTATAAAAAACTATTTTCATAGAATTTTAAAGTTTTTAAAATTTTACACATATCGAAAGCTTTGAAATCCAAAAATATTCTTTATTATTTGATCGGAAAGTGGCTTTAATTTTCCTATCCTTATACAGATTCTGCTAATATTTCTCAGATAATAAAGACACATTTCTGGTGGTCAGTTGGATTTAGTTTACCTACTTCTACTTTATCGTTTATCTCTACATAAATCTATAAACCTTCTTATCAGATTTCATTTCCAGTCTCTCTTCTCTCTCTTCCAGTCGAAGAATTCGCCTCAATTACACAATCACGACATGTCTCCTTCTATAAATACCTCTTTTAATGAGTTCTTGTCTTAGATCTGTGCCTATTATTAATAATAGTATTTAAATTTTTCATTTTTGGACATGCAATATCATCATTATATATTTAAATAGCGTTCCCATATTTAACGCCCGCGCTCATAAGTAAATATCATAGATAATTAAAGTTTTATTTATTTATAGATAAAAATCTTCTATTGAAGTAGCAATTTAGCTCATCGATATTTTGACGCATACCAGTAACTTTTAATCTGGCTAAAATTCATTGCTTAGGTGTTTAAAGATTACGCAGAAACAATTGGACATCCAATTTTGAATTTTAATGAATGTGTTGGTTATCCAAATAGACATAGATTATTAAGAAATTTTTGGGGATATTGGACTGCATTATCAGTGCTTATAACTAAATGCCCATGAATCATATTTTTTCGCACAATATCAAAAAGGATCGATATTTTGATTTGGCAATCATTTTTACTCGGAAGATATAATTTTATTGAACTTATTTCGTTGAATTTTAATTTCTAGACATAAATATATATGGCAGTGTGGCAAACTTCGTTTCTGTTGCTCAATATTGTACATTTAAACTTTTAATGTAGTAAATTTTATTATTGCTAAACCTTCCTGGAACTATAATGATGATGTAGTTATAATTTCATACATATGGTTTTAGTAGTCGGTGGATTTTCAAACTTTAATAATTTGATTAAATGTAAGTACACTTTATTAATAGTTAAAAGCTAAAATGGCTTGTTATTTTATGTAGTAGTATATAGTATATAGTAGTAGTATTCCTCCCTTTTTATCCAATCGGCCGGTGTTTCTCAAGGTAGTATTCTAGGTCCCATCCTCTACGCGGTGTATACAGCCCAACTCATCCTACCACTGTTCTCACCACTTACTATGATGACACATGTGTATTATCAGTAAACAATGATCCATTCATTGCCTCTCTATATCCCATATCCTAAACATTCAAGAATGGTTTCGAAAATGGAGAATCAAAATAAATTCAAACAAATTTCACCAAATAACCTTTACTCATCGCCGTAAATCTACAGTATCCTTTAATGATATTCGACTACTCCCTGTTGAACAGATTCACTATCTAGAACTCCAACTTTGATAGATGTCTTACTTAGAATCCACATATAAGACTAAAACGACAAGAAATTGCTCATCGCTAGACTACTTCAACATTTACTAGACAATTAATTACAAAAGACTTATTTATATGGTTGTGATTTGACCTATTCGGACTTACGAAGTTGAGCTTTGGGGCTCTACTAAGCCATCCAATCTATAATCCTTAGAAAAATCCTCAATGCTCCTTACTTTGTCACCAATAATCTTATCCACGAAGATCTTAATGTTCCATATGCTTCTGATTTAGCTCAAACCAAATACCTATCCTTTCATAGTAAGCTCCATAACCACCCAAATTTATAAGTTTCTCAACGTGCTTCCTAATCCATTCCCGATAATCCTGCGAGGCGTCTGAAAAGAAGATGGCCTAGAGATCTTCTTGTGTGGAATTTTTATTAATGTGCTATTGATGAGTAGTTCTTTTCAAGTTTTGACAAGTTACTGTAAACGTTTTGAACACATTTACTTAATGTATATATTTTTGCAGTTGTAAATTACATTAAATTGATAAAATAAAAAAAAACATATAAGATTCACCGATAGACCGTCCTTACGGCGATCCTAGATATTCTATCACGGGGGTTGATCCACTGGAAGACCTGAGTGACAGAGAAGAGTACAATGGAACCTTAGAGCTGCCTAATATCCGGGGTAGTCTTTAGGCCGGGCAGGGTGGTGCGTCCTAACTCGGTTAGCCGCTCCCAGAGGAAATTCGTTGCTAGTGGTCCGCCATAGACCTGCCGCTAGCCTAGTTTATCGTCCGCTCCCCTCCTAACTCTTCCCATACGTTTCTTCATTTATTTTCCTTTCTTTCAACTGTCACTGGTATTTCACTTTAAGTGAAATATAGCTGCACTCCGTAGGGGGCCTTTTCTTCGTATTTTGAGTCTACGTCCTCAAAAATATTTGTTAGTAAAACTGATATCAGAAAAAAAACCCTAACTTAAAACTTAAAAAAAGAACAACAAAAAATAAGTAAATATGTAATTAAAAGAATGAAATATTAGATAAATTAAAGATTTCGAAAAAAAAAAAAAAAGTAATTGAAAATAAATTTTATTCAGGGGTCATTGACCCTTAAGAATAATTATAATGAACAATACAATGGTGACCTAGCTGCCGTACATAAACTTGAGGACTTAATAAAATGAAGAAAAATATTAAAATTAATTGCATCTTAAGGTTAAGAATTTAAAATAAGGTAAGAAAACAAATATAAGGAAAAAAAAAAATCAATGAACAAAATTCAGTTGACAAAGCTAAAAAATATGACTCATAAATTATTTTTATAACTTCATGCACAAATTAAGTTTATGTAATTGCATTGAAATTTAAAATAATTATTAAATTTAAATACAGGAAAAAAAAAACACACAAAAAAAAAGTTCCTCACAGAATGATTCACAATTGAAAAATAAGACAGTGCAAATAAAGGGTGTAGATATGAACTGAATTGTGTGTTGTCTTATCACGTCTGGCAACTTCAAGAACTCGTGTTGTTACCCCCCCCCCCTTCTTTTTCTCACCATCAAATAATAACGTCTGGAAATATAATAATCACTTGGTTTTCACAACTCACTGTCGGGTGCAATTATTAAATACAAAATAGCAAATGTATCATAATTTAATAGATTCATTTTTGAGACGTGTTTATGAAAAAAAGTGAAATTTATTATTTTTAATTTTTTTTCGCATGCTAATGCTCTATTTTCTGTTTAACAAATTGTTTTTGCTTACTTTATACTATGATTATGTATGTGTTTTCACGGATGGCTCAAAATAATATTTAGTTCAAGTTTGTACATATAGGTATAATCTATAATAACCGTTTTTTTTTTCTTCAAAAAGTGCTGAATAACTTGCAAAATAATTTTTATGGGGTCACGTCTGAAGTACGACCTATCGATCATCACTCAAATTAAAAACTTCCTCCTATTTGAAGTCAGTTATAAGTAACTTATTATAGTAAAAGTAACAGAGTTACGATATAAATATTACAACATTTATTATGATTAAATATAATAATAACAATGGTTCAGATAAAAATTTCCATTTACATGAAAAAGTACTATTTCTATAGTATTTGATTCACTGAATCTAAATTTAGAACTTAAAAATGATAGTTATCCTTGTCCATTTTCTTGTCTTATTTTCCATTTATGTCTAATTTAATATAATAGTGGGTAGCTAAATAGATTTATCATATTTATGATGACATTTGAAATTTATGATGAAAGTATGAAAATTTTTATACGATTCATTTTTGGGATCCCCAGGCGTTCTCACATCACTTGTTGGTATTTCGAGTTGAGGTGGCTTTATCAAAGTTTTTGGCGACAATACTTCCTTGATTCCTTACTATTCCAATCCTTAAAGTCCAAGAAACCTTCGTACATTTACGACATGCTTGCCCTTCGTTCTTCCATTCATCTTTTGAACACTAGATCCCAGCATATAGATTTGTATATCCCTTCTCATCGAACTGCTTCCTTTGAAAAATCCTTTATCAATCATGCAGCTTTATTTTGGAATTCCATACCCATTTCGATCCGAAATGCTCCTTCTCTCACTTCCTTTAAACATAATTTTGTCATTTACCTCCTCAATTATCAATCTTCTGAAATTATGTAGTAATATATTAGAATTAGAATATTTCTTTTTATTTTATTTTATTTTATATTTTATCTTAATTTTATTTTAATTTGTTATTTACTTATTTTGTTTTTCTTATATAAACCCAAAGACTTGTTTTTAAATCTAAAATATCACCCTATATATTTATATGTATATAATTTACATTATAAGTTACTCATATAAGTTGCTGCCTGTTATGTACGCAGCCAGACAATAATATCTTTTTATTGTACTTTTGTATTATTATTAGGGGACAAGGTGTCCCAGAATAAAGATTATTTTTTATCCCATTATTTTTATTATCCCAGAATAAAAATTGTTGTAACTTATTCGTTAACTCAGGCAGTCTGCGTTTTGCCTTACCAGTTAAAAGTCGAGGTTAGTAAGAATTCTAAAATTTTTATTATGTCATGTAATTGTAATAATAGAGTAGACAATTTTTGCTACATATGTTGTAATGTGAATCTGAGTAGCCAAAGATGTGCAATAAATCAGCGTTCAGAAACAGCTTACTTACATTATTTTGGAATAAGAATTAAAAAACGAGACAAATCCTGGGTACCACATTTTAGTTGCAATGCTTATTTATTTAATTAATTTTATCGCTAAACACAAAGAAAAGTTCAAAGAACTCTTTCAAGGCTCTCGACAACGATAGAAATGGTATACACATATACCAGCGAAATAAATTTCCTCGTGTAAGAGACGCCAAAATAAAAGAAGGAATCTTTATTTGCCCCCAAATTAGAAAGATTCTAAAGGACCAAATATTTAATTTACATGCGACTCATACGCAGCCCTTGAAAATTTCCAATCATCTCATAAACATATCGCAATAAAAATAATGAAGTCAGTCCAGAATTCTAATAAATTATAATGTTTCTTTGGATTCCATCAAACTAGCACACTGAAGCAAAGAAAGCAACAACTTTCTTTTGACCAAATCATTGATGTGGCCCAATACGATTTTAATAAATCTGTATTCAACCTTTGCAAATGAGGAGGATTCAAATTCTAGTCAAAAGTGAAAAAAAATAAAATGAATATATATATATATATATATATATATATATATATATATATATATATATATATATATATATATATATATATATATATATATATATATAAGAACTCATTACTGCTATTTCCTGTACCAGTATATTGCCAGAAACAATCTATGGTAACAAACCTCAGGACTGGACATACTATCCGGACCCAGTGGCACCTTCTTGAAAGTATTCCTCCGCCAGAATGCATCACCTTCGATTGCCTACTGACAAAAAAGAAAGAAAAAAGTTTAATAAATTTTACTTTAATTAATAAATAAACCTAGACAACCTTTTGATTATCTTCTTAAAACTTTCAGATCTCACATCTTTCTTTTTAATATTGAGACGAAACAATCTATGGTAACAAACCTCAGGACTGGACATACTATCCGGACCCAGTGGCACCTTCTTGAAAGTATTCCTCCGCCAGAATGCATCACCTTCGATTGCCTACTGACAAAAAAGAAAGAAAAAAGTTTAATAAATTTTCATTTTATTTTTACTTTTTAAATTTTACTTTAATTAATAAAATAAACCTGGACAACCTTTTGATTATCTTCTTAAAACTTTGTAATATTGAGACTATTTTTCACATTAACCAAATTTAAATAACTATAATTTTATTATGTAAGAAACAACTGCTCTTTACCGTTTACTAATTTTTTTTTTCTTGAATAATTATAATTGTTTAAATAGATTTGCTTTTTTAGCTCTCATTTAGAATTTTTTTTTGTAATTTTAATTTATTTTTAAACAGTAGTATCGGTACGCATTACTAATACTAATTAAAGTGGTTTTGTAAAATATAAACTATTATATAAAAGGACAAGCCATTTTTCGTTTGTGATCACTAACGACGATAACTACTGAACCAATCTGTACCAAATTTTAACTACATCATTTTTATAGATACAGGAAGGTTTAGCAATAATAAAATCTACTGATTTTCAATTTATTTGTTATTAAAAAAGTGATAATATATGAATAGCAGTGAAGTTAGAAAATTGACTGATATAAGGCAAGCGCCATTCTACATAAAGGTGTTATATAGGTGTTATTATTCTACAATGTTACGGTGTTATATAGAGCTTAATATCGATAATAGAATTTGCTTATATTCATTTAAATTATAAAGAAATATTTAATTATGTGGTGTAACAAATGAATCTCATTATAGTGTGAATATCGACCGATGGGGTAGAGTTAGCAACATTTCGCAATACAATTTACAATAGTGTCAATACTAAACCCTTACTATTAAACCAAATTTTCATAGTTCATAGTTCTAGGAAGTTTGAGCAATAATAAAATGTACGATAATACAAATTTAAATGTATTATATTGTGTAGGAGAAACAGGGTTTGCCTCAATGTCATAAAATTTTATGGTTAGAAATTAAAATCTAACCAGATGAATTAAATAAAATTTAATAAAAATGATTACCAAATGTCGATGATTTGTTTTTTTTGTATATTGTGTATTAAAATATGATTCATTTTAATGCCTTATGATTAATGGCCTTTTGTTGTTAGCACTAATAATGGATTACATTATCTGCGAGAGTTTCTTTATATTCTCTGCCTATCTGGGTTACTAACACAGAGATTAAAATTATAAATCAGATATCGAAATAGGCTCTTACGTCTTGTCTTTAAGCACTTGATCGGTGCAATTTTAACCAGGTTAAAAATACGTAAAAATATCATTGAAGAAATAATGGTCAATTGCATACATCAGTACAAGATTTTTATCTTTAAAACAATAAAACTTCAATCCTTAGTATAAATTATTTCAGTTCTTTACTTGTGAGAGCGAGCGTAGACGTGGTAATGCTAGTTATTTATAATTGTTTGTTTTATTATGTTTGGTTAAATCATTATAATTTTTTTGTTTTTATTACTTTAAGGATATTACTTATTATTATTATGTGTAATTACAACAAATTTTATCATCTTAGTATCTTAACTCTTTATTAGTTTTATAATAGTTAGTTATTTTTAGTTGTGTAGTTAAGATAATTTTACATGGTATTATCTATTGATTAAATTGTATGTTGTGGTTGAATTGGTTGCTCTGTTAGTTGACTTTGTAGTTTGTTTTTTTTTAGTACTAAATAGTTTGTTCATGTTGTACACGGTAACTGAAACTGAAACCAAATAAATGGAATTGCCATAAAACAATATTATGAACGGACTACTAGGTGTCAGTTTTCTATTTTTTTTACTTTTGAAAGTTTTCTATACTTTTGATTACTTTATATGTCACGATATCATTCTACCTTTTAAGAAAGATTATTTTCCTTCAAAAATACTTGTGTCAACATACAGAAACGTTTGAATCATCGTTATAAATATCTAATGAATGTAACAATCGATTGTCTTGATTATTTCCAGTGTTTTCCAAAACCCTAATTTCCGGGTCATAAGTTGTCTTTGGTGTTGTGTTACATTACTATCCAATTTAAATAACACTCCAGTAATATCCTGTGAATATTACAGAGAAATTTTGGCTTTCAGTGAATTTTTTTCCTTATCATAAAAGTTATCCTACCTTTGGAAATGGTTTCTTTGACGTAGCTCTGAAAAGTTTTTTCCTTATTGAAATATTCAACCTATTAAAGTTTTGATCTTTACAATATTCAATATTTTTTCCATTCCTGGTTATCTCTTAAAACGTTTTAGTTTTTATTTTTTTAATTAGTTTTTGAGGCGTTTACTATATAGAGGGAGTCTCTCCATTACAGTAAATTGTAAATTTTCGCTAAGGAATGAAATTTAAAATAGCAAATGGAAAGAAAAGACAGGTTATTTTCTACTTTAGGATATTCCTCTTCCAATTTATTTTTATAATAATAATAATTAAAAGCTTTATATGCATAAATATTATGACAAAAGCTTCTCGCATAACGAGCAATTTAGAAGTTAGGTACAGTAGAGAAATAAAAATGATCTTACATTTGATCCAAATATAACTCCATTTAATAACACTTTCTTAAAATTCATGACACAAGAAAAAAAAAATTAAATAAATTAAAGTCCTTAGAAAACAGAAAGGAAACTTAATATTGTTTATAATTTTTTCTCAATGTTCTATCTATAGTCACAAACCATCAGTTATCGCCTACTTGCTGTTTCATTTCGTCCCTCCACATTAGATGCGGGCAACTTCTATTCCTGTTGTCTTATTTTGAGATCTATTCGTTGCATGCCTTGCTCAACCAACTGCATCATAGCCTTTCTATATGATGTCAGGAATATTTCTGTTCCACCTGTTAGTATGCTAATTACAGAAATAATATTTCAGGCAAAATGCCTTTAAAAGATTGGAATTTCCACAATGATTTACAAAGGAATATTCATAATTTAATAACAGAATAACTTAGTCCATCAGACACAAATAGAAAACAATAAATAGGGTGTCTGATACTACCCATAAAATAAAACTAACAGACTACACTAATTTTTTGTAACCATGTTTTGTATGATTCTGTTCATACAGATAGTCATGACATAAAGTTCGTGGGAAAATATTCTGTATTTAGTTTGGCGAGGATCTAGTACAGTGTGAATGTGTAACTATTTTTATTATTCTATTACTTATTATTATTTTTATATTATTATTATTTTTTGGCCGATCTGTAAATCTGTGATACATACGTCTAAATGGGTTTCACTAAATAAGTGACTCACTTGAGGTATGCATGATGGTATAGAAGGATCAATACAATTAGGATTGATGAATTAATTGCCACTTCTGTTGGGACTATTTTTTTCAGAATTCTAGTTTCGAATGCTGCACATTCATATTAAGTTTTAAAACATACAAAATTCTTAACACATTAGCACTATGTTACATGGATTATATACACTAAAGTTTTCAAAAATGTAAGACAAGAAATCAAACATTGGCACTCATCTGAGGAGATCTAACTATTCTATTCTATTCTATATCGGGCGCTACAGTCCATGAAGGACCTGGGCCTCTGCACAAAGCTTTCTCCACTCCTCTCTGTCCGCGGCCACGTTCCTCCGATTCCGGATATTCAACCGCCGGATGTCTCCCTCCAAATTATCCACCCATCTTTGCCTGGGCCTGCCTCTTTTCCTTGCTCCTCCTGGCGTTCCCGTCCACATTTGTCTTGGCAGCCTTTGAGGTTCCATTCTCTCCAAATGACCCAGCCATCGCAACCTCGCTTTTTTCACAACAGTGACAACATCCGTCTTATCATAGAGCTCCATGAGCTCTGCATTGCTTCTGATGCGTCACCTTTGTTGCTCTTTGACTGAGCCAAATATCTTTCACAGAACCCTTCTTTCTCATACAAGTCGGGACTTCTGATATTCTTTTTTTTAGTGTCTATGTTTCACTATCATATGTCACTACTGCTCTTATTACAGTTTTGTATATGGTTACTTTTTCCCGTCTGGAAAAGGTTTTAAACCGTAGAGCTTTCTTCATCGCATTAAAACACCTTGTTCCCGCTGCTATTCTGGCTTTAATGTCAGCTCCTACATCATTATGCTCTGTTACTATGCCTCCCAGATACTAGATAAATTCTTTACAGGTAGGAAACATGTACTCTCCTATTGTTATATATTCTCCACAGTAATTTGGATTGCTCGAGGTTTCCATAAATTTAGTTTTTGATGTATTGATTTCGAGCCTATCTTCTTTGCGGCTTGGCTGAATTCATCAAATACATCGACTAACGCTAACTAAATAACGGAGATCTAACAGATATCTGAAATATATTTACATTATGAAATATATTAAAATGGACCTATTTTAAATGTTTATCTGGTAATTTGAACAAAAATCACAAAATATCTTCATTATAAATTTGTTTCCAATCGGAACGGAAAAATCAAATGTATCATAGAGGAAATCCCTAGGTACACCCCAGAAATTTAACCTACCCCTTCCCCTTTTAACGATGGACATATTTAAGAAATCTTTTAGGTCTCCTCAGGTTAGTAACAATGTTTGATTTCTTGTTTTACGTTTTTGAAAACTTTAGTAGATATAATCCGTGTAACATAGTGCTGACATGTTCAAAATTTTGTATATTTTAGAACTGAAGATGGTTTATCATCCGAAACTAGTATTGTAATAAAATAATCCCAATAGAAGTGGCAATTAATTTATCAATCCTAATAAATAAGTGAAATATATAAAATAAATTTTAATAACATAAAAACAGTGTTTGATATCTATAGATTTGATTTATTAGTATATTGGTTTAAACAGCTGTGAAGTGTGTGAAAAACAGAAATAATTGTAAACCTGTCGTTTACATATCGTAGGACAACCAGATACAAGTGCTAATATTTATCCAGGGAATTGAAACCGATCCGCCGAGACCCTCTCCCCTCCGGAAAGAATAAATATTTAGCAAAATTAATCGGATGAATTCGTTTCCATATACACCATATTGATATATGTAATCCGGTTCAATCCGAAAACATATTTCTCCTGACACAGTTCGATTATTTAAATCGCCCCTGGCTGTTTATTTTAGATTTTTCAGTATGAAACTACATACATATTTTTAGTATTCATAAATTTCAGAAAGGTATCGTTCACTTTTTTTAGTTTTTCGTTCGGATACCTAATCATTATTATTTTTTTTTTTTTTTTAATTTATTTTCTTTTTTGACTTTTATTTAGTAAGTACTACGATCTGCCTCAAATTTGAGCAATAAGTGAAATGGATGGCTTTATGAATTCACACAATGTATACAATAAGTAATAAATTAAATAGTAGACAGAAAATATTTTAAAAAAAGAATTCTGAAATATATAAATAGTGTAAAGAACTGTAAAATATATTTAAAAACAAAACTATACTATAAATAAGGTGAAAAATATGAATAAAAGGTAATAAAAAATATTAAGAATAAAATACAATGAGATTGAATCTTAAAGCACAATCACACTTTTATTTACACACTACTATACACTATACACTCATCCTATAGATCTTCCAACCAAAACCGTCCCCTCAATTATGGAGTGAGAAGTCAGGTACAAGGGGATCCCAGTGTTTATCTCTCGCCTGCCTCCCTGGTGTAGAATGCCTGCTACTAAATTAATATGTATAACTTAGGATTTAAAAAAAAAAAAAAAAAAATGTTCTCTTTTGATTTTAGAAAATACTTGGAATCTACATACAAGACTAAAACGAAAAGAAACTGCTCGTCGTTACAAACTACTTCAACATTTACTAGACCAACGTTCAAAGCTCCCAATTAATTAAAAAAGACTCATTTACATGACTGTGATTAGACCTATTTGGACGTACGGAGTTGAGCTTTGGGCCTCTACTAAAGCATCCAATTCATCTCGTATCCAATCCTTACAATCCAAAATCCTCAACGCTCCTTACTTCGTAACCAATAAACTTATCCATAATGATCTTAATGTTCCTTATGTTGCTGATTTAGTCCAAACCAGATACCTATCCTTCCATAGAAAGCTCCATAACAACTCCCATACACTAGTCTCCCATCTTGCTTTCCACTTTATTCCCGATAACCCTTCGAGGCGTCTTAAAAGAAGATGGCCTAGAGATCTTTTAGTGTAGATTTTTATTGAAGTACTACTATTGAGTAGTTCTTCACAAGTTATTTACATGCCGTTTATTCACTATCAACACATTTACTTAATGTATATTATTTTTTACAGTTATAAATATCAATAAATGAAGAAAATAATTTTTTTTTGAAAAAAAATATATCTGAAATCATATAATTTCTATATCACTTCTTTTCCTCATTGAAACGCTGTAAAAATTTTAGTAGAAAGCTCAGAGAAAAAAAAATATTAAAAGGACTCAAGCAAAAAGAAGTGAGAAACACATGCTTTTAATTATGCATCTTTAAGATTTAAAAAAAAAATGATACTTCTTAAAACAGCTCATTATCTTACCGGAATGAACTGTGAAAGTAGCAAAAGATTTTTATACAGGTATCAAACATATTTTATGTTCTTAAACTACGTGTCTAAAGCCATAGGCATTTTTCGCTTTCTTTTCATTGATTTCTATGTACTAAATTGACCATTTTTTCGTTTAAAAGAAATGAACAAAACAAGCGATGACTATGACAGAATGATCTGGTTTGATAAAAATTACAAAAGACATTTATTTCTCTTTAGATCAACAGAATTTTACGATACTAGATCTCTTTAATTTTTCAAAAACCTTTGGTTCCGCTGATCATACAATTCTTCTCTCAAAACTTAAAAGCCACTCCATGTCTAATAGTGCGTTACGTTTTTTCTTCTTACATCAACGTTCTCAAATAGTTATTATCCCAGAGAAATTTATCCTTACTGATACTCTCACGAGGAGTTCTCCAAGGGTCTTCCTTTTCACCTCCTCTAACTAATAGGTGGTAGAAAATAAGCTAAGTTTGAATAAAAAAAAACAAAGACATTGGTTCAATTATCATTGGTTCCAAACGCAACCTTCGTCGTGATCCACTGTTTTTCCTCAAAAGACGTCAAATTAATATTCAAAATTCTACTAAAAACCTTGGCGTAACTTTTGATCCTTGTCAATCACAGAATAATCATGACAAAAATGATACATAGTATATGGACGATTTCCTGGTAAACTCGAAATGTAATGTAAGATGCTTATGAACTGTTTATAACATTTATTTCAGGGATGGAGAACCGACTGTCCATGATGTTCTCACATTTTGCAATGTTATTTCGATATCTAGAGCCTATATCATAATGATTAAAAAACCAAAAACCCACCTAAATTCAAGAATCTCTAACTTTGCGCTCCTCCATCCACCTTTTAAATACAAGAATCCAACACATACATACGCACTCGCTCGGTGATATATCTCAACCACCTTCTCTTTAGTTTATCCTTGGCTTTTCAGATAAACGCGTTTCGGGAGGAAAAATAAAAATAAAATTTGTTTGCTGAATGAAATAGACAATTTTTCATGGTGCCTAATATTTTTGGCCATTGCCGTTGATACATTAGATTTTTCTCTTCTAGGTAATGTGTGTATCTGTTGTTTTTTCTTCCATTGGATATTTTAGGATCATTTATATTTTGGATATTCATTTATATTATGTATTACTTTTCTATCAAATAAAACAGTTAATAACGAAATGATATACGCAATTAAAAATGTAATCAGTTCCTTTTTATTTTTTTGTAGTAAACATTTTTGTCAAATTTAATATCACAAAAACTAAGGAAAAAAAAAAGAAAAAAGAATTTCAATAAAGAGCTTGGCAGATTTGTCGAGAAAGCCTAGGACGAAGAAGGATTTTCCGCATATTTTTTAGATATTTTTTTCTCTTCATTAAGGTACGGCGTTATTCCGCTAGCAACAGCTGTTAGAGAAAACACCGCCTGCTTTTTTTCATCTGTTTTAATTTTCATCTAAATGACTTTTTAAGAGTTAATTCTGCGAATTTTATTAAATGATTTTTTTTTTTGTATCACTGTTACTAATTAGGGTCTTAGGATATTATGTACAACTAGATTATGATTAGACAAAAACATAATTATATATTTTCTTAATAATTTTTACAGAATAAAAGGTTGTATATGTATATAAATACATACTTATCACGAATATTGTATAATCGTTTACGTATTATTGTTTTAGAATTGTTGTCGTTTTCCTATTCCTGAAATTAATAGATACAAAATTATTGCATATAGTATTTAATAAGTTTATATGTATATATATTTTTTTTTACCATTTATTGGTATTTAAAACTGTATAAATTATATACAAATAGTGAATTTGAAGAAAATGATTACAATTACATGTCAGTAACATGTGAATTACTCCTCACTAGCAGCACTTCAATATTTCTACATTATTAGATCTCTTTACAAGCTTCATTTTTGGCGCCTCGGTGGATTATCTGGAATGAAGTAAGAAGCAACTTGGGAGACTAGTATATTCTAGGTTGTATGGAGTTTACTATAAAAGGATAGGTATCTGGTTTAGGTCAAATCAGCAACAAATGGAATATAATAAGGATCATTGAAAATTTTACAATGGATTTTGGATTGTAAGGATTGGATCATAGAAGAATTTGACGGTTTAGTCCCAAAGATCAGTATGTTCATATGGACCTAATTACCGTCAGGTAACTAAGTCATTTGTGATTGATTGGGAGCTTTGAGCAGTAGTTTAGCAAATGTTGGAATATTCGGAAACGATGAGCAGTCTCTAGTCTTTTAAGTCTGGTAGGTGTAATTTAATAAGTAATTTTAAAGTTACAATTATAGTTTTCAAATAAGAAGGACGAAAACCAATATAAACAGAAACATCTTATATTCATTAAAATGCAAGTCTTAATGCTCAGAATTAGTACATTGGACATATTTCGGTTTTAAAGTTGTTTTTATTTCCTTGTGAAAAGGTAAGTTATAATTGCTATTAATAGGTTTCTGCTGTCTGTCACAAAGGTATGTATCGATGTTCGAATGTTGAAAACATTTCTAATATTCTGTCCATGTTTCACCATAAGTTTTTTCGAGTTTCTAGTTTGAACTTTTAAATTCGTCCTAGTTTTTCATTTGGACATCTGTGATTAATTTGTTTACTGTCTGCCTATCTGTCTACTAGTTGTACCTATTTTACATATGTATATTTACGAGTAAATAAATATTACGTCTAATATCTTTCTATTAGACAAGAATTAATAAAACAGTAATACAATATTTTATTAAATACATACGTTTATACTTAATAATATCCAATCAATAATTTATTATTAACTATAATCACTATAGTGATGTTCAATTTTGTCTTACTAGATACAAAAATTATACGTTATATTTTTTTCCGATAACTTGCCTAATATTATTTTTTTCCCCTGTCTTTTTTGAGCTGTTTTGTCTTGGAAGCCTTCTCACTCTTTAATTTTGTTTCTATAGTTTATCTTCTTTATTTCAGCCAATTTCTTTGAAATCTTTATGTAGCTTCAGAAGTCAATTTGGTTTGCCTTTCAATATTTCAAAATGTACAATTTTTCTTGTGGATCTGTTTGGAATCATTCTTTGTATGTGCCTAAAGAACATTAGTCTTTTTTTCCTAATCTCATCTGTTATTTTTTCTACATGTTTGTATTCTCTACATGTGTGTGTATGTTGTTCTGTTTCCTAATATCTTCCTCACAATCTTTCTTTCCTTTTTCCTGAAAACTAACCTAATCTAAAAACATTTATTATTATTATTATTGATATGTTGTTCTAATTATAACTGATAGTTTTCGTTATACGGTGTTTTCCTATACCCAATGTGGTGTAAAAGTGTATTCCAGATTTTTTAATTTAAAAACTTTATATCTTTTGCCATGGAAAAGATTTATTACAATTAAAATTTGACATAGAGCTGCTAAAGTGTCGAATGAACGGTGTCTATAGAACCTTATGAAAGCAGTCTCGATGATCCGGCGATTCAATAAACTGCTTAGTTAAGTTCTAGAATCGATTTCGAAAAAGAAGAGAGGAGTAAATCTTCCTTGACAATGACAACGAGGCCCCTCGAATTACCAGAATCGTTTGTGAGGGGACTTAGTCCATGGTAATAGCCGACGATTTCCATAAAACTCAACTGCTGGGAAAAATAAACGCTACGGCCACAGCTGGGAGTCCGGCCTTACAGCCTGTAGGCACACCGTCAGTGAACAAAATTAATGACCAGTCCCACTTTAAACTAATTACCAATTCTAATTCACTAATAAGCTCTAGAATTAATTCCACTGCATTTAAATTATTGATTAGGGAAGCCTTGACATTAAACCAATATTTCAACTATATACTATTGTAATACAAGAACTACATATATTAATTTATATATTGAAACATTAATCGGTTTTTGTTAGGCACACTTATTATTTAGTTTAAAAGCTATGACTGGATGAATATTTTGAATAAGATGTTGATTGGGATCAGCTTTAAAAAATTAATGCTTGTTAATTAACAAAAATATTTTTTATTTTACTAACGTTTCGGCCATATCTTTTTCATAATGTAACAATAAGTGAATTTGCAATAATAGAGGCCTTTCTTGTACATAAAGAACAGTAGCTCTCAACAGTATCTTCTTCTGACACGGATAAAAAAATTAAAAAAATGGATTAACTAGTTCAGATCTCTCATTCAGCTTCCTTTCAGTTCAGGCATGTCATAATTGAGTATGTTATGACGTCCATGAAGTCTGTCATAAAATAGTTCATAATGGTTATGTATGTGTTCTTTTTCTATTGGCAAATGCAGTGTTTTAAAATACCTACAGTGGTTTTAATGTACCAAATGTCATGATTAACATATATTTGAATGTTTGAAATAAATATGTTTTTCATACGAACATATTCAAATTACTTGATTAAAATAGACAGATATAACCGTAAAATTTCTGTAGAGACCCGGAGTTTTAAACAGCAAGGTAAAATCAGTAAAGTTAAATGCATGTGAAATTAAATTAGCGTCAACAATGTTTTCGCAAATATATTATATAAAGTATAAATCTAGGATTATTCTGACCGGCAAAAAATTACACAATTGTTTTTTTGTAATTATCTCTGCTAAAACATTTAGCCAAAAAAAAACTCACATATACTTACAAACTACACAAATTTCAATCACTTCGAATAATTGCACGATCTCCATGGTACGTAAGTAATATAACCATGCATACAGACTTACACATACTATACTGTACCAAATCAAAAAAAGAAACAGAGTATGCCATTACCATCCTAACAGACCCATACGAAACATGGCTACAACACCTACTTCCGACACTACGTACGGTAGGAATAAAAAAGAGTTGGGTGGGGGATCTCCCTATGTAGAAAGAACCTATAATGTCAGAAGGAGGCACCGATAGGTTTGCCTAATGTTCTAGATTGTCTTCAACTTAAAGGCTGGTGTAAATTAAGAAATAAGATAAAATAAATAATGAATTAGGTCTTTATATGCCTTAAACAAAAAATACTCTAGAGTTGTTATCCTGGTCTGTTGTTATTATGTTCTCAGTCTTACAATGTCTACAATAGATTGGGTAGATATTTGTGATCAGATACCACAGTGATAAAGAAAAAGATAAGTCTATAGGCAGAGCCCTCTAAGTAAGAGCGGGAGTGGGCGTCAAACCGTAACTTGAAGCTTCCTAGAAAAATACAGGGCTATTGTCCCGGTCCCCAAATCCTCCTTCTTTGATCATCGATAAACACCCAATCTCGCCCTTATTCTCCGCTACCCTCGACCAACCTCCTTCCAATGAGGGTGAATGCTCCGGATTCCCATTCCTGATTTCGGTCCAAAAGATCTCTGGTTACTCCATTTTGTACCTTAGAGAACTGTCTGCTTATCCCCTCTTCTATTATACTTTATTCTCGGCTTTTGAGAGATCTGTAAACAACGTCCCTTATTTAACATTATTGTATCTCGTTCAATCTATAAATTTTGAATAATTATGATCAATACTCCATGTACAAATACTTTGCTATATGAAAGTAAAGAAAACTATTAGACCAAAATCATAATTAATTCCGTACTGTAATAGTTCCAATAGGTCGTCTCGTATTTCCATTGAAAATCAACTTCTAATATACAAAACCGTTATCAAACTAATTTGACCCTATGGAATTAAACTGTGGGGAACAGCGAAGCAATCAAATATCAAACGCATTTAATCCTATAAATATAAAGCCATTCAGACTATTGTAATTACTATATATTATTCCTTCGATAAAACCTTACAAGATGGCCTCAATATACTTTTTTCTGTATGTCATACCCCTTAAAGTTTTAAAATTCCATCGAATCCTTTACAACCTCCCTAACCGTCTAGCTCATTCATTATCCAGTTCCTTATGAACCTCCTCGCAGATTAAAACGGCAATGGCCCCGAGACCTATGGTAATAAGTATATATTACTGGAGTTCTGGTAATGGCCAGCGTCTTTAATCAAGTCCTGAGAAACTGTGGCATTCCCTCTCAGCATTCATTTCTTTTTTGACAGTAGTGACGCGGCTGAGAGAACAGTGTTGGGATCACTGTAGGCCTTTCTTGTCCTGGCATAAGTGGAGTAACAAGCTTGGTCCTAGGTTTCCCTAGGATGTTTGTGTACATATTTGTTTTTGTTTATTATTTATTTATTTTTCTCTTTCTAATTACTATTTTTTAAATTGATTATACTTTTATTTTCTGATTTATTTTATATTAATATCCACTATATTTTGTATATTTAGTCAGAGGATTGTTTTTTTTTTTTTTATTTAATTCAATTTTACAGATTGTATGAATGGATTATTTTTCATCCATATTATCCATTTCCCTATATAGGGGCAGGTTGTAATATTTATTCAATAAGAAAAAGAATAATCAATAAATTCAAGTATTAGAAATTGATTATCGAGAAACAACCAGGTTTATCCCCCCAAATTAAGGGTACTCCCTTTTTACAGGCTGGTTATGCCGTAGGAAGCTTCTATAATAGAGGAAATACTATTTATTGCTTTATAAAACATTATTAAAAAACGAGAAATCAAAACACATGGTCTCTGTGACATGAAAAATGTTCTGCATTACCTTGACAATGAAATAGTTCTGCAGACACAATATATAATCTTGATGTAATATTTGAACCAATAACGACATTGATATAAAATTAATAAGGTAAGTTATTTTCAATTTATTAAAAAAAAAAAAAAAAATAGAATTTTCCTCAGAATCTTCCTTTAAATCTCAATAGGGATGAACCTAGAGCTATCGTCATCGTCTAGCGTTCTGATGAGTATAATATTATAATATATATAATATATAATATTATAATAATTATAATATTTTATATTTCTGCCTTTTTGTTGTTCTGGAGAGAGATTTCCTTCTTAAAAACTTCTGAAGTCCATACTAGCACCGATTAGCTACTGTAATCTGATACTGAATTACTGCTTGCTTATCATTGGTGGAGGTAAATAAAATCCTCCACATAATCTTAGCTGAAATCTTCTATTTTCACTATTTCCCCTTGATACACTCCTCCTTTAGATGGCTGGGTTTTTTTCTTCATTCCTGTGTTCATTCCTCATTCCAAATTTAGCAGCTGCTGTTTGTACAAATAGATTAGCCGAAATACTATCCCCCAGACATTGACTACATAAAAACATTTTTGTACGTTTCTACAACCTTAAAGGATCTTGGGTTTCAAATAATAAAGTTGTTTTTATAAAGAAGTATTGTTTGGAGATCATTGGTGGTCTTTATTCAAGGTCAAGCACTGGGAGTGCTTGGTAATGATCAAAACAAATGGTATTGATCAATGCTGAAATAACAGAAAATCAATTTTCTCTTTACAGCCTGATTCGAAATCAGACCTAGGAAACTAGAAAGTTAAGGAGCCTACTGTCTTACTCACTAAGATAACCCCAGACTATACTTTAATGTAATGTTTAATTTACTTTGATGTACCACTTTTGTGCCTCATTACTAGTTTCAGTAAATTTTCCAAGTTAAAAATGCTCGCAATATTTAAGAAAAAAAAAAGGGACATTCAAAATGCTTTTTACATCCCTCATTCGATCACACCTTTTTTAAAAATTTGTTTTCTCATTTTTCTTTGTTGCCTGAACTATGTAACAAACAAATGAAAAAAATTACACTTATGATCTCAGGTAAAAAAAAATTGAGAGTTATCAGAAAAGTACTCAGCTACGGTAAATTCCCATTGGTGCTGAAAAATTCATGAAAATAACTTTCTTTTTAATGGATTATTGACGAGTTGTAGAACTATCGTAAAGACTGCAGGTACAACATAAAGTCCCACGTTATAAATAATTTTCAACTGTTTCCTGGTGCACTTTTATGGTTATTTTGGGTGCTTCTAAGGGATTAAAACTTTCATAATTTATTGTACACGCAGGAGAGCTTATTTTGGCTATTAAAGGGTTTATGATCACATAATTTCCACGTCCCCCCCTCATCCTAGGGTCCGAAACAGGAATAAAATGTTTTGTTACGGTGCTTATTTTTTAATAGTTGTTTTTAACCCTTGTTTCTAACGAACCCTTTGTTCTCTTATCTTTGTGTAGTGTTTGGTTAAATTTAGAAAAGGTTGGTTGGATTTCAATCTTGAGTTTTTGATACTGATTCTTTTCGTTTAATAAAACGTTGAATCCATTGTGATTTGATTAAAATTACATCTATTTTAAGAGACATTTACCTGTATTTGTAGGCAGACAAACTGCAATATTTAAGACGTTTATTCCGAAAAAGGGGCATGTCCATTTTTGGAAAAAAACAAAAAACAAAAAAACATATGAGATGATTGTAGTTATAGATAAAATTTGTTTTGTTTTTTTTTTTTTTTTTTTTTTTTTTTTTTTTTTGGAGAGAATTTATAGTTTAAAAAAATAATACAGATTCTATTATTTGGGATATGGAAGTGTTTTAGCTCTTTACGGTATTGAAAATGTTTTTATTTTGACAATAGTGTAACGCCATCTTAGATTGAATTTTTTTTTGACCGAATATATTACGGCGAAAAGATCAGCGTGACTTTTTAAATGCGACCAGAACATCTCATTTGAAGAAGTCACGCTTCTAGTTTTCCACATTGCAGTGACCCTGCAATGGGTGCATATATTTCTACGCGTCCCATTTCTCGACATAACGCGTATTGCCATAAATATTTGTACAAAAATGTTTATTTATACATAATGTGAAATATTTTAAAATGATATAGGGATTGACTTTGGGTAAATAATAATAATAAACAATAATTAATGACTAGATTATAAGTTAATTAATAAATGTAAAAAAAAAAATATTGAAAAGAAAATAAAAGAGAGAAAAAAAAAATAAATATAAGAATAAATATAAATAAGTAGAGGTATAATTATAGACAAACCGTTCAATAGTTGAGCTCTGTATAATCAACAGGATCCAAAAATGCATCAAATTCATCAAAATATTTGCCTATGAGATCCTTCTTTGAAGTCGGCCATTTGTCTCCGTTCAGTAGGACTTTGGGTATCAGCTTGTGTCTTTCCTCTCCAGTTTTCTGCAGTCATAAATGAGATGGTCCTAAGTTTGCTCACTGTTTCCGTCGCAGTTACAAATGCTGTTGTCGGTAAGTTTTAATATGTGTAACTTTTTGCCCCGCCATGTCCTTTCAAAAATTAGGTTAGTTTGTATGTCAGTCTTTTAATTTTGTTTCTATCGTCTAAAGTTTTAATAAATTCATGAGTATGTTTACCTTTTGTCAAATTTGTTTATTTTTCGTTCAAGGTTTGTCGAGCTGTTTTCAAAATTTGCTTATGTCACTAATTGGTGCCTTATTAAATACAATTTGAAGAGTTGTATATTTTGCCGCATTTTTAGCCTCTGCACCTGCCCGCTCATTTCCAAGTATGCATTGGCTTTTATCCATTTAAATGAAATTTGTATTCCTTGACTGTAGCAAGAGAACACTCCTCGTCTGATTTCTTCTACGAGAACTTCATGAATATTCATGTTTTTAATCTTAAGAAGGCTGATTTGGCTATCCGTGAGTATACATTAGCGATACCATGGACTTAAGTATTACGGCTTGGAGTATAGCATATAATTCGGCTTGGTTATTTGAGCAATAAGGTCCTAGATTGAATCTCTCTATATGCAACAATTCATCTTGTTACTAATTAAATAAAGTATTACACTAATTCATTCCTTTTGAAAGCGCGGCAAATCCATTTAGTTATTATGAAACTCTTCTTCTTTTTTTTTAGTCAGCGCTGTAAACAGTATTGCATTATAAACATACATTATCTGGTACCACAAAATACACCTTAACCCTTTTCAGGGCTCAGTGTGATACAGTACATCATAAGTTGATATTTTGTTTGGAGGGACCCTATCATTAAAAAAAAATTAAATGACAACAATTAAAAAAAAAAGTAAAAAAATTAAATGGAATAATTTAAATTCATTCTGAATTAAAAAAAAAAATATTTTGAAGTCTTTAAACTTATTGTTCACTAAAAATTGACCATCCACTGTTTAATGTTCTAGCTTCTGTGCTGTTTGGTCTGTTGTATAGTTCTGTAGTCAGTGAGTGGTCTGCACTCATACATAAGGTGGTGTATATTTTGTTTTTGAGTGAAATCACAAGGACATAAGAATGAATTTCTTATTTTGAATCTATAAAAGTAATTGTTCATGTAAAGTTGTAAATTTCAATAAATGGATAAATAAAAAAATTAAAAATCACTAATTCTAATTAATTACGCTTCAAACTTTCTTTTGAACTTGATACTTTTAATTATAAATAATAATAATATTAATAGCACATTATTTATAACTTTTTTTATACTTCCAAGTAATAATTTAATTTATTTTATTTAATAAAATATCTACGAATTTTCTTTAAAAATTTTAAATAATCAGAAAAATAAATAAATAAAACCTTTACCACTAACAACCCATGGATCTTGGGTTCAGTACTTACATTAGATAAGAATGTACTGTACTAGGCCAACGGTTGTGAAATGAGGAGATTTGGCCTATATCTCGCTCAACCGTCAGGTTTTTCCCCATTTAAGGGTACCTACTTTGTAGAGGCTCCCGACCTAGAAATAATTATATATGAGTAAAATTTGCATTGACAATTATAATTTCATTTGTGCAATACGCTCGCATGCTAATTAAAATTCAGGTAAGTAATGGTTAACAGTATACACAATAGAACATATTGTTATATTATCCTCACAGTATACTAAAAGAAGTTCTAGGTCCCGATCAATTTTTTTTTATAGAATTTACATATAAATGGATAAAATCAACTTGCGAAAATGTGTTGACGTCCTTTGAATATAAGTCTCATGTGCACCATTATATATTTGATGACCGTTTTGACTGCGGGCCTGATGAAACTACACTATGGCCGAGATGTAAAATTTTAATAAAATAAAGGCATTATAATTTTTATTTTTATTGCTATGTAAAATTTTATTAATTAAGAGTCGCGTAAAATTGTTTATTGTACGTTTTATTATCTCTTAGCCTAATGGTGTTTGTAATAAATTTGCTTTAAAAAAGAAATTGCCTCCTTTTTATTTTGAGTTGGTGTATTCAGCCCCCGTGCTGAATTATGAGGGCCACATGGCTCTCCACGTGAACAAAACCATTGTAAAAATCACGTTGTGAGGTGGATTTATTTGTTAAATGATTTTATTTTAGTGAAATATTTTATAATTCAGCACTTGATTTGAACTGAAATCTATTAACAAAGATACCTAATGAAAATAAATACTTACAAATTCACATACTGCATACAAACTTATATCGATAAGTACCAGTGATGCTTATACAATCGATTCTTGATTCTCGGTACCAATACATAGGCTAAAAATAAATTGTTATTTTATAAATGAATTCTTGATCTAAAAAAAGATAGCAAACCTAATTGAAAAACAATAATACCCCGAGAATAAATTAATATAATACCCCAAGAAATATATTGGTAAGCAGAAAATTGTATTTATTATCTACAAAGTACAATATATCACGTAATTGAATTTCGAACAATGTACAAAAACGATTAATATTTTTAACTATTATTTCAGAAGATAAATATTGTGAAGGTTCAGGATTCCATTTATTACCTCGTATAAATATAAATACAGACAAACGTAAATACAATTTGCTACTAAAACCTTAGAATAAACGCAGTTTTTCTTAGGATGTTGATTTAAAAAGTATATAAGGGTTTGAAAACCAGAATTTAATGAATGAAAACTAATCTTTATCCTCGTATCATAAAAATCCTCTAAGAATAATAGAAAAGTAAAACAAATTAGTAATATTGTCAGGATGCATTAATTTCTTCATTAATTCAGCATTGGAAGTTGGAAATTGCGTTTCTACTGCTTTATTTTCCAATAGGGAATTATCTTCAAACATTTGAAGTTTGGATTGTAGTAGCAATGCTTATTTTTGAAAAGAATGTTTTACATGAATTACTCGGTTATAGAGGTAAAAAATATATTTTAAAATTATTTATCCTTCATTTTTTAATCGTTAGAGGGAAGAACTACATGATTATGTCAAATTAAAATCTCTAATAGTATTTTTTTAAAGAATTGGTGGAATCAAAAATTGACATTTGGAATCGACATATCCCTAATAAGTACACAATATCGCCTCGAAAAGTCAACAAAATAGTTGTTTTTTGTTTATTGACTAAACCTTAAGAATCTTATTAAACATCTAATAGTAACAGTCGATAAATATATATATATATATATATATATATATATATATATATATATATATATATATATATATATATATAAATATATATATATATAAAAAGAAATGATAGAAAAATGAAAAAAATTAATAGATATGAAATTAAATACTTCAGTAATTCTAAGAATGTATTTAATTATTTAGATATTCGCTGAAGATTAATTGTCTAAAAGGTACAAAAACAAATTATTTTAAAAGTAAGTTAGGGAAGCTGCTATACGAATAGAAGCGGGTAGGGAATTCCAGAAGGAGGTAGCACGAATGATAAAGAATTTGTCAAAGGAGGCGGTTTTATGTGAGGGGATATACAGGTTAAAAGGTTGTGATCTAGTGTTCAGGAGGTAGATAGAAGAGCGCAGAGTTTATAGGTCAAGAATATAGGAAGGTTTTTTGGTTTTTAGAGATTGAAATAGGAAAGTACCAAGAAAGTATTGCCGTCTGAATTTAGGAAAACGCCACCCAAGCTCGGAATATCTGTAAGCAACGTGTGAACGCCTGGGGATCCCAAAGATAAATTTAGTGAAACATATGTGTGTATTTGCACTTCAATAGGGCATTTTCAATCATTTTTCTAAATCCTGTAATTACTCCGAAAATATCCATTGCTCGAAAATAGATACTTTATGGAATTAAGAAAAACAACTTGACCAATTTGAAAATTTTAAAGTTAGTTATAGTTATAGTATTATAATAGGGGATCCACCAAACCATCGAATTCTTCCCGCATCGAATCACTCCAATTCAAAATCCTTCGAAAAATCCTAGATGCTCCTTACTTCGTCACGAATGAACTTATCCAGAATGACCTTAATATCCCATATGTTACTGATTTGGCACGAACCAGATACCTCTCCTTTCATAATAAACTCACTGCTCATCCAAATCCACTTGTTGCACAACTTGCTTCCCGTTCCATTCCTGGCAATCCTCCAAGGCATCTGAAAAGAAGATGGCCTCTTGATCTTCTTTTGTAAATATTTATTAGAGTACTACCAATGGGTAGTTCCTCTACAAGTAGTATTCATATCATTATATCACATTTATACCGCATATTTACTAGATGTGTTTTGTAATGCAGTTGTAAATTTCTATTAATAAAAGAATAAAAAAAAAATATAATATAATATAATATAAATAGTTAATCCAAATTATAAATCTGAAAGTTAGTATTTAACTCATTTTCAAGGTAATTTGACAAATCCACTTTTTCAAGGCAACCACCAATAAAGACTACTTTTTAGCCTTCGAGTATTTTCCGAAATTTTTCTCGAGACTTCCTATTAGCCTCTTTATTTATTTTTTTTTTTTTTTATATAATACTTGGACAACATATTTAAATAAAACGTACGATTAGTAGAAGGAGGAAGGATCTCTGTATAACATGACAGATTTACCACATCTTGAAAAGCTTGCTTTCCAGATTCTATTGTTCTTAAATATAGTTGAAATGTTACTAATACTACGTGTGGTACTAATGGTACGTGAGGAAACCAGTTATTTCTTAATCCATGTCAACATTAAAAATTTTTTACTTATCCTTTCATTGTCTTTTATGAATGTGTATCTGTTTAGCTATCTCATAAAGTTGTGAGGCGTACAAAAATATGTTACCAATGCACTCCAGGCCCATAAAAGTTAATAGTAGAGAATAAGTTATAAATAGCAACGTACTCGTGATAAATATAAACTTTGAAGTGATCTGTTAAAGTAAAGTTGTGTAAATGTTAAATAGTTAGGAAGTGTGTTAAGGTAAAAGGGTAAAGGAGAGATGAGCTGACCGTATAAACGATGCTAATTTGCAACTGTTTGTTAATTCTGAAGCAACGGGATTGGATTTTAATTTCATTACTCTCTACCCTTGCGTTTGCTGTTTGTCGGAATAATTCATTTGGAAGTGGCCAAAACTACCTGACGTCCTAATGCCTTTACATGATTGGTAGAGCCATTTTAGTTTATGCTGTCTCGGAAAGCATTTATCTGACCTTAATGCTATCAAATTTGATGGAAGTATTATCCTACCTAATCTTCGGATATGTTTACATTATGAAATTATTTTTTTAAAACTTGATTTAATGAAATAACATTTAAAAAACTGTCCCTTTTGAACCTATCAGCTAAAGAAAGAATAACATGGGACATGTTTTAGGGGTCGCCCCTTGACGGTCAATGCTCATTTTTTTCTTTTTTCTTTTTTTTTTTCCCTTACCTGTGAGTCGGTTTTCTATAGAAGATACATTTTTAAATCAAATAGCTTGATACTGCTGACCGTCTGTCTCCTAAACGGTAGATCATAGCGACAAATTTTATATAACAAAAATATTTTCTATTTAATTTCTGATTAGTCAATTTTTAGAAAACTTTCGATGCGAGAGCAACATCAACAGAGGTACAGCGTGTCAAAAAAGCCTTAAAAATAGTGTTTTTTATGCTCTTTTTTACCTCTTAAGCATTTCACTAATTAGAAATAATTCAGGATTAACATAAAATTTTATGTGTAATTTTAGTATAATTTTGTTTTACGAGTTCAATCTCGTTCGAAACAGAGCCCAAGTAGCCATAAACTTTAATGATTTGCAGGAAGTTGGGAATTATGAGTGTGTGAACCGTTCCTCAATGGTTTAAAATAAAACAAAAGAGATACTTAAACTTTGAAAACTTTAAAGAAGCAAAATTTCTTTTCTGAAATCCTAGAAAATTCCAAAACTTGCTGAAAAAAATTATATATATTAGTATATATTAAAAAAAATTACAGCTAGAAAATTATAAGACGCTTGCTATCTATAGACAATTAACAAAGCTCAATGGAAAGGCCATAGGAAAAAAAAAATAATTGTTATAAAATTGTTGGAGCTTACATATGAGTATCTGCCTCAACCGCCCTTCTCTCCAGACCTTTATTCTATAAACACTATTTTTGTAAGGACTTAGATCAATTTTTAAATAATAAAAAACTATTTTTCATAAATCGATAGAAATCCGAAATAGTTCATAATAAGAATTAAAAATTCAATTCAGAGGAGCCAGCGTTTCAGAAATGTTCATTCTTCTCAATACATTTCTTCATTCTTCTCAATAGAGTCGTTTAATGAATAACAATGTTTTTTACCAAGAAAAATTAAAAAAAAAAAAATCATGTTCGACTAATCCCCATTAAACAGATTATAGCTACCTAGGACTCTGGAAAAACGACTTACTGGGAATCCTCAAACGAGACCTCAAAGACAAGAAACTGCTGTTCATATTCAACTAACATTTACAAGACAAACGTTTAAAGATCCCAATTAATTACATAAGACTTATTTACTTGACAATAATTAGACTAATTAGGACATACGGAGCTGGGCTCTAGAACTTCACTAAACCTTCCAATTCTTCTTGTATTCAATCTTTACAACACAAAATCCTTCATAATATCCTCAATGCTTCTTATTATGCCACAGACTTATCCATAGAGATCTTAATGTTCCATATGTTGCTGCATTGGCTTAAACCAGATACCTATCCGTTCCAAGTAAACTCCATACCTACTCGAATCCACTTGTTTCACAATCAATTCCCGATAATCCTCTGAGGCGTCTGAAAAGAAGATGACGAAGAGACCTTCTAATTTAGAACTATTCGGGTGCTACTATTGAGTACTAAAAGTTCTTTACATGTTGTTGACGTGTCATCATTTAATCATTTTTTCTCAAATTTACATGGTGTGTGGAAAGTTTTCAGTTGCAAATATTAAGAAATTAACAAAAGAAAAAAGATTCCCGTTAATCCTGTGATATGTCTGAAAAGAAGATGACCTCGGGACCTATTGAAGTGCTACTAGTGAGTGGTACCTTTACATGTTATTGACTAGTCATTGTAATACTTTCCTTAAATTTACTTATTGTATATATGTATACGGTTGTTAATATCAATAATTTTTTTTTTTTAATAATAATAATAAATAAATATACTAATTAAGTCCTATATGAAGCAAATTTGTATTAAATTCAGGTGTAGGAAAACGACAAAAATGCTAAAACAATAATACGTAAATTATTATACAATATTCGTTGTGTGTATTATATATCGTTATATATACGAGCATACATATATATAAAATATAAAAACATCCCGGATATCCCTGAACCTATCCTGTCTCCACAGGAGACAAAGCATCTCAACCACGTCACTAGTGGCAATTATAGTGGAAGCTGCAATAGAGCGCTATAGCATGTTTCGAAATTTTTCTTAAATATTTAGTAATAAATATGAAGCATGGCCCTAATCTTAAGCTGTATAAGAAGTGTTTGCTGAATGAAGGGATTATGTTACATTTAAAAATATATATAATCTAGTTCTTTGGATAAAGGATTTATGTGCAGAAGTATTAGGAAAAAAAAGGGGCTATTACATATTCCTGCTTTAGGAAAATGTGAAAACAAAACTTAAAACATAAATTACTGAAATTTTTGTATTGTTACATAACCCCTCTATCCACCGAAACCTTCAATAGGTACATAATAATCGGAGATGGGAAATCATTAAATTTAATCATGATTATATATTTAACTAATTTCCTGGAGTCAATGATGTAATCTTTTGTGATTAAATAATTCAGTTAATTTTTCAATGAACTAAATTAATATTATACAAAAATTGAACGGAAATATTTAATCATGATTGAATCATATGATTGATTCCAGAAAATTAGTTGACCAATAATTAACTATGATTAAATTTTGCCCAACTCTAATAAAGAGACGAATTCCAATATCAAGTAAATGGTTTTGCTGTCGGATATTCCACAAATATTCTTCTTCCATTAAAACGCAAATTTTAATACAGACTGATATTAAAGCCCCGGTCTGATTGACTCGTATTGATCTCTTATATAATACTCGGGTCAGGAGTGAAGAGGAGAAATTATTAACGTGGATTTAAAAAATGTTATATTTCATATACAACTCCTTTTTATTGCCAATTAAGTTTGTTAACTCTTTTCTTCCACAAACCCATAAATTCTTATGAATCTTCACTACGCCCCCATTGTTTAAACACGCCGTTATTTTATAGTGTTCATTAGCGTCTTGATTCATTAGGTAGAAAGATTATTAAAAGATAAATGGACTGTCGGATGAAACTTAATGGTCAGTGACTGGGGATTTTAACTTTGTTTCAGTCTAGCGAGATAATTGTTTCTTTTGATGTTCAATTTCTTTGTTCCTTGAAACTAGCTTTTTGTGTTATTTAATTTGTAATTAAGTTCTTTATAGAAGAAGTCGCCTTTGTCTACTCTACCACTTTAAGTTTAAGTTAAATAAAGATTATGTTCTTAGTCAAAGAAAAATAAATAACAATAGTTCATTAATTTATTTATGGATAAATTTCTTGACTGTTACTATTAAATGTTTAGTAAGGTTCTCGAGGTTCAGTTAATAAATAAAAACAATTATTTTGGCGACACACATAGGGGTATTTAGCTAATCTAGGCGGCCAAAAGTCAATTTTATGAAATCCACTGAAGGAAAAAAAACTAAGCTAATACCTAAGTCGTACGACAGGTCGTGACTGCCCCATCCCTCAGGCCAACGATCTCTCTCTCTCTGCTTTCTAAGTGTAATCACTTCAGTTAAAATGTGTTTTCCTATATTTAGTGATATTCTTCATAAATGTTATTGATCTGGAAACTGCTGGTGAGGACACATACTTTTGCAGTGGTTATTATTTTATCAAGTAATGTATCAGTGCCATTTCGGCTGTTTGAAAAGTATCTAATTTTTAGGTTTTTTTATTTTTTATTTTTCAACCCCATTTTAGCATATTTTAATGTTTTTGTTGTACTTCAGGGTGCGTTGCGGCTGTTATTTTTGATTTCTCTGAAAGATTAGACTTTTTGTAAAATATTAATGACCAAATCAGCCGCACATTAGAAAATATTAAATTAAGTATTTAAATTCTTTCAACGAGATCTTTTTTTTATATTTGTCCATTTGCTCAGGAGTGACCCCGAAAACCACTAAAAGATAAAATTCAGGAGCAAATCTTTCCAATTTTGAAGTAAAATTAAAATATTTGAAGACATCTTAGTCATGTATGACTAATGAGCTATTCTATTGACCAATAAAAGGACATGAAGTATCAATTGTCCTGTTTAAAATCTAAATTTAAACAGAGATGAAAAGAAGTTAGTAAATTGGAAAAATAAATCCTTAAAAAAAAAAGACGATTGGCTGCTGAAAACATTTGAAATACTTATTTTAATTAATTAAACTCATTAAAAAACACCATGTTCACACGGGAGGATAATTGTTATACTGTAAAACATATTATGTCACTTACTCTGATTTACGCAAATGTATGTAATGCTATTATATTAGAATTAACTATGAGATCCTACATTTGTGGCATAACTTTTATGGAATCATTTAATATAAAAATAAAAATTATACTGATGCCGATGCTTTTTCTTTTGGTTTATCTATATTGCACGCTAGGATTTGTCTGTTCGAAAACATATTAGCTCCATGTAAACAAAAGAACTGATACTAACCAAGCAATCGTTATGCAAAGGAAAAATGAAATTCAAGTATAATTTGTACAAAAAACATAATTGATAGTGGATGCCCCTAATGCTGGATTTGGCAACACTAACAATGGTAATGCCTGCATATTTTTTTAGATGCAGATATCACTGGTGTTGATTTCAATTTGTTATACCAGTCTTCATTTAAAGTGAAATCAAGTGGCCACAAAGTTCATTTACAAAGGTTTGAAGACTGACATCAGGTATCAAAATTATATAAAAGTTCTTATCCACCTAAGATGCATAAAATTCTTATTCACAGAGCAAGTTTGATAGAAAAAAACTGTTGCCAAAAGGATTGTTGCTCCATTTTTTTTTATTTTTTTTTATTTTTTTTTATTTTTTTTTTGATGGCTTGTAAATATATGTTCGACATCCAACTGGGATTAAATAATTTTGGCCACCTAAAATCGTAAAGTACCCCTATGTACGACGTTTCGATACTATATTGTTCTCATAATCATGCCCTACAGTGAAAAAACAGGTTACAATAAAATTATATAAGTTATACAAATTATTTCAAAACATAATATCGACCAGGTATACCACGGATATGGTATCTACTTGGGAATACCACCTGCCCTTTCAACCTAATTTTTCCTAGAGGATCCCCCATAAACCTTTGTAACTGTTTTTTAAAATTTCCCCGGGTCAGTTGTGTACTAGAATGGTTAGAATTTAGTTAGTCGATACCATATCCACCAGTAACATTGTAAGTAGTTTTATATTCCTCTAAATTCTGTAATTATATATATTTTTATTATTCTAACACATGTTGTTATAACTTATATTGTAGCTGACTTTATGTTTTGAAATAACTTGTATAACTTATATAATTTTATTTTGACCTGTTTTTTCACTGTAGGGCATGATTATAAGAACAATAAAGTCTTGAAACGTCGCCAAAATTGTTGTTTTTATTTATTGACAGGACCTCGAGAACCTTACTAAATATTAAATTTATTTTATTTTTTTAAATCTCTTTCCTCTCATTGTGACCCCATAAGAGTTTATTTTGAGTTTAATATGCTCCAGACCAATAGGCACACTACACACATGACCAAATTCATTGCTTTACATTTTTATAAATTCTAAATGAATTCATTGTCTTTTTGTACAATCAGATAAACAAAACAAAGAATGAAAAAAATAAATAGATAATTACTATTTATTACTGACAGATATTTTAATCTCAACTATATACGCGATTGTAGTTGCCTCATTTATTGTATCACTAAATTTAGTTGAACAGAGGTCATATTCAGATTCCCAGAAACCTGTGGTATATAAATCTGAACGTTGATATGGGATTCCGGGAATTATTAATGGCAAACGATACGCAGGGATGAGTCGAATGGTTCAAAAGGGAACCGATGAATTGGCCACAGTGATTGGCCGTTAGAATGTTTCCGACATTTAATATCACTAGCTTTAATTTTAAGACCATTCCTAATCATTACTATTTTATAAAAGGACAAGCCATTTTTCGTTTTTGATCTCTAAACACAACAATGAAGTATGAAAATCGACCAATATGCAGTTAGCACCATTTCGCAATAGAGATTACATTGGTAAAACTACTGAAACCATCTGTTCTAAATTTTATCTACAGTAGGCAAAAAAAGTATTTGCACACCATGTTATTAAAGATTTTTTATAAAATATGTTTTTCTTTTTCACCCAAATAATATTTATTAAGTTCATAAATCAAAACTTTATAACATTTTAAATTCAAATATGTAAAAAAGTCAAACAAATTAAGTATGAACAATATAATGTAATTTTTCACTGCAAAAAAAGTATTTGCACACCTGTAATCAGTGATCCTTTAACATGTCAACAAATGTTCTGAGAGGATTAACGTGTCCTTTAGTACATTCTATCCTTTTCTCTTTACTAGATTCTTTCAGTTTTAGTTGTGCTTTCAACTAGTGCGTTTAATATGGCTCCAAAATCTAGAGAAATTCCTGTGACTGTGAGGCAGGAAGTACTTGTATTACACCGTGCGGGTAACAGTTATAGGGAAATTGGGAATAGATTAAATTTATCATTTTCCACTGTGAGGTACATCATTAAAAGAGGGATAACAGAAAATAAGCAACGAACAGGTCGACCAAGAGCCTTAAACGAACGAGAGAGGAGGAAGGTCATCAAAGAAGCGCTGAAAAATCCAGCTCAAAGTGCGCGAAATCTTGCCGGTGACCTGGCGTCATGTTCAGGTAAAACTGTTAGCCCACAGACAATAAGAAACATTCTTCACAATGAAGGCATACGAGGCAGGCGACCCTTAAAAAAGCCATATATCAGTAAGGTTAATAGGAAGAAACGGCTTGAGTTCGCCGAAGAATTTGTTAACAAATCCGTTGAATTTTGGAAGAAAATTTTTTTTTCCGATGAAAGTAAATTTGAGTTTTTTAAACCACAAAATATAATAACTATATGGAGAAGGCAGAAAACGGCTTTGAATACAAAAAATGTATTGAAGACGATTAAACATGGAGGAGGGAACATAATGGTTTGGGGTTGCATGGCTTATTCTGGAGTGGGGAATTTACATGTCATCGAAGGTAAAATGACAGCTCGGTCCAATGTGGAGGTGTTGCGGGGCAACTTGAAGGAAAGTGCTTTAAAATTAGGTTTGGAGAACAATTTTTATTTCCAACAGGATAACGATCCAAAACATACGGCCAACATTATAAAAGAATGGCTCCTTTATAATACCCCAAGAAGACTGATGACCCCACCCCAATCTCCAGACCTCAGCCCAATTGAAAATCTGTGGCATATTCTGGATAGAAAAGTACGCGAGACCACTATTACGAGTAAGGAGCACCTGAGACGGGTGCTAGTTGATTCCTGGAACAATTTATCAGGTGAGGTGACAAAGAATTTAGTTGAGTCAATGCCAAGGCGGTTACAGGCCGTAATTGAAACTAGAGGAATGCAAACTAAATATTAAGGACAATTTTATAAACAGTTATGACTCGAACTATTTTTTGAAATGTTTGATTAGGTGTGCAAATAATTTTTTTGCAGTCTAAAATTACATTATATTCTTTATACTTCATTTCTTTGACACTTTTACATATTTCTATTTATAATGTTATATTGTTTTGATTTATGAACTTAAATAAATGTTGTTTGGATAAAAAAGTGAAATTTATTTAATCTAAATCTCTAATTACATGGTGTGCAAATACTTTTTTTGCCTACTGTATATCACCTTCATAGTTCTAGGGCGGTTTAACAAGAATTAATATTTAAATGTGTAAAGTTGAGCGGCACAAAAAAGGTTTGCCACTTTGGCATATACGTTTATGGTTAGAAATTAAAATCTAACTAACCAGATGAAAACAATAGAATTTTTCATATAAAAATCATTACTAATAAAAAATTTCGATCCTTTGCTATTTGGCATTGTGTGTAAAAATATATATAATATTATACCTTCACCTGGAATAATTAACTCTCTTATTTTTGTGGAGTTTCTTTAATTATAAAATTAACTTTTTTTTATTAGTTCAAAAATTTAACCATTCGCCTTTTCAAAATTCACTTATTATATATATTGAAATATGGAGTAATACATTCAAAGTATTTACAATTTAATTTGCTGTGGAGAAGTCCAGAAATGAAAGTACACAATAATAAAATGATGTTTTAAGAATGTCAGATTCCATTGTAGATGCATGTAATATTCTGAAAGCTATTATTTTAGTTTTTCTATCTTTCTGGGAGATATATTTCTTTTTACATCAGTTATGAATCGAGTTACTTTTAAAGTGACAGATTGGCAGTAAATTTATTCGTATGATTTCAAAGCATTCTTTAAAATTATTCATTTAGGCTTAAGTTAAGACAAGTGACAGCTATTTTTATTTTTAGTCAATGAGGCTTGAATCAATTTAAAGGTCACAGTGGTAGAGGTAGTGGAATTATAGTGTCAAGTTAGGACAAACGAAAATGTTTTTTGACACATCAAAATATGTTTTTGACTGCTTAAGTTAAGTATATAAAATATATATATATATATATTATATATATATATATATATATATATATATATATATATATATATATATTTTTTTCACTTCCACTGAATAATATAACTCAAAGGTGCGATGATAAAAAAAAAAAAAAAAAAAAACACGTTATGTCTTGAATATACTGACATGCTGAATGTTTCATTCTTTTTAAGGTGAAAGGAAACCAATTAGAATTATTACAAACTTATTATTAATAATAGTGATTTAAAAAGTTCTAAATTTTATGGTACTATGCTTTAAATATTACAATAGGTAGTAATTTTAAAAAAATAAATTTTAAATTACAGTTTTGCATTAGATCAAAATGAAAATCATTTTTGTTTACTTATCTAAAATATATACCAAGGTTTTTTGATATAGGTATATGGATATATTTCTTGACTGTTACTATTAAATGTTTAATAAAGTTCTTGAAGTTTAGTCAATAAAATAACTTATATCGGCAACGTTTCCAGACGATGAACTACTTACAATGTTGCTGGTGGATATGCTATTGGCATTTACTACTAAATTATAACAATTATACCCCACAACTAAACTGGGAAATATCTGAAAAAAAGGTTGGTGATGGGAATTTCCAAAATAATGATATTCCCAAGGTACAGGTAGAAGGGATTTCCGTATTCCTGTGTAATAAATGTATAAATGATTAATATGATGTATATAAATATAAATGTATATTATTAGTCTTAAAGTATTAAGTTGTAATAACATGTGTTGAGATTTAGTACGTCTGATTTTTGTTTATTTCGCGATTTTAATTTTTTCTATGATTATCATTATATACACCAAGAACAAAATAATCTTAAACAAAATATATATACATATACATATATATATATATATATATATATATATATATATATATATATATATATATATAAAATCATTTAGTTGTTAGAAGTAAAGATGTGTTAATCTACTAAGACGCCAGCAACACCTTATTCTGGCTGCAGAAGTGGGGTTGAACCAAAAAACCAATAAGTCTGTCACCTCCAGGCTCTGGAGTACAGGAGTGGTATTAACCCTCCAACCCCCTGCTTAAATATACTTAGTAACAGTTTGTTGAAAGGGTCAAAGTTCTCCAGTGGATTTTAAATTAATAAAGGTTATGGTCTTCGATACTTTTATTATTTTAATGAGTTTCGTTATAACTCAATTTTTCATTCAATTTTGATTCCCCAATTATCCGATTCCTGAAAAAAAAAATTGATATGGAAAATCGATGATCTGAAGTCGATCTAAGAATAAATCGATACGTTTTTAATATATATAATCTTAGATTCTTCTTCCTAATGTGAATAAGAGAACATTTTAGTACGAAGGTAAGGTTGTACGGTTTAAAAAGGAGGCGAATTGGCCGAAATCACGCCCAACCGCCAGGTTTTTTTCTCCACCTTAAGGGTGCCAACTCTATATAAGGTGGGTGTGGACTAGAAGTGTCGAAGTTGATATACGCCATTAAGAACAGAAAATAAAAGTTCTGCTTTCAGCCGGATTCGAACTCGGGAATTTGGTAGTCAAGTGTCCAGAGTTGGACAAAATTTAATCATAGCTATTTGGTAACTAATTTCCTAGAATCACCTGATTTATTAATGATTAAATTTTTCACTCTTGTAATCATTTGTTTACTAAAAAATGACTGAAATATAATAATAATAATAGCCTTTTATTAAGTCCATAACTCAAAAAATAAACCTTAAATTCAAATAAATACAAATTTAAACTATTTATTAACAAAATTCTTCTGTACTTTTGAACATGGGCCTGTCCTCTGTGACTGTCTGGACACCCTATTATTATATGTCACACCAGCATATTAAATAAAAAAATTTTCAATTCTTCTAATGATAATGTTTTTACTGTTACTCAAATATTTTTTCGTTTTTATTTTTCTTTATCATTTTTGTCTGTTCCCTTTCAACAAATATTGTTTTTCTTCATAATTTACTATGTGTAAATTCAGAAATTTTATATTTCAATCAAGTGTGTACCTAATATGCTTTTTTCTTTACCGAATGTATATACGGTTTTGTGTGTATATAAGCGTGTTTGTTTATATATTTGTTTACAGATTTTTTTCTCTTTAAATTATTTTATTATAAACTTGTATTTACTTTATATTATCTTATTCCATTATTTTATCAAAAATATCTTCGCCAGATGTGATTTACTTTTTAAAATTTATGTGTTATTATTCTTAAGGGAATTTGTCCCAGAATAAAATTTATTTTCTATCTATCTATCTATCAACAGTCACCTCCATTGACCATCTTTTATCAGTTCTTCTTAAGATGTGCCCTGCCCATTCCCATTTTCGTTTCATGATATGGTGAATTATGTCTTTCAGGCGAGTCTTCTGTCTGATGACATAACTCATAGTCTTCTCCTTCCTCCTTATCTTTGTCATGTTTCTTTCTATTGCTCTTTTCCAGCTTATCAGTTTCCTTGTTAGGGCTTTTGGTCGGGACCAAGACTGTCTACCTAAGGGGACGGTAGGATGTAGAAAAGTATCGAAAAATTTCTTTTTTATCTCTTTCGGGAAATCATTTTTCATTATTGCTTTTAATGAAGAGTACTTTGTACATCCTATGAATGTCCTCTATCCACTTCCTTCCATAATTTATTTGCAAAAGCTGCTGATGGATATAATCACCATTAATTAATTAATTGATTAATTTTATTTCAACTCTGCTACCGCGCAACAGCTTAATTATAGGAATGATCATTAATCATTACGATAGTAATAATAACTTCATTTATTTAATTGTACTATATAAAAAAAATTATTCATCTTACAACTAACAAATCTTCCGAATCACAGACCAAACTTTATGTAATTTTATTTTCTTTTGTCAAGTTTCAAACAATCATTTATTCAGTTGAATTAAAAAATAAAAGTTGGTTGTTCAACGAGCTGGACCGAGCAATCAGGAAATAACATGGGAGGGTAATGACAGAGGAACCGAGCGCAATAACCCGTGATGGCCGCTAGCCCCGTGGACTTCCGAGCCTCTTCCCGTGAGATCCCACTCAGAAAATTGAAAATAATTGCCACTGCCGCGCCACTAAAAGTTTTTCATCCCCTCCCTCACCACTCGCCGTAAAACATCCTCCGGAGGTCTTTGTCGTTTTTTTTTTTTTTGAAAAAAAAAACTTTTTTAACCGCTAGAATATATAATTTATTTTCAACCTCTCGGCAAGGGTGCACCGTGCGGGTAAAAATTAAATGAAAATAAGTGAAGTAAAAGTAGGCTGAACGTTATAAGAGCTTCAATATATTTTAATTAAAAATATTTTTCAGTTTATGAATTAAGTGGCCGTCAAGTGTGAAGCGCATAAACTGTCGAGCTATTTCAACTGTAAAAGTTAATTTGACTCTCCATCATATGAAAGAAACTTTTTTTTTTTTACTTAAATTAATCCTCGATATCGATTCCTATGTTTAAAAATAAATCGCTATTGATAAAGTAATCCCTTTAAGAACTAAAAAGATAAATAAATCGACAAAAAAAATAAACCTATTTAATAAATAGTATCCATTACTGTAATAAATAAATAGGAATTCAATAATATTTATTATCTTCAAGATAGTTTAACATATCACTTTAAAGCTGTTCAAGTTTCGAAAAAAAATTCAATTTTTTATTTAAGAATATAAATATTCCATAGTTTTTGGGTTGAATTTATTACACAAGAAATTGGAAATGTTATGCTCAAAACACCGCAAAAATCTGGGCCTTCATGGTGCTCAAAAACTCTAAAAAAATTCCAATGAAATCCATTGTAAATTAGTGGGAAATTTTATCAAGGAAAACTGATCTCAAATCCCGATTGAGCACCAAAAACCCTTATAGGGTAAATCACGGGTTATGGTCATAGTTAAGGAAATTGATTGATGCAAAAGAGGATATCGCCTAGACTGATTCGCAGATTACTATTTTTTTTACATATTTAGATTCACAAATTCTTGTTCTATTAAATGGTAAATTTACTAAAGCTCTGTATTTTTCCTTGAAATAATGCATTACAAAAAAAGGGGTGAAATAACTCGGATTTTTCAGTTTTTATGCAAATATCCTAAAAATACCAGTTATGGGCACAGTGTATGAGTTATGGTCATAGTAAAAACTAGTTATGGTCATATGAACAAAAATTTTGTAAACAATTTGTTTTTATTATTTTAAAATTCACTATTTATGCATACCTATCAATCATTTGAGGTTAATAAAAAAAATAAGGATTAATTAATCAAAAATAAAACTCCGAAAACACTTTATTATTACAGTCGTCACCATTAAAAATCCGCGATGAGTGACACAAAACATCATTTAAATACGTGTTGAAATTTCTTTCAAAATATTTTCCACTGAACCATCCGAAAACACTTTATTATTACAGTCGTCACCATTAAAAATCCGCGATGAGTGACACAAAACATCAAATACGTGTTCTTCTTTCAAAATATTTTCCACTGAGTCAAACCAACCACGGATGTCTTTCTCAGACACACAAGAGTGGCTGGCTGGTGATACGGCTTCAGTGGTTCTACTGGAGATATTTGGATGGCGACGGATAAAACCCCTGTACCATCCGTCACTGGGCATACCATCTTTAAATTTACATTGTCGGTTTGAAACTATTGCTAGGTCTTTGACGCTCAAGAATAAATCAATTTTTCGTTTGGGAAACCCCCGTCTAGAGCAATGAATAATCCATTTCTCTAACAGATCCTCCTCTTCAGCAGACAAAATGGGGTCTGCCACCACACTGAAACCTTCCTGTGCACTTTAATCTTCGAGTTAACATCATCCTAGGGATTTTGTAACTGTTATAATGAAAGGGAGTAATAACATTGGTACTAGGTATTTTAAGTTAGAAAAACATCCATTTCAAAAACACATACATTTTCGCTATAGATTTTACAGTAGCCCCTTTAAGAATTTTTTCTTTTGCCTGTGTGGCATCATCTTTAGAGTACGAATATCGTATTTTAGGCATAGTTACAAATAAGTATTTACTGTAAAAAAAAGAAGATTCTAAAAAAAAGCATCTTGAAGAAAAAATAAAATTGTAAAAGCAAGTGACCATTATACATTTATACACTGATCGTAACTAGTTATGGTCACTGATAGACCTAACATTGTCAACCATGACCAAAACTAGTAAACGTTATCGTATTTTACTTTTAAGATAATACAATCAAACCAGGAAAAATCTATATTTTTTTAGGAGTAAGAACACTTGTTATGCCAAAAAACTTGAAATGGTCATGGGTGACCGTAACTAAAATCATAGATATTTATAGACCGGTTGTGGTCAGTTGAAAATTTTAATTGATTAAAGTGACCAAATGAAAAACAAAGGGGTCTGAAGAAAAACAGAAATCAAAATGAGCAGATACATACCTTTAAAACCTGAAATTGGCGAAGAATTTCAAAGCAATTCCTTAATAATGTACACTTGTAAAATCACACCTACTACACACAGGAGCTATTGTACAACACTAATTCGGGAAAACATTAACGAAGACAAACGGAAATGGATGGGAGAGAAGGATTCATTAGCAAGTGAGTCATAAGCCCTTCCGTGAAACGTCTCTTAAAAGGATCTAACAAAGAAAACAAGCAAAGGCTTATTTTTGTTAAAAACGTAAAAACCTGCCCATAACTGGTGAGGTGACCATAACTAGTGTTTTACCCTATGAAAAAATTTTATAAAAAAAAAAAATAAATAAATAAAAATAAAAAATTACCCCTTTCGAAGACGTTAACATTTCTGAAGTTGAGATTTTATCAACTACTTCTAACGGCTATAATATTTTCTGTATTCAACCGATTGGAATAGTAATGACATCACTAGAATCAGCGTTAATTCCGCTTTCAATTTATGTGTATAACAACGGGTTTATATTCTTTATGTATCGGCTTCAGATTGTAGTGGAAAAAACCTAATTGGAAAAACCTAATCCGCGGTCAACTATAACTTAAGATATCTCAATAAGAAGAAATCCGGCGACCTCCGCATTTGGGCTAACTATTCAGTTTTACAGCTTCTAAATGCGCTTAAAATATGGTTTCAATTGGTGGCGCAAATTATTTACGTTTTGTAGCAAATTGACAGCAATTTTTTAATTTTTAACAAATTTGGTTTCTATATGTTTTTTGAGATCAGGAACCTAAAAATGACATTTGATTTTAGTATAAAAATTTTCCTCACCTATTGAAAAGAAAAAAAAAACGCTTCTGTTTTAAAATGTTTTATTTCGCTATTTATTATTCATCCGAATAAATATAATATAAAAAAAAATCGGCATTAAAATATGTTAATTACACGTCAAATCGCCCCTTGTTGGAAATACTCTGATATAACACACCTTAATGTTAGCACAATTATAATTTTTCCACACATCATATCATATTATATACTTTATACAGTTTTTTTTTTTTTTTTATAAGCATTTATTGAAATTTACAACTGTACAGAATATATACATCAAGCAAATGTATTGACAACGATTATAATAACATGTTAAAACTTGGGAATAACTACTCATCAGAAGCACTTTATTAAAACTTCTACACTAGAAGGTCTCAAGGCCATCTTCGTTTCTGACCCCTCGGAGGATTATCAGGAATGAAGTGGGAAGCAAGTTGAGAAACTAACGGATTTGAGTGATTATGGAGCTTACTATGAAAGGATAGGTATCTGGTGTGGGCTAAATCAGCAACATATGGAACATTAAGATCTTTATGGATAAGTTTATTGGTGACAAAGTAAGGAGCATTGAGGATTTTACGAAGGATTTTGGATTGTAAGGATTGAATACGAGATGATTTGGATGGTTTAGTGGAGCCCCAAAGCTCAACTCCGTACGTAAAACAGGTCTAATCACAGTCATGTATATGAGTCTTTTGTAATTAACTGGGAGCTTGGAACGTTTGTCTAGTAAATGTTGAAGTAGTCTGAAACGACGGGCAGTTTCTTGTTGTTTTAGTGTTGTATGTGGATTCCAAGTTAGTCGTTTGTCCAGGTGGAGTCCTATTTAGCGTATCTGTTCAACAGGGATTAGTGGAATATCATTAAAGGATTCTGTAGGACAGGAGGACGTAGGTTTACGACGAAGGGTAAAGGTTATTTGGTAGGATTTGTTTGGATTTAGTTTGATTCTCCATTTTGACACCATTCTTGAAGGTTTAGGATATGGGATTGGAGTGCTTGAGAGGAATGAAGGGATCATGATTTACTGATAACACACATGTATCATCAGCGTAAGTAGTGAGGTCAGTGGTAGGATGAGTTGGGATGTCAGCTTTATTATACAGTTTTAAATATAAATAAAGTATTACCATTCAAATCCTATAAAATATTATGTGATGGGAGGAAGTGCTTTAGTAAAAAAATCTGTAAAACCATGGCTTTCTCCCAGCCTCTGTACCCACCAAGAAGAGGTAATAATCACTCTACTGAGAATAGGACACATCAAGCTCACCCATCTATATCTGATTACAAAGGAACCAGCACCGAATTGTTAAAAATGCGGTAGCAGACTGACCATTCTGCATATCTTTGAAGAATGCCAATACTACAGAACCGTGTTGAACCAGCTGGGAATACCAACGGATATATCGAAGATATTAGGAGACGACAAAATTTAGTAATAACATTTATTTCAAAATGTAAACTTTTGTACTGTATATAATTTTTTTTAAATGTAAATTAATTATAGTGTTGATAACTATGTAGTTTTACGCTCTAAAATACAAGAAATAAATAATTATAAAGAGAAAATAAAAATATTGAAAATAAATTTTTAGTGTAGTGTAAAATCATTATAGCTGAACATTAAATACTCATATCAATAGCCTATATAAACAAACACGTTTATTTGGCCAATTATGTGATTATTGCCTTTTATCGAAACAATCAGGAATCAATTACAATTAAAAACATGTATACAGGTTGTAAAACTCAATAAGGCCAATAAGTCGTTAAAGTAATAGTTGCCGTTTTATATTTTCCCAATTGGTTCTGTAAAACCCCACTAAAGAGGAAGTGTTAAATGTCACACGATCCCTTATTTTGTGATCGGGGTATTTCTCGTCACTCTTCCAAATTGTAAACATTTTAGGAACGTCCTAGTATACTTCGCACTCGCTAGTTTTCTATTGGATTTTTGAAGTTCCTTTATCAATTTGATATCATATCGCATCACTATGATGCGAAGAATACTAGGACATTCCTCCTAAGATGCAGGGTATGATTATGAGAACAGTATAGTCTCGAAATGTCGCCAAAATAGTAGTTTTTATTAATTGACTGTACCTTAAGAACCTTACTAAACATTTAATAGCAACAGTTAAGAAATTTACCCATATATATATATATATATATATATATATATATATATATATATATATATATATATATATATATATATATATATATATATATATATTATGATTTAAGTTTTTGAACTCGTTCATTCTTCATATCTCAGTAGCAAAAAAGGGTTCTTCTTACTCGAATCGCTGGTATGTAAGCCTGTGGAGGCAAAATGTTAGTTCAGTACTTGAGAGAGACTGGACACTACCAGGACTCAACTTAATTTTACTTTTGATCACAAGGCCACTGTTATTTAAATATTTTAAGAGGATTATAGAGATGAGTAGTACTGAATTAGGATTGAGCCAGAAATTTGAATCCGAAATCATCCAGTAGGTCGAAACGTCGGCACTCCGTATATAAATTTGTTTTTAAACTTATGTAATTTATCAACTTCACATCATCCCTGACCATCTTCTTCAACCATTATATCATTCAGTGAACCATACTATATCCATCATAAATAATTTATACACTGCTATTTTAGTCGTGGATTACAGGTTGGAGACCCTCCTAGGGTAAACTCAGTCTCTATGAAATTGGTGCAAAATTTCATGAATGGTGAAATTGGGGAAAAACCTTGTGATTCGGCTTAACATTTGGCTAAATAACTGTGCAAAATATAACAGTCCTTACTGAAACATTGATACAACACTCTTCATGGGTCGAGATTTTCTTTTTTCTTTCTTTATCTATTTATTTTTAATTTAAATTCCAGTACTTCTGAAAATTTTATATTCTCAAAAACCATGGGAACACCCCCGTCAAATAAATATCTACAATCCATAGATAAATTAAAAATATACCTTAACAATGGATAAATGAAATGTTAACCCTTATTCTTGCATGGTATCATATGTGATACTTGACATTAATCGTTTTTTGAATTTACGCGGTAGTATTTAAGTGGGCTGTGATAAGAAGGTTTGTTAAAACAGTTTATTGCCATCATGTTGGTGTCCCTGGTTTAATAAAAGTTCAACTACTTTGTTATTTATTGGATTGTTTTAATTTTGTCTATGGCTGACAGGATTAGTGCCCTTCGTCGTAGAAGAGGGAGAAATACCCGCTATTAGAAGTACCTCCTATTCAGAAAACCTGATAAAAATGAATAATACAGTTTTTAAAAAAATCTGTTTTTTTTTCTTTATTTTACTTTTACCATAGGAATTTTATCTTTATTATAAGTATTTTATGAAAAAAAAAAATAAAATAAAATATGCATTTTTTATTTTAAAAAAAGAAAAAATAGGTCTTCTCTTTTTGTTTACCTTGTCCTTGCCAGGTGTCGCATAAGATTTCTAGAACACCAAATGACGATCTATCCTTGCAAAGTACCACCTGTGATACATAAGCATAGAATTTATACTAAAGCATAAAATAGGCAGAATTTTGCAGAAAACCTTTATTATAAGTCATATCAACAACTTTATCACTCCAAAAAAAATCTTTTTGGCTGTAAGTCTAGAGTTGCGAGAATAAAGGTTAATGGTGATATATTTTTTCTCACGATACCTCTGATTATTATAAAATAAACTGCTATAAAGTAGATGGCGTGAGAGAGTCCCAGAAGACGGGATCGGACCCCTGGGGACCAGGAGCTGAGGGAAGAAAGCCCCGTATTGTGTTCCCTATCACTGTCGCCCTGGCTGGTGATCCGCTAAATTAAATTGCCTCAACTTTGCGGTAGCTCGCTCCTTTCTCGTTTCGTTTTTATTTCGCAGCCCCTTCCTGTCAGCTCCTCTGTCATAGCGGTTTATATTAATAAAAAGTTGCCCAGGATTTCGGAAACTGCCTTACCGAGCCTTTCTTTAATAAAACTTTCTGAAATTCTTTTCAGAACTTCTAAAGATCTAAGAGAAGTGTTGTGTATTGAAAAGTAGAAAAGTATAAACGATACCTTTAGTTTCTTAATTCTATAAGTAAGTAAACTAATACAATTATTTTATAATCTGAAGACTCCAATACAAAGCCTTCCGTCTTAAATATAACTATAGTAGAGGGAAATCAGCATCGAACCCTGAACTCCAAAAATATAGTTAGTCCGTTATTTTAAATATACCTTTTAAATACTTAAGAAAAATGCAAAACATTATTCTTATTTTGTTGACAAAATATTACATTCTACCTTAATCCAGGGCATTATGTAATAGCGATGATAATGATGATGTCCATTTATACGATAAGTAATATCCCTGAATATATAAAAATCATAATATAATAAAAAATAAATTCAATGTGAAAATAGTACCGAAAATAATTAAAGTTGTTTGGTCGGTTGAGACTATAAGTATAATCGAATTAATCTGGATTATTTTGATAGAGACGAATTTTTTATGAATCATTCAAAATAGTTCAGAGGATTTTGGATTTGAAGGATTTATTCCTTTGATATTCGATTGTTTTGACTTCCTCCACAGTCGAAGTCTATACTTTAGCATAAGTCATAGCATAAATTAACTTTAGGGTTAATTTAACAAAATTAAACATTTTCCCGAGTTGAAAATAAATAAGGGTTTAATTCTTCATAATTTTTCGTTTGATTTAACACAATAAAAATATTTTTGTTTCTGCCAGTTAAAGAAAAAAACCTGAATTTTATTTCAAATATGAATTGTTATTACAAACTTATAAAACTCTAAAAGACTTCTTTTAATTCATTTTGTGGGTCTATTACGCATAGGCCCACAAAATTTCCTGTTTTCCCGGATTAGAGGTTTTTGAGGGAACGTTCAATTTTTTTCTATTTTCTTAATTTGTCTTTGAACGTTCAATGTGACACACGAAATGTAATTATTAAAGTGCGGAGTAAAAATTATTTCCGTTCCAATTTTCGTTTTATGTGATACAGTGCGAAACTGATTTCGAACGTGTCAAAAAGAAATCGTGTAATTCATTTTCTTGAGTACAAAGTAAAATTCATTGATAAACTAAAAAAGGTGAACATCCTACTGCTATAGTACTTAAAAGATTACTTTGTGCATAATTGCGTCGATTATCCGAAAAAATTCAGTATCCGGACCAGGCCTGGCATTCATCACTCCTAGTAACCTCTACTGTTTATAATCACAGGAAAACTTTATTTCCAAATAATTCACCAATACGAATGAAGAATGCAAAATCACAAAAATTGTGTCTTCATACAGCAAATCTCTCTCTCTCTCTCTTTATCTAAAACAAAAAGGCAATAAAAGAAAAGTTCGCAAATCCTGACCTCATATTTATTTCAATAATGTTCTAATCTCCAAGGTTGACACAATATGGTATCTCGGATTCAATAATAACTAGACTTTAAAAGCCTCAGCCAATTTTATACACTACTAAATAGGACTCCTCACGTTCCTGTGAAAAAGAACTTCGCATGATGGTCTTCTAACTTATGCTAAAGTATAGACTTCGACTGTGGAGGAAGTCAAAACAATCGAATATCAAAGGAATAAATCCTTCAAATCCAAAATCCTCTGAACTATTTTGAATGATTCATAAAACGTCTCTATCAAAATAATCCAGATTAATTCGATTATACTTATAGTCTCAACCGACCAAACAACTTTAATTATTTTCGGTACTATTTTCACATTGAATTTATTTTTTATTATATTATGATTTTTATATATTCAGGAATATTACTTATCGTATAAATGGAATCATTATCATCGCTATTACATAATGCCCTGGATTAAGGTAGAATGTAATATTTTGTCAACAAAATAAGAATAATGTTTTGCATTTTTCTTAAGTATTTAAAAGGTATATTTAAAATAACGGACTAACTAAACGGCAATAAAGATGAAGAGAAAATGCTGGAAAATATTTGTTAAAGTAATTTACATGTCGCTATTGCAACGTGTAGCTGATTAATGGGCCGTAAGAGAAAATGTTTGAAAAGAAGGAAGACTGAAATCATCTGTTGTTCTCTCACGTCATTTATCTCCACTGCCCAGTTCCAAATTTGACTTAGTGGAATTAATGACCTAGGAGCAGTCTTTATCTTTATATTTGAATTGAAAATAATATTGATGATTTAAACAGAGGTATACTATTGAGTGTGAAAAATATTTTTCAAAAATTACTCTTAGCACAATGAGGAGTATTCATTAGCAGCTTCAGATCAGGAATTTATTTAGTTTAAATTTATAAAAAATAGTCAAAGCTTCATGAATAAATTAAATAAAACTTTCTTGTTATAATTTATTGAAATTTTAATAACAAAACAGATAATATTTCGACTGAAATTCAAGGAGGAAACATTCAAATTAAAATTACAAGGAAATAATCTGTCCTTAATAAACAGAAAATAAAAGATGAATGAATAAGGAAACGAAATCGTTTAACTGGTTGAGAGTCATTATCCAAAAAGTAAGGAAAGCTTTTTTTAAATTTAATTTTGAAATCGAGATGACCATTTTCATTATCTCCGATGAATTGCTGCATTGTTTTCTGTCATAATGATTAAATGAAAATAATTAGATTTTTTATTTTAAAAACAATAAGGAAATGAAAACACCGGAGTACCTAAATTTATCTTCAGTCAAAAAAGTTCTATAATTCTGTATAAGATTTTTTTTTTTAATTTTTTTTAAATTTATTTTTTTTTTATATAAAAGTAAATTTGAGGAAAATGTCATCCCAATAACACGGTAATTATTTCTCACTAGAAACACTTCTACATTAATAGAACAAAAGTTCTGTATTAGAAGGTCTCTCCCCCATCTTCTTTTCAGAGGTCTTGGAGGATTATCGGGAATCGAGTGTGAAGCAAGTTGGGAGACTAGTGGATTCGAGTGGCTATGGCTATGGCTATTAAAAATTACGGAAAAAAAATTCTTTTGTTGGAGAGAAACAGACAAAGTGCAATCCATCAATCCTTAAAGCAGTTTCGGAGTGGGTTCGAATCCGACCAGCTTGATTCCTTTTATAACAAAGGATATTTCTTGGCTGACCCTTGAAATATATTCCTGACCATAGTAAATCCAACTTTTTCATCATTATTGAAGTTTTTAACGTTTAACTATGTAATTGATAATAAATTATCATGCGACATTAGCATTTATTTTATTATAATTACATAGTTTATATTAGGACATCAATGGCGAGAGCATTGGTGCGAGTTAGTTAGTAGTCTGTTAGTTCACCGCTACAGAAGGTCACGGGTTCGATCGACCTAAGCAGTTTAAAATTTATTTCGTAGTCAACAATTTAAATGACTCTTAGTGAAATAATTTTTTCAAGGAAAATTGTATGCTATCGCTTTACTACAATTGAAACCGGTTGTCCGGAAATTAATGCAGAATTTTATGTTTAAACCAGAACCTGATATTACTATTAAATATATTATTTATTATGCTTTAGTTGTAGTAAATAGTTAGCATACAAAACTACAATTTTACGTGAAACAATTATTTCTTTATATTGGCCGAGAGCTAAAAAAAAAATAAAACTTGATTTTCATATATTTTTTTTCCAATGCTCATTGGTGGCTATAACTCTTAATGAAGTCCTGAATTAACTTCCGCAAAACCAAATAAATTTTTTATTGTATTTTTTTTTTTTTAACTTTTCATTGTTATTTACAACTGTATACTGTACACAATTTGAGTAAAATTACTATAATGACTTGTCAATAACAAGTAACGAACTACTCCAATAAAAGTTTAGAAGGTCTCCCGACCATCTTCTTTTCCGACGCCTCAGAAGATTTTCGGGAATTGAGTGTGAGGTAAGTTGTGAGACTAGTGGATTCGAGTGGACATGTAGTTTACAATGAAAGGATAGGTATCTGGTTTGGGCAAACTCAGCAACATATGGAACATTAAGATCCTCATGGATAAGATTGTTTGCAGCATAATAAACAGCCCCAAAGCTGAACTCTGTATGTCTAAATGAGTTTAATTATTGTTATGGTAAATAAGTCTTTTGTTATTAATAGGAAGCTTTGAACGCTTATCTAGTAAATGTTAGAGGAGTCGATTGTAAGGATTGAGTATTTTTTTTTTTTTTAGTTGTACCCTAAGATTAAAATTCATTTACTGTATATACAGTTTTTTTTTTTTATTTTCCAGCTAGAACATCTCTTACCAAAAATGCCACATTTCATAAATTTGGGAGGGATACTAAACTACTTAAAATACTTTTCACCGTTGGTTTCACCCTCCATCAGAGGAGGATAAGGAAAAAAAATGCCGAAAATTTTCCTATATTTTCTGAAAGTTTATACCTGACGCTCACGAGGCCCAGCATTGGACATTAAAGTGTCAGTCACGCTATATTTCTTGCCCGCAAAGTCTAAACTCCCGGAAAAAAGTAGCTAAAAGTACGGAAACTTTTCACTTTATTCAATCATAAATAAATATTCAATTTTCTTTTTTAATAAATTAGAGTGCTTCCTGAATGACGCAATTTCATTTTTACCTTGTATGATTTTAATTTAAAGTTTAAACTAGAGAAATTATAAACATTATTATTTATTTTCTATCAATTCAGTTTTAATGACGTTTTTAATATAAAATAATTTTCTTAAAGAAAAATTAAAATTTTTCCTGTAACATTTCTGTTCAAGGTAAAATAATTGATTGTTGGGGTTGATATCATAAATGAAAATAAACTGACAACTGATTTTTCTGCTTTGAAAATACTTAGTAGAAAAGGAATGAAAATCATCAACAGATCAATAATAAACATTACTAGCAAAAATAAAAAAAATCATTAGAAGTCTAACAATTAAAATAATAAAAATTAATTACGAGTTGAGAAATCCAACAAAAAAATAAATAAATTACCTAGTTAAAGAATATAATTTTTCGGATTCATAATTTTAGGGTTTAACTAAAAAGAATAAGTGAAATGAAAAAAAAAAAAAAAAAATTATGATATATTACAGTAGAGGCCGCATAATGTGATCACGGTTAATGTTATCAACCGCTTTGTGTGATCATAATGGCTTGGAACGGTTCCAAACATTACCATTTTCCCGTTTAATGTTATCAAAATTCCATTTATTGTGATCATTTTCAAAATCTTGGAATTTTGTTTTTTTGTCGGAAGCGGGACAATTGGAAGTGGCATGATTCATTCTAAGAACATCCCTTTTTCTAAGAATGTACAATATAATCATCCCCTTCTCTCTACTTCTATGAAAATAACTTCACTAGCTCAGCTCAGTATGATTTCGTCCTCTGAAGTGTTCAGGCCATCGTTTTTGTTTTTCGAGTCATTTTTCAGTTGTTTTTTTTTTGATGAGTGGGACCAGAGTTTATCTGAAAAGATGGAAATCTTAAAATCGTACGATCGCCTGTCTACCAGAATAAGTCAGCGTAAAGCCACTATAACTTTGAATATTTCTCAGCCATTGCTAAATGAACTATTAAAACAGCGGAAGAATATCGAGAGCTCATTTCTGCAATATGGGAATGTAAATCGGAAAAGAAACAGAGTAGAAAATGAGTTGAAAAGTGTATTTTCAATGTACGTAATAAAAATTGTTGTCCATAAACATTTTTCTTTTGATTCCCTGTTGGTGTATTTTGCTTTATGTTATCAGTTGGCTAGTGTGATCACCTTGTTCGAGTACCGCAGCGATCACTATAAGCGGCGTCTACTGTATTTCCAACAAATTGAAACATTTTTTCAAAAAATATCTACACGTATATTTATAATAGTAAAAGCTTAATGCGGGCAATGTCTGGGTATAATGTCTAGTCAATAAGAAGCAAAATTAGCGAATTCCAAAAAAATAATAATTCTGTTTTAAATTGATTTTTAAGTTGTTTAAATGCTTAATCCAAATTTTAACTTTGCCATTTCGAAAAAAAATATTTTTAGGCTTTGCAAACTAAAAACTAAGAAAAATAAAAATAAATAAAAATAAACTAGAAACTATCATATAATAGGAAAGTTTATAATAACATTTATTGTGTAATTTTTCCAAACATATACCTAGTAATTAACAATTTTTTACTTTTTAAAAAGCGTTTACAGATATTACGATATAACATTTTTTCTGTATGTGACTACAATATTATTGCTGAAACATACAATCTTTGTAAGTATGGGACATCAGAAATATGCAAAAGACGGATCTTTTTCTCAATAATTTAAATTAACAATCGCTCAAAATACGTCTTTCTTCTTTCCTTTTATTCAAATTTTGTTTATAATAAATGCAATTTTAATTATTGTTTTAATAATATTTGTCCTGAAAAGTAATGGAAACATATAACTAATTATTGCGTTTTATTTTGCCAATCAATTATAAAAGTTCGAGATAGCTACAAATTTATTTTGAATTTAGCATAATGATTTAATTATATCAATATATTTTTTTGGGTTTTTGATTTAAGCATACTATCAAAATTATAAATAAATATTTTATTTTGTGAATAATAATAATCACCTGTGTTTCTTGTGATCAATAAATCATTTTTTATTTATTATCGATTGGTTTGAACCCCGCGTGGTGCTTCGTGGGGTTAAAATTTATTTTTTTAGGAATCCCCAGAATAAATTTTGACCTTCCCACCCTGGCTAGAAATAGCTTGGTTACTAGAAGGATAACCCTTCAATCTTGCCTTAGTTGGAGTACATAAGTTCGTTATGCCCTAATAAAAAAAAAGTATATATATATATATATATATATATATATATATATATATATATATTTTTACTTATTAATTTTTTTTAACTTCAAAAGAATCCTAAATGACCCTTAGGTATCCTTTAATTCAACTAACAAAATAATATTGCCTAACATTGCTCATTACATTGACTTAGCGCAACATCCTGTGGTAGTCGTAGTTAATAATTATTAATAATACGATACTATTTATGATATTTTGTAAGACTTTCAATTATTTCAATATTCTTTGGAATAAAAAAAATTTGAAGTTTTTGAAAGGACTAGTCATGCTATACAAAAAGCTCTTTATTAATAATGGAAAATATTTTCCTTGATAAAAATGTCACAGTACGGGAAATGGATTTTAAGCAATATTTTCACATCTGACAACGCTTTCGGATTTTAGTGACTCGTTGAAATATTACTATTTTAAACCATTTCTATTAAACTTTTCAATTTCTCAAAACTCTTTGTTAGCTTGAAATCATTTACCAAGTCGCCCCTGCTTCGTTATTTTCATAATTAATTTAATTATAGAAAAACTTCGAACTAAAAGAAGTGTAGATAAATTTTGGTTTATTTATTAAAAAAAAAAATTGATTTTCCCTGACTGGGGACAGTAAATAATAGATACGTTTATGTACAATCTACTGCTTTTCCTAATTTAAATTTCAGAATTAAAAGGATTAAATTACTTAAAACAATAATTAAATGAATTTAGAAATTATTTTTTTTTCATTTATTGATATTTGCAACTGTGCAAAATAATATACATCAAGTAAATGTGTTCATAGTAAATAAAATGATAAGTAAATAACTTGTAAAGAATTTCTCACTAGTAGGAGACTAGTGGATCGCAGTGGTTATGGAGCTTAATAAGAAAGGATAGGGATCTGGTTTGGGGTAAATCAGCAACATATGGAACATTAAGATCTTTATGGAAAAGTTTATTGGATACAAGAAAGGAGCATAGAGGATTTTTAGAAGGATTTTGGATTGTAAGGATTGGATATGAGATGCATTAGATGGTTTAGTGGAGCCCCAAAGCTCAACTCCGTATGTCTAATTAGGTCTAATCACACTCATATAAATGAGTCTTTTGTAATTAATTGGGAGCTTTGAACGTTCGTCTAGTAAATGTTGAAGTAACGACGAGCAGTTTATTGTCGTTACAGTCTTGTATGTGGATTCCAGGTAAGACGTTTGTCCAAGTGGAGTGCTAGGTGGCAGATCTGTTTTATTTGGGCGACTATATCTGCTTCCCCAAACAATTCCATTAATTCTTCATTTTTAAATATTTTTTTTTTTTTCTAAATATAAATAGGCTTATCAGGTGTAATTTATCACTAAATATTAGAGAAATATAAGGAGTACACAACCTTTCTAAGGAAGAGTTAATTGAAGTGTAAGACCAAACCGCAATTATGACTAAACAGATACTGTATTGTGTAGATAAGAATCTTATGATTTAAGTTGCAGTGAAAATACAAACAAAAAAAATTTGAAGTGTTGAAGTTTGCATAACAGTTTTAGATTAGTAATATTAGCTTTTATTTTCTTATAAAGCCTACGTATATTTATAGAATGAAATGTACGATACGTTTTTTATATTATTGAATACAATAAATTTTACCCACCCAGTGGGATTCGAACCCAAGACCTTTAGTACCGACGCGCTGAGAACCTCGCACCAACTCGCTCCCCAATTTTCACTGCAACTTAAATCAAAGATTCTTATCTACACAATACAGTATTTATATAGTCATAATTGCGGTTTGGTCTTACACTTCAATTAACTCTTCCTTAGAAAGGTTGTGTACTCCTTATATTTCTCTAATATTTAGTGATAAATTACACCTGATAAGAAGTATATAAAATTTAGTTATGTACAGCCTATTTATATTTAGAAAAAAATTCTATTTATTCCATTCAAAACATTGTAGTGAAACGGGTAAACATGTTTATTTAATATATTAAAATCTAAAATATTAAGTTTTAAATGGGCTTTCACTTGTTCACAGGATTGTGTATATATCTATAACTATATATCATATGGAAAAAAAAATCCAACACTTATAATCTACCACATTTGAAATTGCAACATTTAAAAAAAAAACACAGTTAGAGGTAGAGAAGGTTATATTTATGATTTTTTTTTGTTATTCGACATGGGTATATCTTTTGGCTGTTTTTTTTTTACGTTATTTAAAAAAAATTACGTTAGGTGCAACGTTTTTTAACATTCATTTTGGCCCGCTCTAGCTGTGTTGGTGTTGCTCTAAACGAAAATTTGACGACTTTCCTGATTAGATATTTAATCAAAAATATTTTTTGATGTCTAACATTTATCACTACGACTATATAGGTTTTAATAAAAAAAAAATCACGTTTATTTAGAGGTGTGAGTTTTTTTTCGGTACACACTAGAGATAGAAAAATAAACATTATAGTCCAGTCAAATGATTTTAAAATAAGGCTTGAAGTGGAAAGTTTATGGGTAATTTTTTTTTTATGGGTTACTTTATATTTTTTGGAGTGCTGAACACGAATCTGAAGTTTTCCAACAACATTTCCATTGGCAAATATGAGAAAAAAATATAAAAAAGTAAGAAAATTTTAATTGTTTTCATTATTTTGCTTGTAACTTGCAAAGTAATCATTTTAAACAAAATACCTTTCTGTATTAAAATAAAGAGGAAAAAATGACCTACAATTTAAGTCCTTTATGTTTTTTTGTCAGACGTTAGGTATCCAAAAAGGAATTTGGCCAATTGGGGGCCAGTCCCACTTCTCCGCTAAAATATGTTTGTCATACTTTTTTTGTTAAACCGCCAAAACGCTAAAAAAAATGCGTACTGTTGTAAAATCCACGTTTTTTTGCACATTTGTCACTATAACTCCGAAACTATTAGTCCAACTCAAAATTCCTTTTTTTAATCTAAAAAATGGTCAAATTTACTATTGGAATATATATATATCTGTCTATATATAAAGTTTCAATCGGGTCCCTTGAAAATACACATGCCAGAACGCTAAAGATCCCGTACTTTTATGAAATCCACGTTTTTTTTGGCACATTTTTCGCAGTAACTCCGAAACTACTTGTTCGATTCAAAATTTCTTTTTTATATCTAAAAGGTGGTAAAATTTACTATTGGACTCTATATATAAAGTTTCAATCGGGTCCCTTGAAGCAAACATACATAAAGCTAGAGGTCTCGTACTTTTATGGAATCCACGTTTTTTTTGTTATATTTTTCGCTATAACTCCGAAACTATTTGTTCGATTCAAAATTTCATTTTTTCATCTCAAAGCTGGTTAAATTTAAAATATCGTGTATATTAATTTTTTTTTAATGCCGTTAAACTGAACAGACCACTGAACATATCATAATTGTCATATTTTACCAAAATATACATATTTAGCATGCTAGCGTGGGTGTTTCACGGGATTTAATATAAATTACATATATATTATATAAAAGAAAGTTTAGCCAACTTTTAGATATAAAAAAAAAAATGTTGAAACAAACAAGTAGTTTCGGAGTTACTGCGAAAAATGCCAAAAAAATAATTTTTAGGAAAAAAACAAAACCGACTTCAAGATTAAACCTACATATACAAACTTGAACTAAAAAATTAAAAAATAATATTTTAATCGCTTTGAAACAAAAACCATTAAAGGACAATCAACGAAATTATTGATACTTATATACCTATTCACAATTTAAGATCAGTTATTTTTAGAGTCGGTACCAGCCAAGAAGGGCAGTTTTTTATCTTGCGTTAGCAATAAACTTTCGAATGGCCGGAGAAAGTGGTGTGGCGGTGATGAAACAGTGGGAGCATCTTTACAATTACCATTTCTTTACAAATTCTCTTTGTTTTGGTTGGCACCGACTCCAAAATAACTAATCATAAATTGTGAATAGGTATAAGAGTATTGATAATTTCGTTGATTGTCATTTAATGGTTTTTGTTTCGAAGCAATTAAAATATTATTTTTTAATTTTTAGTTCAAGTTTGTTTATGTAGGTTTAATCTTGAAGTCGGTTTTATTTTTTCCTAAAAATTATTTTTATTTTTTTACTTTTTAGTGGTGAGTGTATTTTTGTTTATACAGTCAATTCTCGACCTTTAAGTTACCCTGAAAAATAGTTCGACTTACTGAACAAAGAATTATCGAGTTTATCATTCCACTTATCTGCATTTTAAGGGGAAAATTGAACACAAATTTGTAGTTGAAATCATTACGTACATTTTCATTAATGGAAATGTTGTTTGTACATACATATAAACTCATTGATCCAGAAAATTAAATACCCGATACCAATTTATCATATAACTTTCACCTGAACTGCCCTTTTTTCTGAGGGTGCCTTAAAGTTGACTTGCCGACTTCCACCAGTGGCGATCTTTTCTTTATTCTTTAGGATGGTTGAAAGAGAACTACGCGGAATTCGGAATTCACTAGCAACAAACGCTCAGCTTCTTTCTCATTTCCCCACTTTGCTAATCAATTTTAACTTTTCGTTAATTGGAAAAATTTTCAATAGCCACTGTAAAACCACTCGAGTCAATAACTAATAAGTGACTGATGTAACTATGAACTGGAAAGGTACAGAATGACGGGAAACCGGATTATAAATTACACATGAAATTCTTTTAATTTAAGTTCGAGTAACAGAGGCGATGACTTCTAATAGTTAATTTCATAGAGGTGGTCCCAGAAGTTCTCTCTTTTGAACCCTATTTTCAGTTCTACTTATTTTCGATACGATTTTCACGTTCTTTGTCTGAAATCGTCTCATTGAGGTGAAATTTTAGTGTAATGTACTTCCGACCGCAGATTCCGAAGACTTATTTAAGAATATAGCTTATCGAAGTACAACACATCAAGAGTTGACTGTATATGTAACTTATTTTTGTTAATAATTTAGATATAGTTACCATGGAGATTTTAGATAATCATAATCATAAATATGTTTGAAATGTAAGGTTATAAATCATTTTTTTTTGATTTTTCTTAAAAAGTTCTGAGTTGATTTCAAAATATTTTTTATGGGACTACCTCTGAAGTATGCCCTACCGGTCTAAAAAAGGATCATCAAAATTGATTCGATTAGATGAGTTCTCAACTCATCTGTATTTATTTTTTGGATGTTATGCGATTACTCCGTCAATTCTAAATCAATTTTGATGATTCTTTTTTAGATCGATAAGGCATACTTTAGAGGTGGTCTCACAAAAAATATTTTGAAATCAACGCAGCACTTTTTAAGAAAAATAAAAAAAACAGCGAATAAGTGATTTTATTTACGGTTTTTTTTTTATTTTTCTTAAAAAGTGCTGCGTTGATTTCAAAATATTTTTTATGGGACCACCTCTGAAGTATGCCATATCGATCTAAAAAAGAATCATCAAAATTGATTCAGAATTGACAGAGTAATCGCGTAACATACACAAAAAAAAAAAAAATAAAATAAAAAATACAAACGAGTTGAGAACATCCTCTTTTTTTTGACCAAATTCCTGGTGGATATCTTACGTCTGACAAAAGAAAACTTAAAAACATAAATTGTAGGTCATTTTCTCCTCTTTATTTTATAATAGAAAAGTATTTTTCTTAAAATGATTACTTTGCAAGTTACAAGCAAAATAATGAAAAAAAATTAAAGCTTTTTTTACTTTTTTCTAATTTTTCTTATATTTGCTGATGGAAATTTTGTTGGAAAACTTCAGATTCGTGTTCAGCACCCCCAAAAATATAATGTAAGACATGAAACACAATTACCCATAAACTTTCTAGTTCAAAATACCTTTTTACTGGACTATTAACTTACTATCTTAAGTGCGGAGCTATTTACATAACCTATAGTACCATCCCTTAGGATGATATTGTTTAGTACTTTCCTCACAATTTAATATCTCACTTCATAAATTTGCTCTGGTCAACCTCATGTTTACTTAGCAAACTTACAGTTGTTTGGGCTAAGAGTTCTGCAAACAACCAGCTATGTTGGGCCGTATTATGTATCTTTCGTCGTAATTGGGTCCAGCGGTTCTAAGAAATATGTATTTCAATCTACAATTACAAATATATTATGGTTACCTCTCTAGAAATTGTTTTCTAGAGTTGGTTTAAAAATTAACTGATCCGAATAAGAACGGACTCTATACTTTTTTATTCTAAGCTTTTTGCTATCCACTGTTCCACAATATTGACCACAAAAAAAGTAAAAAAAAACTGAAAATGTAAGATATCTTCTGGATAAAGGATTTTCCTTCTTACAGAAAGAAGTGAAACACTATTCCGTGTTTGGGAGAGGAAAATATTTGTCTAAAATTGACCCAAAGTGTCTAAATGGGGAATGGAGAATAGGAAAAAATGAAGAATTAATGGAATTGTTTGGGGAGGCAGATATAGCCGCCCAAATAAAGAAAGCAAGATTGAGATGGCTGGAAAACGTAGAGAGGATGCCTGCTGATAAATTACTTAGAAAATTGTTGAAAGATTAGCCAGAAGGTTTTAGAATTCGAGAGTGGCCACGATTGAGATGGCTAGGTGACGTGGAGCAAGACCTCCGTGAGGCAGGAGTGAGCGGATGGCGCCGCAAGGCCGCAGATCAAGATGGATGGTGATGACTTATTAAGGAGGTCCTAAAAATAAATAATAATAATAGTAATAAATTATAATAATAAATAAAGGATTTTCCAAAATAAACTGCGCAAAAATGAATAGGGATATGCCTTATTTATCCTTTATCCGGTCATTTAAATTAAATTAGCCAACATATTTAATATTAGTGGGATACAACAAAATAGAGAATACAAACCAAAGTCAAAACAATTGGTAATCCTTTTATTGATAACAAGTTTTCTTTAACAGAAACAGTAAACATGAAGATTTATCATTTTGTCGCGAATCTCTTCTCTTCATAATTTCTTTAATTGCTGGGGTAATCCAAGGAGCTGGGGGACGCCGGACTATGGATGTTTTAAGAGGAGCTAAGTGATTGAGGAGTGAAAGGAGATTTGATGAGAGGCATTCCACCATCTCATCAACGGAATAGGAAGAGAAGATAGGTTCAATAGAATGTAAGAGGTCATCAAGTAGAGGATTTATACTTTCCGGAGATAATGATTTGAGATTACGCCAGGAGATCTGCTTAGGGATGGGGATGGGAGTGAGGATATTGTAATATATTTGAATGAGGTCATGGGAGGAGAGAAACGGTACAGGATGTTGGGAGTATGTAAGTAGATTTTTAGGAGAAGCTATAATAAATAGGTCTAGGAGAGTGTCAGAAAACTGGGTATGATGGGTTGGTTGGAAAGGTACAATAAATAGATCAAGGGATAAATTAGGTCAATTAGGTATGTTTTATCAGAGGAATTGGTGAAGATATTAGTATTGAGGTCTCCGGTTATTATAATGTTATTATATTGGGGAATATGGTAGGATCATATTTGACTTGAGGAGGGCGGTAGGCTACAACGTAAAGAAGAGAGGAAGATTCAAAGGTGATTTCGGTGAATATGTATTCTATATGAGGAGTTTCGGAAGAGGGTGTTTTTGAAGGATTTTAACTCCCATGCTATCATGAACGTATAGACCAACGCCTCCTCCATTTCGGTCCACACGGTCATGACAGACGAGAGTATAATTAGGAATATTTACAGAGGAAGAGGGAACACTTGGTTTGAGCCAGGTTTCCGAGATGGCAATAATATGGTAGAAATTGTGTAGAAAGTGGAAAAGAAATTCATCATAATGTGCTAGGAGAGATTGAGAGTTAACATGACAGGTTAAAAGGATGTTATTCATAGGAAGAGAAAGAAGAATAGTTTTTTTGGAAGGGTTTGTGATACTGACTTAAAACGCTAATTAAGGAAAAAGGTACAATTTGATTAATAAATTTGATAGATAGCGAAACAATAGATAGATAAGTAACAAATATAAATATAAATTCAAAATATGTAAAATACAAATACAAATGAAAAATGGTATAAAAAAGACAATCATAGGAAATCGAAAAAGAGTAAATTCCTTTTGTTTTATAGAAAATGAACAAACAATAATTAAAAATTTATATAAGTTATTTAAGACGGACTTAGAAATTTTAAAATGAAATATAATTGTTACGGTCCGGTGAGGTTGAGGGTACCCTGGGTGGCCCGGGGGCAGGTAGCTGGAAAGGCCGCCAGGGTGGCCTAGACTTGGTGGTGCCGTGGGCATGGGCGAGCAGGTAGCCGAAAAGGGCGGCAAATGGCCTGGAAGGGTCAAGGCGGACCAGAAGGCCCTAGATCTGTAATCTGGCCAGATCTAGAATATTCGGCGTAGCTTTAAATAGGCCGACTTCCAGCCTAGTCAGTCAGTCTTGAGGTGACAGTGGTCAGGGAGTGATCGGTCGGGCAAGTGTCAGTCAGGAGTCTGTGATATCCTGAGGCAGTATCCATGTGTCAGTGATCAAGTAACGATCAACCAGTCAAGTGACAGTGACAGTTCAGTCTGTGAGTTAGTGACAGTGATTAACAGTGTCAGTGAGTGTAGTAAGAGTCTCTGTGTGTCAGTAATGTCAGTAATAGATTCTTATGTATAATTGTGACATCTAGTATTAAGATATTAAAGATAAGTATTGTGTAATATACATATTAGTGTAATTAGACCTAAGTATAATTGTTATTAGATTAATAGCTTAAGGGACCTATTTGTATTTATTAAGTTGTAAATAAATTAGTGTTTAGTATTTAAATTGTGATTTGATTAGTCATACCCCCAGTGGCCAGTAACATAATATATAAAGACAGAGAAGATAATGTTTTTGGATAGCTCTTGAAATTCTGTGATATATAGAAAGATAAAAATGAAATATAAAAGTGAAATACAAACATAAAGAAGTAAAGAAAATTAAATAAATGAAAATTAGTAATGAATGAAAATAAGAGCAGGAAACTGTTTCTTTTCTCTCATTTGAAAATTTCCAAATCCTCCGGTTTGTTAACAATCACGACAGGCTGACTATCATCACGGCGGTACCTGACCCTTCCTCGGGCGAACCAGACGTACTTCACCTTGCCTGCAGCCTTCACCTGCCTAGCTAGCCAGTAAAGCTGCCTGCTGGCCGGAGTCATCTCTTCCCCGATATAGATTTTATCGTCACTGTCCCATCCGAGGTATCTGGTGGTAAAGTCCCTTTTCCCTTTCCGAAGACGGATCAACTCGTCTCGGATCGAGTGTCATACAAAGCGCACGACGATCGGCGGAGGGCGTGCATCTTCCCTTCTCAACCATATCCAGATCCTCGACACTTAGTTTTATGCCCAGTGCCGCCCCGACCGAGCAAACAATTCCGTCTGTCGTTTCCCCAGATTTCAGAGGAATTCCTCTAATTTCTAAAGAATTTACCAGCTGATTCTGCTCAATCTGGTTGATTTTGGCCTCGAGGGTTTGAACTTGGGACTATAAATTTTTATTATCTTGTAGAATTTTTTCTATAAGCTCCTCATATTTTTTAGTTCGAGCCTCCATCGATTTAAGCCTCTCAGAGGTTTCAAAAGATATGTCGGCCTGCTTATCTACGGTGTTTTTAATTTCTTTTATGTCCTCAGTCATTTTCCCAATCTCAGATAAAATCGCCATAATATTTTCTTCCATATTTCGTCTCTTTACAGTTTTATCTGTGTTAAGGCACGACGCACAGAGCCAATTTTTCTTTTTATGCTGCATTTCTTGTTCTGAAATACCACAGCACTTATTGTGGTAAATCAGTTGGCATTTAGTGCAAATTGTGGTAGTTTTTATCATCCCGTGGGATGTTCATGTTACAAGACGCACACTGTGGCATTGTGAGATATCGGGAGGGTGACTGACAAGTGAAAGAGAGGGGAGCGCAGGCGTTCTGGAGGGATTATAAAGATAATTTAGTTCTCGTTACCTATATTTACTGAAGTCCGGGAAACGTCTGTTTATTTACGTGAACTGTAAATAGTCTCAGTGAGAGTGTTATAACTATAAAATATTAGATATGTACTAATTATTTTAAAGTAATTCACTCACGTAAAACAAATATAAACAGATGTATGAATAAATGTAATAGTTCGACAACAACGATCACTCAGAGATGCTTACACAACAACGGCTCGAGCCAGACAGGTTTTGGTGCACACAGGTTTTGGCTAACAGAGGACATTATACAAGATATTAATTGTTTTCAAAAACTAATCTGTTCAATAAAACAAATTATGCATCTAAAACGTTTTATTTTTTAAAACCCATTAATTGTATTTCATTTCAGCAAAAAAACATAATAATTTCTGATGAATATTAATGCAGTTTAAAATAAAAAAATAATACAAAAATACAAAAATGGTAGGCATAGTAAATAACACAAAATTAGCAACATCCCTATTCATTTTTGCGCAGTTTATGTTAACCAGAAAATTCTAGTTTTCTATAGCCTCATTGAGTAATTGAAGCGTTGCTTGGGCAAAATCTCACACAATTCACTAAGATTATTTTAATACAACCGATAGTACACTGCAATAAGCTTATTTAATTCAAGGGATTGGAAAATAATTTGAATGGAACGTCTGTAAAATAGTTGATAATCAATAGCCTTCCTGCGTGCCCTTAAATGCATTTTCATAATTTATTTTAAAAATCCCTAATTCAAGAAAGTCGCTTCGTGACATTTTCCTTATCGTTCTGACAGCATCATAAGTCTAAAAAAAAATAACGGATTCGCAGCTAATTCGTTTCGATTGATTAATTGGCAGGTTTGACTGACTTGTGGTGCCTTTAGACAGCATTAAATAAATATAAACTTAAATTTCTGAAGAGAAACTCTGAAAGCTGACTCTCATTTTGCAAACTTTATAAAATATTGCGAAATAAGACATGCCTCAGAATGGAAACAGCTACCAACATTGCCAGAATCATGTAGAGATGCAGAAGTTTCCTAGTTTTAGTGTGAATATGAAAAATAAGGCTTCGCCAGGTTTATTTGAATTTAAACAACAGTGAAAATTTAATAAGTATTCCTAGAGACTTATTTATATATTATATATTAAATGTATATTGTTTGTTGAGTGTGGTCAAGTGCAAATAGCCCATTTGCAGTATAGGACTTTAATGGGAGTCTTGGGCCCAAAAAAACAAAAAACAAAAGCCCATTTATTAATGTTTTATTATTCATTATTTTATGTATCAGTTTCGTGGAGAAAAAGAGGCACTAGAATCTCCTAGTACCTAACCCCTCATAAGTTTTTGTACCACTCGAAAAAAAGTAGACAAGTCACATTAACTGAAAACGAGTTAAGTTATGAAAAATCGGTTAAGTTTTTCTTATTAATACGGATTTAAAATATCTATTTGAGTCCAAATGGTATTCTAAAGTAGTTCAGAAGTTAGGAAAACAAACATGCTCTAATGTGTACAATTTTGACTTATCCACTTCATAACGACAGTCCGTGTCCTATTTATCTATGTCAGTCATTGTAATTTTAAAATATACAAAAGTAATATAAGAAAGAAGTTGATCAGTCAGGAAAGAAATAAAAATGTCCACGTAAAAAACTACTATAAAGTGCCAAAATTTTGAACTTCCTTGCAAGCCTTGTTCAAGGCCACTAAACTACACAGGATTAAAGACAATAAGTAAGTAATAATAATATCTCCTCTCCAGTGTGGTTCGGTGTCCCTGAAGAAGACCTGCAAGGAAGGTCTAAACGTCAGCAATCTATAAATAAATTTTTTACTTAGGCTTGTTTTATTTCTTTCTATCTGCTTTCCCGATAATCTTTTTTATAAACAATGTGTTTAAACAACCAAATGATTGATAAATACATTTCTGTTCTTCTTTTTGGGATTTTTCGATTATGATCTTTCTTGGACTAATCATATTTCCCGAATATCGAGGAAATATGTTTTTATTCTGATTCATTACCACTAAGTACTCGACTTTGGTACCATCTCTCGATTTTTCCCTACTTTGACTACCCATGCATAGAATATAGAGGAGTGTCCAGTGAGCTCAAAACAAGAAGTAAAATACTAATGAGCTGCTTTATAAGATTATTTTTCGGGATCCCCGAACGTTTCCACATATCTCAAATGTATTTTGTAATCGGGTAGCTTTACCCCAATTACCAAAGTCAATACTTCCTAGGTACTCTCATATTTCAATCCTTGAAAGCTAAAAACCCACCTATATCCACGACCTCCTTACTATGCGCTCCTTCATCCACCTCTTAAAAACTAGAACCCAACCCATCAATCTGTACACTCCTGCGCATCGAATTTTATCCTTCAAAAATTCCTTTATCTACTGGGCTTTCTCTTTTTGGAATCCATTGGCCGTCTCAATTTGGAAATCCTCCTTCTTTTAAATCATCTTTTTAATTATTTCGTTAATTTTCAATTTTCCGAGCAAATGGAATAAATGGATACTTATGTAATATTATAATAGTACTTCTAGGTATGTTGTATTATTTTTACAAGATTTCTCATTAGTTTTGTAACTCATAATGTAATTTTTAATCAATCATCATTGCCAGACGATTGCCATATGTATTGCACTCATATGTTAATATTAGTAGACAAGGTGCCCAAAATGACGGTTATACTTTTCTTCTTCTTCTTACCCTTAATTTTAACAGAAATTTAGATTATTTAGTCCAAATGTTCATATTAATAATGATAATAATAAAAAAGTTTTTTATTTATTCTGGGATTTTAAGTCCTTTAAGATTAAAATAGAATATACAACCCAGGGCCTTCAGAGACTTGAAATGAAAAAATATTTCTAGAGAAAAATAACATAAAATTATAAAACAAAATGCTTCACCAAGAATAGGGTCGAGACCAAGTATGGATCAATAAATGTAACCAAAAGTTTTAAATACCTGGGGGAAATCATAAACAGCAGTGCATCCGAAAAGGAAAGCTTCAGGGTAAGAGTCACAAAACTGGAATGACTGAGTTTCGCCACTAGCAACCTTAACAATAAGAAGTACCCTGTCAAACAAGGCCAAAGTAAGACACTACATCACAGTCGTCAAACCGGTGGATCTCTGCAGGTCCGAGACTTCGTGCCTCCCCAGTCTAGCTCCTGAAAATTCAGTGGAGGATCCTGAAAAGAATAAATGGGCCCAAAAGGACACTAGAGGGTAACAGGCTGAAATCGAACAAAGAAATTTATAAGGATACAAGGGATCTGTAGTCGGACATCAAAATAAGGAGGTTAAGGTTTTATAGGCACATGGTGAGGATGAGCCTTGAAAGGTTGAACCACCAGATCTTCGAGGAGATCCGTGGTTATAAAGTCTCGACTGGGTACCTTAGACAACTCAGAAGTGATCTGAACCAGATAGGTCTGGGAGAACAGGACTGCCTCGGTAGGGTTGAGTACAGGAAGACACTGGCAGGGGCGAGGGTTCTTGTGGAGAGAAAACATCCCGGGAGGGGTCGCGCATGGACGGAAAGAGAAAGCTCAAGCATTCACAGTTCATGAAAAACATGTGGAAGAAGAAGAAGCAGGCGAAGAGCAAAGAACAAGTGCTGCTCTCATGATATTCGCGTGGTCCCAGGGGCCGCACAGTGGTAAAAACGCCCAATCTAGGTGGACATTAAGAAAAAATTCTCATGTCAACAGAGCATTGAATGGATTTTGTTATGTTATCAAGAGATGGTTGAAAAGATATAAACAGCAATGAGAATACGATTTAATGGATTAACACTAGTGTAAACATATATTCTTTCCAAACAAAACAGGTTGTTCTCAGAAGAGTATCAAGTGCAGGGCACTTATATTGTGCCCAACCACTCATAGTGTGTTACATATAATAACGTCTTATATAATATATCAAAGGTCTATCTATTAACGTTTTATGGTGAGTGATACATATCTTAAATTTAATCCTGATGGGTGTATTTAGTTCAGTTGAGTAAACATATTTAACAAGTTAACAGATTTTAGTAATTAAAATTATGTAACTTTTTTTTTCTCCAAAGTCCTGCGCCTTCTGAGTGGCATGGTTTTAAAGTATTAAACATCTAAAGAATATATAACAATTGAAATCTGACCCATCCAGACCCATAGACCTAAGCTATGTATTGTTTTTTCAGAGCAATGCCCCTCCTCAAAGGTGCTGTATTTGATGTGTGGGTGGCCATGACACACTAAAAAATTGTCTGAGGTCAAAAGGCATTACTGTTGAGGTCACTCAGGAATTAGTTATGAAAATAGTGGATTCTTTTTTTATTCATATCCGTTCTCGATGAGTCCAAAGTCGTCAAAATTTTAGAAACAAAATTCCTTTTGGCTGAAGTAAAACTTGATAGATACAGAGGCACTTGCTCTAGGACCAAGCAGCAGTAAATCTCGTACTACCAAAGCATTTAGAATTCGAGGGGAAAAAACAAAAAAAAGCGACTAATTCAACATTTGTTGGACAATTATTCCTATATGGAGCTGCACGCCATAGCTAGTACGATGCTTTATTCGCTTGGCCCATATATTTTAACTTTTAAGTTGTCAATTAATGAAGGCAGTGCTTCGTTGCCTTCTGATCCTAATAATAAATGTTTCCCGGATGAATTATTAAATTTACTATCTGAGCCAACTGGCTAATAAAATAGTTAATAAAAAATGGTCTGCGTTAAATTTAATATCAATTTTAAATTATTATCTTTTTTCATTTTATTTATTTTATCCACACCTGCCATTCAAATAGTGACAATAAGCGGATGTGAAATGAGAAATTATGTAAAATTGGCATGTCAGGGATGAGGAAAATATTTAAGTTATAATAAAAAAATATTCAACATTCTGTTCTATGTATATAAAAAAAGTTTTATTTCTTATTATTGTTCTATTTTATTATAGTTTATTGTATTTATACAAAAATAAAAAATACTCAAAAAATTTTAAAGTGATTTAGACTATTTCTTAAAAGTTATGAGCAATGTCCACCACCCATAGATTGGCCGTTTTTACCACTGTGGGCCGTTCCGTGAAGAAAAAAAATAAAAATTATATAAAATAAAAGTAACAAAAAATTTAAAATATATTTTTTACTAAAACAATAAGATTTCATCAATATAAATTGTTCATATTTTATACAACTAAAAAGTGACTATTGTCAGTTTTTGGTTGAAAGGGTCTGGATGGATAATGGTTAAAGAAGTGGTATTTGAAAGTTGACAGGTTAATTGAATGACGAATGTTACAGTAGTAATGTTAATTAAAGTAGCTATCGGCATTTTCATCCTAGATTCTAAGCAATTATAATCTATGTTTCCTGAGATATCTAATAAAACGCTATTTTGAGTTATTTGACAAGACCATCTCGTACATAGTTTATTAATTTTGTTTGCATATATATTTATTTAGATAAAATTAAACACTAAACAGATTATAGAAAAAAAAAAGTATCCAAGCGCTTTAGGGCTAAGTGGATGGTACTTGTTATTCATAGACCGTGGCAAATTCCTACAGCCTAGCCCCCTCCCCCCAGGAAGAGGAGGCACGACATTTAGGAGAGCTGATTAAGACGAGGGTCCTAATAATGGCAATAAACAGACATAGTGTAGCCACTAAGTGCTCTCCGGGAGTGCGCTCCACAATTACATCATCAATGGCTCTTTATTCGTTTCAGTCGGCAAACACAAAAGCAGGTTAGGCTAATTGCGGAAGGAGTCCTCTATAGGGACAACAGCCTCCTTAATTAGTCCGCAGTATTTTCACAGCTGTTTCTGAACACGGTCCCTCTTGTTGCCATCGTAAAATAGCAGAGTTGTTTCTACCTTCCAACCTCTACAAACTTTATAATAATATGTCCAATTATTTGAGGTATTTAATATTGCCTTTATGCGTAACAGATTGTTCGGGTTGGTGTTAATTTTATACAGGTGCCTTTGTGGAATGCTTTCCTTCGGTTTTAATTTAAAAGGGAAACAAAAATAATACGATTATAATTAATATTATTTAAAAAACCAACAACTATTTATTGATATTTATAACTGTATACAATATTCATCAAGTAAATTTGAGGAAAATGATCATAATGACAGGTGAATAAGACATGACAGCACAGTAATTACAGAAGAAACTCGATAATTCGTCATGAGTGGTGGAGAGGGGGTGACAAAATAACGGAAATGACGAATTACAGAATTTTGCTGGTAAAGTAACAAAAAAGCATTTGAAACAATACAATTGTAATTTTTTTTTTGTTGCAATTTATAGAATGTAAAAACGAACAGATGGACACTATACACAATGGACTTGAGTGAAAATGACAAAAAACACAAAAAAAGCTAAACATTTGCCGCATCCCATCAGGTGTGAAATATCTGGTTCACATTGCTGAAACCACTCAATGCACTTAGTTAACATTTCCTCTACTTCTTTGAATAGAATAGTGGAAGAATTAGAAACGTCATCGTCATAATCTTTTTCATCACTAGATCATAACTTCATATTGAGCACTCAGCACTTGTTCTATAATTCCATTGTCATTTAAAATATCATATCCTACATCTGTACTATCCATGTTTTACCAGCTGCTTGCCTCTTGCTTATCTTTTCTCATTTTATAACGTGGAACAGAAGTTGCTACAAAATGTATAAATATAGGGGTATTTTTTAGTGACAAACCAAATAGTAGCAAGGGGAAAAAATGAATTACATACGTATTTAATTTCGTTACTTATAGTTGCCAATAGAAAGAAGAGAAGGAAAAAAAACAAAAAAAAACCTGACGAATTATCGAGTGACGAAATAACGAGTTTCCACTGTAATCCAGAAGCATTATATGCAGCTGGAACACTGTCCATTACCAACCATGGGCCAATTGACCTGCTAGAGATCAAAGAAAGGAACATATTTTTAAAAATTCAAGACCTCAAATTTCATAACAATAAATTAATCCACACCAGAAATGAAACCCTTTACCGAAAAATTGAGAAAATTTCAGACATGATAAAGAAGAGAAGAATTGATTTCTATCGACACATCCTCAGAATGGAATAAAATAGACTAACTAAAAAAATGTTTGACTTCTTCCGTAACAAAAAGACCAAACTAAATTGGTTTAAGAAAACAGAAAAGGACTTACACGAACTCCGTATCACAGAAACTACGCTCATAGATGAAAGTGCAAAAAAAAAAAAAAAAATAACTAAGGAAAAATCAAAATCAAACCAAAACGAACAATCCAAATCTCTGAAGAGGAGTGGAAAACAAGATCAGAAAGAATGAAGCAATACTGGGTTGAAAGAAAGGCACAGAGCAGTCAGAAGTGATTGGTCCAACGTACCCCAAAGTCGGGTGGAACGAAAAAGAGAGATAGAGACATGTAAATCACTTGTCAAGAACTACTCATTAGTAGCACTTCAATAAAAGTTCTAATGTAGAAGGTCTCTTGGCCATCTTCTTTTCAGACTCCTCGGTGGGTTATCAAAAATCGAGTTTAAAGCAAGTTGAAAGACTAATGGATTCGAGTGGGAGTGCAGTTTACTCTTAAAGAATTTGTATTCGTTTTTTTTTTTTATTAAATTTTTTTTTTTACTATTTTTTTCTCTTCTCTAATATTGTCTAACTTATATCTTCATAAAAAAAATATGTCTTTTTCTTTGTAATTTTCATTGAGTAAGTATAAAACTCTTCCTCATTTGTGTTGATTATGTAATATGTATATCGCTTTGTATATTCATTCATACAATATGTACTATAAGAAATAAATTAAAATGAAGAAATAAAATGATAATAAACCTTGAACTATATAATATATAAAATAAAATACGGAATGTGGACAGAATAAGTTATATATTAAAATATGTCTTTTAATAAATAATACTTCTCCATAAGTGTAAAACAAGTCATTTACAGAACATGACATATAACAAAGTCATTCATGAATTTACGAAATTTATCAACAGATAAAATGTTAATAAACTCATCCAAAGCTGAGAATTCGCTGATGACTTGGCATTTTTTGTCGCAACGAGAACATTGACATATTAAAATAAACTACAGGAAGCTATAAATAGATTGTGTTTGGCTGTCTACAGCCATTGGCCTTCATTCTCCACCGAAAAATCTAGATGTCTTCATTTCAGTCGGAAAAGAAACACTCCTCTCTCTCCTGAACTCCGTCTAGGAAATTCCATAAACCTTACACAAACTCTAATATTCTTAGGAATGATATTAGATCGTAGATTAACTTGGGACTCTCACATCTCCCACCCTAAAATCAACATCCACAAAGAGACTAACCATATTAAAATATCTTATGGTACTTCTTGGAGTTCCGACAGAGTAACATTAATAAAAATATACGCTCTATAATTTGCTCCAAACTAATTTTGGCTGTTTTATTTATGTTCTGCCCGACTCCGAATAGTAAATAAAATTAATACCGTCATCATACTGGGATTCGTTTAGCGACAGGAGCGTTTCGAACAAGTCCTATTCTTAGTTTGTGTTTGTGAAGCAGGAATACCACCCTTGTCATTCAGAAGGAAAAGTTAGCAATTAACTATATCTCCAAACTTCTACCTTATCCCGAACACCAGCACACAAATACATTTTTAAACCCAGATCACCAAAGCATTTGGAAAAATTCGAACTCAACACTCCCTTATCAGAAAGAGAAAATATGGCCATTAAATTCCTCAAAGAATTACCTGTGCACAAACAAGAAGTTTCATACCCCTCCATGGACAATCAAATCGCCCAAACACTGCTTCATTATAACCCGACTTTCCAAAATAATACTTCTCCTGTGAATACAAATCCGAATTTGCCCGTCTACTTAAAATATACCAGAACCTTTCGTAATCTATACTGACGGATCTAAATCTGACGATTCAACGGACACAAATTATGCAATATATATACAGCAAACTTAATGCACTAGCATCAGCACTTCACTACTCCATATCATAAAACAAAACAACATCGCAATAGTAACAGATTCACTAAATAAAGGTTTAAATAACATGTATCCCAAGCATTGGCAATGCACGTGGAACGAAAGCCCACCAACACGCTGAAAAACAATAAAAAAGTCAGTAAATCCTTGGTCACATCAATTCGTCTAAATCGCAGAGAGGAGGTTGTCATGACCAGATTGAGAATAGGCCATACAAAGTTAACACATTTTACATATCATTATGAAACACCACACCTAAATGTCAGCATTGCAATAGCTCTTTACAGTTACATATTTCAGGAATGTTTCTTTCATCTACCAAAACTCTAAATTAGGGCTTACAACAATTATCTCGACGTTCTTGGCATGACGAATCTAAAGTTAAATCTGTCTTAAATTTCCTAAGGAAAATCTACTGAACAAATTTTAATTGATTTTCATATATATTATTAAATTTCTATTTTATTTATTTCCTATTTACTTTATATTTATTTCCTTCTTTATTTCTTTTCGAAATTTATTTAATTTCTTAGGGTTCGGTAGGGGCTGGGGGGAGGGGCGGATCGGTCCCGCTTGCTGTGGGAATGCGACATGGCTGCTGGGCATCCGAAAGGAGACTTTTCCATGTGAGAAATTGTTTTTTATCCACATCCTACTTATACGTACGAACATCTTATCAGTCCTTAGTAAGTTTAAATGCCAAAACCTGTCAGAGACTGTTTTAAATATAAAATTTTGTTTAATTTTCCTCTGTAGTTTATTTTTATTTTAAAAATTGTATTCAGTTAGTTAACGAATGTTTATATTTTAATCAGACTGCAAAAATCATATAATTTTAAGAAGATAACATTAAGGTACGCAGTATACATTTGTATGTTTTATATCAAATCAATGAACAATCATTTACAAAATATATATATGAGTGTGTTTGTCTTCGGCTGTGTATAATAACTGTATTTCTATTTGATTTTAATACGGGACGGGTGTTTATATCATAGACTATTGCTTATTTCCCTTCAGTGTGGCACGTAATATTAGTCAAAAACATTTTCATTTTATTTTTTTTTTTTTTGTATTCATCTCAGTTTGTTTTTAAAAAAAAAACTAATATTTCTAAAATTAATTTAGTGATATTTATCTGTTACACCACTAGTGTTTCACAATAGATTGTAATTCGATGGCACGAATCTCGATTCTGTTTTTATATTCTTTGATATAAAAAGAAGAAAAAAAAAAAGAAAGATATTTTTTGTAACATTTTCCATTGAAGTGCTTATACTTTTATGGAATATTACACTAATTCGGCAAACGCCGCGGCATTGCAGTTGTTTGGATTATCTACTGCCATCTTTGATTCTAAAAACATTTGCTGTTGACATTTCAGATGATGTGGATTGGAAAGATAAATAATTACCAATGAATCAATATTTGGTACGAGTTGCTATTGTTTGCGTTATTAAGTGACTATTGCACATTCGACTTGATTAATAGGGAAAGTTATTTGCAATTGGCATTAATGTTTAATTTTAGTTTCTGTTTCAATATTTCCTGTGTTACAATTATAACTATGAATATGATGATGGGTTATTATTATTATTATTATTATTATAATGATGGATATCTATTTGTCTTGGATGTATTGAAAAAATGATTTTTATAATTTCTGGTTTATGTTTATGTTGAATCATTTGTTATATGGAGTAATCAAAATTTAATATATTCCTTTTTCCGAGTTAGCTACAATCCCCTAACTGGTCTTCCAATGCTCAAATTTAACTAGTGCGAATTTTATTTATTAATTTATGCATTGCAAATGATTAATTAATTAATGATAAGTCAGGCATACCAGCCTGGGGACAAGGGGGATCATATATCAGTTTTTCTATAGTTTTGATTTATCACTTTCCATATTTTATGGGATACTGAACACGAATTGGAAGTTTAAGAGCAATCATCCCGGAAATGTTTTTTTTTTGTTGGCACTTTGTGACTAAATTTTGCCACTTTTTCTGTTTTTTTTTTCAAATGTTTTCTACTTTAATTGTGTAAATAGTGACTTTTGCAAACCATAAATATCTTACTTTTCGAGATATAGTCGCAGAACCGGAACTAGGAGCTTTGTCATGAGGGGAGCAAGGATCAGTTTGCCTTCCCCATCCTCCCACTCTCCCTTCCTTCCCCATCATGAAAATACAATAGCTCCGTAATACAGTATAATAAAGTTTAATAATTATACAGGTAAATCAAATAAAATCAAACAACATTTATTGTGATATTATTATTTTAAAAAAGTTTTGAATAACTTATTAATTTTTTTTTCATAACTTTTCAAATTTTGCCACCCCCTGAAATCTGCTTCCTAGGACACGTGATCCTTCTGCTCCGCCGTAGTTCCGAGCATGAGTATTCAAAAAAACGGAATAAGTGACCTAATTCGGTGGAAATTTTCCAAAAATAAAAATAAAAAATACGAGAAACATTTTTGCCCGCAAACTTCCAATTTGCACCCAGTCACCCAAAAAACATAGAGGTGAGAACATCAAAACTTTACCAAAACTTTCCTTCGAACATCATGATATGCCGGGCCTATGATAAGGAAATAATTTATGCTTGGTTTAGCCATAGAGGTTTAACTGAAGATGTTTTTGAATGATATAAACTTCTGTAGAAGGGTGAACTTAACTAACTAATGTTATATATTTGATCTAAATCGCCTAAGTTAGAATAATATTCTAAAACGCATTTTAAACTTAAATTCAGAATTTACTTTTAGTTTATTATACACTAAACCTAAGCGCACATTAGGCAAGAACGGCCCGAATACGGTACGGATGTTACTGAACATATTGTTTTAATAAAATACAGCAGTATTTATAAAAATAACCAAGACATTTTAAATTTACGAAATTTCAAATCGATAAAATGCAATACATCATATGATGATATGCGTTCATTACGTCTTGTATCCGATGGGGGTAGGTGTATGCCTAATGTGATTTTTAATAAATTCATAAGACAGAGGCCCTCTCCAATGCCAAACTGTTATAAATAATAATTATTAAACATTTTCCTAACTTTTTTTAATACTGGTTGATTTTATTTAATAAATGTTTTTAACAATACAAATACGCTTCACGTGCCCTGGTTGAATTCCATGAAACGTCTGAATTGTAAAGGTTTTCAGTCTCTGAGTCATCGATGGTAACCACTTCCATTATGTAATAGTATTAAAAAATATATTAATAAATAACAACAAAATAATTATAACTATGAAGTAAATAATGAAAAAATAAAATAATGGCATAATTATGTTAACTAAAAAATACATTATTCAAGAAATATGATTATAACAATAAGAAGAAAAAATAAATAAAAAAGTACGTAAAAAATTAACAAATAAATAAATTAAATTAAATATGTGGCTACGAACTAATGAAAACAAACCAACAGGCCCTTGACCCTTTCTGATAGTGCCGCTGTATTAAGATTACGGGCTCGGCTGGCCCCTTAACCTGCCCTCACCTCATCAAAAATGCAAATGATCTATAGTTTAAACTATTGATAAATACTATGAAACATAATTGAACACAATAGAATGTCACAAAACAGAGAGCGATTCTAAAACATTTCTGAGACTCGCATTTTAAATTAAATTTCAGAAACTTTAGTTTATTATACATAAACCGAATGAAAATATGGTGTGGGAATAAATTTAATAACTACATTTAGAATGCTTATGATTACTTAAAATTGAAGCATGTCACTAATGAAAATCTCAATTTAAATTAATGTTTGAAAAACATGTTTTAGGCCAATCAGGCCCGTTTTGATTTCAGTGAATTTCCTAATCTTTGTGTTATTTTTATTTTCATATTTAAAATTTATTTATCCCTCTCAGTATAAATTCAATATACCATGTCCTTCAAACAAAATTAAGGGGTAGATAAATTTAACGTCATTGACCTCAGATTCTCATCCCCACAGAACCTTCACGTCCCAAACGTTCCCAAAAATATACACACGGCCTTTGATGATAAACTGGATTACTACGTAATTCCAAGAGCTCGCTTATTAACTTTTTTTCTAAATGAAAAATATTTCACGATGTTTTACATTGACAATTCATTCAAAAATTCAGTTTTGATTTTAATATTAAAATATGAATAAAGATCTTTGACGTCTAATCTACTAGTCTGCTAACTTGCTTCCCTCTCTATTCCTGACAACCTCTCGGGATCTCCTAATATAAAATATTTTGAAGTAATAAGTAGTTTTTTTTACAAGCTATTAAAATGCTATTGTAATAATTTTACCACACATTTACTTATCATATATATTATATACATTATATTAATACCAATAAATATATTTTTAAAAAAGGGTAGTGGCTGCGTCATGGATACTGCCGTGTGTTGTACGTAAATACGTTTATGTAACGGGTTATATATTTTAAATGAGATATTTTTATTTCTGTATTTAGGATAAATGCAAGGAAACAAATAATTATTGCGTTAAAATATAACTATACAAGATACATCGAAATTTCTGGTAAACGTTAAATCAATACAGGTATCTAACGTTAGAGAAGTTTCAATATAAGACAAATTGAACTCGCTGAGCATGAAGTCGGGCAATAAACGGTTTGGTGAGACATCAACATTAAAGTCTCCAACTATCATAATTGGTGTAGTAAGATCAGACTCGTGATCGGTTATAATATTAGCGATGTTTTTTGGAATATTTAAAAGACGATCGTAAGTTTAATTTCTGCTGCGATACATGACGACTCCACCGGCTTTGCGTCTTGATGATGATGATATCGCTACCGATGATGTAGCTACGATTTGTCTGTTCCTTGCGGTACTACAATATGATCTCATATCAAAGCTAGGCACATTAACTGGCATGGAATTGTCCATCAAATTTTCGCTGGTTCCCAAATAATCAGATCGGTTGATGATTGTATCGGTATAGATGTCTTCTGAGTTGCAATGCTGATCAGAAACTTCTACGTTCCCGGCACTGCTCGACTCCTTACGGTCGATAACGCGCATTAAATCTTTAATTAGCAAAGAATAAATGGACGACTCCGTCAAGAGTTAACGATTAATTTATTTGTTATGAAAAAGGGCCTTTGTACAGGAAGTATTTTTAAAACTTTTTCCAACTCTACTGACATGTAAGGAGGGATTCCCGTTTAATTATTTAATGCAAACAGAGCATTGGTTAAAAATATGGGATATTGATAAACTATTTCTACAAGTTTTACAATTGGGAGCAACTTATATTGATTTATGACGTACTATCGGGCTTTAATTATAATGTTAATGTATTGATCGTTCCTTACCTTCATGTGTACCTTCAGTCATTTGTTAAGCCAAAGCACTGTACCTCATATGTTTTTTTTTTCTTATCAGAAGCAGCAGGTAGCATTAGATTAAAGATAGACAAATTTATAATCTATTGTTTTTCCCAGTCAGGAGAATTTTTTTTTTCCATGGATATTTCTTTTGGATTTTTTTTTTTTTTGCATTTATTAGTTGTTTTTTTTTTTTTTTTTGTAATATAAAGCGCTCTTCTAGCAATCTAGAGTGTAGCGCTCTTTTAACACTCAAAAACGTAACATTTTGACAAGCTTTAACTCCGTTGGTGTTGCTTGGGTCGAAAATTTGACAGTTTCCTTATCAGAAGCAGTAGATATCATAGCACTATATTATAGATTTTTTTTTATATATATATATTTTTTTTTTTGATCAGTTCGAGAAAAATCGAAGAACAAGGCTTGGTCAAGAGGAATTTCTATGTTTTATTATTTGAATCCTAATTGTTTCAGAAGATCTAAACTTCCAAAAAGGTGTGTGGGAAGATGATATAAGCAATTAATATATATCTATTTAAGTAATAGATTGTTTCAGATAAATGGTATGCATAAATATTATATTATATTATAATTAATATATATTATTATATTTTATGTAACATTATATTTTCTCACTTCTTGTAAATCGTCGATAAGAAAACAAAAACTTTCAGTCTTCGGCCGCGTCTACCTGCAATCTCTTTGCATAAATACAGATTCTTTTCGAAGCAAACTGCCAGAGGATACATAAAGTTTGGTCGAAGAAGTTAGCCAAGTTGAGGTCTGGAAGAAATATAAGGTGCAGAGGAGCTAAAAGTAGTCTGTTGCGTAGCCTTCCCAAAGGACTTTTACACTCGGCATTCCCACTGGTAATATTTTCTCTTTCTCAGCTGCATAAGGATGAGGAAAAGTATATTTATGGGTCTGGCTGGGGCCTATTAAAGTGCTTCATACTTAGCCGCTAGGCATAAATCGTCGAGAGGAAGATTATAAATTAATAATTATAGTATCAATCCATTATATAATCTTCAAGTTCTTTTTCAATAACATTGTTCTGCAAAATCTAACTTATTTTGTAACTCTTGTATATTTTTTTTTTTTTTTTTTACAAAAATTCAAGTATTTTTTAAATGTTTTTTTGGTAGGGAAAATTTCAAAGAATAAACACATTTTATTTTTAAAACAACTTCATTTAATTGTATATTTTACTTTTTACATGAAATTAATAATTTTAAAATATTGGCACTTAAGGTTGATGATGAAAAAGGTCATGCGATGTTACAAAGCCTGAGGAATAAAAATACATTTTGACAAAACCGAATACATGTGTATAGAGGGGAATGAGGAGGAGGATCTCTGCATAGAAGTAGCAAAATGTAAACAAGTAGGAGAATTTAAATATTTAGACTCCATTTAAGATATGGTAGGAGGATGTAAAAGAAAAATACAGAGCAGATGTGGAATGTTAAGGAAGGCAATCCGCATCTTGCATCCGGTTCTGTGGAGCAGGACCTTAGCTAAAAAGAATAAGAAAAGAATTTTTCAATCATTGATTGAGGGCATCCTCAACTATGGCGCAGAAACATGGTCTCTCACCAAGAGTATTAGGGATAAATTAAATTTAGTTGAGACGGACTACTAGAGGAGGTGTATCCAGAAAACCAGGACAGATCGCGTAAGAAATAAAGATATAAGTAGGAAAATGGAAATTACGGAGAGCGTGACGGAACATGTTATGAAGAAGAAATTAATATGGTATGGACATGTACGTCGGATGCCTCCTGGAAGATTGCCAGAAATGGTTAGAAAATGGAACCCTCCGAGAAATAGAAGGATAGGACGACCAGCAAGGAGATGTGAGGATGAGATAGCGGAGGAAATGGCAGGAAGAGGTCTGAGGGACGGTGATTGGTGGGGCAGAGAACTGTGGAAAGATAGTTTGACCTAACGGAAACCCAACGAAGGGAAACACCGTTTCAAAGAAGAAAATATTTACACATTCAACCTGTTTTATCAAGAATTTTTCTTCTTTCTCACTCGTATTTTATAATCAGTTTCAGGGGTCTCAAATCAAGTCCCAACAGTTACCCGCTAACATTGAAGTATTCTATCGCCCGGGTATGCATTTTTCATAGTTGATATGTCTTGTCGGAATCGGTCTCTGGGCTCGTCACTTACGTCACCGTAGTTAATAGGGAAAAATAGAAGATGGGAGCGAATGAATTTCGAGGGACTTATTGCAACTCTGCTGCTGATACTTCTGTATATTTTTCACAAGTTCGACATAATTTATATTTCTCCTATTGGCTAAAACTGCCCTGAAAAACTACATCGCCTCTTTTTCAAAGCCCCACAAAACCGAATCAAAATTGGTCCTTTAAAATTTCATTAATTTGAGGGAAAATAAAAATTCTTTCTTTACTGTCGTTATTTAGACGACTAAATTTACCTCGCAGATATATGAATGCCGATCCATCGTTGTTTGAGAACCTTGAAAAAGTTCTTTGACCGTTTCTTTTTGTTAAGCCTCTTAATCAAATTTGTTGAAAAAAAATACCCATACTTTGTTTTGATTTTTAATACATATTCAAAAATACAAAAAAGGAAACAGCTCTAAATGCTGAGTTATTGGACTACTCAGATTAACGTTACCATATATGTAACAAAAATTTCCTCCACTATTAATACCATCATGTGACATAATGAATTTTTTTGAATTTTCACAAAAAAATATGCCTAAAATGATAAAACTGGCGAAACAAAAGAAAGACTGCCTTAGGCACAACAAACGAATAACTAACAACAATGTTTTAACTATTAATTAAAACATTGAACTCTCATCATAAATATGATTAATGTATGAAGCTACCCGCTATTATATTAGATTTGACATAAATCTACTATAAGAGCTATCAAGTTCCAAATTTAGATAGATTTGAAGCAAATACTATAGATATAGTCTATTTTCATGTAAAAGGTAATGTTCATGTAAACCAGTGTAATTAGCATAATTGGTGCTTCCGCTGTTTCTACTGATGGGTAGGTGCGTTGTGACATTATTTCCTCCTACAAATGGATAGTATTCTAAATACAATAACTTTGATCCAATAACAATTGATGACTATCATACTGTAAATAATGTGTAAAAAAATTACAAAATTAAGTTGAGTTTTTTTTCTTGTTTTCCCTCTTACAGTAACCCTGTAAGAGGGGCGTGTATTTAGATATCTGTACATGCTCCATGCAATTTGCATATTACATGTATCTAACGTGTTTAGTATTTTATTAAATATTTTAAATTTAGAAGTAATTTACATATTTATGTTGAATTTTTAATCGGTACAATAAGCAATGTAAAAAAAGAAACAAAACAAAATTAAGTGAAAATTTCATAACTAACACAAAACATAAGTGAATAAACACAAAGCAAATAAAAACAAAACTATAAACATCAATGAGATCGGCTCCACGTAGATGGTCGTCTTCTTTACTTATTTGAGGAGTTCTAAATCACATTCAGTGATAAACTTTTTTATTTCCTTGAGATATTTTTTGAAAATATCCTTCTCCGGAAGCGGCCAATCGTCTCCTTTTAATAATATGGATTTTATTAGGTGTACTCTCTTGTTGTCAAATAGAGGGCAGTTGTATAGAATGTGATGAAAAGTCTGTTGTGTTTGTCTGTCGCAATGGCATGTAGATGAGTCAGTTAAATGAAATCGGTTTAAGTAGGCATTACTTTGTTCGTGTTCGGTCAAGAATTGGGTCACTTTGTAATGTGCACTTTTAATTTTATCGTAATTGGTAAGTGTGATATCTGGAATAAAGTTGCGTAGAGGTCGTCCTTTTGTAGTTTGTTGCCAGTTTTGATTCCAAACATTTATCACGTCATTCAAAATACATCTCTTGATATGGGTTATATAGGGACGTTGTCATATGTAATAGGGAGGAAACTGTTTCTCGAAGCAGCCTTAGCCAACTTGTCGGCTAGTTCATTTCCCATGTTCCCACTGTGACCCTTAATCCATTTAATTACTGGACATGGACTTGAAAGTAACAATTAAAAAAAAACTGTTGCTAGCAAAACTGAACCAAATGTACTGTAAAACTGAGGCCACGATCATCATAGTAGTAACCAATCCTAAAATGCTGGGAAGGCCAAACATTCCGATTATTATTTGCTTCTTATGTTTACATTAATAAATGAAGGATAAGAAGAAAATAAAGATGAGAAAATTCACTATATAACTATCTGCGTAATTTTTAATGAGCATATTCCCGTTTGAAAATTGATAGGGAAAAATTAGATTTTTTTATTTAGTGACTTACATCTCCAAACAGACGATATTTCTTCGATGTATTTGTTTTTGTTATAAACAGACACCTCTATAATAAAGTTCATTAAATGCTAATATTCAATTTGTATAATTTTCTATGATAATTTAAAATTAAACTATTCTTTAATTATATATATTTATAATTATTGTTTTAATTGCAGGTAAGCCCTGCTTGGATATCCTTTTGTTTCAGCAATGTGGTGAGTAAAAGTTTTGATTGATCATGTAATGCACGAACTTCATTTATTTGTTTAGTAATGTTTCGAGTCTAGTAAATCACATAGATAAAAATATATCAGACATAGAAGACGATTCAATGATTAAACTTAAGCTAAGTAACATTAATAATTTATTTGATGAATAACGAAATTTTTGCTTGTTTCATGACTAAGTTTTTGTAATTCTTAATAAATCTGGGGAAAAAAAACTGCTATTTTGTATAAAAAGCAAGTTGTGCTATTTCGAGGAAAACTTGTATAATTATATTTAGTATAACACAGTTTTAGTAAGATAGAGAAGAACAGAAGTTAATTGTAAGTGATATAAAAAAATAGATTGTTCCTCCAGGCTTCTTAGTGATTTAGAACTCCTTAAAATTTAGTATTTTCGAATTAGATATATTTTATAGTTTTCAAGACACTTTTTTAGAAATTCACTTTTCAAAAATTCCGTAGTGGAAATTTTGACCTTTAAAATTGACAACGACGAGTTATATTAATTTTTGAACATTTTTTTTTTAGGCACTGCGCAAATACTCAAGTTGTTTTTTTTTTTTTAAATCCTCTTTCTTAGGTCTCATAACTTAATATGAGATCTAAATAAAATTTTCATTAAACATTTGAATATGTTTCATAGGAATTCTAGGGACCCACGGAATCAGATCTTTCCACCTAGCTGGAATAGATTTGTCGCCTGTAGGATATCTCGTTCTTTTTGTATTAGTTGAGTACATAAGAACGTTTAGTCAAAATAAATAAACAAAAAGATTAGGACGAGTTTTTGTTTGAAGTAACACTCACAGATTTATAAAATTTCAATTTAAAATATAAAGGATTTTTGAAACTTTAGCCGTTTTTAGGCACTGCGCAGCTGCAAAAGAACTTTTGTGGTTGTAATGAGTGCTGAAATGAGGAGTGTAGAATGCATGAAACATGCGATCATGGGCTTTGTTAGGAGTAGTTAGATGATTAACCATATAGAAGCCCCCGCCCATGTTGGTGAGCTAACGGTGGGGGTGGGTAAGGGAGGAGGTCCCATTCTTGAATTTTTCGATTATATATCAAAAATAGAAAAGTATGTTTCAAATAAAATTAAAGCTTATTAACTATTTATCTACATATTTGGTGAACCTCAAACCGTTTTCAAGATGAATTAGGTTGATGCAAAAATAATGCAGATTTTTGGCATTCAGTATGCCCTGAGTTGGCGTACGATTGTTGACTGATCCACATCGAGTTCTTCCGCTATTCCTCGAGTAGTTTTGGTGGGGTCAGATTCAACTATTGTGTTTAACTCGTCGTTGTCAATAGCAGACGGCCACCACCTTCTTTGTTTGAAAGGTCAAAATTTCCACTACGGAATTTTTGAAACCCTTCATTTTATGCCCTCAAACTTCATTAATATTTCTAGTCGTTTGCGCAGTACTTCGACCGAGTTTGAACTCGTACAAGTAAATTTACCGAAAACCGCTCCTAGACGTCATTTTTTTCTGGAGGCACTGAATGGACTGAATTAAATGTTAAAAAAAGGATTATATAGGAAAGTAAGCGAGATAAATAGGCTTTAAAATGATGTGTATAACTTAGCATTGTGGATTAGTTTTGTTTACACAATTGGAATTAATAATGAAACGGAAATAAAATCCTGCATTATTTTTGCATCAACCTAATACGTTATTGAAATCGATAATTTTCAAGAAAAAAATAATTTGTTCCTCATTTTCTGTCATACATTTGCTGCTAGTGGCTTCCACAATCGTTTCTCAGAAAAAATATCATAATTGAAGTCGTAGAGCATTAAATTTACTTTAATTTTATATATACGTCTTTGATACTTGAAGCAAACGTTTGAGAAAACGTGAGGTTAACTTTATTTGTATTTCGAAAATTATCGGATTTTAATAACGTATATCTCGAAAACCATTGAAAGTACGAGATATAATCGAAAAACACAAAAATGGGACCTTCTCCCCTCCCATCCACCGTTAGCTCACTCCCCTGAAGCGGGGACTTTTAGTATGTCTATCTTCTATGTTCTATCTTAACGAAGCCCTGAGATAATCGCATATTTCATGCACTATGTTTATTGACTGGACTATAGCAAATAAAAGATTAACCCGATTTATATCGATCTTTGTATTCCAACATGCGTACCTCAGTGAATTTAACTCTGACCATACCTTACAATTTTTATTTCCTTTCAAAAATCTCCCTACATGCGGCCTACTAAATCTTTATTTAAATATGGGGCGATTCCCCTAACGGAATCTTATATCTTGGCTATATTCAGAAGGGGCTATAAATTGAAACGGACATAAGACAGGAGTTTTTACAAGAGCCTGATAAGAGCAGGATCGGCTGGGCGAGGGGTGAGGGGGGAGCGGTGAATCCGAGAGCACATAAATCATCAAATACAACCGGATATTAAAAACACGTCTTCTCCTCAGATCTGGAAAAGAAAATGTTATTAAAGGGGCCTCCGCGGGCTAGGGGTACTTAATAAGGCCTGGATTAAAATTTCAAATTAAGCTCGGTGTAAGGAAGGTGTGACACATAGCGGTCCTTTTAATCTCACGCTTCAGCTTACTGATGCAACCATTTTAATTTTCTTTCAGGCGAGCTTCTTCAAATACGCCATAGGAAGCCGCAGTTCATTTCGGTCGTTTGCGTAGCGTTCCTTTGTAGGAATGCGGTTGTATGAGACCCCCTGTAATAGCTGTTTTAAAATTTTGTTACGGATTTTATTTTTCATGGCTTCTACCTTAATGGATTTTCAACTGTAATAATCCGCGCAAATATACACATACTGTATTAACCTCAAGTAGAAATATATTTAATTAATTTTTATTTTTTTTAAATCCAACGGGACAAACGTTTAACCTGGAATCCACGTACAAGACGAAAACGGCATGAAACTACTTTTCGTTTTCGACTTCAACTTTTACTAGACAAACGTTCAAAACTTCTGATTTACTATAAAAAGACTCATTTAAATGAAATAATCAGACCTATTTGGTGGATATATGGAGTTGAGCTTTGGGGCTAAACTAAATCTTCTAATTCTTCCCGTATCTAATCCTCACTATCCAAAATCCTTTTAAAAAACCTTAATGCTCCTTACTTTGTTACAAATAAACTTATCCATAAAGATCTTAATGTTCCATATGTTGCTGATTTAGCCCAAACCAGATACCTACAGATACTTATCCTTTCATAGTAAGCTCCATAACCACACCAATCCTTTAGTCGCTCAACTTGCTTCCTACTCCATTCCCAATAAAAGAAGATGGTCTAGAAACATTCTAGTGTAGAAAGTGCAACTGATGAGTAGTTCTTTACACGTTTTTACATGTTTTTGTAATCGTTATGAACACATTTTCTAGAAGTATATATATATATATATATATATATATATATATATATATATATATATATATATATATATATATATATATATATATATATATATATATTGTGCATTTATAAATTTCAATAACGGAAAAACAAATTCCGTTCCTTTAAAGGTTCCTTTAAATATACCCCCTCCATGTTCTGCAGTGAGGTCAGGCCTTCTCTTATAAATGCTTGTAATAATAAAGGTGATAATAATAACTTGTGTGCTATGTGCTATATGAATAATTTTAATTTTTATTACGTGGCAGTGACTGTTCACAACTTTGTTTTAAAAATATAGACTGGTTCTGGGATTTATTTTTTATTATTTCACAAACAAAGATCTTTTCGTTTTTTTATTTACTTACTTATTTTATCTTCAGTGAATCCCTATAGGAGGGATAGATATAAATTTATGGTATATCAAAAATATCGATATTTTTTTTCCCTGTTCTATATTTTTAAGTACCTTACGATATAACATTTTATGTACAATATAAATATACAACTGTATACATATATTAGAAATAAACCTCCCAAAACTTTATAAAATTTGTTTAAATAAGGGAAAGTTTTTAATGATAAGCGCAGGAGAACGTTGGAAAGACTCGTACTGGTAGTATCTGCTGTGGTTCTTATCTAATTGTGAGTATATTATGTACCTACTGCATTAAACGTACCCACTAAATATCATCTACATATCCCTATAGAGTATCAGAAAGAGGTTAGAAGTATAGGACGTAGAAACGAAACTGATTATGAACTAAAACTTAGCGTCCTAATCAATTAGTCAATAAAAAAATTGTAGAATGCATAAAATAAGTGATAATTTTTGACTTCACAGCTTTATTAGGACTTGTTAAAAGGTAAACATACTGAAGCCCCTTCCCCTGGTGGATGCGCTTAGGGCGGGGGGGGGGCTGAGGGGAGAAGTTCCTAATTTTGTGTTTTTCTATCATAAAAATATAAAAATTCAAGCTACTTATATTTCCTATAAAATTTGTTCTTTATATATTTTTCAAAATTCTCACAGTTATAAACATAAATGTTTATCTTACTTTCTGCAAAACATTTGCTTCTAATGGCAGAAAAGTATATATGAAATTAAATTCTATGTTCTGCAATTCTGATTCTGACATCTTTTAGAGAAATGACTGTGGAAGGTACTAAAAGCTAAAGTTTGAAGAAAAGGGAAGTAAAATTGGTTTTTTCTAGTTAATAGTTGAAATTTCGACAAATTTATATTGAACCGCTTTATTGGGAATTTAATTTTGATTTAAAATATATTTTTCTAAATCTGACCGTTTTCGAGATATAATCGAAAAATCAAAAAACTGAACTTCTCCCTTCCTCCTATCGTTAGTTCACCCCCCAGGGACGGGAACTTATGGTACGTTTACCTTGAAACTATTCCTAACGAAGCTATAAAGTCAAAAATTATCGCACACCCCTCATTTCAGCACTCATTGACTAGACTATAGAAGACAAATAATTTTGAGTGAAAAACGGCTCAGAGTGTCATTATAAAATGGATGCTTAAAGTTTTGAAGTGGTCAGAACTTTTCTGTATATCGGCTAAACATAATACATAAATGATATTATTTTTATTTTTATTTTTTTTAAAGCCTTTTGACCCAAGAGAGAACTTTTAAATGAAATCAAGTATTCGTGAACATAGTGAACGAAGAACCAATATAACAAGCAATTAATAAAAATTAAAGATGTAAAGAATTTATTCCTAAATAAATAATATATTATGTGAACGTACATTTAAGGGATACATTTTAAATTATATACTCCGATGTTTAAGTGCAGTATCAAGCTTGGTATTTAATTAATCCTAAGCATAGCATGCTTCAGCTAAGATAATTACACTAGCTTTAATGTACAATCTATTGTTTAGTGGAGGTAATTAAAAGTACATAACAATTATAATTTTATTGGGTCATAATTTCTATTTTAATGGGTAGCTATTGCCACGTGTTACAAGTGCCCTGTAACGAGAATAAGTCTTTTTTTTTAAATATGACTATTTCAAAGGGATTTATAGTTTGTTTGTTGGCGCTACAACTCGTGAAGAGTCAAGGCCTCCCTTAGTCTGAACCTATAAAACTTCTCGGTCATGTGCTGCTGCTCTCCAATTTTTTATTCTTAACATTCTCTTCACTGTCTGCATTCAAACAATCCACCCACCACAGGCGAGGTCTTCGAACTTTTCTGCGTCCAAATATCTTTTCAACCAGAAACGTTTTAGGGATTTCATTATCACTCATTCTAGTAACATGCCCTTCCTATCTCAGACGTCCGTAATTAATAAATCGTAAAATATCCAGGTCTTCATAGAGATCCATGAACTCAGGGTTTTTTATCATTTTCCACATCCCGTTGTCACACACCGGGCCGAAAATCCTTCTCAAAATCTTCCTTTCAAATCTCACTAGGGATGATTCCAGGGCTTTTGTCATCGTCCAGCATTCTATAATAGTTTATTTTGTAAATTTAATTTGATATTATAAAAATATATAGTTTTAACAATATTTTAGCTCACTTATTAACTGAATTTATGATGCAGTATGTCAAAAAAAAAAAAAAAAAAAAAAAAAAAAATGTACACATTCTAATTTCAGAAATATGTGCTTTCTTTTACAGAAAAAATAGTTAAATATTTTAAGGACTAAACTAATTTTCATATCTTTAGCGGTTGAAACCAAGCTTGAAAATCTATTAATGACTATGATTTCTCATATTCATTTTAAGGGAAGTCATTATATTACTAAAAGTATTATTTAATTATGAAAATAGTATGGTTGACTGTAATACATAATATTTGAAAAAGATGGTCAGGGATGCGATCAGGTTAAATAAACTTTACATCTGAGTTTAAAAAAAAACAACTTTATATATGGCGTCCTGTCTTGCAGGTATTTTTAGGGAGATTGTTGCCAGGTTGAATCCAGGTATTCAACAGATCGAAATCTGAGCACTACATATATAATGTCCAGTAAGTCAGGAGTTTTGCGTCTAGAAGTAGGCCAACAAGTCGGTGAATTTGGGGTTTTAGTGTCTAAGGAAAGTTCGTGGAGAGCATGCCAAAGATTTCTGCCTCTTGGAGTACACCTCGAGCCCCAAGCTTGATGCTTAGAGTTATAGTGGCCACCTGCGATGAAGCATCTTCTTAAACATGCCCTAATCCCACAAATGACAAAATATAATACTTAGGACTTACATCGATAGGAGAATGGCATGTGGATATAAGAAGAAACGGACTTTATTAAATATGTGACTGAAACTGAACTACTCACTTTTCGGGAAAAAAAATCAAATTTACATAAATATGACCTACACACGGTTATAATATGATTTATATATATATATATATATATATATATATATATATATATATATATATATATATATAAATCACTGATTATCTTCTTCAATCATTATATCATTCAATTAATTTAAGAAGCCACACTCAAGAACACACACTTATAAACACGAACATACTCGTCTAGAAAATCTATATTAGAGATTTCTGCTAAACATCACAAGCAAAAAGGAAAACCTTTTCAATAGAAACAGCCAAAAAAAAAAAAAATAAATAAACAATGTTTAAAAGCTCACAAACACGGAAAAAGAAAATGTTATTCCTAAAAATATAAAGATCTTTTATGAACATAAATCGAAACTCTTCATTATCCATAACTCAGAAATATCATAATTTGTGCTTTAAGGCAAGAAAGCGATACATTTCGACTTGGCGCAAAAAGTTTCTAGAATAAATCATCTGAGATAAGGGAAGAGTACAATTCATTCTCTATTCATAGCTCACATAAATCAAGCTAAATCTTAAGCTATCTTTATTTTTTGCGTTTTTTTTTTATGCTGTGTTGGTATGTTTACTTTTTTCTTTTATTGGAGTAAGGTTTGTCTAAACAGGTTTCCAATTTTAGGATTTCAATATTATCAAAATTTTATACCTGAACAGGCAATGATCAGTGACAAACCTAAAGTTTATCTGTAAATATTCTTTTCTTTTTTTTAGTTATATTTACTGATATACTGATATTGATCAATGTGATAATGATATTGATAAAATAAACATTATTTATAATTATATCAGTAAAATACCTATTCAAATGAAAACCAGTATTTAATTTTTTTATATGTATCCATACAAATTTGTATAAACTTATCAGTTCATTAGTGGACTTAAATAGTTAACCGAGAGAACTCCTCCTTATATATTTTTTTTCTATAATTTATTTTTAGATTAATTCACGTATTTGTATGTAATAAGTGTATTTTTATTTCATATTCGTTTCAATTGTGTAAATGGATTTCGAATTGTCTGAGAATGTACCAGACTCACTCAGAATTTTCTAGTTATATTTACAACTGTATAGGACATACACATCTAGTGTGTCTGAAAATAATTACAGTACACATTGGGTCATGACATTACCTTGTAAATCAACTACCCATTAGTGGTACTTTAATAAAAGGTTTTATAGTAACAGGTTTCGAGTCCATGTTCTTTCCAGGTACCTAAGAGGATCACTAGGAATAGGATGAGAAACAAGTGGACTTGGATGAGTATTTAGTTTATTATAAAAATAAAGGTATTTGGTTTATGCCAAATCAGCGACGAATACGAAGGCCATTGTGGGTCAGCATATTTGTGATAGAGTAAGCATTAAAGATTTTTTATGCATTTTGGATTGAATTGATTAGATGCGGGAAGAATTTGATGGTTTGTTTGGTCACATAAATGAGCTTTTGTAGTGAATTGGGAGATTAGAACGTTTGTTTAGTAAGTGTTAAAACAGTCTAAATCGACATACAGCTTCTTGGTTTTTCAATCTTGTATGAGGGTTCCATTTAAGTCTCTTGTCTAGATAAAATCCAAGATATCAGCATTATTTAACTATATTAAAAGATACAGGCTGAAGTAGGTTTTTGGCATATTGTAATAGTTATTCGCTGGGATTTATCTTAAATATCTAGCTATGGCCCCGTTATTCAGTGAGATATTTGTAAACTGTTGGAAATAAATTGAATTGTATGTCTATAAATTATTAGTTTTCATCTATTTTACGAAAAATTATCCAATTCCTTTTCGTTATATGATCTACACCTCTGCCCTCGCTATCAGCATTTTACTTTTATATGACACATTTTATAAATAAAGCAACACTAAATAAATAAAATTACCAAATAATTTATTTACACTGTAAGATAAATCACTCGGATTTCCTCTTGAACAAATCTAAGAAATAACTTTAGGTGGTAATTGAAAACCAAACTCACAGATCCGCTTTTCCTCATTGCCTTTAACTGTATTCAGATGAAGGGCGGTTTAAAAACAACGTGGAGACTGTAATGTATTAATTTATTTCCAGTTTATTTTAATTTTGTTAGGAATCCATTTGATAAATTATTACTTTTTTGTTTATTTAAATATTCTAAATGTTTAGTTCGATATGATTTTTTATTTTTTTATTTATTTTTTTTTTTTAGATGAGTGTAAAACGTTAACAAAAAACGAAGTAAATCACTGCTGATGCATTTATTCTCCAAACAAGTTTTTATTTCATAATTAATAATAAATAATGTATTTACAAATTAAAAATATAGTACAGTTGAAATTTTGAATTGACATAAGGAAATATAGACCTATTTTGAAATACAGCTCAAGAAATATATTGACACTCATTCCAAATTGGAACATTAGATATATAATGAATTCTATTTGTTCTGAGGAGCTCTTGATAAAGAAAAACAACGAAAATATCTTTTAATGTCTTCACTACCCTCAAATCATTATATATTTGAAAATAGTATCTATGAGACGCAAATAACAAGAAATTGTTCGTCGTTTTAAACTACTCCAACATCCAGAAGATCGTTCAAAACTTTCCATAAACTACAATCCTGGGTTCCAGGACATATAGCATCACCGTAACGAGATGGCGGATAAAGCTGCTGATGAGGCATTATCGCTCACAGGGAGAGGAACTGCAGTTCTAACTGCCTCCGAATGACCCGACTGTTAAAATATTAAAGTAGAATTAATAACAGCTGGCAATCGATGACAGGAGGAAAGTCCTTTGAGCAAGTTAAAAAATATAAAACGAACAGTGAGGAATTCCACCCTCTAACCGATGTAAACGCCGAGACGTTGCCATCACCCGCCTCAGTATAGGACACAGTCAAACGACTCATCTCCACCTTATAAACAAAGAAACACCCGCTCAATGCCATACATGCAATACTAACCTAACCATTAAGCACATCTTCGAGGAATGCCGCCGTTACCAACATCTGCTGCGACAACTTAACGTACTATCAGAAATATCAAGAGCACTCAGAGACGATGAGAATACTATAAATAAGATCATAAAATTTCACTTCACTCGCGAAGTCAGTTAATTGATAGTATCTAACACCTACCTACAGCACTTATTACACCATATATAATTTATTCATTTAATTTTTTAAATATTTTTTTTTTATTTATTTTTTATTTATTTATACTAATTTTATTTATTTTTATTTTTTAACATAACCTACGGGCGTAGGTGACCATAGATGTTTAACGCCCTTTATAAACAGCACTAACTAACTAACACTAAATGCATTTAATTTGTAAATAACATACCAGACTATTGTACTTTTAACTGTGCATTATTTTTTATTCTTAGGGGACAGTAAGTCCCAGAATAAAGTTTATTTTTTCACTCATTTTCATAACTAACTAACTACAAAGGATTATCTACATGACGGCAATTAAGACATTGAGCTTTAGGGCTCATCTAATCCTTCCGATTCTTCTCATATCCCAATACCTATAATACTAAATTATTTCCAACAAAAAAAAAAAAAAATATATACTTCATAAAACATGTAAATTGATTTTTTTTTTTTTTCACAAATTTTTTCTGAAGGTGTGTGAAGTAAGTCTGTGAAGTGGACATACATAATCTGTAATATTTCTAGATATATTAAATAAATAATAACTATTAAAATCTAGGGAGTGGAAAAACACGACTAGGAAGTGGGTTTATTATCCAGGGAGTGGGGGAAATATCATATTAATTACATTTAAGAAAAGAAAAGAGAAACTAACGAGTTATGTATATTATAAATTCGGGGCGAATACATAAATTACATTTTCAGCCTTTTAGGTATGTACTGTGACATCTACTTTAAAAACTTCAAACTAAACTTTAAAAGTACTAAAATAATATAACATTGCACTTTATAATGACAGTTCTATTAACTTTTAAACAATAAAACCTAAATAGATTGTAAATGATAAATAAGCTACGAAATAAAGACTATCACAATAGGTATTAAATAAAATACGAGTATATTAAAAACATTGCTTTGATAAAAATAATGTTCCTTGAACTTTCAATATAACTAAGTAGGTGGGTATAATGTTTAAACTTTAAATAAAAAATGTAGGCTGTATGTTTAAAAATAAAAAAAATTAACGAGCAGCAGTAATTGAATTCATTGGTTCCTCTTGGGCTGATGTTGATGGTCCGGCTGTGCTAAATGCCTAGAAATTTCCCACATTTATTGGTATGAGAGGGAGAAATCAATAAATATATTTTTATAATAGCAGATAAACGCTAAAGCAATTTAAGTTCAAATATAACACGATATCCTCACTCAGCTACATGGAGTGAATTGTAGGGAGTGAGTTCTAACAAAAAATACGTTGGTATCACGTTATACACGTGGCCTATTTGAAAAGTAAAACATGGTATCTATTGGTTTTTAAGTTGAGCTTTGAATTTATCTTGAATCTCAAAAGAAAATATCATGTTTTCAATGGGTTGATACACCTTAGAGAGTGAGGATGAATTAAAATACGGTACTTACCGAGTGGAGTCAGTGCACCTCCTCTTGTTTACCAATGAACTCAGCGTCTTGATACAGATGGCAGTAGTCAGGTCTATCAGAAATGGTGTTGCCAAATACAAAACACACCTCAAATTTTCCTTTTAGAGAGCGATGGAAGGATATTCAAAACTAATTTAGAGAGTGAACTAGAGGGTTGTGACACTTCTATATGTTAATGTATATAGTGCTAAGAAGGCTGAATATCAATCACAAAATTATTCTTGGACAAAAAATAGAAAACAATACTCCTTCATATTTTCAAACTAGAAAAGAAGCGTAAGAGAAGACCTTAAATATTTTCTAAATTCAAGCATTTTCAAGTTGTGACAACCTAGGGAGTGAGTAAATGGTATACATAAACGTCAATTACTCCAGTTATATATGTAGATATATCATATTTTTTTGAGAGACCATAATGGTACAATGGGTACTTGGCCATGTAAACTAAAATCTAAATTTTATGTTCAGTACAATTTTCAAAATACCTTTGTGACTTAAATTGTACCGAAATTTTGAAATCACCCATTTCACAAATAAACTTTATCCATGAAGATCTCAATGTTCCATATATTGGAGTTTTGGCCCAAACAATATACATATATTACAACAAACCATAGTACAAGATCTCATCAAGACTTCATAAAATATGTATATACACAAACTGATTTATACATCTAAATTTAACACATAAAACTTAAACGACAAAAATTACTTGTCAGTTGCATTTTTTTGGCAAGAGTTTAAATCTCAGAAATAACTACAAAGAATTTGTTTACATCAGAATACAGAAATCAGAAATTTTGGGCTCCACTATACTATCAGATTCTTTACGAGCCAAATTTTATAGTTCTCATTGTATAAGGATTTTTAAAATCCAAAATCCTTCGTAAAACTCTTAACGTTTCTTATTATGTCACAAATACTATACATTACTAATACATTTATGTCACTTTAACTGTATAAATGTCACATATGTTGCTGATTTGGCCCAAACAAGGCACCTATCCTTACGCGGCATGCTACATACCCACTGGAATCCACTAGTATCTTAACTTGCTTCTCAGTTGATATGACAGTCTGGGGACTTTCTAATGTAGAAAATTTATTAAAGTGCAACCAATAAGCAGTTTTTTTTTTTTTTTTCAAATTATTGACATTTCATGATAATATTTCTTATTTTATATTGTGTGTACCGTTGTAAATATCAATGATGTATATTTAAAAAGTTATGTATATTTTTTATTTATTTATTTTAGTGATTGACATTTTTTCTTTGGTATCAGCTGATGGTCATTTTGTTTTGGTGGGTTATAAAATAAATATAATAAATATTAAAAGAAAAATACCGTAGGTAGTGTGGCCTCCGATTATGTTAAAAAAAAAAAATTAATAAAACCAATTAAGCTTACAATTCAAAATGTTGAAGTAATAATTACTAATGAATGAAATTGCAGCTTCTACACTTAGATCTTTGAGGACTCTTAGTAAACAGAAGGTATATTAGAAGTGCTCCCTCTGTCATTATTAACTGTCCAATCCACTGCCAACTTCCTTTAGTAGCCCCATGTCTTCTTGTTGACTTAGTTCGTGATTCGCTTTGGCTAGTTGCTGCCTTCCTTGTCCTCGAGGTGTCTAATGGACGTCCTCTTCTGGATTCCGTTCACTGCCTGCTCTATTTCAAAGCTGCCTTTGTACTAAGTCATCTGATAGAAGAAATTGAATTGAACTGTATAAATGTACCAGTAAAATTTAAGATGTCTAATCTTAAATATTATGTATGAATGGGAAAAACATTTATTTCAAGTTCGTTGGGGCTAGTGAAATTTAAATGATCGCGCCAATCGGCGCTTATCAATGACCCGTTTAAAAATGTCTATTCCTACGAATGTAATTAAATGTCACTATTCTTTATCAAGATATCCAAAATTCCTTCCTGTTTTAATAAGAAAATATACATACAAGTAATGAATCCTATTTAAAACCTACCTTTTTATATCTTCAGATTAATAATTTTGGGAGGTAATTGTATTAATACTTCCTTAAAATCATAAGGTGATTAATTTGTAATTAATACAGCCTGGGGGTCCTCAGGGTGGGCGGCATACTTGACAACGCCGTTCCAAATTATAACAAGTAGAATTTGTATGCTGAACCAGTATCTGTTCGTTGGGGCTAGTGAAATATCATTAAAGGATACTGTAATACATTTCCTAGATTTACAGCAAAGAGGTTATTTGGTGAGATTTGTTTCGATTTATTCTAATATTTTGACAACATTATCGAACCCAAATGATATGAAATTGGAGTGCTTAGGAGGCAATGATGGGATTATTAACTGATAATGCACGAGTGTATGTCAGCGTTATAACAGTGAAGAGGATGGGACCTAGATACTTCCTTGAAGAACGCCGGCAGTTTGGATAAAGAGGGACGGATGTGAAACGTTATGTTATTTTTTGAAGGTTTTATCAAATTATTGATAGAAAAAATAATTTAGATTCATTAAATTTGATTAAAATATAAGATTTTAGTTATATATTTGTATAAATCATGAAAACGTTTTTTGCAGTTACTTTACGGGGAGAATAAGGAAATAATATCTATACTATTATATAAAAGGACAATTAATTTTTTGTTTGTGATCATCACATCACATCATCTTTATAGTTCGAAGACGGTTTAGCAATAGTAAAATTTAGTGTTTTTCGTTTAATTTGTTATTAAAAATGCGATAATATGTGGATAACAGTGAAGTTTTAAAGTTAACCTACAGGTGGCGAGCGCTATTCTACATGAGACGTTACAATGGTACGGTGTTATATAGAGCTGGAAATTGATGATAAAATTTACCTATATTCAATTAAATTGTTAAAAAAATATTTAAATATGTGGATCCCAATCAAGTTTGATTATTTGGCAATCATAAAGTTTACAATAATAATTTTAATGTACAAACTTGAGGGGCAGGAACGAGGTTTGTTATATTGTCATATAACTTTTATGGTTAGAAATCAAATTTCAACTTAATGAAATTAATAATAATATTTTTGCAGAATAAAAATTATTACCAAATCAAAATGCCGATCCTTTGCTTTTAGATTTTGTTTGATTAATAGGCCTTTATTTGTAAGCGCCGTTAATGCAGTTCATTAATGCATTTTTCAAGAATTTCTTAATAGTCGGTTTTCATTTTGATTACCAACTCATGCATTGAAATTAGTGGAGAAGAAAATAATCAGGGATGTAGTCAAAGAGAAACACCACGCCTAATTGTAAGTAGAGATACTATAAGCGTGCCAACGTTTCGACCAGCCTTACAGGTCTTCTTTAATGCCACCAAACCACACTGGAAAGGAGACAAACGATGACTGATGATGATGGGCCACTCCTCTCTAGTTTGGTTTGGTGGCCCAGAAGAAGACCTGCAAGGTAGGTCGAAACGTTGAAACACATTATAGTATTTCTACTAAGACGCAATGTTTCTCTTTGACTGCATCCTTGATTATCTTCTCCATTCATCCTAACCGGACTTTTATCATTACATTAAAATTAAAAATTGGATAGCAATTTACGCTACTATGCAATCTTCAAACACCCTATCTGTGCAATTTAAACAAGCTAAAAATTACTCTACTATGAGTGAAAATATCATAGAAGAAATAATGCTGAATTGCATACTTCAATTCAAGATATTTATCAATTATTAGCTAAAATTATTTATGTTCTTTACTCATGTAAGAGCGGGCGAAGCAGCGACGGGGGGGGGGGGGTAGTTAATAAATAAACTACAAGCATTATGATGACATTTTTACAACTGAACATGTCATTGACATAAATAAGTAGTTACGAAAAATTCCTAAGTTATGATTAAAATTATTCTTGGATCCAAACTTTTGAAAAAATTATATCGAAGTATTTTTCTATTTCTTAAGTAAAATATATACGAGGTCTAATATTGGAGTGAAAAATGTAAGAGCTCCGGGTTTGGCACCCCCATCACCACTGAGATATGGCAATGCATCAATTCCGTTTACTACCCCTCTGTCTCAACCAGTAGCCTACCTTCTCTCTCTCTCTCTCTCTCTCTCTCTCTCTCCCTCTCTCTCTCTCTCTCTCTCTCTCTCTCTCTCTCTCTCTCTCTCTCTCTCTCCAAAACCAATTTTCGTTATTTATTATTGTTTTTAATTTTCTTAATATTTATTTTTTTTTTTGGTTCATCGTATATATTGAATTACCCCATAGGGTCGTTGGTAGTGACGTTTTAATTATTTATTAATATAAAATTATTTGATATAATTGTAATCATTATACATATCCTGGAGCAACAATATCGCCGAAATCTCCAAAACATTCATCATAATCTTTAAACAACTCTATAGATTACGGTAAATCACTAGTTATGGTCATAGTTAAGGTAACTTGTTGATTTAAAAGGGAATTTCGTTGATATCTTTTGTAATATGACATCTTTGGTTATACACTTAGATTCTCAAAAGAATATTTTATTAGATGTAAAATTGACTAATAGACTAAAGCTTCCTTTTATATAAATATTTATATTTTTTTTACAAAAAGTTAAATCAGTTATTGGCATGTACCAGTTATAATCTTTAAACAAATGTTTTTAATAAATAAAAAATGAATATTAATTAGGGAACCGCTAGAACTATAAAAATAATCTAAACTTGTGCAATGCGGTCTAAAAAAAAAAGTAAGATATATATATAGGGGAAGGTGCTGTACCTAAATCACAGTTGTACCAGTGGGAGGGAAATTGAAATTGTTAGATTGGTAGTGCTGCAAGCATCTCTCTGCAGTTGCACATGTGTTTTCAAGATTGTCAGATTAACAGTTTAGAAGAAATTATTATTTGTTAGTTATTTTCTTCCAAATCCTGACTAATCCAACCAGTGATTTTAAATTTTTTAAAACCTACACTTTTTTCCAATTTAGAAAATAGAAATTTTCTAGGCAGTAATATTTCATTGGGTTGCCCGATAAATATATCATAACTTCATAAGTTTTCATATCAGTTATCACTCATAGGTTTTGTGAAACAGAGCTTTCCGTACAACATGGCGTTCAGTTGTACCTGTGGACACCATTTCCAGCTGAACCTGTGGACAGATAGTTAAAATGTCCACAGGTACAACGTCAATTATGTTTATTGATTCATTATTTCAATTATAAATATTGCTGAAGAGATTCTAGGCATTCCGCGTGATATAAAATGGCTAAATTTGGATACCTACTATAAGGTTTAACCTTTTCTTTTAAGAGGAGAAAACTTGCCACTCAATATTTATAACAAACTATTCAACTAGTAAAGATAGTGATTTCACAAATGTGATCTTGGCTCATCCATCAAGCGAAGATTGTAATTTTTGGATGAATTGATGAGTGATTATGAACAAGGTAAAGAAATTGAAGATGACTAAATATATGTTGGTAGCTATGTTTTGTGTTGTAATGCATTTTATAGCTTTGATCAAAGAAAAAGTAGACTCGTTCACGTACAGCATTTGCTACTTGAAGAAAATTTCATCAAATGATAGAACCCCAGAATTTATTCTTCCGAACATCGCTACTGATAATGACATTGAAATAAGAGATATCAAAAGAAAATTACCACCGCCATCTTTTATAACTGGCACTGGGAGATTATGTAAACAATTACATTTTTCTACATCTTTTCATGGGTACGATCTCTAATGATTCGATTTTTTCCAAAAGAAAAAGTCTGTGACACTCGTTACTAATAATTATAGGTACATAAAAGATTTTTGTTGGTTAAAAGGTTAAAAAATAAATTAAGTTTTTATATACTTTCATACGCTAAATTTATTGTTGTCACCTATCTAGTCGGCTTTCTAGTTTCATAATCAAGTTGACTTTTCTCGTTTAAATATTCTATTTTGTTTAGTACATTTTATAAAAAATTATTGCTGATGTGTTTCTCTAAATATCATTTCAATTAACCCTATAAACCTATGAAGAAATGAATGTCCATTGGTACAAACACTAGTGTCCGCAGTTACAAAGGGGGAAGGTAAATAAAGACACCAGGATTCCATAGTCCCTTAAATTTCTTATCTAATGGTACAATAACCACTCAGATAAATAAAGCACTGAAAATTAGAAAAATTTATAAGTAAAAATTGTCCACAGGTACAGCACCTTCCCCTATATTTTTTTTCATTTATTGATATTTACAATTACACAAAATAATATACAACAAGTAAATGTGTTGACAGTGAATACAATGGCATGTTAATAACTTCTAGTTCTTAATTCTAAAACTACTTACTAGTAGCACTTCAATAAAATCTACACTAAAAGGTCACTAGGCCATCTTCTTTTCACACGCCTCGGAGGATTATCAGGGATGGAGGAGGAAGGAAGTTGGGAGACTAATGGATTGGAGTGGTTATGGAGCTTACTTTGGAAGGATAGGTATCTGGTCTGGGCTAAATAAGAAACACAAGGAACATTAAGATCTTTATGGATAAGTTTATAGGTCCCAAAGTAAGGAGCATTGAGGATTTTGGATTGTAAGGATTGGATTCGAGATGAATTAGATGGTTTAGTAGAGCCCCAAAGCTCAACTCCATACGTCCAGATAGGTCTAATCACTGTCATGTAAATGAGTCTTTTGTAATTAATTGGGAGCTTTGAACGTTTGTCTAGTAAATGTTGAAGTAGTCTGTAACGACGGCCAGTTTCAAGCTATATATTAAAAAAACACAATAACTCGCACTTATTCACAAATTTTGTAGTTACTTATTAATTTAGAAAACCATCAAGAAATGGTAGTTGAAAATGATACTCTGATAAATAATTGTTTCAATAATTGGTAATCAAACGAAGAAAATTCTATTTTTTCTTTATAAGAAGAAAGAACGTTTGTAACATCGAAGAAAATTGAAATGGATACGGGTGACAATAACTCATATTCCCCATTATTCTACACCGGTTATGGTTAGTTTAAAATTATTGTTAATTAAAATCGGATAGTCCAACATAATGGAACTGGTATGGAAGCCTGAATTCTAATGAAATGTTGCATAACTTAAAAAATAAAAATTAATGAAGCAAGTTAACAACTATTCCTTAAGAATCCTTACTTTTATAAGAGATCTTACTAAAAAAAGAGGTATTTCAGGACATTATTTGAGGAAAATATTTTTTAATGGCTATTGGGGATAGGAGGGAGAGTTTTATTATTAAATGTCTTAAATCCTTTTCGGAAATATTTCTTCTGGTGATATCACAAATAAATGGATTAATCCTTATTTTTGCGATAATCGTATTAGTAATAATTAGATAATAATTAGCCTGCCTGAGTCGTCCCATGGATGGACAACGTCCATCATAATTGTATTAAAAAAAACTATAAAACTTCAATTAAAATAAAAATGTGTATTGAAGTTTGACTGTTGAAAAAAAAACAAATATGAGAAGGGAAAAAAAAAAAAAAAACATAGGTTTGAACGTAGAGGAAAAACAAATACCAACCTTGAGATAGATTAAAGCGATGTGTATGTCATAATTGGTGAGGTAACCATAATTAGTGATTTACCCTACCCACCAACTTCTAGTGTCCTGTCATATTTTCCTTTGCTTTGATTACGGGTGCTTGATTTATGGGGAATATTTAGTGATTTCGAGATGGGATTAAGGAGACTGATCAACTGTTTCATCAGATTTCGGGATCCCCAGGCGGTCACATGTCACTTGTCGATAGGTTGTTGTTTCATCCTTGTATGAATAAGCAGCTTTTTGTCGTGGTGGTATGAGAAGTTGTGCTGAGGTTATGTCTGTTGCTCTGTTCTTCGATCTTGATTTTCTGGTATTTCTGGAAAATACTGCAGTGTTATCAAAATCAGGTGCTTGGATGGGTTTGGATGTGGTTTAGCTGAGGAATGTTTGATTCTTTAGATTTGCATACTTTTGTAAACTATGCAGCCTCTGTAGTTGCAGGATGACCTCTCCACAAAGTACGCATTAGCAGGGTATCACGTGATTGCTGGCAAGTTTCAGTTGCATGTGATCCAGCACATTTCACACATCCTTTGGCATGGTGGTTGGCAGTAAGTTTTAGATGTGCCCTAATCCTTGACACCTTGTTTGCACTGGACTATTGCTGTTTTCCTTTTCGGTTCTTTCAAATTTGATGCAAGAATATACAAGTCTTGTGACCTCGAAAATGTCTTTATTGTTGCTATGATGGCAAATCCACAATCCCAACAGAACAGTGGCAACGGATATTTTTCAGTAGGGTGAAGCACATTGAGATAGCCTGACATTATGGCCAATTGCTTCCTAAGCCGTCTTTTATAGCGCTGGTTGGAGTTGTAGAGGGAGACCCCGCAATACTACTCTATACGATTTGTCTTCTTTAAGCTGGTAGCAGTGAAAATCATAATTTTTACTGCTTAAGTGATTTATCATCTTTTTATAACTGTCTTTCGACGTTGTTTTAATTTGATATCCTTGATTCGGGACAAAAACATTGGAAGTTAGTTTCGCCAATCAAATCTTCTGTGCTTGAGCTTCCTTAATTTCCGACGATCAACTGTTTCATCAGATTTCGGGATCCCCAGGCGGTCACATGTCACTTGTCGATATTCTGTGCTTGAGCTTCCTTAATTTCCGACGGCAATACTTTCTTTGCACTTTCCTATTTCGATTTCTGAAAACCTTCCTTTATTCTTGACTAAATAACTCTGCGTTTTTATATATACCTCCTAAACACAAGGTCCCAACCTTTTAACCTGTATTTACCCTCCCATATTACTGCTTCCTTTGAAAAATCCTTTATCGCTCGTGCTACCTCCTTCTGATATTCCTAACCCAATCCTATTCGTAAAGCTTCTTCCCTTACTTTTGTTAAACATAATTTATTTTTACTCCTTTTAGACAATCAATCTCAATCCGCAAATGCCTAAATGGCTAAATAAATATTTAGATTTTTTTCACCTTTTCATAAATGAAAGTATTTCATTTTATTTATTGTTTAATTGTCAACAATATTTGTCGTTAATTACTGATGCATTTAATTGTAAATAATACGCCAGAAAATTGTATCAGTAATTGCGCATTATTACTGTTCTTAGGGGACAGTAAGTCCATAATTTCATATAACTCTTTTTAGAAATAGTAAGAAGACGGTTACTATTTAGCTATTTTGTCATATCTATGAATACAAATTATTTCCTTTGAGGGTTCCAATTCTTCTAAACTTGTAAAAAAAAAACATGTTTTATAGATAAACATTTTCCGAGGATATTGAGACCTATAGCCCAAATATAAATATTAATTATACTACTAGGGATAATTATTAAAGAGGCAAGGTTCAAACTTTAGGTTCCAGGAAGTTCCTATTAGGAGTATGATTCGACCGACCTAAAATTGGAACGGGTTCGTTATCAGACAATTATGTACGATACATTAGATGCGAGCAAATAATTAGTTTAGGCTATATCTCCTGGTAGTTGATTATGTTTCGAATCGACATGAATATACAAGATGATATTTGTTGACTTACAGAAATTCTGCTTTCGAAGCCCACCGACAAGGTATTCAACCTAAGGAAGGATGAAGGGAGAGGTCCATGAACGAAGCCACATAAGAAAAAGGATTCTTTGATCAGAGCAGATGTAAAGGAGGTTTTAAGACTTAATAGACCAGTCATTAAACACATTGTAGAGTGCATGGAAAATGCTATAATTTTTGGTTTATAGTTTCATTAGGAATAGTTAGAAGATAAACATACTAAAAGTCCCCGCCCCTGGGAGATGAGTTAACAGTGGGGGGAGGGGAGAAGTTTAATTTTTTTGGTTTTTCGATAATATCTCGAAAACAGTTTACTCTAGAAAGATATGTTTAAAAAGAATATAAAAACTAATTAAATTTACTATAAAATTTATGATATATACATTTAACGTAATTCTAACCGTTAACGAGATATAAGTTCTTGCTCATCGGTGATTTTCGGGAAAAAAACAAATGTCACCTCACTTTTTCAAAGTTCTATTACGTTCCACAACGGTTTCTCAGAAAAACCGTCAAAATCAAAATTGTAGAGCATTAAATTTGCTTTAATTTCATATATACGCTTCTGGTATTTGCTTCAAATACAAAAAGTGAGGTAAACATTTTTTTTATTTCTAAAATTGTCGATTTTTAATAACCTATATCTCGAAAACCGTTAAAATTTCTACGAATACGTATATAATTAATTTTATAGTAAATTTAATGAGCTTTAATTTTGATTCGCAGCATATTTTTCTGGAGTCCACAGTTTTCGAGATATAATCGAAAATCGAAATTGGGACCTTCTCCCCTCCCCCTGCCTTTAGCTCACCCCCCAGGGGCGGGGACTTTCAGTATATTTACCTTCTAGCTACTCCTAACGAAGCTGTGGAATCAAAAATTATGTCATATGTCATGCACTCTACACTTTATCTGGGGTCGTACTTCTCTGAGAAAACACGTTTGTTGGTACTCATTCCGAAATAATTGTTCGATCCAAAATATCTATTTTTTATCTGAATGCTGCTTAAATTTACTATAAGAACCTATATATGAAATTTTGACTATCGCATATTCTATGCAATCTACACCCCTCATTTCATCAATCATTGACTGGACTTTAAAGAAAGTTTGAGTGCATGAGATATGCGAGAGGGGTAGGAGGTTGGAAAAAAAAATTGTGTGCTGATTGATTTAATTGATATTTTCTACTGTATATAAAATATTATACAATAAATAAATGCATGTGGAAATAATTAAAACATGTCTATTACTTGTAAAGGACTACTCAATATTAGCACTTTAATGAATGTCCTACATTATAATGTATCTTCTTTTTATACACTTCGGAGGATTATCGGGAATCGGATGAGAAGCAAGTTGGGATACTAGTGGATTCCAGTAGGTATGTAGCTTGCCATGGAAGGATAGGATCTGCAACATATGGGGCATTTATATCGCTAGGGACAAGTTTGTTTATGGCATAATAGGAGCATTGCGGATTTTACGAAGGATTTTTGATTGCAAGGATTGGATACGAGAAGTATTGGAGCGTTTAATGGAGCCCCAAAGCTCAATTTTATATGTCCAAATAGTTTACTATCATGTAAATCAGTTTTTTTGTAATTTATTGGGAGCTACGAACACTTGTCAAGTAAATCTTTGGAGTAGTCGAAAATGACGAGCAGTTTCTTATGATTTAAATCTCTAAATTTAAATTTAGATGAATATTCGTAGATTCATAATCAGTTTGTATTTATATCCCATACGTAGATGGTATTATATTGTCATTAGTAGATATTTCATTGTCATTAGTAGATGGTATTAATTACGTAGAGTTCATCGTGAAATCTTTCGTATGAAGTCTGAATATGATCTTGCACTATGGGACTAAGTAAATCTGTATGTAATGTTATGTTATCGACGTACCAGGGCGATTGTGTAACGAGTCTTAATATTCTTGAATAAAAAGTTTTTTTATTGTGTATTGTTGTTTTTTTTTTGTTTTTTTTGTTAATCCATAAATTTGTGATAGTGGTTTTAATAAGTAAGTATAAGTATTTGGTCTTGGCATAAGTTTTAATGTCGATCGTTCGTGTAGAAGTGTATATAAAAGTCTTTGTATTTTATTAAGACTGTCTGTTTCTTTAAGTTTCTTGAATTGGTCCTAAATATTCAACAGTGTTAGTCTGTTCGATTAAGACATTATTATGTATACTGTGGGCAGGTATCATGTCGAAGTTTAAAAGTGATGTGTTGTAATATGTAGTTTTTGTGTTTAATTTTCTATTTTTTTTAACCATTTTTGTAACTGTTGTAAGTAGTGTTAGAGAGGAAGTAAAGCCTGATTGATGTATTAATCTCGAGTCCGAACAGCATTATCGTCTGCTTGTGTTACTAATATTTATTTTGGTCTGCTGACAAGTCTTATGTGTAAATAATGTATAGCAAAGATGCAAGAATCCCTGCGGTACTCCAGCCCTTATAAGTTTTATAAAAGAGGCCATTTAAAAAGGATTGAAACACAAAAAAAATTTTCCAATTTACATTTTAGAATTTTAGAATCAAATAACTTTAAATAATAATTAAATTAAATTAACAACTGAAAATGGAAATTACGGTGACGGAACATGTTATGAAGAACAATTTGATATGGTATGAACATGTACGTCGAATGCCTCTTGAAAGATTACCTGAAATGGTTAGAAAATGGAACCCTCCAAGAAATAGGAGAGGACGACCAGCAAGGAGATGGGAGGATGAGATAGCGGAGAAAATGGCAGGAAGAGGTCTGAGAGACGGTTATTGGTGGGACAGAGAACTGTGGAAGGATAGTTTGACCTAACGGAAACCCGATGAAGGGAAACGCCGTTACAAAGAAGAAAAAGAAATTAACAACTGAATGGGTCAGCCGAAAAACGTTTTAAGTGACAAACATAAAATTTTAAGTAATCAGTGAAAGAAAATCATAATCTAATGTTTTTGTAGGTTAGATTTTATATTCAAATATTAATTTGTTATATTTACATGTATAATAACATAATGGAATACTATATAATCCTAAGATGTAATATTATACATTTTAAAAACTTTAAAATCGCCACTTGGGAAATTTTGTCGCTTAGAACGTTTTTCGGCAAAGCCATTCAATTAATGATTATTCGAAATAAACAAAGTTGTGAGAAAATAGGTACGTTTCAAACGTAATTTTTTTAATTCAAACCAGCATCATTCCTGAACATTAGGTCCTAGCTAAAAATTTTATATAACAACAAATATTCTCTATTAAATTTCTAAATGAAACCAAAAACTGTTGCTAAATTTTCGATCCGAGCAACACTAACAAAGCTAGAGCGTTTTAAAATATTACATTTTTGAGAGTGAAAAACGTTACAAAGAATAGACGCTAGCCAAAATATCCATGTCAAAATAAAAGAATATACCTATTATTATAACAATAAACAAAAAACGTGTACACATTTAATTGCAATAATATTTTTATTTTTAAAATTGAAATAAATAAAAAATATCAACAATAAAATTTTACTCATAGATTAGGACATGAAAAGTTACGCTTGGATTGAAGGTATTCCGATAACTGCAAATTTTATTTTATGAGCCGAAACTAAAGAACAATAACTGACATCATATTGTTGTTAATAAAAACTAAATTTGTTATATTGTCTAGACGGAGGGATTAAATGGAAAAAGTATAAAACTGTATAGAGCAGTAAAAAAGAGTGTAAGAAGTGAAGGAGACCTGCTGTTTCCCTGACCTGGTTATCGGCCAACCGGCCCCAAGCTAGTCTAGTTCCCCTCTCAACTCTCATCCTAGTTCAAACAGAAATAGCTCAATTGTTCAATATTTATTATTATATTTTATGTTATTGTTCGTTCATTTTTTGTCTTAAAATAAATAAAAAACATACATCTTCTTAATATTGTAATACGTCTAATATTATATCTAATAATAATTATCCTTTTCAACCAGATTTATAAATAAATCATTACTTTAAAGTTATAAAAATTAAAATTTATTGATAAAAAAAAAACTTTTACTATTATTAATAATATTGACTGATGTTAAACTTGAATTTTTTTTTTTTTTTTTTTTTTTAATACACTTCTATTAACTTCACCTGCATGCAACGGAATCCTTGGTTCCCAATTTCCAGCTACCTGATTAACTTGAAAATTTGCACACGTTTCAAGGACCAATGACAATACAAAAATTGCACAACTAATGTTCTCACCTAGTTCACCCATTACCGCCCATTGAAGCCATACGGCATCACTAAAAATGCTTCTTTACTGTGGAGGCTGGCGTCATTACTACAAAGCCAAACGAATCACTCCATGTCAGAACATGTTACTGCAAGGCTTGAACACGTCCAGAAAAATCCACAGCTTCTTATATTCTATTCTAAATGTTCCCATTGTTTTTAAAATGTGAAATTGCCATGCATTTTAAAATTTTTTTTCATTATTTATATTTATATTATTGAAGTATTCAATTTAAGATTTTTGGACTGTTATATCTTTTGTATTATTCATTTATTCTTAGGACTTAACTGTATTTTGTTTCTAATATAATTTATCGTACTTCCTTAAAAATTTAAAAAAAAAATAAAAACAGTAAGTGAAACCTCCCATTGATGCCATATGGCATCACCCATCTTTATTGAATTTATCGAAAAAAAAAAGTTCGGGGCGGTAATGTGTTAAATTACCCACAAAAATGGGGGTCAGCCTTTCAAAAGGTGAAGTCGTAAATTTTACGTTTTTGTATGGTCCAGATGGGTCCTGAGAATAAAATATCAATAATGAAACTAGACTTGATAAAGGGCAAATGTCGGGGGGGGGGGCGAAAAACTTTTTTCAACTTTTGGAAAAAAACATACAGGAAAATGCTTTTAATCGTAAAATGTTTTATTTATAAAATTAAAGATTATTAAATTATACGTCTAATGACATCTCTTAAGCTGAATTTGATTTAGGCGTTTAGTCATAATCGATTGTCAAACATCGTAGAATTTCGACAACTTTAAAAAGTTCATGGTCATGTTTAAGAGTTTGTAACGCATAAATGGCTAATTGAATAAAAAAATGTCATATACTAAAAGTTGTAGATCATTACATTTTGTGCAAGACAACATTTTTAAAACGAAAATTTGCCAATTACTACTCTAAACTGAGTCAAAAAACAAAAATTGTTGGTTGGTTTTGAATAAACTGTGATAAACATACAAACAAATAATGAATGGTACAGGGAAATTAGCTTTGAACCTTGAACCGAAAAAAATTATAAGGTCGGACTGCTGCAAATTGTTCACCACACTTAGCTTTTTACTTGGGTTTGCTATAAAAGCGTGTTTTTATAGTTTTTTCAAGCTATAATTTTTAACTATTTATTGATATTTACCATTATATACAACAAGTAAATTTGAGGAAAATTATTACAACATGTAAAGAAATACTCACGAGTTGCAGATCAATATAAGTCCAACGTTAGAAGGTATCATATTTTTAGGTGACTCGGTGGATTATCAGGAATTGAGTGTAAGGCAAGATGGAAGACTAGTGGATTCGAGTAGGTATGAAGTTAGGTATGAAATAATAGGTATATGTAACTGTAATGATTGCATACGAGAAGAATTGGAGTTTCAGTAGAGCCCCAATCCTCAACTCCGTATGTCCGAATATATACCCATTATTGTCATATAAATATGTCATTTGTAATTTATTGAGCGCTTTGAATTCTTGTCTATTAGATGTTGGGGTAGTTAGAATTGAAAAACAGGTTCTAGTCTTTTAAGTCTGGTATGTGCACTATTAACCTTTTTTTTTTTTTTTTTTTTTTTTTTTTTTTCTCTCTCAACAAATATATTCTGGGTTCTTACGAAACCTTGTGCATGAGCACAACCCTTAATGACGACTCTCATAAGTAATCCTAAAAAATGTTGTTTTTTTTCTACTGTTAAGGCAATATGTACTTTGGATATTCGTTTAAGATATACGCTTGCTTGGCAAATGCGAAAGACTTCAGTATGTTTTTTTTATCAGAAAAATATAAAATTTATTTAACTCTTGACAGGTTAAAGATAAATTGGCATATATTTGTGTATTTTGAATAAAATTTAACTTTCTACAGTATTATTTATGCAGACTTTTGTCGCAGAATGAACGGTTTTAGAAGATATGGAGGGAAATTTAACAGCGTGAGGTGAATTTTTTTTTTTCGAAAATGTTAACAATTGCTAAGCGTATATCTCGGAAACGGTACAGAATATGAAGAATGTGTATACAATACAAGTTGTAGAGAATTTAATTAACAGTAATTTAGTATACAGTCATGTTTCGCATACGACGCATCGTTTTCGAGATATGAGCGCAAAACCAAAAAAAGGGACCTTTCGCACACCCCCCTTCCTGTTCTCAGGCTAGAAAACTCGAGGAATTTTGTTTACTTTTTAACTATCCTGAAAATGTTAAAAAAAAAAAAACCTAAGATTACAGAAAACGCACAGTATAATCCTTTATTGACTGGACCATTACTGTAAATAGCTAGACAGAATGTATGCAGTTATGAGTGGTAAGTATACCGCTTTGCCCAACCGGAGCAAGCCATTTTGAATTACGACAAAGCAATGGCATATCGCTCTCATTTGGTCAACGAAACTATTTGAACTACAAGGAGAAACGTTTTGCCCTATCTTCCGTATACCCAACGTCATTAGGACAAGCCATGCAGCATGCGATTATGGTTTGCTTAGATCATTTTTTGAAAAGACTGATGTTAAAGTACAAAAATCACTAAACCAAAGCAGTGATATGGACATCAAATGCAATATACTGCTGGAAAAACCGGTTAAAGTGGTTTAATGCAACGGGTTTCATGTTGAAGAATAGTATTCAGTCATGTATAAGTATATATAATTTGAAATTATGTTAAACTTTAGTTATGGTAACAACCAAATACATTAGAGGGATAGTATTATTAAAATAAATAAAATTTATTATTGCAGTATTAGGGTTTGACGTTTGATAATAATTTCCTTATTATTCCCTGTTTTGAAGGTTATATCTATCAAAGCAATGGATCGCAAACGTACAATATTACTAAAATTACTTCATAAAAAATTAATATCTTTGCTAGAAATGAAATACAGGAGGAAAACAATAAAGAGTGAAAACATATTAGGAAATTGAACATGACGCAACAGCTGTTTTACAATTCAACAGATCTATGCTAATATTAGCACAATTTTCCTTTTTCTTTTTGGAAACACTCAAAGAATACAGTATCAAGTACTCATCGTTCTGTCTTTTTTTAAACAGTGAAATATAAGAGAGAGAGGAAAATAAAGGAAGAAACAAAAGATCTTCAGGGAATTGTTTTTTTATTTCCTTTCCTTCTATTTACCTTTACCTTTAGTGTTGGTTCTGTAATTCTTGTATAAGTTAGCCGTAACTGTATATTTGTTTGAGCTTCTATTTCTTGATTGTAGTCCGCTCCCTGATTTAATTATAATTCTTTGAATTATTCATCTAGATGAATGGATAAGTTAGATAACTTAATCATACATATATCTTTAAAAAACGGATTTCATAAATAGAGTTCAATCTGCTTCAAGGGTGATTAATAGAAATTACAGCAATTATTGGTTAGTTGACCATTTTTAAAAATTATGAAACTTTAGAAGTTGTTTCCCTAATATCTTAACAATTAAAAACCATTTTTTAAAAATTTATAATTCAACAGTTAAATTTTGGTGGTCATTTTTATTTTGGTGCACACACATAACATTGCGATTGTAAGGGTTTACATAAACATTCATAACTTTGAAAGTATACAGGTTGTTCGGAAGATCGTTGGCCAAAGAGGTATCTCGGGTAGGGAGGTTCATTTTCGAGCCTATTTAAGGTCACCTACATACTAAGTCTTACGGTTTTTTTTTTAGGAATTAAAAAAACAAAAGGGCAAAAACCAATCATTTATGCCTTATAGCTTCCTTTTTTTTTTGATATATCAACCTCATTTCCCCCCTGCGATTACTAATACATTTTCTAGGTAAGATAAAAAAAGATTTAATGCAAAAAAACAAAAACGGGTGATCGTTAAATCTTGTTAAAGGCAAAAAATAAATTAAGCACAACAGCCATAGTCAAATTATTTTAAAATCTTGTCGATTTAATGCACTTTTAAAAAAATACTATTTGTAGGCACGCAGCACATCTATTATTCTTTTTTTATTACAGGGAAAAAATGAAGTTGATATATCAGTAAAATGAGGAAGTTAAAAGACATAAATGTTTGGTTTTGGCCATTTAATAAAAAAAAAAAAAAAATCATTAAAAAAAAAAAAAAAAACCGTAAGAGATTTTGTAGGTAGGTAAGTGACCTTAAATAGGTTCAAAATGAACCACCCTACCTGAGAACTCTACCCTCTTTGGTCTACGATCTTCCGAACACCCTGTACACATATGTCATAGAGGAATAGATAAAGACCATCTTGTCTATGATTTCGCAAGGAAAAATAAAGTATCATTTGTTTTTTTAGCTATCTTTCTATATCCTATATGAGAATAACTAAATTTTACTTTTTGTAAATTTCCCTTAAACAAAAAATAGTAATACCAATCTGATAAATATTTTTTTTAATATATGTTGGTGGTATAACCGCAAATAATATTAATCACATTATGAAATCCTCAAAGTTTTACGAATTAAAAAAATCACTTTTTTTTTAAAAATCGTACATTTTGTCTTTCAATAGCTTTGATAAAAATCTGAAACTTACATAAGTAGTAGTTCTCATGTATCTGTTTTAAAAGAATACAAAAATAAAAAAAAATCGTATGTATTTCACTAAGAAAAATTTATACGATTTGAAGAACAACAAAATATCAGTTCAGAGCGATATTTTTTTTAGAATACGAAAATTTTTGTTTTCCTTTTTTTAATTTTTTTTTTTTTTCTAAACATATTTGTAAGAATAGAATTTCGGCAAAGTTCAGATTTTTATCTTCGATCCTATCAGAGATAATATCTTTCTGAACTGGTAGTTCGTTGTTTTTGAGGTATGCTAACGCATTTTTTGTTAAATTTTAGTAATTACTGTCAGTGAGTAAAATTTTAAACGGGGAGGAATAACCATGTCAAATGGCCGGTTGTGCAAACTATTTAATTACGTTCAAACCAATTTATGAATAGCGAAAGATCGAATCCAAAAAAACCAATTTTGTTTTTAATTCTACACTTTGTATTTTTATAGACGATATACACCAATCAATTGTTCCATCGGTCAAGATAAAACAAACAGATCATATCCAATATATGTAAACACTAAGACGGCTCTATTTCGGGTCATCATAGATTAACTTGTTTATTGTGCTGTTAAATATGCATGGTTAGATGATCGGTAATGGACGGATTCCATCAAAGCGATACATTGGTCACCAATCAGTCAATGTGTCATATTAGTACTAATGGTTTTCTGACTAAATATATTATTGTTTACCTGAATACATTAAAAATATTTTTATTATTAATTATTTTCAGAACGGATTGCAGACATGAATTCCTCCAGCTCTGTTATTTAGCAGATGATAGTATTAAAACTGAATCGTTTAAAAATGTAATATTAAAAATAGTTTCAAAGGTAATAACTCAAATATGAAAAAATATTCAAAGCACAATTCTCAACAGCACAACCGCTTCCGAGAATCGAGGAATTCTTCAGTGACAGAAACGAAAAATTGGATTCCGTGGAAAATATAACCAACTTCACGTTCAGCCCATATTTCCTGGAAAATCTTTTTATTGTTGTATATTTATTTAAGTATTTATGTAGATAAAAAAATTATTAAAAAAGTAGGTCACTTAATCTATTTATTATTTAGAAAAATTTATAATTTAGAAACGATTGTAAAATAAAAATTGAATGCCTTTTTAAAAAATGAGGCATTTTGTAATAATTAAATTTATACTACCAGAGATTTTCGGTAGTATATGTATCAAGCCTTGGGATTTCCTACGTATTTTTATTTATACGTTTATTATTATAAAATAAAATATTAATTGAAAAGAAGTAAATTCATACGTTGAACATTAAGGAAAAAAGTCGACAAAGAGAAATAAAGACAAAACTAAAATTAAGTAGGAAAAAATATATAGAACAAAAATAAATAATACAAATATATTATATTTTTACTAAGCTTCTATTAGTAAAAAAAAAAAAAAATGATAAGCAGGGTAGCTCAGTGGGTAAGGCACTCACTACCTAAGTCCGGTGCCCGAGTTCGAGTCCGGTCGAAGGCATAAAATTTAATTTCTGTATCTTCGGCCGTTGATCGACTTCAGGATTCGGAGGCCCTACTGTGTGGCACTCCTAGCCTCTATGAAGTGGGTACTCTTAATTGGGGAGGGGAATCTTGGTGATTGAGCATGATTGCTAACCACATCATTTCCTTGTACAAACGTTAGTTATGACAATACTTCAATACCATGTGTAGGAGAGGTACATTTTTTTTTAATAAAAAAAAATTTTCTTCTAATTTATTTTTTAAAACCCTAATCTATTATTTTAAATTAATTTTTTTTTGTTTGACATAAGTTATGCGGCTGAGTAAGTATTTTTTCAATAACCTTCAAAAAGGATTGTCATAATTCTGGCGCAACGTCGAGACTAGTTGAAATCTATAGGTTTTATCATTTTATTTTATTTTTTTTTTAAATATAAATACTATTTTTTTTTCTTATTTATACGGTACATATAGGTAGTGTAATAATAATTAATGGAGAATAGCTCTTATACAATACAAATTTTGGAAAGAAGGTAATGCATAAATAATGAATATATTCAGGTACGCATGACGGTATAGAAGGAACAATACAATTAGTATTGATGAATTAATTGCTACTTCTATTGGAATTGTTTTATTCGAAGACTAATTTCAAATAATAAACACTCATCATCAGTTTGAAACATACAAAATCTTTAAACCATCAGCACTTTGTACATAGATTTTATGTATAAAAGTTTTTAAAATCGTAAGACAATCAATCAGATATATTGCTAGGTGTACTCACCTAAGAAGGTAAAACATACTTCTGAAATATATTAAGATTGGAACAATTGCAGGAAAGGTCCAGGAAGGTTATACCCTTGGGTTTAACCTATGAATGCTTGGTTTTTCCGTTCCTATTGGAAACAAATTTAAAATGGAACTATTAGAAATATTTATCTAATAATAAATATTTTATTTTAGGCTATTTTCTATCCTCTAGTCTTCATTTAACTTATTGTTAATTTCCTTAAGATGGATAGCGGAGTTGGAATTCTGGGTCTTATAGTTGTATGCACTTATACGTTCCTTTAATTTTTGATTTTCAGTCCAGTTTTTTGATGTTATAAAATTTTTTGTATGGTTTAGAATATTGAATGTCTAAAACAGTTGAAACTAGTTTTTAACTGAAATAATTCCATATAAGTGGCAATTAATTTGTCTGTCCCAATTACGTTGATCCTTTATACCAATTAGATATTATCGAATATTTTGGCTGCTAAAACCATTACATGTGTTAGTATAGCATTGACTGTATTGCTACTGCTATTGGTGCTAAGACTGGTCCTTGGAGTAAGATGTGAGGAGTTGGCAGACCTTGGGCACTTTGTCGAGGAGGGCGATATGTCCAAGGAGGACACCCCAGAAGCACTATATCAGCATTAAGCCTACACCGAAAGCCCTCTACGACCAGCCTTCCACCTTAATCTACAGTCCTTCTCGAGTGCCCAATAGTCCGGCTATTTTTCCACCTCTTACCGCTAACTAAACCGTCTCAGGGGTAAAAGGAAAAATATGCTGTCGTTATTAGTTCCCCGACTAAGCAATTATATAGTAATAGGATTTCACAATTCAACCATTATTTTAGGCATAATGTAATAGATGAATCGATGCATTTAGAAATTGATGAATTATGGGCCACCTCTATGGTAACTTCGATCTGGTACACCGTTAGTCGCTACGTGAGTATTTTCCTCACTTCTTTGATTTTCATAAAAAATGCAGTTTTATGTGGCCAAATATGTAGTTATAAATGGTAAATAAATGTATCAATAATTGTAGTACGGAGCGTGAGGATTAAAAATATATTTTTACAAAGACATTTTTCAATTAAAAAAAACAAAAAAAACATACCCAAACAAAAGTTAAATATTTTACTCTTAACATAATGTGTTATTCATCAGCTAGATCATTTTCTTCTATTTCTATACAATTATTACAAGTATATGTAGTACGTTCATTGCAAATTGGACACTTTTTACAATTTTACTTCGTTTTTCTAATTTATTTTTTCTGAGGCACATACCACATACGCCTTTACACTATTATCTGTAGGTCATGTAGCGCCTGAACTGTAATTACAGCAAGTCACAACGATTTATCAATTTATTACTTATAATTTATCTTCTCAACTGGCTTTTTATCCAATAATTCAAGTATTTTAGATCCACGACTCATTTTGAACCCAAATAATCACCAACCGATCGAAAGAAATTAGAAAATTCGCTCAGTAAAATGTCACAAATAAACTGCACAAAAGATAAGCTGATAATGAAGTGTGGGGACATGGTTGATCGGTGAGGTTAATGCTTATTTCCCGCAATCTTCAGTAAAAATTTCCCAATATCCAGGCCACCTGCAGCCGTTTTTCTTAGAAACTAAATATTCTAAACTCAGGTATACTAAGGGACAGCGATGAAAGTTAAATTCTGACGGATTTATTAAATAGTTTTTAGAAGGGTGAGGGAAACGCCGAGTTAAACATCCATCATCAGTTTTTTTTTTAATGTTTTTTTTTTATTGACATTAGCGACTGAGTGCATTATAGACTACTAGGTCTCTTGGCCATCTTCTTTTCAGAGGATTATCGAGAAAGTTGGGAGACTTGAGGATTCGACTGGGTTTGCAACTTAATTTGGAAGCTTACTTTGTGGTCCAAGGTCATTTAGCAACGTACGAAACCTTGAGATTATATTTGATAAATTTATTTGTGGCGTAGTGAGGAGTATTTAGGAATTCACGAAGGATTTTATGTTGTAAGGATTAGATACGAGAAGAATTAAAAGGATTTATAATATCAATAAAATAATTGAAAAAAGTATTATTTTACTATTTATGTTTAAATACGCATGATGGTATAGAAGGATAAATGCAATTCGAAATCAACGAATCTCTTCTGTTAATTTATTTATTCGAAAACAAGATTCAAAATAGCAAAAGCTGACTACTTCCTCCCAACCCCCTTTTTTTTCTATCACCTTCTACCTCAAGTAAACTAGTTGTTATAAGAACCCATTGCGGCCTTAGGTAAGTATGAACAAGCATTAGATATATTTTTATACATTTTAAAATTGATGTATAAATATAATCTGAATATTAAATTGTTAAAGTGTAATTTTTCGTACGTTTTGGAACTGAAGTAGATTTTAGAGTAGATCATGTAAAAAATGAAAAAAAAAAATAAATATTTGAATGCTTAAAAACTAATACAAAGTTTCTGAATTTTCGAGTAAACTATCCTTTTTGATTTTTATTAAACTGATTTAAAAACCCTTTTTTAAAAATTATTATTTACTAGCATTCCCCGCCGCGGCTTCGCTCGCTCTTAAAAGTAAAGACTATTTTAATTAATAATTGATTTTCACTTGTTCAACGATAAAAATCTTGTATTGAAGTATGGAACGAAGCATTGTTTCTTCGATCATATTTTCACTGATAGCAGTAATTTTTAAGCTGGTTAAAACTGCACTGATTAGGTGTTTGAAGATAACAACAATTATTAATTTTAATATATGAGTTGGTACTCTAGATGAATAGAGACTATTTAGAAAGTCTTACGGATAATTGACTGCGTTATCACCACTTACAACTGAAGTCCTATAAATAATATTTTTACACACAGCATTAAAAAGAAAAGTAACGACATTTTTATTTGCCTGAAATTATTTTATCGATTTCATCTAATTGGATTCTAATTCCTAACCTCAAAAGCTAATGAAAGAGGGACAAACCTCGTTTCTGTTTCTTAATACTGTACATTTATATTATTATTATAGCAAAATTTACTATTATAAATCTTCCTAAAACTATGAAGATGATGTTAAAAATTTAGTTCAGATAGGTACATTAGTTTCACTAAAACTAAGAATGCTACTTGCAATTAGATTTTTTAATTTCACTGGTTCGTCGTAAACCGACAACATCCTGTCCTACAGTATCCTTTAACAATATTCCACAAATCCCAGTTGAACAGATCCGCTACCTAGAACTCCACTTGGACAAACGTCTTGCTTGGAATCCACATACAAGACTAAAACGACAAGAAATAGCTCATCGTTACAGACTACTTAAACATTTACTGGACAAATGTTCAAAGCTCAGAATTAATTACAAAAGACTCATTTACATGACAGTGATTAGACCTATATGGTCTTACGGAGTTGAACTTTGGGGCCTACTAAACCATCCAATCCATCCCGTATCCAATCCTTACAATCCTTCGAAAAATCCTCAATGCTCCTTACTTTGTCGCCAAAAAACTTATCCATAAAGATCCTAATGTTCCATATGTTGCTGATTAAGCCCAAACCAGATACCTATCCTTTCATAGTAAGCTCCATAACCACTAGTTTCTCAACTTTCTTTCCTCTCGATTCCCGATAATCCTCCGAAGTGTCTGAAAAGAAGATGGCCTAGAGAGCTTCTTGTGTAGATTTTATTGGAGTGCTTAGATGAGTAGTTCTTCGCAAGTTTTACCATGTAATTGTAAGAGTTTTTAACACATTTACTTAATGTATATTATACATTTGTAAATTTTGATAAATTGTAAAAATTAAAAAAAAAAAAAAAGAATTTCACTGGAATCCACACGTCACACCACATACTTACAGCTTTCTTGATAACAATTTAATTGAATGAAGTTAGTTTTATTATCAATTTCTATCTCTCTCTCTCTCTCCCTCTATATATATAAACACCGTATCATAAATTGTAACCTCTCTTGAATGGTGCTCGCCACCTATTGGTCAATGTTAAAACTTCACTGCGCACCACACATTTATCTTTTTTTTTAAACAGCAATTCAATAGAAAATATGTAAATTTTATTATTGCTGAACCTCCCTTGATGATGTAGTTAAAATTTGGTACCGAATGGTTCAGTAGATTTCGCGGTTAGTGATCACAAACGAAAAATTTCTTGTCCTTTTACATAATAGTATAGATTATTTAAAGAAAAAAGAAATGGAAGCTTCAAGGATGGTGAACATTGGGGAGACATTACTTCTCATTTTATTTTGAGGCTCATGTCCTCAAATTGTAAAATTCTGAAGATTTATATATTTTTTCTTAGCTCCTAGAGCCTATCTGACGAACAGAATTATATATACACACACACACACACACACACACACACACACACATATATATATATATATATATATATATATATATATATATATATATATATATATATTAAATTATGAAACAATTCTTGATTATTAAATATTTTTTAAATATATTTTTTGAAGAGAAAAGATTTGACCCCGGTTGGGATTCGAACCCAAGTCTCCACCTCTCTAGCGTGGTGCCTTATCCACTAGGCCACCGAGCTCGTATCCGAACCAGGGAAATCTTCTCTCTTCACTGATCCATACCCCCCGGCACTCGCAATTGCGATGTACAATTCGGGGATGAATGCTCAATTTGAACATTACTTTAAACGGATCTATTGACGAGCTGTCATATATATATATTAAATTATAAAACAATTATTGATTATTAAATATTTTTTAAATATATTTTTTATTTTTTGAAGAGAAAAGATTTGACCCCGGTTGGGAATCGAACCCAAGTCTCCACCTCTCTAGCGTGTTGCCTTATCCACTAGGTCACCGAGCTCGTATCCGAACCAGGGAAAAATCCCCGAATTGTACATCGCAATTGCGAGTGCCCGGGGGTATGGATCAGTGAAGAGAGAAGATTTCCCTGGTTCGGATACGAGCTCGGTGGCCTAGTGGATAAGGCACCACGCTAGAGAGGTGGAGACTTGGGTTCGTATCCCAACCGGGGTCAAATCTTTTCTCTTCAAAAAAAAAAAAAATAAATATATATATGTATATTTATGTTTATATTTATAGTTATATTTATATTTTATATGTATATTTATTTATATATATATATATATATATATATATATATATATATATATATATATATCGATGTAGAATTATAAAACAAATTAGATCTAAATTTTCGTTCCAATAAAATTTTAAATAAGGACTTAAAGTGTGTATTATTTCTATATTAATTATTTTGCTTAGTTGCTTAGTTCAGAGTAGAAGATTAAAATATTTATCATAAAACATTAAAAAAGTAGTAGAAAAAAAATTATGGATAATACTAATTTATATAATTATAAAATATAAGTTGAAAAAAAAAATCTTAAATTGAAGAAAACGCAATATATGATATGTATATAAATAATTGTTGTTATTTGTAATAGGATCAAATAAATTGTAATATTTTTGTTCATTTAAACAAAAATTATTTCCGAACACTTTGCTTAAAGCTACCTGTAGATAACTACTTCCACTTTAAAATATTTGAAGAAAAAAAAACATATGAGTTGATTTTTAGTGTTTAAATTAATTTTTTATTTCCCCGGTAGGGCTCGTCCTAACTTTCCTAACCTGCATTACATTAACCTGAATTGCATAGTTTTGTTGAATAAATTTACATAATTCTGGTTAATAATTAGGCATAGCGTTATTAGAAAGATAAAGGCAACTCTTCTTAGCTAAATAGTCTTTCGTCTGCGTCTGTTTTAATTTATTGTCCCTCCAGGGAAACAGTGCCGGGATATTTCAAAGTGTTTGTATTTTATTTAAGTATTCTCATCAATAAGTAACAAACTTTCGTTTTGGTATTGTAATTAGTTAATTTATAAATGCACTATTTGTTTAATTTTTAAACAAACATGTGTTTAGAAAGTATCTCAGTAAATAAGAATTTTGCAACAAACAAGAGAAGCAGGGAAAGTAAGAAAAATTTACTGAAGAGACAGTTTCATCTTTCTCGCTTTACTTTTAAGATGTCAACAGAAATGAGTTTAAGAAGTTGTTCTCGCCGACACCATAAGGATCTGTTAGAGAACAAACATATTTTTTTCTTCTTGAATTAGAATTCTTAGAATAAGGAAGGGCTCCCTTATTATTCCACCATTATTCAGCTTATTTTTTGGTTTATAATTATTAAAAGAATAAAAAAATAATTAAAAAAGTCGCCATGAGAAGACTTAATCGAGAATAACTTAAATTAAATTTATGAAAAAATATATTTATTTAAAAACTTTATTTGAATTTTTTTTTTTATTCCTGGAGAACGTTTAATGACTAAGCTATATTTTCAAGCCCTGTTTTCACATTTTCACATGCATATATCTATTAAAAATATATACATGTGCACTGCCCACCTTCTTTTTTCTAATAAAATCTCGATGAATCAATAAGAAAACATTATTTTAAGACCTATTCTTTTTTTTTTTTAAACCTATGCATTTTAAAAACAAGACTTTAAAATAAACATAGGGCCTAGCCTTAAACCATTGTCAAAGAAAAAAAATATATAATCTAGTTTTTTTAAGAAGTTTTACTCTTCTTTTGTATAATATTATAAAAAATCTCCTAAAGAAACAATAAATAAATAATATATATATATATATATATATATATATATATATATATATATATATATATATATATATATATACATATATACACTAAATTATTTTCAATATTCAGTGTTTTTTATAGGATATTTTAAAAATGTATTGAATAATTCAGATTTGACCATTTGGCGAAATCAAAGGTTTTGCATGATTCGTCTCCAGCCATAACGTGTAAAATAAATAAAGTAAATTTGTCTAAAACTAAAGTGATTTCTTTGTTATTTTGTTTTGTTAACGTTACGGTCACCCATATGTTCATTTTTATTTTCATTCTTTTAGCAATTTTTCCTTGCAACTTTGAAATTTTACTCTTTCTACCTTATTCTTGATTTAATTTTATTTAAAATTTCTGTTATTTTCTTTTAATTTTTTTTTTTTCTTTAAATCAATTTATTGAAATTTACAACTGTACAAGTGTACATCAAGTAAATGTGCTTAAAAAAAAGTTTACAATAACTTGCCTAAACTTGAGAAGCACTACTCATCAGTAGCACTTTAGTAAAAAAAAAAAAAAAAATCTACACAAGAAGATCTCTGGGCCATCTTCTTTTCAGACGCCTCGGGGGATTATCGGGAATTGAGTGGGAAGCAAGTTGAGAAACTAGGGGATTTGAGTGGTTATGGAGCTTACTATGAAAGGATTGGTATCTGGTTTGGGCTAAATCAGCAACATATGGAACATTAAGATCTTTATGAATAAGTTTATTGGTGACAAAGTAAGGAGCATTGAGGATTTTTCGAAGGATTTTGGATTGTAAGGATTGGATACGGGAAGAATTGCATGGTTTAGTAGAGCCCCAAAGCTCAACTTCGTACGTCCATATAGGTCTAATCACAGTCAAGTAAATGAGTCTTTTGTAATTAATTGGGAGCTTTGAGCTTTTTTTTTTTAAATATTTTTTTGGCACTTTTTTTTTTATTTATTGCCCTGCAATACAGGCCGAAACGTTGACTCCGTCTAATGTTTCTACCCATGATAAGTTTGTTTTACAATCCGACTGAATTCTATATTGTCTCATAAATATTTTTATTTTTTTATAAATAACTTTTGTAAGCATTGCAGATATATATTTTTTTTCATTATTTTGCTAGTGGATCGTTTTAATGTCTTCTATATCCATTTTTATTATTACATTGACATAGTATAAGCTCCCTTCCTTCAGTGAGAAAAAAAGTACTGCTCTTAAATCAATGACTTTGTTTTTAGATTAACTTATCGGTAGGAATACACACAGCGGTTATTGATTTTTCAAAGGGATTTTTACAAACTTACTTGGTGAATGATATAATCCTGCCTTAAGCCGACTTTTGCGGTTGTGTTAGATAAGGGAAAAGTTATACGGATTCCCATTTCCAGTTGAATTTCTTCTTAACAACTCGGATTTTTTTTTCATTCAATAATGAAGATTCTATTTCATTTTTATTTTTTAAATTATATTATTCAAATATAAATCAGGGTACATCCTTATTCAAATTATTTTGATTAAAACAGTTATTTATTTATTTTTATTCTTTTCAAGCATTCTCCTAAATATATCACATATCAAAACAAATAAACACTCTATTACATCCCTTTTAAAGGGTTTCCTGTTTACCAATATTATTATGATGAAGGGCTATTAGCGAATTATTCATTAACTAGCATCTCCCATCGCTGCTTCGTCCGCTATCATAAGTTTTAAGCCAAAGTCATAACTAATAATTGAAGTTTTATTAGTTTATCGATAAAAAAATTGTATTGAAGTATGCAATAGATCATTATTTCTTCAATATTTTCACGCACGGCAGTACTTTTTAACCGGATACCATCGCACAGATTAAGTAGTTGAAGTTCTCGTAAAAAACATAATTAGACATCCATTTTTTATTTTAATGTATCAGTTCCTCTTTGTCTAAACTGCCGGTGTTCCTCAAGGTAGTATCCTAGGTCCAATCCTCTACACGGTGTATACAGCTGATATCCCGATCCATCCTAGCACCGTCCTCACCACGTATGCTGATGACACATGTGTGTTATCAGTAAATAATGATCCCTTCAATTCCTCAGAAACACTACATTCCTATCTCATCAACCTTAAAGAATGGTGTCGAAATTAGAGAATTAAAATAAATCCTAGAAAATCCCATAAAATAACCTTTACCCTTCACCGTAAACCTACGACTTCCTGCCCAACCGTATCCTTTCATAATATCCCACTGATCCCTGTTGAACAGATCCGCTGTCTAGGACTCCAACTGGACAAACGTCTGACTTGGAATCCACATACAAGACTAAAACGACAGGAAACCGCTCGTCGTTTTCGACTTCTACAACATTTATTAAACAAACGTTAAAACCTTCCGATTTACAACAAAAGACATTACATTAGACATTACATTACATGACAGTTATCAGACCTATTCGGACATATGAAGTTGAGCTTTGGGGCTCAACTAAACCTTCTAATTCTTTCCGTATCCAACCCTTACAATCCAAAATCCTTCGAAAAATCCTTAATGCTCCCTACTTTGTTAAAAACAAACTTATCCATAAAGATCTTAATGTCCCATTTGTTGCTGATTTAGCCCAGACCAGATACCTATCCTTCCATAGTAAGCTCCATAACCGCTCAAATCAACCAGTCACTCAACTTGCTTCCCACTCCATTCCCGATAATCCTCCAAGGCGTCAGAAAAGAAGATTTATATTGTTTAGATAGTCTAGACTTCTAGTGTAGATTTATATTTAAGTACTACTGATGAGAAGTTCTTTTCCAGTTTTGGTATGTTGTAATTATAATCTACCTATTTACTAGATGTATATATTGTACAGTTGTAAATTTCAATAAATTAAATAAAATATATATATATATATATATATATATATATATATATATATATATATATATATATATAAGTTGGTAATCTAGATGGACAGATATTATTAAGGAACACCAGCGGATATGGACATAATTATCATCAGTTACAACCTAAGGCCAACCAATCATATTTTTACTTACAAAAACAAAAAGCGAGGAATCTAATTTAATTTAATAAGAATTATATTAGGAAACAATTTTTAATGCAGCAAAAATAATTTTATCGATTTTTATCGAGATGGATTTTAATATCCAACCACAAACGTTAAGTGTGGTGTTGTTTCTGCCACCTAACACTGTAAGTTTAAATTATTATTCTAGTAAGGTTTTCTATTGTAAAGCTTCCTAAAACTATGAAGATGATGTAGTAAAGATTTTGTACAGATGGGTTTAATAGTTTAACCATGGTAAACAATGTAGAGGAATTGAGTCGACCACATGTCGGTCGATTTTCAAACTTAAAATGTCGCACCACATATTTAATCTCTTTAAATAATTGTAGAGAAGTAACTTTTATTATAAACTAGCATCCCCAGTCACGGCTTCGCCTGCTCTTATAAGTAATGAACTTAGATAGGTTTAATTAATAACAGAAGTTTTATTTGTTAACAATAAAAATCTTATAATGCAGTTGAGAATTATTTTCTTACAATATTTCTAGTTATTTTCACTTAAAGCTGTAACCCGGTATTATTGCAATGGTTTACTCAAAAGCATTATTGGATATTCAATCCTTAAATCTAATCTATGAGTTGGTAATTTAGATGGACAGAGACGTTTCAGGAAGAAACTGGCGGATAATGGACTACATTATCAATGCTTACAACCCTGTCAATAGAGATATTCTCTATGTCACAAATTACTTTTTCAATAATAATATTGTTAATATTCTCTGCTATAGTATTTTTTGGTAGTATTACTGCTCTTTCACACAAACAATGGTACAATTTATTAAATAAACCTGAAACATTAAAATGAATTTAAAACCTTCTTAAAACCTTCATCAAAAGCTATGGTTGAACGCCCACTTTTTAAACTCAATATAAAAAAATAATCGATATTTTGATAAGGCAATTATGTTTAGTGCAGCAAAAATATTTTTATTGATTTCATTTTGTTGGATTTAAATTGCTATCTAACCATAAAAGTTAATGACAGAGTGACAAACTTCTGCCACTTAACACTGTGAATTTAAATTATAATTATAGTAAACTATACTATTTAAAATCTCCCTAGAATTATGAAGTTTTTTTTAGTTAAAATTTGGTACAGAGGGGTTTAATAATTTTACCATTGCCAACTCTGGTGTAGAATGCCGCTAACCACATATCGTTCGATTATTAAAGATCCCTAGGATCCACACGACACGCTAAATATTTATAGCTTTTGTTATAACAATTTATTTGAATCAAACCAAATTTATTATCAATTTATAGCTGTATATAACATTGTACTGTTATAACCAACTGAAAATGGCTTGTCCTTTTATATAATAGTATAGATATAAATTAATTTAGAACATAAGTTTTATTTGTAATTGTTTACAAACACCTGCACTAAAGTAGTGTTTATAAAAAATAAATGTTATTTTGATATTTACATACACCTAGAACCCCAACTCCGATTTATTTATTTTTTTTTTTTCAAAAACCTTCCCGGGGATATACCAAATAATTTCTCAAATTTTCACGGCGATTGGACGTACGGTTTTTGAATCTGTCGAGCACAGACATACACATATTCATTTCTATATGTATAGATTTGTAGCTCTAGATAACAGCGTACCTCTCATGGAATGGCGCTCGACTTTTATCAGTAAATTTTCAAACTTTATGTCGCACCACATGTTATCGCTTTTTTAGATAACAAATTAATTGGAAATCAGTCGCTTTTATTATTGCTAAACCTTTCTGGGTCTATTAAGATGCTGTGGTTAAAATTTAATAATGACAGATTCTGTAGTTTTGCGGTTAGTGATCACAAACGAAAAATGGCTTGTTCTTTTACATAATAGGTTCATTCCATGTCAAATCAACTAATGGTTTGCACCTTGACATCTCTGATTTCTATAATGTTTAGTATAGAACTTGTGCTTACTAAGACTTGTTAAAATGTGAAATATTACATTTTTCTGACTTTTGGTTTTTTGGGTTATAAGCTTTTAAAAATTCAAAAAACTACTGTATTCAGTCCTCACTCAGTATATTCAAAACTATCGCTCCTAGAGAGCTCAAATTTACGGCATTCTTTTCCTTTTAAAATGTCCTTTAATTTGATATAGCATTTGATATATTTTTCTTTCGAAAAACTGTTTTCGTAATCCCCAAAATACGTACCCTACAGGCTAGTAAGAAAGTAAACTTCCTAAAAGTTCTGGAGTTTTCGGTCCTGGGAACAGGAAGGGGGGGGCGGAAGTTTCCTTTTTTGGGTTTGAGGTCATATCTTGAGTTTTTACTAATATTGGTAAGTACAACTTCTATAACAAAAATGATAGAAATCGGAGTGGTCAAGGTTTAAATCTAATGTAGAATTGGTCGATTTGACATGGAATGACCCAATAGTATAGATAAAGATAGACAAAAATATTTTTTTTATTACATCATAATTATATATGGGCCGACCATGGTTTTGGCCCACTACTTATTGATTAAAAGGAGGACAAATTAAGAATATTTTATTAAAAATAACTTTTAAATTTGATTTGGAGGTGGCATAATGCCTGATGGGTTCAAAAGTCTGGCAGACGAATCTTGTTTTTCCCTGTCATGGAGAAATTTACTGTTCTTTTTTTTATACAGTTGCAAATTTCCATGAATAAAAAAATGATCCTTCTCTTATTGAAGCAAGCAATAAAATCTTGTATGTGATTACACGCGCAAGCATACGCACGAGTGCATCTCTGTGAACCTGGATCAGCTGATAGGATGAATTTTAATAAAATCCTATTTGTAATTAATTTCCATCAGCACAGCTTAGTTCGTTAGTCGCTAGGAGTTCTTGCTCAGGGACCATAAATTTTCATTAAGCTCTCCTTACGCAGCCACGTCCAACCGACAACAGGATCAGAGCTCCGTAATCAGAGATCAAATGAAGAATATTGGCTGGAACTGATGATGGCTAAACTGATTCTGAAACCGAGATTAGCCAGCCAGCTAATTTCTTTATCTCCACGACCGAGGGGAGTCCTCTCTTGTTCATTTCCTCCCCGAGCTCTCGGCCATTAACTAAATTGTCATAGGGGTGGGGAGAGAGAGGGGGGAGGGGGGTTCGAAACTTTCAGACAAACCAGCCAGGAAATTAGAACGGCTCACAGTCTCTGCTAGATTGGACCTTGTCAACTTCGTTGTGAATCCTAAAAAAAGAAACATCATTGTATCCAATTTGAGGACATAGAGGATTTGGGTTAATTCATTTTCTTTTATACTTTTATCATTTTCATTTAACCCCGATGGTAACGACGATGGCTTATGACTTTTTTCTCCTTTTCCATTGCACATCAATGGTATGGATTTTTTTTTTTTGCAACTTAGATTTTTAAAATAATGTCTTTAAGAAATCATGCCACTTAAACGTATATTTGATCACTTATCGCATGCCAGCTATGCTCTATTTTATATTACACCCGTTTACTGTCGCAGTTTGAGTAATACGCGGGGATGAAAAAAATGTTTTTCATTTTTCACGTCAGTTTGGGTTTGTTGGTTGTAATGTTTATTACTATTGTTCATCAACGCCTGTCTACGTCATAACGTAATTTTGTCATAATACTTTAGTTAAATTATTTGGTTCATTGTCTATGAACCACTGAGATATAAGGCTGAATATATTTTCTCGTATAGTTTGTCAGTAAAAAAAAAAAAAAAAAAAATTGTAAATATTTAAATTGTTATTGCGAACCTGTAAATTTTACGAATGTGCAGATTGTGTTGGCTTTTTTTTCTTCATTATCCTGATTCAAAAAGTTGTTATTATTAGGTATATTATCAGATATAATTATAATAGTTTTCAAAGATATTATAAAAACTTAAATTTTATCTGCTTGCTTATATAATTTTAATAATCACTTCAAGGAAAATTATATATAAAAAGTAAATTAACATGAAAAAAAAAATCGATGGAGTCATTAAAAATTATTATTATATATTTAAAAATATATACCTATGTTTCTTAAATCAGGTTTTTCAATAAATTGACTGTCAACAAATAATTCAGTTTAATAATTATTGTATCAGTTCACTATCTACAAATTTATTTATTTATTGTTTTATTTTTCTGATCAATTAAATATCTTTTACTCCGCTGTAAATAAATTTCAAGATTTTTTTTTTTTTTAATTGTTGAATCTAAAATAATTCCTATTGTATTTCTGCTCAACTTTACTGGAAACTTTCATTAAATAATGATAATTTCGTTAATCTTGACTCGGTCCTGAAATAATGGATCTATGAATATTCCAGCCATTTTTTAAAAATATTTTTATTTCCATATGAAACATCTTCCTTTCGATTTCCTCTCTTTACTGCCATCTTGAACATCACTATCTATTCATTATGCTTTATCTATTTATCTTTAGTTATATTTTAGGAAATCACCTAACATTAAAAAAATTTATTTAAACGATTCTAGTAATTAAATAAGAAATTTAGCAACAGTTGATGATTATAAATATTTCTTAATTTATATATATTGTTTACACGTTTCATTATAAAATAAAATTACACGTTTAATTCTTTTATCAGTTACAACTTGTTGCTTTTCATTGTGGCCGATTGTAATATTTACTGATAATCAAAGTTATTAAACGGAAATATTAAACCATATTTTTTTTGTAATGCTTCAGTTTTGCGTGCAGATATTTAATTGTGAATCTGGATATTGGAACCGTTCAAAACGATATTAGACAATTAGCAATAAAGCTGATTTTCAATTTAACTTTATTTGCTGTGTAAACGGAATTGAGATTTTATCGAAAGTGCTCAGAAATCGATAAATTAATTTTACTAATCACACATATTAGATTTCATATTTTTCTTTTCTCTGCGCATTAAAATGTGTTTGCATTTGAGAAAAACGTGTAGCGGAGGTTCGGATTGAATGTAAAATAAAGTAAATATTTAGATGCGAGGTAATTGGAGTTTATTTGTGAAGGATTTATTTGAAAACAATTAAGACTTTCGTATAAACATTTAATGTCGGTTGTTGCTTGAATTATATCAACTTCAATTAAATAATTTTAATATATTGATAAAATAGAATATATAATTGGTATACTATAATAGAGATAGTATACCAATAGAGATAGCAGAGACGTATATCTGTATCGGATATGCAAATACTTCTTGCGTAAAAAAAATACCTCTGTTTTTCTCAGATTCTTCAAATGACAATAAACTATTGAAAAGAAAAAAATATTTTTGAATTATACTGACAGGCAAAATATATATATATATATATACCTTAATCAGAACATATGAAAATTTATTAGGATTCCTAAAAATATTAACTAAATATGTAAAATTTTAAATTTAAATATGTGAAATTTCTCAAGAATTTATTGAAAATCACACCAGACCCATATAACATCTAATGCAAGACGTATTTTTTTAAACTATTTATTTTTATTAACTATGTTTTGTTATTTACAACTGTATACATTATATACAATAAGTTAATTTGAGAATAATGATTACAATGACGTGTTAAGAACAAGTCGCTTGTAGCAATGCAATAAAAGTTCTACAATAAGTCTTCTTTTAAACGCTTCGGAGGATTATCGGAAATTGAATGTGAGGCAAGTTCAGAGACAAGTGGAATTGAGTGGATATGGAGTTTACTATACAAGGATAGATATCTGGTTTGAGCCAAATCTGTAAAATATAGAACATTATTATGTATAAGTTTGTTGGTGACATATTAAGTAGCATTGAGGATTTGACAAAGGATTCTAGATTGTAAGGATGGATACAAGAAAAATTGGAAGGTTTAGTGGAGCCCCAAAGCTCAGCTCCGTATGTCCATATGGAGAATATGTTTCTTATGTAACTAGTCACTATGATCTACTGTTCAGGAGTTATGTTGGTTTGAATAAAAATAATCACGTTTTCTTATATATATTTTTTGTATTATGGTATTTTGGACGATCTATTGTTGTTGCCCTTATTAAAAATTTGGAAATTTTTTCCTGATCAGATATTAATAAGAAAATATTTTTTAAAATTATTTTTGTTAGTAGGACCTACCGTTTAGGATCTAAAATAGTTCGAATGAAAAAAGTCGTGTTCGAAGTAGACATTTTTTCTCAACTTTGTTTATTTCGAATAATCATTAATTTTTAATATTATGTAATAATTAGTTTAAGTAATTTGTTCCTTTTTATTCTTAAATGTAAATAGAGAAAATCTGTAGATTATAGATATACGGATGATCTATTGTCTTTCTTAGTCAGGGATAAGTGTGGTTTTTCTCAATGGATATGGTTTTGAAGAATGCTATTTGAAAAAAATAAATAAAAATTCCATTAGGTTTGTATAATTTCTCTTAATGGTAAATTGTTCATAGACTAAGTATCCAGATTCATTTTCTTCCATCGGAGATTATAACTCGTCGACGATCCCAGTTGACCCCAACCAGATTTACGATAGAACCTGCTCATAACCAAGAAAACCCTCCAGAAAACCCCTCTCTGGTGAGACTGTCACAATCTGAGTTTTACTGACATTACTAAACTGGTTAATTACCAGAGCCCTAATGAAGGGTGTAAAAGGGAGTTTTAAGTGCCACTCTCTCCAGCCCTTGCATTTAAACTAATAACGCTAATATCGTTACAAAAATTATTTAATTCACAGCTCCCGTTCAATTTAATGCCTAGGCTAATCTACAAACCCTCCTCTTTATCTTTTATTCAGTTAATTCTAGCCGCCTACAGCTGTTAATGATGCTTCATTATTAAACATTGCGTTGTTAAATTTAGTGATGTTTTAATGTAATGCACAACTAAATTAAATAAAAAAGAAGGAATAAAATCCTCTAATTATGCTAAATACATAGTATAGTGTAATATATGATACAAAATATACCATAATATTAGATTTTAAATATAGTAAATATTTATAAATAAATAATAAATAATAAATAAATCAGGAGTTGAAAGTTTACACAATATAATCAATAGTAATAATAAGGATATTTAAAAAAATAATAGAATAAAAAATTATATTTTATTAAAAAAATACAAGAAATTGCTTCAAAAACAGGTTTACAGATTTCTTTTGAAAAGATAGTATATATGTCAACTCGTGTGAATACAGGCAAAGAACTAAAGACTGAATATGGTAACATTAGGAGGGTAGATAAGTTTAAACATAATGGTTTAGATAAAGTAGCAAATCTCGCAAGAGCTAACAAAATGGAATTTGCCTTCCAAAAAACTAAGGATATATATACAATAAAAAAATCTCTCTATTGAGGCTAAATATCGTCATTGTTCGTCCTGAAAGCTTATATGGCTCTGGATGCTTGTTCCTCAGCAGGAAAAAAAAAAAATAAAAAATAAGGAAAATATTGGGACCAAGATAGACTGAAGAAGGTTTTAAACTAAAAAGTAATATTGAAATATATCGAAACATTGAAATGTTGAGTGGTCCAATGAAGAAACGTAGATTTACGTTTTGTGGGCATTTGATGAGAATGGAAGAAAGAAGACTGACAAAGAAAATTTTCCAAAACAATCCTCAAAAACATAAAAAGAATACATGGATACGAATGGTAAAGGAGGATATAAGGGTGGCAAATGTACAGTGGAATTCAACGTGGGATAGAGACTAATTTCGGACAGTAGTCTACAGGATCAAATTTCCGGAAATAGTGAAAACATAAATTAATAGACGCTGGTTGGATTAAAGAAGAAAACATCAGGCAGAGGAAACGAAGAGATATTGGAGGGAACGGAAGAGAAAGAAATGAATTCTTGAACGTGGTTCATAGATGGTTAAACTCGTAAAAAGAAGAGGAATAGAATAAAAAAAATTAAAAATGGCACAATAACACTATAAACAGGGTGAGTAGCTCTTAGTGAAAAAAAAACAAAACAAAATGGGTGAAACTAGATGAAAAATTTAGAAAAATGCCGCAAATCTCACCTTTCTATTCCAATCCGTTGCAGATATACGATAAATCAAAGACATTTTTCTATATTTTCTATATAGCTTAAACCATTTTTTTTTTTACAATAAGATGTACTCACTCTGAATAAAATGTACCCAAACATCACAAGGAAACCTTGAACCAAGCTTGTACACCACTTATGGGAGAGCAAGTAAGGCCCACAGAAGTCCCGGCGCTGTTCTCTCACCCGCGTCACTAGTGTCAATAATCATTATTTGATATTTTAGTTTTTAAAGAAACATATTAACTGCTGAGCTCGATGGAGAAAGGAAATAGGCGTTTATTTATTTATACCAGAAGAGCAAAAGTTTCCCGATGGAAAGAAAGCTAAAAAAAACATTAAAACTTCATTATTTTATTAGAAGAACTGAGAACCAACTGCCATGAAAAATGAATAAATCCACCATTTTCTATGAATAATTCGAACTGTGGTCTTGTACAGTCTTAGTCTATATTAATTCTAATATAGGTTCGAATCCAACGTAAAGTAAATAAATTTATCATACATTAATAATAAAATTGAATATATATTTTTTCTTTGAGTTTTTAATTATACCGTTGAAAACAAGTATTCCTAGACGATATAAATGTAAAATTAATGTTCATAATGAAGAAAGAAACTAGTGAAGTATAATTATATATATATATATATATATATATATATATATATATATATATATATATATATATATATATATATATATATATATAGAATAGAATAGAATAGAAAGAAAACTTTATTCTGGGACAAAGTCCCTTAAGAATAACATAAAATAACATAAAGTAAGATCATAACTGGCCGAGAGGCTGTTAAAAGTAAAATAACATAGATAAACTGAATACAAATATGTATGAAAAAAAGATACAGAGAAAAACTAGAAAAAGAAAAAACTTTAAAAAAAAGAGGGTGTGAAAAAAAATGAGTATACAAAATAAAGGTTAATATTGTAAATAAAATTGCAAAAGAGAAAAAACAAAACAAAAAAAAATAGAAGAAAAATAAAAGATAGAAAATCAAAAATTATCATTACAAACAATTAAAACATCATAATCAAAATATAATTTATGCTTATGTTTTATGTCTGACAGTCTTAGTAATTAAATTAGACGATTACATATATAGTACATACATCCTTACAATTAGAGAGCGTCGATTTGGAGGGAAAGAAGATGGTGAAAGAATAGTGATTTGAATGTTCCAAGGGAAGAAGCATTGCGGATACAGGGGGGGGGGGGGGGAGGGAATTCCAAAGAGTAGTGGATCGGACAAGGAAGGAACGTTGGAATGCAGTACTTCTGTGGGATGGAGTATAGAGATCGGAAAGACGAGATCTTGTATGCAGTGATTTGATAGCGGACTTGAATTTCAGGTTACTGTAAATAAAGGGAGGGTGACGGGTGTTGATAACTTGGTATAGATAGGTGCCTAGGAAGTATTTTCTGCGGAAGGAGGGGAACTGCCAATTTAACTCAGTGTAGAGATGCGAAACATGGGAACGTCTCGAGGTTCCGAAGACAAACCTAATGAAGCAATTCATGATGCGTTTTAATCTGTCCTCAAGAACCGTCGAGAGCCCGCCATATATCACACAACCGTAGTCAAATTGGGGGAAGATAAGGGAGGATACTAGGAGTCTGCGTGTGGGTAGGGGAAGGAGGTGACGGGAGCGGTGAAATAGTTATAGGATACCGATCGACCTTCGGGAGATTTGTGCAATATGGGATTTCCGGGAGAGGGTTTGATCAATGGTTAAGCCTAAATTTTTAACAGAGAAATGGAAAGTTATTGGATGACCATTAAGAAATAGTGTGGGAATGTTGGCATTTGAATGAAGAAGGGAAAGTGATCCTATGGCAATTGCTTGAGTTTTAGCTGCGTTTAACGTTAATTTGTTCAGATTTGCCCAGGCACAGATTTCGTCTAGGTCTTCCTGAATTTTGGAAAACGCAGCTAACATATCTGATGGAGGAAAGGAGAAGTAAATTTGGAAGTCATCGGCGTAAAGATGGTGGGAACAATGGTGAATTGAATGGGGAAGATCATTGATGTAGGAATTAAACAGTAGAGGGGAAATGCTCGAGCCTTGAGCTACTCCTGATTGTAGAGTGGGGAAAGAGGATAGGCCTTGGTTAGGGGTGGCGACTGCTTGGGTGCGGTGGGAAAGGAAAGATTGAAGCCAAAGCAGAGCGCTGTAGGAAAATTTAAGTGATTTCAACTTGGAAAAAAGGATATTGTGGTCTAAGGAATCGAATGCTTTAGAGAAATCAAGGAGGATCAGGATGGTCAATTCTTTTTTATCTATCGTAGCTTGGATGTCAGTGATAATTTTGATGAGGGCGGATTGTGTTGAGAAGCCGGGACGGAAACCAGACTGGAAGGGATCGAGTAACTTGGAATCTTCTAAGAAATTGGAAATTTGGGATTGCACCAATCTTTCTAGGGGCTTTGAAAGGTTAGAAAGTATGGATATAGGGCGGTAGTCCTTTGGGGATATAGGGCTTGGGTTCTTGTTGATGGGATGGATAACGGCCTTTTTCCAGGAAGTGGGAAATACAGAGTTTTGGAGGGAAAAATTATATATGAAGAGGAGAACCGGTAGAATTTCAGGAAGGCATAATTTCAATAATTTAACGGGAATGCCGTCTAAACCAGATGAGTTGGATTGAGACTTCATAATGGAGGTAATTAGATCAGAGGGAGTGATATAAGAAAAATAAAAATTATTATCGTTAAATGTAGGCGGATGTGAGGACTGGGAGGGTCGAGAAGGAGCAGATGAAGAGGAAGAAACGAAAAAGGAATTTAACTCGTCTGGAGTGACAGGAAAGACTCCCGAGGGAGAGGAACTAGGAGGATCACACAAGGAAAGTTTGTGGAGGAGCAGCCATTTGGATTTAGGATCGGGTGCAGAGGAGAGGGCTTCGTGGAAGAAATTGGATTTAGTTCGCCGGATCGTGGATTGTGTTAAATTTCTAAGAAGCTTAAACGCTTGATAGTCATCTTTAAGCCTGGTGCGTCTGAAGCGTCTACGGGCAGCCTCTCGTCTTCTTTGTAAATCTTTAATATCTTGGTTCATCCAAGGAGCAGGGCGACGCCGGCGAAATGTTGAGGTTTTAAGAGGAGCATGGGTATCAAGGATAGATAGGAGCTTGGTGGTGAGTAATTTAACCATGGTATCAATTGAGGAGCGGGAATAAATTGGATTCCAATCAATGGTTTCAATGTCAGGTAAAATCTTTTCTCTGGTAAGGGAGTCTATATTACGGAAGGAGATTGTTTTAGGAAGGAACTGAGGTGTTGGGAAATCATATGATATTTGTATCAGGTCATGAGAGAATAGGAATGAAACAGGTCGTTGACTTGAGGAGAGAAGGTTTTTTGGAGAATCTATGGCATGCAGGTCCAACCATGTGTCGGACCCGCAGGAGTGGTGGGTGGGATTAAATGGTACAATAAAAAGGTGAAAGGAAAAAAAGAGGTTTTCAAGATAGGTTTTGTCGTAGGAGTCAGATAGGAGATTGGTATTCAGGTCACCGGAGATGATTATATTGGAGTAGAGAGGAACATAATAATACAGGTTAGATTTGAATGATTGGTCAAAGGGAATATGAGGGGGACAATAGGCCACTACATACAGGAGAGAATGGCAATTAAAGGATATTTCAACAAAGAGATACTCAATGTTTGGGAGATTTGAGGGAGGAGAAAGATGCAGGACTCGGGACTTCAGACTATCATGAACATATAGTGCTACTCCGCCTCCGGTCCGGTTGACCCGGTCGTGACGGATGATGGAGTAGTTAGGGAGGGAAATTGAGGAAGAAGGAATATAAGGTTTCAGCCAGGTTTCAGAGACTGCAATGATGTGGTAAAAATTTTGGGTGAAGAATTCTAGGAATTCATCGTAGTGGGCTGGTAGAGATTGTGAGTTTATGTGACAGGCGGTTAGGATATTAATCATATTGGAAAGTATATATATATATTTTTTTTTTTTTTTTTTTTTTTTATTTATTGATATTTACAACTGTACAAAATAATATACAACAAGTTAATGTGTTGACAGTGAATACAATGTCATTTTAATAACTTGTGCAGAACTACTCACTAGTAGCACTTCAATAAAATCTACACTAAAAGGTTTCTAGGCCATCTTTTCACATGCCTCGGAGGATTATGAGGGATGGAGGAGGAAGGAAGTTGGGAGACTAGTGGGTTGTAGTGGTTATAGAGCATATTATGGAAGGATAGGTATCCGGTTTGGGCTAAATCAGAAACATATGGAACATTAAGATCTTTATGGATAAGTTTATTGCTCACAAAGTAAGGAGCATTGAGGTTTTTTCGAAGGATTTTGGATTGTAAGGATTGGATACGAGATGAATTGGATGGTTTAGTAGAGCCCCAAAGCTCAACTCCGTACGTCCAAATAGGTCTAATCACAGTCATGTAAATGAGTCTTTTGTAATTAATTGGGAGCTTTGAACGTTTGTCTAGTAAATATTGAAGTAGTCTGTAACATATATATATTTTAAAAATATTTTTTAATTTATATTTCTGTTTTAATTTGTGGGTTTATAACTACTAGTTATAAGTTGCTCCTAAGAGTTTTCATTACTTCTTTCAGTTCTTGAAGTTTCACCAATCGTCTCTTGGGGTCTTCTGGATGCCATTCCTTCCAGAACATTCTACAGCTATTTAATCATCAATTGATCTTCTTTTTCTGCAGGGCTCTGATTATCATAATATACACAGTTTATGATAGTAATTTAAATATTTAAATTTGTATTTTATTTTTAGGAATGTACTAGTAGAAACTGTAATTGCGGTATTTTTTTTTTTCTAATTTTGTTTATTTTTTTATCAAACATTATATTTTAATACAATGTTAGAATATAAGAAATAATTTAAATTATACAGTTTAAACATTCATTCCCTATTTACATGAAAACGATAAGCGAAACAAACACGCATACAGATAATTATGAAAATTAATAAAATCAAAAAAATTGTTACCTTAGACACCTAACACCTTAAAATATATCACTCAAGCCGTGATTTCTAGACACCGTTGTTAGGATAATTAGATCTGAACGAGAATTTAGCTTGAGGATTCGAATGTTACGAATAGTTCTAAAAAAAATTTTAAAAGTTACATTCAGCAAGTACATGATAGAAACCTTACGTCGGCAAAGTCATTAAAAAAAGGTTTAATTACAGTGGTAACATGGAGTATTAGTCATTGTTGAAAAATTTACATTAAAGAATTATAAATGATATTTAAAATGGGTATTTTGGGGGAAAATTGTTTAAATAATGTAAATATCAATGACATATTGACTCTTAGGTTTAAAAAAAAACACATTTAATATCTTTTAACAAAATCATATTAACAACGGTTATATATAAAATAAAAAAAAAATAGATTAAAAAAAAATGCATCTTAATTATTTAAAATATGTATACTGTTATCATTAATTGTATAGATCAGTATAAAAAAGTTAGGATATGATTTGAAGAAGAAAATTTTTATAAAACAAAAAAAAACAAAAATTGACATTTATTTTTGTTTTTGTGTTGTTTGATTCGATTCCGAGTTCATGGTTTAGTTTCTTATAGTTCTTCCTCTAGACTTTATTTTGACTCCTTTTTCTATAAGATTGAACTGGTAAGAAGAAGCCCTTTGTTAAGATTCCACCAAGAGGTCAGTCTTTAGGAAGTCAATAAAGGGTGGGCTAGCATCAATTTAAACCACTCTATTTTTTTTCTTCTGTATATCTCTTTCTGAACTATAAAATTAAAAGTATTTATTAGTGGAGACGACGTATTTTATTTTCTATAAAATACTAGAGTGTTTCTAGAAAATTAAAAAAAAAAAAAAAAAAAAAAAAAAAAAAAAAAAAAAAAAAAAAAAAAAAAAAAAAAAAAAAAAAAAAAAAAAAAAAACGCAATAAGGTTACAAATAATAGTTTTCTAAAGGTATTTTAAGATAACAAATACGTTATCAAACTAACTTTTGGGTATGAGAAAAATAATTTTATTTTTAAAAATGGTGTTAGAACTTTAGGACTTTAGAAACAAAACAAAATTCCGTCTTCTGTTATTATTCACGAAATAGCCAAATCATATTTAAAATTATAAATACTTTTTTAAAATATACATTATATACAACAAGTAAATTTGAAAAAATGATGACAGTAACTTGTCAATAACATCTAGATAACTGCTTTAGTAGCTCTTCAATAAAAGTTCTACAATACTCGGTCTCTTAACCATCCTCTTTTCAGTCGTCACAGAGGATTATCGGAAATTGATTGTGAGGGACGTCGAGAATCTACGTCCTACTATGAAAGGATAAGTATTTGGTTTGGGCAAAATCAGAAACATATTGAACATTGTGTTCTTTATGGATAAGTTTTTTGTGGCATAATTAACAGGCTGTTAATAGCAGCATTGAGGATTTTACTTTAAATGGGTCTAATTACTGTCATGTACATAAGTCGTTATTTACGTAACTTATTGGGAGCTTTGAACGCTTGTCTAGTAAATGTTGAAACAGTCAGAACGATTAGCAGTTTCTTATATTTTAGCAGTTTCTAGTATGACTTTTCATTCTTCTTTCTTCTTTTTAAAGTTTAAGTTATTTATTTATTTGTTTACTGTACATAATGTGTGAATGTAATCATAAAGCCATCTATTTTACTTATTGCTCTCATTTGTGGCAGATTGTAATAATTATTCAATGAAAGTTTTATTAAAAAAAAAAAAATTCTGGTATGTGAAATTACAATTTTTTTTTTTATTCTATTTTATTTTATTTTTTATTTTTTTATTTTATTAATAGAAATTCACAACTATATTTAAAAAAACACATCTAGTAAATATGCGGTATATATAATATATAATGACATGAATAAAACTTGTAGAGGAACTACCCATTGGTAGTACTCTAATGAATATTTACCAAAGAAGATCACGAGGCCATCTTCTTTTCAGACGCTTCGGAGGATTGCTAGGAATGGAATGGGGAGCAAGTTGTGCAACAAGTGGATTTGGATGAGCAGTGAGTTTATTATGAAAGGAAAGGTATCTGGTTCGTGCCAAACCAGTAACATATGGGATATTAAGGTCATTGTGGATCAATGAATTTGTGACAAAGTAAGGAGCATCTAAGATTTTTCGAAGGATTTTGGATTGGAGTGATTGGATGCGGGTTTCGAATTCGATGGTTTCGTGGATCCCCATAACTCTATTCCATAAGTCCAAATAGGTCTGATAATCGTCATATAAAATTACAAATTAAATTTATTTTTATATAATATCATTGCCATAATCAATCCCTATTACTGGTTAAGGAGTCTTAGTTTATAAATATTATATAGGATTAAGTCCTTTTTTATGCTGCATTTTTTTTTATTAGTGGAAAGTTAATAAAAACAGATTTATTATTATATTTAATATTACATAATGATCTATTAATATAATGCTTCTCATTTAACCAGTCGTAACTTTTAACTAATGACATTGCACGTGAATTAGGGTCGCAATTAATCTCTCAGGCTGGTGGAGCATTGCCATTAGAGAAGTCACAAAGAGACCAAAAACAGCAGAAAATATATTATTGCCCAGTTTTAATTGGAGGCATCCGTTAAAGACTTTCGCTGTAGGTTGGACGAACTGGTTGTAAAATTTAGACCTAAGGACCATAAACTAGGGCTGTTTCGAGATAATACCACCGATTCATTTTCTCCTAGAACTCGGAAAAGGAGGGGGGAAGGAAGACACCGGTATCCGTTTTTCGTATGCAAAGTAAGACAATTGGCTGAGAGAGTTTTAACCAAGGTAACTCCTACCTGACCGCCCACACCGCCCGTACACCTGCACCACACCGATTTATGCCTATTTCCCGACCTGAATACATTTTGTGTACGCTCCTCTGCCAGAAATTACTTTAGCTGTAGCCATTACATAAATATAGCTCCATGAGTAGATGTAGTGGCATTTATCCAAGGCTTTCCGCACCTGTTGTTTCATTATTCTGTTTAATGTGAAGTAATTAAAAAAAAAAAAAAGTTTAAAGTCTGTATGTGTACACATCTAAAATGCCTGTCTTTTCATTAACAAAAAAAATTAAATAAAATATTTTCCTTAAAGCCTAGTGTGGTAGTGGCTAGGGGTTCAGAATTGAACTTCACCCAAACCAACCGCCTGGTTCTGGCTAATTATTTTGTTATAAAAAAAGAAGGCCGAATACCAGCTTGGTTTTAATGTTATTACAAATATGAGAATATAAACAATTAACAACAAAAGAGTAATATACAATAAGGACAGTTAGTCCAAAATGACCTTATAAACATTTATTACTTAACTTTTTAGGGTTAACTATGCAATTATAATCAGCACCATCACTTTTCTTTTTACTTCCCCGCATCCTTCAGATATATCAACAGGCCAATTATAAATTGGCAAGTTTTCGTTGATTCCAAACTTGCCTATATCACTTTCCTTTTTAATAACTATTCTATTTAAAGCATTCTAAGTCACAACTTTAACTAAGCTTTGTAAATTTATATAAATGCGTAACCTTCTCGCTGGTTTTTATCGACTGCTTGCAATCTTTTTCTTTCAATGTTACCATTCATTTTTAATTTAAAAATTGAAATCAAGTAAATTAATGAAATAAAAACAATTATTTACTTGTAAATTATAATGGAACAAAAACAATATGAAAAAAATTAATAGAATAATAATTATCAAATGTTTTGGCAACACCTATTCTTCAACCCGTGTTAGTATAAGACACTGATTATTGTATGATTTGGGCATTGTTAAAATACAATTTTTTACTATATAATAAAGGAAAAATGTGAATCCTTTAATCCAGGATGAGAAGGTATTAAGAACAAGTGGTTACATGTTCCTGGGTCCAGAACAAAGTGACAAAGAAGGCGGAAAGTAAACAAAAAAATAGGTCTAGTTCCCACCCAATTATTTCAGAGCTTCCTTTGAGTGTATAAAAACGTAGTAATAAAACTTGTACCTCAATTTTTTTTTTTATTTACTTTCATGATTCAGGTGATAAAAACAATATTTGAAAGGGTTTCTTAAAGAAAAGGAATTTTTTAGTAATTTTAGGCTTAAAAACAAAAAGAAGAAAAATGACTAAACGCCATCTTTGAAATGCTCTAAACTTTAGGGGACCATTCAGAACTAGCACACTGTTTCATATACATTTTACTTTAGAACTAAGCTTAAAAAATAAAAAAATAGAAACCCACAGCGTTCACTTCAATGCTTCTAGAATGTGATTTAATTAAAGGCAATCGTTATGCAATGAAGACACCAAAATAGGACTTGGTTTATATCGACTCTATAATAGTTATTGGTTAACTTTGTTCAATTTTACAACACGTAGTTCAGGGTTGAATATCCCAGACGGACCAGACAATAGGGTCTCGTTCCATGCAGAATGTTCTACCAATGAAAATTGAAATCTGTTGCACAACAGTGACGCGTGCAACCAATATGAAATTAAAACAGAACCTGTCTCCATCCACGAGTGCTATTGATTTTTGGTCCATCGGTGTTCTCTGAGAGAATAGTTTTGGCAATATCTGTTAGTGTTGTAGCATATATATTAAATAGATTGCAGAACTATTCAAATAAGATAGATGGTAATTTTATTGAATTATGTAGAATGTTGGTAAGGTTTTTACCAGAAATTGATAAGCACGGTTGCTTCTTCCAATAAAAATAATACGCTTGATAATTCCTTGTTGGCAACCGAATCTTTTGTATACGGAAACATCAATATTTAGAATTGATGAATTATTTTCCACATCTAATGGAATTCTATATTCTGTGTACTGTATATATTTATCTAACAACCCAACTCCCGCTTTCACCTCTTTACACTGAGTATGGTCTAGTTCCTGAAATGTTTTAGAAACCCTTCCATTTTGCCTGATCGTGAATGTTTAACATTCGAAACTATTCTTTGCATATAAAACATTCCGAACGAAGTGACATATAGTTTATAAATCAGGGTTGATAGACCAATTGCTCCATGGATTTTTAACATGGAACATGCTTGACCTAATTAAAGCGATACGTTTTTAGGGAACACGGAAGCGTTATGGGTATTTTTATAGTTTGACATTAGGAGCGTAGAAACAGTTAAGGGCTGAACTCTCATTATATTAAATAAAACTAGCTCACTTATGAGTGAGCTTCTTTTAAATCTGTTTCTCTTTGGACCAATACTCTTCAACATTTTTACTGCATCAGTGGTTGCTATTAAACATCCTGAAGCGGTGGTAGCTGCTTATGCTGACGACATAGGATTTTATGCATCTGGCTTGAATGCGAAAAGGGCACTTTGTATGGCTGAGAGGGCAACAGCGACCATAGTTAAAGCACTCAAGTCGTGTGGAATCAAAGTGAACCCTAGAAAGACCGACGCCATCATAATGTCTTATCAAAAAGGGAAGAGGAATCGATTGCCTACCCACTTTACTGTGGACAATGAAAAACAGACGCTGTCTAACTCAATCCTCTACCTAGGTGTTCACCTTGATCGGCACCTTACTTTCTCTACTCATTAAAAGTAGGATTAAGCTGGCTCGACAGAAGACGTACCGCCTTAACTACCTCCTTACATCTCCTCAACTGTCCCTTCGACTTAAAATTCAGCTATACAAAGCCATCATCCGCCCCACCCTACTTCACGGCACCTCACTTCTTCAGTACATGCATACAATACTGAAAGCACTTCAGAACTCAGTCCTCCGACTATTAGTCCGCGGAATAAGCCTCGAGAGGGCCAGAAACACCGTCATAACTGAAAATTTACAAATACCATCGGTCCCATCATTCATTGGTCGACAGCACATTAAATTCTTTGACGGCCTTAAGTACTGTGCCAACCCTCTCTTCAGGGACATAGCCCCACCTCCCAAGTCTGGTAGGTGGCAAGGTTTGCCCCCCTTAGCGAACGTATTCGCTTAGGGAACGGGTTCAGGCCTTTTAGACTGACCCATTTTCACTCTATCGCCAGCAGAGTGATTCCTCCTCACTCGATCAAGACAACAGGAAGAAAACAGTCAACCGAGGCGCCAGGATCTACGATAGCAACAAATCTTAAAATGCTGAGAAGGCAACATAAGATCATTCGATTCCAATTATTATTATTTGTTTTGTTTTTTATATTAACAGATCTTCAAATGCCGAAAGGCAATCTAAGATCCTAAACTCAAGTTCTTGCATGTTTGTAGTTAAAAAAAAATGGAGTATTAGAAAAAAAAATCTGTTTCTCCAAATAGGAAATAAAAATTTTTACCTGGATTTGATCGATCTTGCTCGATACCCTATGTGCATTTCAGCACCTTCTATGACATTAAATACAAACTGTGCTTTGATGCAGATGTGTAATTATTTTTTAGGCTAAAATCACAAAAGTGCGTTTTTACAACTTACGCGGAATTTCATTTTGAAACGAAACCTGCGAGTTTCAAACGTTAAAAGTTGTGAACTCGCATTGAACTAACATTCATCATTAGTTTTGTATGCATAACTGCACTTTGTGACGTAGACTATATATATATGTGTGTGTGTGTGTGTGTGTGTGTAATTTCGTATTTAAGGGTTATTTTTACTCGTAAGGCAATTTTTGTTAAACTTGACAAAAACATGAATTACTGAAATATCACACTTATTATGGCATCACTCCTCTTTATTATTCCTCTATTAAGTTACATGTTTCGGGAAAACTTTGTCCCATCCTCAGACTTTAACAGTTATTTCTCCATGGTGTTATCACACCGTGTCTGTTCCTTTCACATATCTAAAATATTATTGTTATTTTAGATATGTGAAAGGAACAGACACTGTGTGATAACACCAAGGAGAAATAACTGTTAAACTCTGAGGATGGGACAAAGTTTTCCGGAAACATGTAACTTAATAGAGGAATAATAAAGAGGAGTGATGCCATAATAAGTGTGATATTTCAATAATTGTTGGCTCCTTCATTGAAGAATTTAACATGAATTACGCTTAGACGGTTAAACGTATCAATTTCATTTTTTCACCCAAAATATGGGTTGGTAATACGTTTGAAATATCTTTGGTTTCATCTTCCTGTCTAATTTCAAACTCAAGTTAAAAATCAAAATGTATGTCGGATTTTCCAATTTTTTTAATAGATTTCTTTGTTCATCGAATCGTGTATATATACTCATCAAAAGAAAGCTGAGGCTCTTTCCAGCGATATCAATCAATGAATTGCGTAACAAAGTAATGGCCTCGTTTCGAAAAAAATTCCAACAAGATCTTTATGATAATTTCAAATAATCTCTGAAGTTCCATTTTTTTATCAAATAAAATTCTTTAATTAACAGTTTTCAATTGAGGATTATTTCTTCAATAGTATTTTCACGCATATCAGTTATTTTCAATCTGGTTGAAGATTACTTAAAAGCATAATTAGACATTCAATTTTTATTATAATTTTTGAGTTAGTAATTCAAATGGACAGAGACACGGATAATGGACAGCATTATCACTGCTTACAACTAATAGCCCATGCATGAATTAAACGAATCCATATATTAAAAACGAAAGGATCGGCATTTTGGTTAAGTAATAATTTTTATTCGGCAAAAATAATTATAATAATGATTCATCAAAGAAATTAGGGATTTTTTTCTGTAAAGTAAATTCATTAAACGGCAAATAATAGAGATCCTGCGAAGGAAAATATTTTGGTGGACTATGTGAAAATGGTGTATGGAGAAGACTTAAAAATCAAGGAAATGAATTCCTGGGGGTCAGGAACTGGATGGTAGCTGCCCAGGACCGTGAAGATGACTTGGCGGAGGCTTTTGATGGAGGCCAGGACCCGTCTCCGGGTTGTAGTGCCATAAAAAAAAAAAAAAAAAAAAAAAAAATTCAAATGGACAGAGACACGGATAATGGACAGCATTATCACTGCTTACAACTAATAGCCCATGCATGAATTAAACGAATCCATATATTAAAAACGAAGGATCGGCATTTTGGTTGATTTTGATTTCTAACCATAGAAGAATATGATATAGAAAACTTTGTTTCTAACACTTAGCGTTTTACATTTAAATTTCTATTGCTGCTAAACTTTTATAGAACAATGAAAATGATGTAGTTAACATTTGGTACAGATAGGTTACTTAGGAAATGATTGTGAACTCTTTTGCAGAATGGTGCAAACCATATATCGGTCGATTTTCATTCCTCACTGGGATCCATATGTCACACCACATATTTAAATATTTTTGATACAACTTGATTGCATATAAGTAAATTTCATTATCAATTTCAAGCTATATATAACACTATACCTTTTTAGCCTCACATGTAGAATGGCTCTCGCCTCCTATCGGTAAGTTTTTAAACTTCAGTGTTATCTAAATTTTATTGCTTTCTTAATAACTAATAAATGCAGATCAGTACATTTTTATTACTGCTAAACCTGCCTGGAACTATAAAGATGTGTTTAAAATTTGGTATAGATTGACTCAGTAGTCTTCATGGTTAGTGATCACGAACGAAAAATGGCTTGTCCTTTTATATATATATATATATATATATATATATATATATATATATATATATATATATATATATATATATATATATATATATATATAAGATGATATATATTGTAATGACACTCCCGTCGCTGCGTTTCCCTTCTTTTAAAGGACGATCCATAACTAAAAAGTTGTTTTCCAAAATTACTCTTTTACCCTATAGAAACTTATTAAAAGAATCAGAACGAGGTCATCCATTGTGAAAATCCTCGAGTTCGGAGAGGACAAACAATGGAGGGCGTTGGACCCTTTGATAATAAATATTTATTTTTATGCAAATAGGACATAAATTATCCAACCCTTTAATAAAAACCTTTGAAAAGATAATCCCCATAATGGCTCCCTCCATATTTAGTATTTTCAGATCGGCCATATTTCAGCCTTGATGGGGAAATTATTATTTATGGGATAAAAAAATTAAAAAAAAAAAAAGGTTTATGTAATATTAATTATAATTAGCTAGGTTTATTTTTATTTTTAGGAAGTTTATAAGCATAAAAGTTTAAGAAATGGCATCAGCGTGAACCAAAAATCATTGGAATGATAGCATTTTTTCACTGCCTAATAGATTTGGTTGGGAAAAAAAATTATTTTATATTGTTGAAACGTAACAAAAGGAAAAGATGCTTATTGTTTTAATAAGAGAAACATTAGGGGGAAAAAAAACAATTTGGTCGACTATCGTAAGCGCATCGTTATTAATCACACTCAAAATATTCAATTTTTTTTTTTTTTTTTTTTTTTTTTTTTTTTTTTTTTTTTTTTTTTTTTTTTTTTTTTTTTTTTTTTTTTTTTTTTTTTTTTTTTTTTTTTTTTTACCTACGTCTTCTTTAAGAGAAAAAAGCAGCAAATAATAAAATTATCACATTTTGGATGTTTTTAGTATTTGGACATTTTATTATTATTATTACAAGTGAATTCAACACTTAGGACCACGCAACAACTTATTATTTATTTATTTTATTTTTTTCATTGTGTGAAGTTTCCTCTGCATCCAATATTCCTTCATGCGTTCGCTGGCCTGCTTTCACTGCTCCTCCGTCCAGACTCTTCCACTTTTCTTTGTTCCTCCTTGTGGTTTGAATTGCCTCCACATTATTCAATACTTACCTAATTGTATTTATTTTTAATAGTCGGTCTTCTGAGATGCTTTATCTTTCCATAGCCATTTTCACTTCCTATATCCATGCTGTTGTGGTTTCGTTTCTCCAAAAGTAATCGAATATACGTTTGGTAAGTCTCTTTTGGTCCATTCGTTACTTCAATTCCTTATCCACTTTCAGTTTGAACAGTACCTATAATTTTTGGCATTTGGTGCTCTATTTTGGCATTCCAGGATAAGTACTTCTTATTGTCAACGTTTTTAGTCAAACCATATGCTCTCTCATTATTTATATAGGAAAAAAAAAAAAGACAGAACTCATCAAAGTGGTTGCGCATTACGACCTGTCAACTAAAACTTTTTCCATCTGTATTTTAAAATGTTCACAATCCATTGTCTAGGATTTTTTGGCTTACGACTTTTTTTTTTTTTTTTTTTTTTTTTTTTTTTTAATAAATTCTAATGTATTTATTATTAGTATTTTTTCTCGAGAAATTAGGCATAGGTAATGTAGTCTTGGTTTCGGTTTTGATTGTTATTCTTATTCATGTATTTATATTGGTTATTAAATATTTATTATCACGATTTTTTTCTTAATGGTTATATCTCTTTCTTAAAATAGTTAAATTTCAGAAAAATGGCTTAAATCGCACTAAAAAATGATACAAAATAGTTTTATATGTCCCATCCTACTATCAACTTCTAGGTGATTATCATATAGAATCTGCGTTAAAAAAATAAAATAAATATATACATGTATATATTTCCTTGAGCGCTCAGTTTCTATCGCATATACATCTAAAATCAACTAATGTTTACTCAGAAAACCTTAACTGAACTTTAAGATCTTACTAAACTTTAGAATCCATGAATATACAATATTGCTTAATGGTCCATTAGTTCTTCAGTAATACTTGAATTAAAGTTATTTAATATTTCGTTGTTATAAAAGATTTTGATTAGTGATGCTAGAAATGGATCAAAATATCTTAGAACTTCATACTATGAAAAACCCATTTGTTCTTAACATAAGAATCTATGGAAAATTTTCCATTTGTATCGAATTGAAAAGTTTGTGAACAATCTAAACTTTTACACATTATATACAACTCAAAAATCTATATCTATAATATTATATAAGAACAAGCCTTTTTTCGTTTGTGATCACTAACCGCGAATACTGAACCGATCTGTACCAAATTTGAACTACATCATCTTCATAGTTTAAGGATGGTTTCGTAATAATAAAATTTACATATTTTCCATTAAGTTACCGTTAAAAAAATGATAAATAAATGGTACGCAATAAAGTTTGACAATTGACCGATAGGCGGTAAGCGCCATTCAAGAGGTTACAAAGATACAAAGATATGGTGTTATATAGAGCTATAAATTGATAATAAAAGCTGTGTAATTCAATGAAGTTATTATTAAAAAATCTATATATATATATGTGGTGTGAAATTTGGATCCCATTGAAATTTAAAAATCGAACTATATGTGGCTAGCGCCATTCTTCAACAGAGTTTTAGTAAAACTATTAAACGTATCTGAACCAAATTTCAACTACAGTTCTAAGAAGATTTATAATAATATAGTTTACTACAATAACAATTTAAATGTAAAGTGTTTAGTGACAGAAACGAGGTTTGACACATTATTATAATCGTTTAAGTTTAGAAATAAAAATCCAACCAGATTAATTCCTTAAAATTATTTCTGCCTAATCTCCAAATCACAATGTCGATATTTTGCTTTTTGATACCTGTATAAAAATATGATTCATGGTCCTTCAGTTGTAAGCAGTGGTAATACAATCCATCATCCGCAAGAGTTTCTTTATAGTCTCTGTTCTGAATTTTCAACTCATGTATTGAAATTAAAAATTAGATCTCCAATCTTGCTCTTACGTAATCTTCAACCACCTATTCAGTTTAATAGGACTATGTTAAAAATTACAGCTATGCGTGAAAATATCATTAAAGAAATAACTCTCGATCGTATACATCAATATCTGATCTTTATTAGTAAAAATATAAAATCTTAATCAATTAAAATTCTTATAACGTCTTTCCTTATGAGCGCGGGTGAAGCCGGGACGAAGGATGCTAGTGAATAAATAATTATATTGATGGCAATTATATTAGTTATTTTGGATTGATATTTTATGTAACAGGAAACCGAATCATTTAATAATAGAAAATAAATAAAAAGTAAATAGTATTTTTGTAATCGAAATTCATTAGAAAAACTATTCAATTTTTATCAATACTTTTTCTTTATTATGATTTTCCACAATGCAGCAGCTTTTCCTGACCTATGTTATCAATAGCCAACCTCAATATTTTTTTTTTTTTAAAGTATTTCCTCTCTTTTGCCACGTCCTTCATGTACTTTTCTATTTCCATCTTCCGTTTTTTCCTTGGTGTACCTCGTTTTTGTTTTTCTTCTGTTCTCCATCCATATACTTTCCTTAGAAGCCTTCCATTGAACATTTTTTTTTTTTTTTTTTTTTTAAGACCTTACCAGTCTAATTTTTTTTCTCTGAATGATTTCCAGGATGTTTTTTTTTTTTCTTGCATCGCCCGTTTTCTTTTACTATTTCAGATGAAAGAAGCTTTTCCGGAGATTGGCCATTGTTTATTTTTTTTTAAATTTTTATATTTAATAATACTTATACCTGAAAATAAAGTGTTTGGGGATACTAATATTTAAAAAAAAAAAAAAGGGAGTAATTTGTATAAACTTATTCCCTATCCGATCATTTATCCATACATTTTTTTTTCAACTACAAGTTTTTTTTTGTTTTGTTTTTTATATTAATTTATAGAAATTTACAGCTGTGCAAATATATACATCAAGTAAATATGTTGATAACGATTACAATAACATATCAAAACTTGAAAAGATCTCCTCAGTAGCAGTTCAATAAAAATTCGACACTAGAAGATCTGTAGGCCATCTTCTTTTCAGACGCCTCAGAGGATTATCAGGAATGGATTGGGCAGCAATTTGAGAAACTAATGGATTTTAGTTATGGAGCTTACTATGAAATTATAGGTATCTGGTTTGGGCTACCCGAGCAACAAAAAAAATTAAGATCTTTATGGATAAGTTAATTGGTGACAAAGTAAGGAGGATTTTGGATTTTTCGAAGGATTTTGGATTGTAAAGATTATATACGAGATTAATTGGATGGTTTAGTGTAGTTCCAAAGCTCAACTCCGTACGTCCAAATAGGTCTAATCACAGTCATGTAAATGAGTTTTTTGTAATTAATTGGGAGCATTGAACGTTTGTCTAGTAAATGTTGAAGTACGTTAGTCTGTAATTCAATTAAATATATTAATATATATATATATATATATATATATATATATATATATATATATATATATATATATATATATATATATATTATATCTGTGTTTTAGTAGGCGAACACTTTAAGACTAATAAACATCCTTTTTATAATATGGAAATCATTGTTTTTCTACACTTTATATATATATTTTATATTAAAAGTAAATGTTAGTGCACATTTTTTATTTCAAAATAACAATAAGTTATTTGAATGCCTTATTAAAAAAAAATAAAGAAAGAAAGGCCATAAAGAAAATAAATAAAAAAAAATATCGAAGGACTACAAAAGCAGCTTTTGCAGCGGGTCGTTTGAAATGGCTACTCAATGATGAATGCTGAGGCAACGTGCTCCATCATAATTCGACTTGGCAATAAATTATGGTTGGAAATTGTGATAGCAACACCAGGGGCAGTCCCCATGTCTGTCATTGTTTATTTAACACGAATGACCGAAAGAGATATATTTCTCTGTTTTATGTTTAATACTTCAAGTTTTCTCTGCAGTGAAAAGGATTTACTAATCTTTAATTATTAAATTTAGCCGTGTTCTTTTTCTTTTTTTTTTTTTTTTTGTTTAACTAATTTTACGTTTTCATATAATCCTTTATATTTTTGTTTCTTTTTAAAAAAATATTTGTGCTAAAAACCAGAACCTAGCGAAACTCTGAATAAAGTTCTTTCTCTTGTATTAGTAACTGTTATTTTATTATTCTAGTATCTTATTTATATTTTATTTTATTGTATTATTTTATTTTATTATTTTAATATATTCTTGTTCCTAGTTATTACATTATAACTTATAAGTAATTCTGAAATTAGAAAATATTATGTTATTAATGTTTTTCCCTTCTATGTCTAAGCCTTTGACAGTCAGCATTAGTAAAGCATCTTTCAAGTTGAGCTAAATAAAGAAGGGGAACTAGAGTGGGTCACCTTTCCTTACTAATTGGGAAAGCCTTGCTCCGCACTTCTAGTCGGATCCTCTATGGAAGCCTCATTATTAATGGATAGTGTTTTAATACTTGTAAAGTTTCGCTTGGTACAAACCTCATCTAGTCCTGTGCATCAACTAAGCGCACATCATTCAAGATTATCTTGAAGGAACTGGTTGATTACAACAGACTAAAGTGACACTACTAATAACAAGTGGAGTTTAAATGTTATGTAATGCTTCCTATTCGATTCCTGATAAACCTCCGCCGAATCTGAAAATAAGATGGCTTTGAAACCTTCTAATGTTATATTTTTATTGGAGGTTTGTTGTTGTTGCTTGATTTTGAGTGCAAAAAAGTGCTGATGGTTATTATTGTCCTTATAATTGAACTTGAATATATGCTGTCTGCATTTTAATTAAAACATCAATTTTAACTTTACCATATTGACTTTTTCTTATTTAATTAAATTATAAAACCACTATGACTAATGGATTTGATTGTACTACAAATGTAGTGTTTACTATCGCCCAAAATCTTACAGAATTTATGAAGCGCACATTATTTATCCATATCTCTCTTGTGCTGAAGACTCTCTTCGAAGATGTGTCTGATTGTGAGAGCAGCTTTACGGAGTTGACCCTGCGGTGGATTTCTCCTTGCCATACGGCAGTCGTGTTTAACATTGAGATCATTATAAAGGGTTTGATTGAAGACAGTGTAACTGATCAAAAAGTTCCATGTCTATTTTATTTCTTTGCATTGATAAATATAGACGATAAAACATATATATAATTATTGAAAAAAAATTCAATATTCCCAATTCTTACACTGAATGTATTATTATTTTATTAATTTATTTCGTTCGAAATAGTTAGTGTTCAATTACATTTTATTTTGTTAAATAAATAAAAAAACACATGAATTTTGAAATTAATAATTATATTTTCCTAGCATTATTTAAAAAATGCAGTGGTATAGTTAAAATATTTCAATTTTTTTGATAAACTGTTTAAATAACAAAACCTTAAACATCCTTCATATAGTAGTAAATTTTTTTCCATAAATAATAATTTAAATTTGTAGTAAAATCAAGATATGTAACTATTTAATATTTAATGCATTTTAAATGATTATGTAGTTAACTAAAAAGAAGTAGTGATTTCACAAAAGATATTTTGCTGATGAAGCTGTAGAAAATCAGATGAAGTTTTTTTGGAGGAAGATGCGCTTGCAAATAGCAGATTATTTAAAGGAAGAAAAATAGAAGGTTGTGCAAAACATTTTTTTTTTTTAGTTGATGAACTAATCAATTTTAAGAGAATAGAACCTGAGTTGAGTATTAAAAACTTTTAATTATTAAATGAGAGTGTAATTTTTAGATATAACTTAAGGTTAGCTATTATATTAAAAGGCATAACTCCTCATTTGCTTTATTCATTTACTACATGTTTCGGAGCTTGTCATGTTGCTCCATCTTCAGGTTCTTACACTGTGATATTCTCACTGGTCATCCTATCTACACTGGATATAATAACTAGATATTAATCTCCTTGAATGAAACATATATAGTTAAGGTTAGCTTAAATATTTGTTTCGATATTTAATTTATGTAATATACTGAAATTGTGCTCGTGTATTAGCTGGTTAATGTTTTGATTCCAATTGTATTGAAATATTTTTAAATAAATAATAAGGTTTAGTGGAGTCACAAAGCTCAACTATGGTCCGATTGGGTCCAATTAGTGTTAAGGAAATAAGTCCTTTGTAATTAATTGGAAGCTTTGAAACTGTTGGAGTACTTTAAAGCAAAGAATATAAATAAATAAAGTCGAAAAATAATGAAATATTAAAAGTAAAAATAGATTAAACTGTACAAAATGAAGATTAAAGAACTGCTTCTTTGAACTTGACATTTGATATGTAAGAGCAGCCCTTGAACAGTACTTAAACATAAGAAACATAAAGCCCTCGCGAATGGAAGAAGTGTTGGTTTTCACTTTGTGTAGGTTAGCTTTTAAAAGCGGGAAGAAAAAGAGGAGAAAATACAGCGAGGTGGAAATCGAGAGGAAATAAGGAAAATGAAAGGGTTAAGGAAAGGTGTGAGCTTACAAGAAGGGGATAAAAAGGGGTTGACTTTCTTCGCTCTGCGAAATACTCCACCTGATTTCAGAAATCGGCGATTAGTATTCTATAAATTACATTGGATGATTGGAGGGTTGTGGTTTATGGATATTAAAGGCGGTGGATATTTTTTTTTTTTTTTATTTACGTCATTTAATTAAACGTTAATTATGCTTGTTTGATATTATAGAGAACTAGCAGGCCACGTTGCGGCTTCGCCCGCTTTCATAAGTAAAGAACTTATTGTAAATCTCCTGGTCTTTCTCAAGGAAGTAAACTATGTCCCATCTACTCGGTGCTTACAGCCGAAATATCTATCCATTTATACGTATCATTCCTGAGTTATTAGGAAGACGGACAAATTGAATATTTTTAACAAACTCATATTAACAGCGGTTATGCATATTAAAAAAAAAACAACCTATATCACTGCAATTCATTAAGGATTCATTAACTAGTTAAGGATGAGTAAAAATTAAACCTTAAGGGAGTAATCATGGTCAACTAACACATATTCACAAAATTTATACCTACTAATAAATAAATAAAAAATGTACTACTACAAGGTATGAAGGGTCTTGGTTTAAGTAATTAGGTGAGCATGTACTGTCACAGGGCTAAATTCATTTTCCACAACAAAGGGTACCACCTTATTGATTGCTAAAATAACACAGAATAAATATTTGAACTGGGGTTAAATTGTTAGTTATCTTTAATATGTAGTAGCAAAATCGAAGCTTATTGATGTTAAATAATTCAGACCTTTTTTGCTTTTTTAAATTATTTTTATTGATAAAAATATACAAATATTGCCAAAGGGGTTTCCAATATGCATGTTATTGAAACTTGTTTAAATTACTTTTTTTATTTCGTTATTTTATATACATGTATATATATATATATATATATATATATATATATATATATATATATATATATATATATATATATATATATAAAGGTTATATCCAACTATGGGATTATTATATGACTTTAGTGAGCGCTATATGATAAAACGCCTCTGTTACATATAATTTATTATTTTTTTTTTTTTTATGATTGATTAATTCGTGATGTCTAAGTTTCTACGTTGCAACTTTACCCGATTGCTGGTACAAAATAATAGGAATCATTTGTAATAACTTCCAAACTAGCAATGATTTTCTATTTCCAAAATAAGGGAACTGTTTCGAACTGATGCAATATTAGTTAGTTAGTTGATTGCTAAACTCCGATCAACTGTGCCAGAGTGTGGTTGGCTTGGACAAAGTCAAGAACTTTCTGCTCGAAGTAGTTCCACCAAATGTAAAATATTGAATCCAACTTCTTCCCTAATTATTTTATAATTGAATTCTTCTTGATTTCTTATTGAAAATATCTAACATTTTTTTTTTTTTTTTACATCAACTTTTTTGCAGTCAAAAATGCAATACTTTGACAAGATCTAGTTCTGTTAATGTTGCTCGGATCAGAAATTTGTCAATAATTTATAATTTTTAAATTACAAATTTAATTAAGAATATTTCTAGTTATATAACATTTGCCATTAAAACCCACCGCTTAGGAGCTATATTAGTTTGAATAAGAAAAAGGCACCTTTCGCCTACATTTTTTATGTGGGGGCTATTTTGACACGCTCTAGCTTGGAGTTGTTTGCATCGAAAACTAATTTTCCGATTGTTTCCTACCAAAGAAATATTAGACAATTTTTTAAACTGAAAACTGATATAATTTTCAGATTCCTCATCTCAAAAAACATGTAGAAACTGAATTTTATCGAAATCAAAAATAATTTTTTTTTACCTTTAAAATTTTGCAGGATTTTAGAAGGCAAGGGGCTGTCAATTTTTGAAAAAATGTAAATAATTTTCGCTAACTCACACATTTCGCCACCGATTAAAACCAAATTTTAAGGCAATCTAGAAGCCGCAAAACTGCATAGTTTAGCCCAAATCCGGAGGTCGCAGGATTTCCCCTTATTGAAATATCTCAAGTAATAGCTGACCTCGGATTTTTTCATTCACATCAGTTTTTGTCCACTAAAATCATGGATAAAAAGCAGAATGTATGCTGATTCTTGCGACGCTATTAATATTGTAATCGGTTGAAAATAGCAGTTGTTATGGGCCTTTAGAAATCGTTGATGAAATCTCAACTTCCAAATCTTAACCTCCTCGAAAGGGGTAAAAAATCAATGTTTTTTTATTTTTATTAAATTTAACATATAAGGGTTTTATGGTGTGTTAAATCGAGATTTGAGGTCAGTTGTTCATGAAAAAAAGTTTCTACTGATTTGCAGCGGATTTCCTTAGAATTTTGTCATTTTTGAGCACCTAAAAGCCGATTAGTGTTTTGAGCATAACGAAAGTATTTTTATATCAAAAAACATACATAACTGCAATTAAACGTGAAAGAATTATTTCTCTATCTTGACTGAAAGCTGAGAAAAAAATTAAACGTGATTTTCATATTTTTTTTTTTCTTGGCTCCTAATGCCCATTGGTGGCTATAATTCTAGTTTGCTCTATTATAGGTCCCAACTACCCACACAAAAATTGGCATTCAAATCTGTGAGTTACAATTCTAACGTCCCCTTGTTAGTTAATTTCCAATAATCTATTATTGGTAATTCAATTGGAGTGGTTTGATCCTTTTCATTTTAAATTAAAATTAAAAAAATAAAATAAAAGAACATAGCAATGATCTATTGTTTTTCCCTATCAAAAAGAATTATTTTTTTTTTTTTTAGATTTAACTAAACTCGTGGCTGGATAACAACTGCAATTTATCACAGATGGTTGAATAATAATGTTTTGTTCGAATATAAGATTTCTATCAAGGAGTGTCATACAATTGGGTCGATTAATACAAAATACACGAAAATAAGAGGAGTTAAAATTCAGTTCAATTATTTGAAGTAAACCAATTATTTTTGTCCCCGTATTAAATATTTTTGACCTTTAAAAATTTAATCGAGCGAAAAAAAGCTAATAATAAAAAAAAAATATCTGTATGAATCTCTTATACAAGGAAGTATACGCCTCTACCATGAATATTGAATCAGTATTCCATTAAAACAATGTTTGTTTATTTTATTTCATGGCAAATTTCCAATTTCAGTTTTTTTTTTTGTTTTTTTTTAACTTGTATGGATCTTTTGATTAAATTTAAAAAAATAAAAAAGGAAATAAAAAGGGATTTTTATGTTTTAATGAGGAATCATAGACAGTTGATGACAGTGAGTTTATCATAACTAATTAAAAGTTACTTGAAGTTTAGATTTCTCAAATAGCCAAGCTGCTATAACTAACCCAGAACATATGAGGAAAGGGTAGCAAATACATGAAACACAAGCTTAATTTACCTTATCCCAGGTTTGAATGTCTTAATTAGTGAGGAATAGAGCTCCGTTGCATACAATGTAATGATCAGTATCTCGCTAAATCAGATTCTCCTCCAACTATGAAAACATAACAAGATGAAACTCATAGGAGCACTAAATATTTACCTTATTATTAACACAATATTAGAAAAAAAAAATTAAATAGATTTTTTCTAAAGGAAGTAAGGGAAGCAGCTTTACGAATAGGAGTGAGTAGGGAATTAGAGAAGGAGATGGCACGAATGATGAAGGATATTTCAAAGAAAGCAGTTTTATGTGAGGGGGTATACAGGTTAAAAGGTTGGGATCCAGTGTTTAGGAGGTGGGTAGAGGAACACATAGTTAATAGGTCAAGAATATAGAAATGTTTTTTTGGTTTTTAGAGTAATTGGAAAGTACCCAGAAATTATTGCCGTCAGATATCTGGGCTCATGTAATTTGCTAATTAAATTTTTATTGATCCAATGCTTTGATAATTCATTGAATTAAACATATTAAAATGGCAGTATACTTCACATTCTATACATAAAAAAAAAATATTTTGTTAGATTCATGTTTGTTTTTAATACCTCAAAAACGTCTAATTGAAACTTTTCACTATAACCAATCCTACTAAAATTATTATAGGTTAACATTATAGATGACAATTCTATGTGAATCTGACGATGAAATTGCTCCTATAATTAATAAGTCAAATATCTAGTTGTAACAAAAGTAAACCCTCTTCCCATAAATTGCATTCCGTCAAATTCCGATGAGAGAGAGAGAGAAAGAGAGAGAGAGAGAGAGAGAGAGAGAGAGAGAGAGAGAGAGAGAGAGAGAGAGAGAGAGAGAGAGAGAGAGAGAGAGAGAGAGAGAGAGAGAGAGAGAGAGAGAGAGAGAGAGAGAGAGAGAGAGAGAGAGAGAGAGAGAGAGAGAGAGAGAGAGAGAGAGAGAGAGAGAGAGAGAGAGAGAGAGAGAGAGAGAGGAGAGAGAGAGAGAGAGAGAGAGAGAGAGAGAGAGAGAGAGAGAGAGAGAGAGAGAGAGAGAGAGAGAGAGAGAGAGAGAGAGAGAGAGAGAGAGAGAGAGAGAGAGAGAGAGAGAGAGAGAGAGAGAGAGAGAGAGAGAGAGAGAGAGAGAGAGAGAGAGAGAGAGGGAGAGGGAGAGAGAGAGAGAGAGAGAGAGAGAGGTAATTATTGATAACTATTAATTATAAACCCTATAGCTGTGGGTTTAGTAAAACCATTTCAAAACTTTATTTTATTATTTTGTATTAATAACTTTAACTCTATATATTCGAGGTTATATCATTTAAGGTAGGTACGGTGGCTTTATAAAGGATCGAAAATCCTACTCGAGGTTATGGTTATAACTGGCTATCTCCCCGGAACATGCAGTGACCATACAGCTTGTCATTTGACGACATTTCACTGAACTGAGACCGTGACGTTCATTGACAACACCGCCCCAACAGCATATCCACCTCTCATAACTGAATAAAGATAGGGGTCACCTGTGGTGTAGTGGTTAGCATAGCAACCTACTACAGAAAGATCGCGGGTTCGCAGCCCGGCAGATGACCTTAGGATTTTTTAAAGGGAGTAAAAAATCCTTAGCTATGCCGTCCTTCGGAAGGGACGTAAAATGGGGGTCCTGAGCCTGTGCGAAGTCAGATACTCGTTAAAGATCCCTATCCTAATTATACCTGAATAGGCAAAATTTAGGACTCCCGCCGTAGAATCGTCCGACTAGCTATAGCAGCATAAAGTGACGTCAAACGAAACAAACAAAACGAACTGAATAAAGATGAGTCCGGATTTAAGATATATGATTTAGTAATGCTCTTTAATTCCTAACTTAAATTTTATTATTCAAAAATCGTTTGCACCAATCAGTTTCTTAGTTTCCATTTACTGAACTCTTTTACAATATCACTTCTTTTATAATTTGTTTTTTCTTATTTACTTTATTGATACTTACAATAGTAGAGTAAATGGCGAAAACTATAGCACCCTCTTTTGTTTTTGATTTAAAGTTATAGAGATAGCATCGGTAAAAATCTAAAATAATTTTTCTCTTAATTAAATACACTTTTCTTACGAAAAATAGCTAATTTTGGACAAAACCACGAGAGTAGCAGTTGCCAAAAAACACGGGAAACGCCTGCAACCTGTGCAAACTGTGAAGGAGCGCACCCTGCCAACTACAGGGGTTGCCAGTCTCTCAAAGATTTAAGAAATCTGAAAAATGCTAAAATCTTTACGCCTGTGATAGTTCAGTAACCAGACTCACCTTCATTGCAAGAGTACCCTCCTCTACCGCTGTATTCTGAACCAGCTCAACGAGGACAAGTCAAGTTACCAAAGTAGCAAGAACCCTCAAGCTATCCGCAATCATCAACTACGGGAAATCAGCAATGTGCGGATCATTCAGATATGAAGCGAAGAACTACTCGGCAGGTGCTTCCTCCTGAAAATATGCCACATCAAATGGTATCTTTATTATGTGGGTTACATGACATCATGCAACCTGTTTTAAGCCTTCTGCGACAGATTTCTGATGGAAACAAGCCTTATTCCCATCATATGCAATCTAATTCTTTAACTATGGGTTTCTTGTCCATTATTTTATGGCAGCTGTGTATTGTCCTCCCAGGTTTGCCATTTCATCCCACTTGTTCAATAGTTTCTTCGAGAAACTGGGAAAATGTTTTGTCGCTAGTGGAGACTATAATGCCAAACACCAAGCTTGGGGCTCCCGTTTGTATACTCCGAGAGGTAGAAATTTAAGATCTGTTCTACATAAACTTTCGTTAGACACTATATCCCCAAATACTCCAACTTACTGGCCCACATCGAGACCGAAAACCCCTAACTTACTTGATTTTTTCATCACTAAAGGACTTCGCACATCTTACACAATAAGTAGCAGTTCCGATCTCTGCTCTGATCATTTCCTGGTTCATTTGACAGTTTTTGATGAACCAATAAAAAACGAGAAATGATAATTCCTAAACCAAGGCGTTGGGATAGCTATCAATCCAAGTTAAATTCGAAACTGCTCATACCAATGCAAATAAAAACCGAAGAAGAAATTGAAGAAGCAGTTGATGAATTTTGCAAAGCTGTACAGGAATCTGCATGGGCCTCATCCGTTCCTAGAATGAACAAAAGAGGTTCTCTACCGAGTTACCCATAGTACATCAGGGACCTAGGATCAGGGACCTGATCACAGCGAAGAGAAGGGCGCGAAAGGTATGGCAAACAGACAGACGAACATTTAATAAATCGAATAACGAACTGAAAAGACAAATTATGAAAATCAAACAGACCAAATACGATTATTACTTATCTAATATCACGACAGACGACGGAAGCTTATGGAGGCACACTCAAAAACTTTTAAAGTATCACGAGGTGATAGCGCCTCTCATAAAAGAAGATGGGTCCTGGGTAGTGTCGGATAAAGAAAAGTCTGAACCTTTGGTGAACATTTGTCGACTGTTTTTACACCACATACAGACTACCCAGACAATGAACAGAAAAATTACCAACAACAAACTCTAGAAGCTCCCCTTCAATTGACATTACCACCACTGTCTTTCACTCCTTCATATGTATTGCTAGTAATCAGAAAGCTATCACAAAAAAATCAAAAAAAAAATCCAGGATTTGACTTAATCACCGCTTATTTTCTCTAGAAAATGCCCAAAAAGCTATAATCTTTTTAACTATACATTACAACGCCATTCTCAGGACCACAAACTTCCTAGTACAATGGAAATATTCATATATTACCATGATACATAAATCAAACAAAAATACCGATTCACCTTCTTCATACTGACCAATTAGCTTACTTCCTTTGTGTTCTAAAGTTTTTGAAAAATTATTTCACCGACGAATACTAGATATACTGTCAGATAAACAAGTACTGCCTACACATCAATTTGGATTCCTTTCATTTCACTCAACAGTTCATCAACTACACCGTGTAACGGATTTCATATCAATCTCACTTGAGAAATGACTATATGCTACTGGGGCATTTCTAGATGTAGTCCAAGCATTTGACAGAGTTTGGCATGACGGACTTCTTTTTAAATTAAAAAAATTGTCTTCCTTTTACCTATTATCTGATCCTTCAATCTTTTCTCTGATAGATTTTTCAGATTATTTACAGTAAAGAAAAAGTAAAAAATAAAAATAATATTAATTAAAGATATAATAGTAATAATAATAAAAAAACTATGCTAAACATAAATAATATAGAATATACATCTGGGTGAAATATATAAATTTAAAAATAAAATAAAATAAATAACAGTAAGTGAAAATAAGACAAAATTAAATTAAAGGTTAAAAATACAATTATACTTTATAATACAATTATCATATAATACATTTATCCTAGAGATCCCCGACCAGACCCGTCCCTCCACTTTGGAAGGACAAGCCAAGCACAGAGGTTTCCCAGCTTTTCTCTCTCAGCTGCGTCACCGAAGTAAAAAAAAACCAGTGGAGGCTGAGTGAGAGCGCTATATACATTCTAAGGTAGCAGATCTGTTCTTTTATTATGAACTTAATTATACTGATTCACCGTTGAGCTTTTGGAAAAAAAAAATTTGATTTCAAGGAATTCAAATTAAAGTAAAATGAGATCAGTTATAGTTATTAATTAGTTAATTCTGGGATATTATAGAATAAAATAGAAAAAAAAATAACACAAACCATTAAATTATGGTTTCCATGTTCAACGTAACCTAAAGGTTGCCGAACTGAGTGTATATCGGTTTGGGGAAGGAAGAGAGGGAGGCTTCCAATGAATATCGAATCGGATCAATCAGACAGAAAGTGACGAATACAGGATCCTCAAAATCAGTGCGATATAGATGGCGTTATAGCCCTGCCAGAAAATGTTGAGGGTGCGTGCTACGTAGCTCACACTCCATCCTCTTCTGGAATAACAATCATTCTCCAGCCGGCAGCTCTCCACTTTTTTCCAGAATAACTTTTTCCAGAATATACTATTGTCGAGTTTAGATTACCTCCCTCAGCGCCACAACCCACAGATGTTTATACCGCACTGCCTTACTGCCATGTTCAGCCTCTCCCCCTCTCTCTCTATTCCGATATCGTTATGGCATATGAAGATAAAACTGTATTATATACTAGTAATTATTAACGAATGTTATTTGCATTCCTTTTGTGAAAATAGAACAAACATCAAACGAAAAATCGCAGGCTACATTCTACACCAAATCGTACAGCTATTTCTAAAGATTCACTATTCGAATTAATTGAAAAAATATGATTAATTAAGTTATATATGCATATATATTTAGTTATATATATATATATATATATATATATATATATATATATATATATATATATATATATATATATATATATGGTATCATGCAAGATTCCCCCCCAAAAGGGTCAACAGTTTCGTTATAATGTATATGTTTTCCTTTGCACTTATTTTAATTGATCCGAATTTTAAGTAATATCCGAAGTAATATTCAAGATGGGCTTCTCTTAATAAACTGAACTTTAACTCACAAAAGACAGAATATATAATATTCTCTCGAAAACGGACAATACCAAAACTAAATATACGATTAAATTCATTACAAATAAACCAACGTGACACATTAAAATATTTAGGAGTACTGTACGATCGAAAAATGAACTACATGAAGTAACAGAACTATTTAACATAAAAAAACGACTTACTGACTATAATAACATTATTCAAGAAAGAATTGACCTCCCATACAATTGTAAATATTTAATTCATCCAGCAATACAAGCACAAATGTTGACAAACAAACAAACAGATAGTCAAACTCGGACAGTTATATTTACAGATGGCAGCAAGAATGGCGATAACGTGGGGTGTGCTTGGTTACTTGAAGATATAAAGGATAGGCTCATAGAGTCTCAATACAGGTTAGGAAAGGAGTGTTCTAATAACCAAGCGGAGAAGTTAGCAGTACTGTAAGGCGAATACTTATTATTCCGAAACATATGCAAAACTAAAAAAAACCTACAGCACCAATTCGAAAATAGAATAACGAACATATAGTAAATGCAACGATTTAAAACGTCTATACTACATGAGTAGTTAAAACTCCGAAACATAAAAAACTAAAAAAACCTAAAAATTCGAAAATAGAATAACGAACATATAGTAAATGCAACGATTTAAAACGTCTATACTACATGTAGTTAAAAAAAAAAAAAAAAAAAAAAAAAAAAAATGGAAGTACTAGATGAAAGAAAGATAAAATTTTTCGAACCCAAAAAAATATATATATATATATATATATATATATATATATATATATATATATATATATATATATATATATATTTAACCTGCTAGAAAAATATATATATTTTTTAATTTTATTTATTTCAGATTTTTGAGCGTAAAACAAAAGGGTCATCAACCCTCGCCTGTTCTTAATAGAAAGTTAACTTCATTTATTTATATTTTATGATGTATTTTTTCTTTGTAAAGAAGGGCTTTATTACGTTTTTGATATGTTTTCATCGTTTCCCAGAACCTCTCAGATGTCTCGAGGTATTCCTCATTCACTTAACCTTTTGGTGTAGTAAGGGAACTAGGTAAACGTATGGGATATTGAAAAACCATTGCCACACATTTCACATATGGAAGGAGCCATTCTGGTTATAAGGTCACTTCTCTGTCATCAGTACGGCAGGAACTGCTCCATGGTTTTACGTCTTTCTTTGTTAACTTGGTGGGCTGTGATCCCACAATGCCTGCCACTCTTAGGATATGGTATCTCCAAGTGGGCGTGCAAGTTCTGATGCTGTTAGAAAGGTTTTGCCAAGTCCTGGGAGGGCTAGCGCTTCTTTTGCTGTTTTATTAGCCATATCGTTACCTCTTACACTAAAATGACTTGGTGACCAAATGAAGTACACCGATTTTCCTCCTTCATACTGTTTATTGACCAGATCTAGAATGCAATGTATTCCTAAGTGATCCAAATACATGTTCTTCATACGCTCAAAGCGATGTAATAAATTTATCAAGATAAAATATGACACTTAAAAATGCTAAGAAGCAGAAAGAGAAAAATATACAGAAATTCGTATAAGATTGGCATGTGAAAAAAAAAAAAAAAAAAAAAAAATATATATAAATATATATATATATATATATATATATATATATATATATAGAGAGAGAGAGAGAGAGAGAGAGTGAGAGCGAGAGAGAGAAAGAGTGAGAGATAATGGAAGTTAATAGGAATATTCTGGAGGAAATGGAGCTCCTTCCCTCCATTTCCTCCTGAATATTCCTCTTAAATGGTTCGGCCATATTAAAAGAATGAAGAATAAAAGAATCCCCAAAATAACTAATGAATTGGAAGCAGAGGGGAGGAAAAGGAGAGGTAGGCCTCGCATCACGTGGAGAGATGTGGCTGAAAGTACGGCTGGCCGATGATTAACGGAAGAAGAACCGATGGGCAGAGAGGAATGGAGAAACCGGCTGAGGGAGGAGTTTGGTTGAAGGAAACTTCGAATAGTGAAGAAAAAACCATTCAAAGAAGAAGAATATATACTTATTATTAAATATATATCCAATAATGGGTTGTGTAGGTCAGAGATTATTGAAGTATTTTCAATTGATAAGTTAATAAATTTATAGTTATTTTATATCTAGTACAAAAAAGGTTAAATAGTGTTCAATTTTGTTTAAATGTTAAATTTCATTAGTACGTACTTAACTGTTTTATCTAGATTAAGTTTTGGGAAATTCTTATTCTCCTTTCTTATTCGCAAGTATATGAACATCATATTTATCATATAAAACGGATAATAGCTATAAAGTCTATCTATTCGTAATTATTTTTGAATTACCCTAGTTTTTTTTTTAAATTTTCGTATAAAAGAATTTATTAAAAGTTAAAAAGAACATTTTTATAATTCAGTTGGAAGCTTTGCAACTCCTTTTTTATTCAGAGAATGATGTAATTTTCACCTGAATTTTTAAATATTCAAATAAAATTGTTTTTATCAGGTTTATTAAATCGAGATGAATACTGTCATTCAATCTTAAGGCGATTCGCCTGTTGACTGACAACTCGATCTTATTAAATCCAAGAATAGACCAGCTATCATCTAATGTTCTACTTTTCTTCTTATAAAGTAAAATGTGATTATTTCATTTGGCAAAGAGCATTTAGAACAATAACCAAATCATTCTTGCACGCTAACTTCAAAGACAGTTCATATTAGATGGGTTGCACATGTCCCTATAATGCCTGATCAGCACCGCTTCAATGAAAACATGATGCGAATTAAATATTAAATCCCGTGAAACACCCAAGCCAGCCCACTGTACATGTCATATTTTGCCATGACATACACATTTGGCGTGCTAGATAAATTATTTCACGAGACTTAATATAAATTATATAAGATCTTATTGTAAAATTATCCATGGAAAAAACAGATGAAAAAAATAAATTATGGATCGGAAAAACATTCGCGGATTTAGAGCGAAAAATGTTTTTAAAAAACTTGGATTATACAACAATGCAGGATTTTTAGCGTGCTTGTGTAGGTATTGTACAAGATTTGATTGATCAAAGTTTCTTATATAAATTCTAATAGTGAATTTAACCAGCTTTTATATGAAAAACAGAAATTTTGGATAGGACAAATAGTCTCGGAGTTATAGTAAAAAATGTGCCACAAAACTTGGATTTCACAACAGTTTGGGGCTTTTAGTGTGCTGGCATGTTTATTTTAAGGGACTAAGTTAAAGCGCCATACATAACAGTTAATTAGTAAATTTAAACAGCTTTAAGAGGGAAAAAAAATATTATGAATCGGAAAAATAATTGTGGAGTTTTTAAAAGAAAAATATTTTTTAAAAACTTGGATTTTATAACAATACAGGATTTTTAGCGTACTTGTATGGGTATTTTACGAGATTTAATCGAAGTTTCATACATAAATTATAATAGTAAGTTTAACCAGCTTTGACATGAAAAAAAGAAATTGGGGATCGGAAAAATATTCGTGGAGTTAGATTGAAAAATGTTAAATGTTAAAAAACTTGGATTTTACAACAATACAGGATTTTTAGCGTGCTGGTGTGGGTATTTTACAAAATTTAATCAAAGTTTCATATATAAAGTCTAATAATAAATTAAACCAGCTATTATATGAAGAAATATATTATAGATCAGAAAAATAATTGTGGAGTTAAAGAGAACATGTGCCAAAATCTTGTATTTCACAACAGTGCGGGATTTATAGCGAGCTGGCATGTGTATTTTAAGAGACTTAATTAAAACTTAATATATAACAGTCTAATAGTAAATTTAACCAGCTTTAAAATGAAAAAAAAGTAATTTCGGATCGGACTAATGATTTCGGTGTTATGTCCAAAAGAATACGACAAACGGGTTTTCGCGGAGAAGGCCTGACCAAGTGGGCCAATTTCTACAGTTTCTCTCAAAACCATAGCTTTGCGAAAAATTTCCCGTTTATGGGTGTGATTTTTATTTTGTAGGTACCGGTTTTCTTTAAAAAATACTCCATTTTCGTGTTTAAGGTAAGAAGCCGAAAATAACCGGTATTTGGGGCGGTTTTTTGGGATTTTTAGGATGAAGCCGACGGCTACCATGGTAGCAAACTACAGATTCGGATTCAGCGCTCTAATAAACAATAAAGATTCTTTGAGAATTGAAGTTCAGCAGTTTTTTCTTGAAAACTGCCTTTTGGAGCCTAATTTTATTGGACTATTGGGTCTTTGCTCTCGGTCTTCACATACTAACAGTTAACAAAAAAATATGAAACTACATAAGATTTCATGACAATTTATGATACATCCTTACTGAAACAAACTACAGCCCAAATAGCTTTAAAATGCAGGAGATAATTAAGAATTTTAGCATCAATGAAAGAAGTATCGTTGGGAGTTTCTTCTTTTATGTCATCCGATTCCCTGTCTATTAATAAATTTATAAAAAAAGTTATTTATATTATGTTTATTGATATAAAGGTTACTGACTTCGGCAAATTGTTTATTTTTTTATTCTTTTACTGAATATAACTCTAGTGGAGGAAAAGTCCTTTTAAATATAGACGTTATTAGCTTGATTGCAGTCCTTTTAGAAATGAAGTTTTGAAGTACTCTCCTACTCCCAAAGTAAATTCTTAACTCTAATAACCGTTATTTTCAATAATTCCACTCCCATTATTTCTCCCAGTCTGATTCCAAATTATATCCTTTATATTAAATTATTGTTAATTTAAAGGTGTTTTCAAACTTGTTTGAAGTTATCACCGTTCAATTTTCAAAGGTTTACGGTGTCTCATTATTAATTGTTTAAGCTTAATTATGTCCATGATGGATGGGAATTACGATATCCTGATATTACAGAGAAGAAACATAGATTACGACTCGAAGAAATTTAAACTTTCTCTCTTGGGATGAAGATGCAAATGAATTATAAGACATTTATTTACATTGTTAGTAAAATGGTTGTTACAGTGACTATTTGGAAAAATAAATTAACAAACAAATCTAGCCCCTTTGAGTCTGCCGGCTAATGAAAGAATGGAATGGAACATGTTTGAGGGGTTGCCCTCTAGACCATCAATGCTCATATGTTTTCCATTTTTTTTTCGCTTACTTCGGTGAAACTAGATCAAAAATGTAGCAAAATGCTGCAGACCTTACCTTTCTATTCCAATCCATTGCAGATGTACGATAAATCCAAGATTTTTTTTTAGAAACCACGTTTTTTTCCATAAAAGCTGTAGTATCTCCACTTTGTTTAAATATTTTTCAAATGTTGACCAAATTTTCGGATTTAGCATTTAATTTTCTATAATAGCTGAGTACTCATAACCTCGAATTTTACAAACTTGGTATCTAAAGAACAGCTTGATCTTCACCTTATTTGGGAAAGTCATAATGTCATATTTACTTCAACGTTCACCGTTTTCCGAAAAAACTATCCCCAAAACGTCAAATTTTACAAAACCTCCAAATTTAATAAGCTTTCGAATGATATGTTAAACGTATTGATTTTGTTTCAATTTCATGGAGAAATTTACTTTTGAAACCGAAAAACATGGTGTTTTCATTTAGCATACAACTCGGTTACTTGTGTAAATAAAACATTGTAACAATCCCTTAATGGAAATGTGCATTCAAACACAATAAACTCTTCATTGGAATAAAAAGCAAAGAAAAATAATTATTGTTTAAAAGAAAATATAGGAAAACTGTCAATAAAGCGACACCAGATCATAGGATCTTATTATGTTATTACATTTATTACCGGGGTCACCTGAGGTGTAGTGGTTAGCATAGCAACCTACTAAAGCCAAGGTCGCGGGTTCGCAGCCCGGCAGATGGCCTTAGGATTTTTTAAAGGGAGTAAAAAATCCTTAGCTATGCCGTTCTTCGGAAGGGACGTAAGCTGGGGGTCCCGAGCCTGTGCGATGTCAGGTACTCGTTAAAGATCCCTATCCTAATTATAACTGGATAGGCAAAATTTAGGTCTCCCACAGTAGCATCGTCCTATTAGCCATAGCAGCACAAAGTGACGTTAAACGAAATAAACAAATAAACAAATTACATTTATTACCAACAGATTGAATGATGAAATCACTAAGATTTGTTACAAAACATCCTACCACAACTTCATCACGATATTCCACCTGAATTTCAGCAAAATATGATTTTCCAACACTATGGTGCTCCTCTACATTATTCGAAAGCAATACAAATATAAACTATCACATACATAGATAGATAGAAATACCTTCCCCGGTAAAACCAGACTCATCTGACCATAAAATTCACCTCAAAAAGTAGTATTCTTTAACACAATCTGCATTCAGAAGCTAACGGTTAAATTGAGGATTATGTTTATTATAATTGAGTTTTAAACCTTACATTTAAAGTCTAATAAAATAAATCCTAAATTATAGTAATAAATAAATAAATGTAATAACATAAGATCCTGTGATCTGGTGTCGCTTTATTGACAGTTTTCCTTTATTGTCTATTGAACATTAATTTTTTGAAGAGATTATTATATTTAAAATGCACATTTCCATTAAGGGATTGTCATAATGTTTTATTTAGACTAGTTACTGATTTGTATGCCAAATGAGAACACCATGTTTTTTCGGTTTCAAAAGTAAATTTCTCTATGAAATTGGAACAAAATCAATACGTTTAGCATATCATTCGAAAGCTAATTAAATTTGCAAGTTTTTGTAAAATTTGACGTTTTGCGGATAGTTTTTTTGCAATATGGTGAGCGTTGAAGTAATATAAGACATTGTGACTTCCCCAATAAAGGTGAAGATCAAGCTGTTCTTTAGATACCAAGTTTGTAAAATTCGAGGTTATGAGTACTCAGAATAGAATTTATAGAAAATTTAATGCTAAATCCGAACATTTGGTTTAAATTTAAAAAAAAAAAAATTTAAACAAAGTGGAGATACTACAGCTTTTATGGTTTTCTCAAAAAAGTCTTTGATTTATCATACATCTGCAACGTATAGGAATAGAAAGGTAAGGTTTGCGGCATTTTGCTACATTGTTGATCTAGTTTCACCCAATTTTGTTTCCTACACTAAGAGATACTCACCCTGTATTTACCTATGAGTAAAGTTTGACTATTTTCTGTTGGCACTTACTAGAGCAGAGCTTATCACAATGATGTATGATAGGGACGTCACACCTATAACTGTCCAGAAGGGTAAAACATTGTAGTCTTAATAATTATTTTATGGTAACTATAATAACTTATTCTAATAACCAGATTTAACTGGTTATCTTGAATACTAGTTGGTTTGGCTAGGCTTGCTACCAAAACTAAGGTTTCAGTACAGTACAACTAAAGTCTCTTTCCTTGGAAGATTATGATTCCTAGAATTTTCAGTAAGTGCTCAGGAGAACTTAGCTTATTAGTTAAAACAGGTTACTTTTGACTTATAGCAATGAGTCTATAAAATTTCAGAATCATTCATCATCTCTAATTTTTAATACGCTTTTATTAACTTCACCTGTATGTAACGAAATCTTTCATCGTAATTTTCAACAATTTCCAGCAATTTGATTTACTTGAAAATTTACACACATTTCAAGGACTAATGGCAATACAATAATTACACAACTTGTGTAAATGTTCTCACTTACTCCAGTTAAATTACCCCCAAAATTGGGGTCTGCCTTGCAAAAGAGGAAGTAGAAGATTTTACGATTCTATATGGACCAGATGGGTTCTGAGAATAAAATATCTGAAATGAAACTAGTTTTGATAAAGGGGAAAATATTTAAGGGGCAAAAAAAAAAACAATTTTTTTTTTTATCTTTTTTCAGATTTATGAAAAAAAAATGAAGACAAATGCTTTCAATCGAAAAATGTTTTATTCAAAAAATTAGAGTTTATTAAATTGTGAGTTCAAACATATCTCTTAAACTTAGTTTGATTCAGGCCTATAGTCACAATCGATTGTCAAATATCAAAAAATTTTGCCAACTTTAAAAAGTTTTTTTTGGTCATGTTTAAGAGTCTATAACGCAGAAATGGCTAATTCAACCAAAAGTTGTAAATCATAACATTTTGTGCAAGATAGGATTTTTAAAGTATAAAATTGCCCATTCCTACTTTGAGATATGTAAAAAAAAAGTTGGTTGATTTGGGATTTTCCGTGTTAAAAATGCTAACAAATCACTAATAGAGCAGTGAAATTAGCTTCGAACCTTGAACTAAAGAAATTAAAAGGTCTGACTGCTGCAAATTATTCACCAAATTTGAAATTTTAGTTATGTTTACTATAAAAGCGTGTTTTTCTAGTTTTTTTTTAACTATAGTTTTTGTTATTTTTAAAAATAGAACAACTTAAAAAAAAAATTAAATAAAAAAAAACACATTTGACACTTCCAACATTTTTTTTTTATTGTTACAAAGATTTTTTGTAAATATTGAAATTGAATAAGGTGTTTTCAGCACTCTTGTTTTTAACCAATTAGTATGGTGTTTATTTTCAATTATTCTTTACTGATTCTGTTGATTTGTTGGAATTACAATTTACTTCCTGTTGGTCTAAATGTATTTATGGATATTTTTTTTTCCTTTCTAATGCCTTGAGGCAGGAAAATTTTAATATTTTATAACATTTCGAAAAAAAAAATGTTTTGGTTTCACTCTGATGTATTGTTTTACTAAAGGTTACAGTAGAATTTTCGTATAATTGGATTTTTTTTTAATAATACGGAAACAAGATAAATAAACACCGAACAAATCGTTTAATTGGAAAATAACTGGATACAGCTAAATAAAATGAAGCACGTAACGCTTTCTTTAACAAAATTTTTAATGGTTGGTGTTTTTTTTATTTATTTCAATACAGTTTCTGAAAGGCTGCCCTTTAAAAGAATTCTTTTCTTTTCTTTCCCATTCTTTATTATGATCAGGGTCCATTTAGTATGACGTCTCAAAAAAGAAAAGAAAAGGAAAGTACAAGTCCTCAATATAATTAATTAATTAAGAAGTCGTTTTATAAAAAAGGGGACGTGTAGGAGTGGTAGCATTTTCCCCCACGTTTTCGCTTGCTAATCTGTTCCACGAAAAAACTTCTGCAAACGTGCCTTGAAAACGACAGAGCTCTACTGTAAGATAATATGTATATATATAATTTATACATTGAAAATTCATAATTCTTGACTTAATTGACAGAAGGGGCCATTTTAAATTAAAGCCAGCATGACCGTAATGTTTTGCGGTATAGGTATCCGCACGTTACAGGTGGAACTGCATTTGTTGACATAGTTACATAAATGGATCTAGAATTATATTTATTTATATATTTTGTATTTATATTGGCTGAATATATAATTATATCACGTATGTATTTAGATCTGGGAAAAATACAAACATGGAATAAACATAAAAATAAGTTTATTGTACTATTTTTTTTTACATATTTTGGGCCAAAGAACATCACATATATATATATATATATATATATATATATATATATATATATATATATATATATATATATATATATATATATATATATATAAGAAGGCTTATTTATAGCTGAAAGTTATTTTTAAAATATAACAGAGCTCAGGGGTTCAACTTAAAACAAGTTTTGTTTTGTTTTCACTCACTAGTCCACAAAATCAACATTCAGATTCGAAACTTCAAAATACATACAAAATCATTAAAAGTTGTCAATAATTATAATAAACCATCTAAATAAATGTAAAACAGTAAAATAAAGTATTGATATATAGAATAGTTATAAATTTATGTCTTGTGAATGGCGGATATGAAATCAAGAAAATAGCAACCTTTTCTGTATATTTTTTTTGTATTAATAAAAATAAGATATTTTTTACTTATTTTTATTTTATTTTCATTGAGCACTTGATATTAAAGTATTATTGTTTAAAGTCCTTCCAATAAATGATTTTCAAATACGAATGTTATTTTTAACAACGGAACCTAGAACTTCTATAATATCAACTTGGATTCTATCCTGAATAGAGAACCGCTCTGAAATAGCAGAGGGGATCGTATAAGCTGGGATGTAACTTGGGAATCCCATTCAATGGGCAAGGAAAAATAAATAGAATGTAGATAGAAACAAGTGGAATGTAGAAAAATAAAGTGCTCCGTCCTCCTGCGACTGGCAAAATACTTGATAAGATGGAAAACGTAGCTTCACTAGGCAGGCTCCCTGATATTTTATTGTGTACTATATTCTGCGAGAAAAGTCCTACATCCAGTTAAAAAAAAAAAAAAAAAAAAAAAAAAAAAAAAAAAAAAAAAAAAAAAAAAAAAAAAAAAAAAAAAAAAAAAAAAAAAAAAAAAAAGCATAGATAAACATCAAAAGCAAAATCTGTATTAGTCTATTGGTAGCAATGTATTACAAATAAGTAAAATGGTAGAAACTACAAACCTTTTTTTTTTTTTTTACCCTGTAACCCTGTAAGAGGGGCGTGTATTTAGATATCTGTACATGCTCCATGCAATTAGGATATTACATGTATCTAACATGTTTAGTATTTTATTAAATATTCTAAATTTAGAAGTAATTTAAACTACAAACCTTATGACAATTAATTTAGCTAGCATATATGCTACAAATAATATCATATAAACATTTAATAATGCAAATTACAATTTTAAAAAATAAATAAATGTAAATGGCCAAAAAAAAAATTTTTTTTACTAATACATAACAGTTCATAATTAATACTAATTGTGATAAGAATAATAATAAAACAGAACTAGTAGAAGTAGTGTCAATAGAGAACAAAGTGACCTCTAAGTTTATCCACGAGTATTAATACAGTAAATTAATCCTCCAAGTACGAGCAGAATTTTTTTTAATTTCTTTTAAAATATTTTATATTTTTCTTTGTTAATGGAGATGTTGAAGTACAGGAACATTGTATTTAAAAAAATCAGACTCACCGTTTGCTCATATGATTATGCTAGGCCTTTCCCAAGATGATATTTTCAGAAAAAAAGGATGTTTCAAATTCTGTAATTTCATAACAGAAACACTTTTTTAACACAACCATTTTTTTTTTTATTTTAACTCGTATACATCTCACTCATAATAAATGAGGGATGTTGCTAATATTTTTTATCTCTTTACCTGAGCAACAGTACGAAGACAATACTAGTGCTACCTGTAAACGGTTGGTACCTGAAAGGGTAGGTAGATCTGTGAGAGAATGGAGTCAAATTCGAGAAATTTCGACGACAAGTACATTAGATAAATTTTAATACATTTAGATTTGTCTAATAGTGAACAATATTTAGTGAGGACATAATGAAATTTCTAAATATTATAAGGTTTTACTTTGTCAACTTTATGACTTATTAAAAAAAAAAAAAAAAAGTTATTACAGCATATTCATTTACATATTTTCAATAAAAAATAGACTTGTTGGATCAACAATTATCAAAATTTTGTCGTGAGTAAAGATAGGCATGATCATATGATCACAGTCATAGCAACCGTCATTTCATAATAAACCTTCAGGATTTTTATTTTTTTTAATGAAACGCATACCAGAGCATTATAGAGTTTAACATAATAATCTTATCGGTTGAAAAAAAAATGTATATATAACACTCAACATTGGGAAGAATCGATTTTCAAAATTTGATAAATTTCAAACTTTTGTTTCTGATGTGAAAAGTGCGTCAATCTTCACAGTTTTGGTTACAAATCATTATTGACACCTTTTGAAAAAGGGCTGCAGAGGTAAACGTGGATAAGGTTGGGACAGTAGGGTGCCCTTTGAGAGGGGGTACATTTGGTGTGATCGTATGAACTAGTACTTGAAGGGTTAAACAAAAAATAAAATAATTTTTTTTTACACAAGTGTTTAAAAGGAATAGAAAAACATAGAGGTGAATTTCAAATGGTGAAATTTGATCCAATCTTAACATTTGTGCTACACACGAAACCATTCCAGAGACAATGGACATTGTATTTAGAATTATCAGCTCAACATTGAATACAATTTATCTGTCACTTTCATAACGTTACAACGAAAAATGAGGGCTACCTTCAGGGCTACACGACAAATGTCTAGTTAACAAAAACCTAAAAGAAAAATGACGGTACAGATAGTATGACTTTATAATAAAGATAAATAGTGTTTCATTAAATTAAAAGAACAGATAATTTTTTTTCGTTATTTTTTATATTTATTCATTTACATTTACAACTGTCTGTAAAAAATCAAATAGTTTAGGATTTTAAATCGTTGCTCTCGAATTTTTACCAATGTTTAAAAATAAAAGTATATAATAATCAATCTAATTTGTAGCCAATATATCAACGGTATAATGGAAAGATATAATTAATTAAGAGAGCCGATCTGTATCTCCTATTGATGTCTGTATCTCCTTCAGCTCTCTTAAATTTTCGAAAATTTAATAAAAAGACAAAATATATTTAAAATTTGGTAAGAAAGGGTTTAGGGCTTTAATTAGCGGAACATTAAAGTTAGCCCAAGTATTTTCGATATTTAATTAATTCCATCAATACCGCTGGGGGGAGGGGGGGTGGTGCTATTCAGCTTGGACCAATCCCGTTTTACGGCCTCGGCCCAGCAACTAACCAATGAAAGGGCTTCTAGTCACCGTGAACATTGAAAGCAGGGTGGTTAATGGTTTTTTCCCGGCTAGTTTGGTGAATAGCTTGAAAGGGATGGGTTAGCGTTCCGTTCAAACCGTTAGTTTTCCTCATAGTATGCAAAGTGAGGTTGTGAATGCCGGTTTCCCGCAACACCTATTGGCTTCGAAACCAAAAACTATGAACCTGATGTTCATGATGATGACTTTTATGTTCACTAAAAATAATTTTTCTGTGATTAAAATTTAATTAATTTTTACTAGTCCTGTTTTAATTCTAAAAAAAATCCTGTACCACTTACAACCCATAAGGGGTCTCGGCTTCAGTACTTAGACTAAACTGTTTCTGAGCCAACGGTTGAGAAAGGAGGTGATTTTTGCAAGAATTCACGCTCAACCGCCAGGTTTTTCCCCAATTAAGGGTACCGGTTTTTAAGGGACTGGGTGTGCCTCAGTAGGGTCTCCCGACCTCAAATTCGATCCACTGCTGAAATAGCAGAACATAAATTTTGTGCCATCAGTCGGGCTCGAACTCGGCACCCGAGAGCATGGTAGTCAAGCGCCTTACCCACTGAGCTCCGCGCCTCTTATTTCAATTCTAATAATATTTTTTTTTTTTTTTTTTTAAACGGTTAACAATCTAATATCGTAAAAATACAAATTTACCAAAACATTTGAAAGAAATATAAAACTAAAAATACACTCGAACTACATTTACACGAAATAAGTATATTTTCTCGAGTACTACTAAACCATTTTTAATTATTTTGAATTAATTATCTGATAAAATTTAAGTCATGGTGAACGAACGGTGTACAAAGCATAGTGCAACTAGGATTAATGATTGTTTTAGGTAGTTAAATAAGTTAATAGGTAAATAAGTTAAAAAAAAAAAAATATAAATAATTTAGTTAATTTTTAGAAGGAAAAAAAAAAAAGACAGATTTCAACATGTACAAAATTGAACTAAAAAATAAAAATTTAACGAAAATCGATACTTAAATAAATAATAATAAATAATTTTCAGGGTTCAGCTGTGGTGTAGTGGTTAGCATAGCAACCATGGATTTTTTAGGATTTTTTAAAGGTAAAAATGTAGTAATTTAAAGGTATGCCGTCCTTCGGAAGGAACGTAAAATGGGGGTCCCGAGCCTGTGCGACTCAGGACTCGTTAAAGATCCCTATCCTAATTATACCTGGATAGGCACAATTTAGGACTCCCACCGTTGCATCGTCCGATTAGCCAGAGCAGCATAAAGTGACGTTAAACGAAACAAACAAACAAACAATAAAAAAAATTATGAATCATTAGTAATAATAAAATTGGGTAAAACCAATTCAGATTTTTGTTCAAATGACCAGACAAACATTTCCAGTACCCCTTTTTAAATTTTGTTTCCAATGGGAACATAAAATTCCAATTAGTCATAGGGGAAATCCCAAAGCGAAACCCTATGAAATTTAATCTACCTGGCCCTCTTCTCAGATTTTCTCAGGTGAGTACCAATATTTGATATCATGTCTTACATTTTTGAAAACTTTAGTATATACAATCCATGTAGAATAGTGCTGATGTGTTAAAAATTATGTATGTTTTAGAACTGAAAATAAATGTTTATCATTCGAAACTAGTTTTATAATAAAATAATTCCAATAGAAGTGGCAATTAATTTATCAATTCTAATTGTATTGATCCTTGTATACCATTATGCTGACCTCAAGTATTTTACTGGGACTACTTACAATTAGATTATATTTTTTTTTTCTAAGTGCGTTACATCGAAAATAGTTTGGTATAGGAAAATGAAAGCTGACATTGATCTGTACAATGCTAATGGCATTAACGAAGAAAGGATTAGGTTTATTATAAATTTGTTCGAGTATAATTCTTATTAGAAAAAAAAAATGTTATGGGACATAATTATATTTTTCATATTATGTTGTGTTTAATGTTCGTTTAGTGTTCCTAAAGTTGTTGAACTGTACTCCGCCCCAGTGGCTCTCATTGTCAGTAAAAAAATTTTGATTTCACATAACTAAAATATATGTAGCTTCTTAGTTTAAATTTAATGTTATCGCAAGCCTATTATACATTTAAAATATAACTTTACCTGATTTTTTTTATTTTAGGGAAAATAATTAGAAGACGATATAATGAACGGTTTTTTTTTTCTAATAATAACAATTAATTTATTAGTTGTGGAAGGAACAGCTTTTTATGTTCAACCCCCAGTTTTTTCCTCCAATTAAGGGTACCTACTTTATAGATTCAGGATATACCCCAGGAGGATCTTTCGATCTCGAACTCGATCCACGGGTGAAATAACAGATTTATATTTTTTTTGCTTTTAGACGGACTCGAACTCGGGCCCGAGAGGATTTTTACTTTTTACTTTTAATATTTTAAAATAAATAGTTTCGTTACTAATTTATATATCTTTTTTATTTTATTCATGAACCATCAAATTAAAGACATGGCAAAAAATCTTAGTCAAAGGATAGTAAGATGTATGACTATTTTATATTGGGATTAGATTAATTTATAGTCCACTAGCAAATGTTTCTATTTTTATAAATTATACAAATACTTAAGGTATCAGCATAATTCAGAAAACTAAAATAATATAGATGAAAAATAATGAAGATGTATATACTTTCATGAGAATGGAGTTAGTAATCGTTTTAAAAAGATATTAGCTTTTATGAGTCCGAACGTGTTTTGGAATATCCTTTGATGTTAAACTGAGATGAACAACTCATCTGGTGAATAGTTTTTGGTAGTAAATGTCGGAATATTTTCGGAGAATATATCAATGATATAAAATGTCAAAGTGGCAACAATAATTTAATGAATGCAGATTAACATTGCGTCGGATGGTAGGTCCGATCAAAGGGAAATATTCATAAAATGGAGATTAATTGGATAAAAAAAAGAGCTTATCCTAACGAATAAAAGTGATGTAAAACTCACACAAACAAATTTTTCGTGAGAAAAAATTAATTTAACAAAAATAAATTTCTCTGAGGGAAATTTTAGTTTCTTTCCTTTTAGTTTTAACTATCAATATTAAACGTGAATTGATAAATGTAATTAGAAGTAAAGAAAACTACAATGAAATTTATTTTTAGCTAATTCGTTTCTACAATTACTACTCTAATTATTTTATATTGTAATTTTTTACATTGTATTTTATTTCTTGATTAGTTAGATTATTTAATATTTATTTTTTGTTTTATTTCTTCACTTTATTTCTTTCGTGGTACATATAACATGAATAGATTCATTGTCATCCATTATTAGTTAATATCGTATGTGTATAGTGTGATTGTATTTATTTTTCCTTTCTTTTTTAGTTTACTTGTTTCTACGATAACTACAATAATAATTTAGGTTATCATGCTTTTTGCATTAGCCTCATATTTTAGTGCCACTTAAATTCTCGAAATTCAATCAAAACATTTCCAACGGTTCCAACCCTCTGGTTCTTTCATTGTCTAGTTCCACACATACTTATAACCCTCCTCCAGATTATTTTTAATTAATTAAATACTTTTTTTATTGGAGTTCTCGTCATGGGCAGATTTTTAACTCAAGTCCTGAGCTTATAACTATAACGCTCTCTCTCTACCTCCACTGAATTTTTCTAGTGACGCATCTGAGAGCAGTACTGGGAACTCCTTTAGCCAGGCTTACCCTCCTATTGTGGGGAGAGAAGCCTGGTTCGGAATTTCCCCGGAATGCTTGTATATATTGTATATATGCTATGATTGTATTTAAGCTATTCCTTTTTTTTAAATCTATTTATTTTATATGTATCTAATTAGTTTCTACAATTACTACCCTATTTATTTTATATTATAACCATAATCCCCTTTGCGGCTTCGCCCGCTCTCATATTTAAAGACCTCTAATATTTTAAACTAATAAATCAATTTCTATTTGTTCATCGATAAAAATTTTGTATTGTAGCATGCAATTAAGCATTATTTTATCAATATTAGTTTCACGCATAGCAGTAATTTTTAAAATATGATTAACTGATCAGATGGTTGAAGATTATTTAAAAACATAATTAAACATCTAATTTTTAATTTTAATGTATGAGTTGATAATCCAAATAGACTGCATTAACAGTGCTTACAACGAAAAGCCCGTGAATCATATTTTTACAAACAGCATCAAAAAGCTAAGGATCGACGTTTTGGTCTGATATTAATGGTAAATATATATTTTTTTTAATTTCATCTGGTTGGATTTTAATTTCTAACCATAAACGTATATCAGTGTGGCAATCACTAAATATTGTACATTAAAATTTTTACTATTCTAAGTTTTATTGTAGATAAACACTTCCTTGAACTATTAAAATGAAGTAGTTAAAATTTCGCTAAGATGGTTACAGTAGTTTTACCACTGCTATCTCTGTTGCAGAATAGTGTTAGCCACGTATAAGTCAATGTTCAAAATTCATTGGTATCCACATGTCACATCACATATTTATAGCTTTTTAATATCAATTTAATTGGAAATAAATAAATTTTATTATTAATTTTAGATTAAACCTACCTTTTTAAGCTGTTGAATAGCGCTCGCTACCTATCGGTCGATTTTCAAATTTCACTGCACACCACATATTTAACGTTTTTTGGTAACAGGCTGCCAACTGGTAGATTTTATTATTGCTAAACCTTCCTTGAACTATTAAGATGATGTGGTTAAAATGTTTCACAGATTGGTTCAGTAGTATTCGCGGTTAATGATAACAAACGAAAAATGGCTTATCCTTTTATATAATAGTATAGATTAAATACAATTTATTTTAATTTATTGTACAATTCCATGATTCGTTATTATTATTATTATTATTATAACATACACATCCTGCTTAGATGTAGATTTCAGCTTTTCATAGAATCGTCTAAATGCTGGACTTATGTAGGGACGAAGATCTAACAGATCTTCCTTATTTTATTTTCTGCCGCTATTGGAAGTGATTCAACATATCTGATTGTTAGCTCTAATTTTTGTTGCCTGCCCTTTTTCAGAAAACTTTTATAATTATCATTTATATCGAGAGTTGACTTGTAGTAGAGAACACCACACCTATCTTTGTTATAGTTAAGCCATCTTACCTTCCCCCAATACATAGTGCCCTTTTCATTATCTTTCTTTCTAATAAGGCAGTTTTTAAAAGAGACGAAAAAATTGTAAAAGTTGGAACTCTACATCTCTATATCAATAAATTTCTTTCTCTTTCTTCAATCATGGGGATGTTCAATAGGGCCTTTGAAAGGACTTAGTAAACTTACTCGCTTTTTATAAGTATAAGTTCAAGGTTGGAGTATCAGGCCACGATTCATAAAGGAATATCCTTCATTGCAATGGACGTAACACTTAGCCCGTTAGATACGAGAAAAGAGGAAACAAAATACGATTATATATGAATATAATTATTGTATTTTTTTTTTTTTTTTATTTTCCTTTTCTTTTTAGCTTAATTGTTTCTACGATAACCACAATAATAATTTAGATTATCATTTTATACATTTTAATTTTTTCTTGTATATTAAGATGATGCTTGTTGTTTTGTCGTTTGAGCCTCCTGAATGCCACCGGTATCGTATTTTCTCTTCGCTAGGATCATTGCTTCTTTTTACTCCAAAACTGTTTCATTTTTCGGCTGTGAGAAAACTTCCTCGGTCCACTTGGGTCTGATGGCCCACGTGCTGTTCTTACATGTACGAAATGTTGGAAACACCCCTTGTCGGATGACATATCTCTGGTCTAGTACGGAGTATTTCTGGATCTTAAGTAGTTCCAAGTCCTACTTTACTGAGGTGATCCACTTATTTTTGGAGGATGATACTGCTGCTGAGTCTGCTTGGGGATATTTATTTTTATTACTATTTATTTTCATTTTATATTTTTTTACTGGCATGTTAAATATTGTATGAATGGATTGATTGTCAATTTTACTAATGTTTTTTTGAATGTGGCAGCTTTTAATAATTACTGAATAAAAATAGTTCAACTAAAAATAATATATTTATGTTTAAAATATCTGTGGCACCTGTGCATAGTAAGCTAAGTCGAATTTTGAGTATTTTGAGCTATCTAAATCACCAGAATCGTAATTTTTCTCTCTTTTCTTTTGTCTAACGGGCTAAGTGTTCCGTCCATTGCAACGAAGGATATTTATTCCTTTGTGAATCGTGGGCTGATACTCCAACCTTGAACTTTTACTTGTGAAAAGCGAGTCAAGTTTACGAAACCCCTTTTGCACAAAAGGAACAGCTACATACTAATAGAAAAAAAGATAATGAAAAGGGCTCTCGATATAAATGTTATACATTTTAATACAGTTTTTTGAAAAAGGGCAGGCTACAAAAATTAGAGCCAGCAATCAGATATGTTGAATCACCTCCGGTAGCGGCAGAAAAAAAGAAAGATTGTTAGATCTTTTTCCCTACATAAGTCCAGCATTTAGGCGATTCTATGAAGAGCTAATAAAATCTACATCTAATCAGGATCTGTACCCGGATTTAGGTGAAGAAGATGACGAATGAAAGAAAATTATAGGTGATTTTTTTTCAAGGTTTTAAAAACTACCAATAAAATCATTGTTTTTTTTTTAGGCATGCTGTTTATGTTATTTTATTTTCTATTATGGAAAAAAAAATATATAAATAATGTCAAAAATAAATTTTAGAAAAAGGAAAAGTATTATTTAATGTATACCTAATTTTTCTCAACTCTGAAAATTAGTTAAGCACTTGGCTTTCATAGGTCAATCACGTTTACACTAATCAATTAGTCCATTTCACACAAAATCGATTAGTGTAATGCGGGCTAAGAGTTCGATTTTTTAGGAACAATTAGTATTAAATATTAGAATATTGGCAATAACTGAAAGATACCTTACCAACATAAATAGAAATGTACTATCAAGAGTTTAAGCCCTACAAATCTTTTTTAACTGGATGATTTAAGAAAAAATCTCAAACATTCAATTCAGTTTTTCTGATCGCAATTTTCGCACTTAGCCCACTATTCACAGGTACCACATATATATTTACCAGTCTATTGCAACACCTTACGGCTACCTTATTCTAAAAACTTACTAAACCCACATACTACAGTTAAAAGACGCAATTTAACTTCGTTAATAATTTTAATTGGAGGTTTCTTCAGCAGTTCAATAAATTACATTAATTAATAAATATTATTAACAACAGTTAAGAGTTAACAGTTAAATTTTAGTGAGATCTTTAGATAAAATGTAATTATTTTTACATTTGAAAGTGTAACATTAAGTAAAAATAAAATCTGATTAGGTATATTATGTAAAAAAGAATTATTTTAGTGTAAATATTAAAATTTGTTTTAATAATATTAGAAAACAGGATTAATCGATATCCCTACATGAGCGGTGATGTTAAGCCACTGAGGAGGCGGATAAGTAGTAGCCTATTGTATATAGATCACTAAGCACAACATCTCATCTCCTAATCAATAACAGGCTATTAATTTACTAGGCTACAATGTAATCTATTCGGGTCTATCAGCTATAACTATCGAGAATAGCTTCATGTTCTAGCATCAAACGGATCCGTTTTCCTAGTCCAACGACTTCTTGAGAATAGTTTGTTTTATATAGTCTACAGTCACATTTTTAAATTTTACTGACCAACCAGTTTTATATTTACTTTTCCCAAAACTTTGACCACTTAGACACAAAATGAACACTTATAATTAGGTACCCACTGAAATTGGACTAGGGCATGACATATGTACAGAATAGATGAAAAGACACATATAAACAAACTCCTAATTTTTCAGGCCAAATCATTCAGGTGTCTCGAATACACTTGGTATGTAATCGACATAAGTACATACTGATCTTCGCATATTTTCTGCTGATAAAAAATACGGACTCCCTACTGACGATTTCACAAAAATTACGTTGACATCCCAAGATACTGTGAAGGCTGAAAATCAAGTATAAAGGACTTACATCTTTCTTGTCTTAGACTTACTATCTTAGCCTTCTCTCTTTTCTTCCTGACAGATTCTCCTTTCGACAAGCCTCGTACACCTCTTCCGTACGACCAATAAGGGCTGGAGTACCGCAGGGATCGATTCTTGCCCCTTTGCTATACATTATTTAAACACAGGACATACACTTATCCAATTACAATAATAGCAATATACCCAGACGGAGATCAATTAGGCTTCACTGACTCTCCAACACTACTTAAAACAATTCCTAAAATGGTTCAATAAATGGGAAATTAAACTCAACAAAGATAAATAAGACATCACGTCAATTTTTTACTTCGACATGATATCTGTTCCCCTGTTTAAGTTAAATATGTTCCAACTAAAACGACAAACACTGTTCATTACTTAAGACTAATTTTCGACTGATGGATGGCTTGGTGCCTACATGTGAAACCGAAATGCTTAAGCTTTAACAAAAGACTGAAACTTCTATATTGACTTCTACATAGACGACATAAATTGAAACCGACGCTAAGACTAAACACTGATACTTACGCCTCAAAAATTTATAGAATAGCAAAAAAAAGACACATTCAAAAAATACAGTCTTCCCAGTAAAATTTTTTAAGACTTATTACACAATTACCCTAGTACGTCAATAGCATAACATTACACAAATACTTAGGTGTACCCATGGTACAGGATCACATCCAGACCTAATAGCAAATACTTCACGACATATCAACAACTTAATACAAATTGTGGCCTCGAAAAGCATAGCAGAGAATACACGATGAAGACAACAAAAGAGTTGGTTGAGAGATCTACTCTATTAAAATTGATTAAATATCATGTTTCATGTTCGGAGTACGTTCCGCTGGGTGCTGACCTCCCTCATACCTGATATGCCGTAAAATCATCACATCTCCTTGTTGTCACAGGATAATTGACTAGTGTAGATTATAAAATTAAAGAGAAAAAAAAAGTTTGAAATAGGAGTCACAGGGTTACTAACCCATACTACAGGAGGGTTAGTAGCCCTCCCGTAGAATGAGTTAACAAAGGCGGAATATCCTTTAGCTATCTTAAAAACAGTTAAATCATGGAATGTTTTAAAACAGTGTCGTTATAAGGACAACAATGGCGGAAGTTATCCTTCGGCCATTTTAAAATCGAAATAAATATTAAAATATTTCAAAACAGTATCCTCAAGGCAACAGTTACGGAAGTTATCCTTCGGATATCTTAAAAACCGTTCAATATTTCAACATATTATCGAAAAACTAATAAAATCGTTATATTCCGTTACATACCTTAAAACAGCATCCTTAAGGACGAAAACAAATTCTAATTGTGGAAGGAGAGAGTGGCCAAGGATGTCCGGCCTCAAAAAATCGTCAGATCCTGGTAGATCTGTAAAACAGTGTATCACAATGCCTTTCATGCCAAGTAATTCAGTGTTTCATCAATTTCACTGATTGTTAGTCGCTTTGAGAGACATACGTAAATAGTGATTTGAGGTAGGAAAAAAAAAGCCAAAGGCGTTGTCGGATCCAGTAAATGAATGGAGGAGGAGAGGATGACCGAAGCTTAGATTGTCGGATGATGTCGCAGAGGAAACTAAAAACGTCTTGAGAGTCATGATCTGGAAGGCGATGGCACAAGACCTTTACTATCGGAGTACGCCATTGTAGGTCAAAAATCTAAACCCAAGGTATAGCACCTTGAAAAAATTTATGTAGATTCGATTTCAGTGATTTATTCATTGATTCTTTGATTTATGTTTTTTTTATTTTTTCCCCCTTTTTCAACACGTCCAAGCCATATGCTGTTGAGCTATAGCAGACTTGCGGAACTATAATAAAGCGCCCTGCTCCTGGCCGCTAGGTAATGAAGGGTACCACAGGAGGAAGACTGGCCGGGTTCCAGCGGCAGGCGATGTATAAATCATATCTCATTGGAGGGGCTCAGCAGGTGTTCCGGTCTCCAATTATCTGTTTTAGTGAGTAGTTAACTTCTAGCCGCCCTGCCTATGGCATCTAATTGCCCAACTTATCGTGCCTCTGCTGTAGGCAACTTTGACGCCATTTACTATTAGCAAATCCCCACTAATTTTTCGTAGCATGTAACTGCGAGTAAAACAGGAATTACAGAGGCCTTGAATCTTGAACTTACTATTAAATAATCTAATTAGGTTTTCTTTTAATTACCCGTATGTATAATGAAATTCTTGTCTATATAATGGGGTAAGTCAGAAAAAATGACCGTTTCATAGGTAAAAATCAAAATTTATTTTTCTTCTACTTACAAGACTTTAATAATCAAAATATGAAGCATTGTGCTCTATGGTTCGATTCCATCCAAATTAGCTAGTTTTTCTTTTTTAAGGTAAGATGAGTGGGATTTGGCATCATCATGTTGGAACAAGACCTGCTTCCTGTTGACTAAACCAGGATACCGCTGAACCAAAACATCATACATTCTTTGCAGTTTTTGAGAATAGAGCACAGAGCGTCCTGGTTGACTACTGAAACACGAGCTGATCCTGATTTCCTTTCAAGGCTCAAATCAACTTCATTAAATTTTTGGAACCACCTTCTCACCGCCCTTTCATTCAAAGAGTCTTCATCCTCAAATTCAACCACTAAACCAGAGGCTTCAGCTGCTGAAAACTTCCGTTACCAATAATCAAGCAGAATTTCGAGAATTTCGCACTTTACTGTAATTGTGAACAAAGGAAAGCTAAAGAAGTACTGAGCCCGGATTTACTGATTCCCGGAAGTACTGATTCCTATTACAATGCCTAGCTCTGTATGTAAGATAGGAATTACGATGCAATGTTCAAACACAAAGTAAACGGTCATTTTTTCTGACTCATCCCATTATATATAAACCAATGTATGTGTGTGTGTCCTTTATAGGCTTTGAAACGGTAAGAGATAATGCTCCATGTGAGGCGACATTTTTTTACCTCATAATTAGGGAAATATTAAAGGCTTATTTGGTATATTGATCGGATGCATATGTGACAAGTTATGGACCATGTAAAAATCGTTCATTAATAAAAATCACATCAACAAATATATGTATTTCTAACAGTGTACAGTAATATCAATCCACACAATTTATCACATTGCCACCAAACAGCAACAACAGAAGAGTTAAGAAACAAAGTTTATCTAAAGATCGTGCGAAATTACAAAAATCATCAGTGGCTCAGTGAACGTTCGATATTGGCAAAAAAAATAACGATGCTAATGCCATTAACTACACCATTCTAAACGAAATACTAGGCGAAGCGACAACATATAAGTCTATTGATAATGTAATGATGAATACGATGTCGTCAATTATCCAACTGAATTTTTGACCTCACTTGATAGGCCAGGCATTCCTCCGAAGGTTCCAACATTGAAAATTGGCTATCAGTAAAAAGATAATGAACAATATCATCAAAGCTACTATTTTGAATGGCAAATTTAGGGGCTAGGATGTACTGGTGTGTTTCATGGACAGTTATATGTGGCCTGCTCACGGGTTGGGAAGCCATCTACTTTATTTGTATACGCAACTGATGGAAAAACGAAAAATATTGTAAATCCATCAGCACTTCAATAAAATTAGATAAAAGTAAAAAATATAATTCTTTGAATATGTTTTCAATTCAAATAAAAAGAATTACACAAAATAAACCAAACAATACTACAATAATTGTTGAACTATTTTTTTTTATTTTGTTAAGCGCGTAGCGACGCACGCCGAGTACAGCTAGTATTTTATAGATTATTTTGTCTTATGTAATTTTTAATTTTTATTTGGTTTTATACTATTTCTTGATATTTACTGTATAGATTATGAACACCAAGTAAATTTGGGAAAAATGATTCCAATGACATGTAAAGAACTACTCTCTAGTAGCACTTCTCTAAAAGTTCTACATTACAAGGTTTCTTAGCCATCTTCTTTTCAGTCACTACGTAGGATTATCGAGAATTGATTGTGAGAAACGTTGGAAGAGTAGTGGATCTGATTGGGTATGGATTTTACTATGAAAGGATAGGCATCTGATTTGGGCCTAATCAGTTACATACGGAACATTAAGATCTTTGTGGATAAGTTTGTTTTTGGCATAAAAAGGATCATTGAGCACTTTATAAAGGATTTTCGTCTATAAAGATTGAATACGAGAAGGATTTGTAAGTTTAGTGCGTTTTCAGCATTAATTTTCGAACAATCCTAAACTTCTTGATTTATTTGGAATCATAATCAGTCAATAAATAATAAAAAAAAAAAAAATCATAATATCTAAATATAAATAAACATATGCCATGTTAAAACATTTTTTAGTTTTAAATTATTCTTTTTTTTCAGGTACGATTTATGCAGCTATATTCTCAAAACGGGTATTTATATATGATGTATTTATAATTTTTTTTTTACGATAACTATTTCATGTATTTTTACAATTAATTAACATAAAACTTGTAAATGTTTGTTTTCATCGTCAAAATTGACACAGACCTTTCCTTATTTAATTCAACTCACAATTAGAAATATGTTCTAGATATTAAATATGAGGTGTTAAGATCCAAAACGCACTATCCCACATTTGGTAAAATTGACTTTTGGAACGCCAAATTATGTCATTCCACCATTTTACTATGATTTAGTCAATTTTGTGGGAATGCGGACTATCCTATATTTTTGTGAAAATTGACTTTGAAAAATCATGGCCAACTATGATTTAAAAGTTTCAAAGTCAATTTTGAATGATATGGGAGGCGGTTCTCAACGCCTCATATTACATTAATTGAATTAAATGAAAAAGATAACTTACCGTTTATGTTGTCTATAGCGTCCATGCGTACCCCAAAAGATACAATTTTAGGTGTCGTGTACAACAACCCAGGTTAGGGGCACCATAATAGATTAACATTATGAAATTAATTAAACCTAATTATTTATGTAGTTTTTTTAGACTATTATAAATGACTAGCATTCCTCGCCGCGGCTTCGCGCGCTCTCATAAATATGGTATAGAACTTAAATTATTTTAACTAATAATTGAGGTTTTATTTGTTTATCGATAAAAATCTTGCTAAAATATGCATTACCATTTTATTGAGCATAATATCTTTAATAATATTTTCATGCATAACCTAGTCAGGTGCTTGAATATAACGTAAAAGCATAATTGAACAAAATTGAATATAAGTAAATTTTATTAATAATTTCAAGCTATATATAGTACCGTACCTTTGTAACCTCTCATGTCAAATGACGCTCACCATCTACCGGTCAATTTTCAAACTTCACTATCAAACATATATAATTGCTTGTTCGATAACAAATTAATAGAAAAATCAGTAGATTTTATTATTGCTAAACCTTTCTGGAAATATAAAGATGATCTTAAACCCAAACGAAAAATGGCTTGTCCATATATCTTTAGTATAGATTACATAGGAGTTAGTTTATATGACTTTATTCTAAATGAGTTCATGTATCAATATGTTAGGAGTTTCATGATGTCGCTGTATTGCTCACTACGATTTTCAAATGAAGTATGATCAATAAAAAATAATACCTTAAGAGCCATCATTAACCATAAACCAGGAATATGATACTTTAGGACTCAAGGGCTTTTCCATAATCCGCAGGTCAAACGCTTTTTTTGTTCAATTGGCCAATCATCGGATTTTAGGCCCTGACCCTGCGGATCGCAGCTCCACTACTGGCCCTAACCGCTCAATAATCGAACGCTGTGTATGGGTCATGGATTAGTCGTTAATATTACAGTAACAATTACATGTTTTAAGGACAAAAATTATAATAATTGAAATATAAATTATATTAATCTCATCCAGATTAACCATCGATTTGTCCCAGAGTGGAAAAAAAACATTAGATTATGAATATGTGTCAATACTCTACTGCTTTTACCAATTTACATTTTAGAGTTTAAAGGACCTAATTACTTACTTTTTTTTTAGATTTTTTAGTTTATACGTAATTTATACGCCAAACATAACACTTTCATTTAAATTTATCATTGACGCCTCAGTAACAGAAACAGTAGCAACATCTCTATGCATTGCTTTGTATTACGCAGTTGCTAAATATCCAACGCTTTCGAGATGTCGAGAGATGTCTCTGCAAATATTAGCTGTAGGAACAATAAACATATAGGGTTACGTGCCAGGATTCTTTCGTGATAGTCCTGAATGCTTTTCCCTGTGATGCGTCCAAATAAGTTTTAGAAAGTTGTTAGTAAGTGTTCGTTTTGTGTTTAAGAAGTAGCTTTGAATGTTTTTAAAAAAGTGACTTTAAGATGATTACTCTCTGATTGAGAGTTTTCATTTTTTTTCTTGATGTCCAATAAGAGTAATAAAAATTCACAATTACAGGTGCAATTGTCTAGCCGCATTATTTACAAATTAATGCTTCAGTAATTACAGCATATATTTTCGACAGGAAAAAAAATAAATAAATTAAGAAACAAAAATAATAAGAACATAAAATACCATTGTATATATGCATGTATATAAAGTAATTATAAATTATTTATATATTTGCGAAAGAGTGATTTTCTGAAAGGAATAAAAAAAAAAATATTTTAAAATAAAGTTAGGGAAGCTGCCTTACGAATAGAAGTGGAAAGGGATTTCCAGGAGGAGGTAGAACGAATGATGAAGAATTTTTCAAAGGAAGTAGTTTTATGTGAGGGGGTATATAGGATAAATGGTTGGGATATAGTGTTTAGAAGAACGCAGAGTAATATGTCAAAAAAGGAAGATTTTTAGAGATTGGTATAGGAAAGTAACTAGAAAGTATTGACGTCGGAATTTACGAAAAATTCACCCAAACTCAAAATATCGGCAAGTAACGTGTGACCGCCCGGGGATACCGAAGATAAATTTAATGAAATAGTTCATCGGTCAGCTTCATCTCGAGATCACGAGACAGTCTCCTATAAACCAAGCAACGTTGATCAAAGAAATGGAAAATAAGAGAGGACACTAGAAGCTTACGGTTATTTCGGGGAAAGAAGTCTCGAATCTATGGAGTTTTTTAAGGATTATGATGGATATTTGGAACTTTGGGCGATGTGTTTGTTACAGGATAGGTGTTGAATGTGTTGTTACGTAACGTTTATTCTTCGACATTAAAACATATCATCCAGTTTACTATGACATGATTAGATTTAAAATTGTTTTCATAAATATTAGTAAAGAGGAAAAATAAACAAAGATCGCTGTATATTAGCTTCCTAGATACTAACAGATAGATCTTTATAAATACTTGAAATTAGTAAAGGATTAGTTGACGATGTTGGAAGAAGAGTGTTGGGGTAGGAAGTGACCGAGGGGTTTGTGTGGAGCAGAAAGAGAAGAAGCAATAGCTCCTGTGGCGATCGATGGCCACATCAGCAATCTTAGTAAGTGGATGGATCGGTTTGACCTCACTCCCCTTAGCAGTTTACAGTTTCCATCTCTCATCCAATATAATTCCTTTAATATTAGTTTCATCTTTTATTGATAAAATTAAACTGTTTAGAATGACCCTGAATACTAATTTTTAAGATGTCTTTTAAGGTACACACCATCAGACCTCATTAATAATGTTATGAGGTAACGAGTTATTTATCATATGTGATTATGCTAGCAAATAAGTTAAAGTACTTATTTTTGAACTGAGTACATATGTTAGTAAGTGATGTTCTTATTAAAAATATAAGTGAAATTAAAAATAAAATACAACGTATAATAAAAAAGTATAAATGCATTAATACATTTTTATTATTTTAATATCTGTTTGAAAAATGCTCTCAATTTGAAGCGACAAAGTCAAAGGTGCAATATCCATCTTTGTTACTCGGTATAGGATTATTAAACACAATTGTGGTATCATTGAAACTCACTCTCTCCCCCCCTCCTCTCTCTCTCTCTCTCTCTCTCTCTCTCTCTCTCTCTCTCTCTCTCTCTCTCTCTCTCTCTCTCTCTCTCTCTCTCTCTCTCTCTCTCTCTCTCTCTCTCTCTCTCTCTCTCTCTCTCTCTCTCTCTCTCTCTCTCTCTCTCTCTCTCTCTCTCTCTCTCTCTCTCTCTCTCTCTCTCTCTCTCTCTCTCTCTCTCTCTCTCTCTCTCTCTCTCTCTCTCTCTCTCTCTACACATCCTCTCTATCTTTTGCATTTATATCTTTTGCCGTATTTGATACTTTGATATGGTTTAAATGAATTCTAAGGAAATTTCTAGTAAATAAAAGATGAAGTGTTTTTGGGACTGAATGGCTGAGTGCATTGGGGCGAGGGTCTCAGTTTTCTCAGATGTCTTTTGATTTTATTTTGTCCTTATACTATGGAAGATTTTTTTTTATAAAATCAATTTATTCAAGTATACAACTGTACAAATATACACATCCAGTAAATGTGTCCATAACAATTACAATATCATGTCAAAACCTGAAAAGAACTACTCATCAATTAGCACTTCAATTAAAATTCTACACTAGAAGACCCTTAGGTTATCTTCTTTTCAAATGTCTCGAAGCATTACCAGTGGAGTGGAAAGCAAGTAGAGAAATTAATGGATTTGAGTGGTTATAGAGCTTACTCTGAAAGAATAGGTATCTGGTTTGGGCTAAACAACAACATATGGAGCATAAAGATCTTTATGGAAGATTTTTGTTGATAAAAATAACTTGTCAGTTAAAATTATCAAATTAATAATATTCTTCACGTATGAGAGCAGGCGAAGCCACGACGGGGGATGTTAGTATATCATATATCGAAATGAGGCTTAGGAAGCTGGTTGGATATCGGGTTCGTAGTTGTAACGAATAGAGAGCACTATCAGTGTTGACATTGGAGTTCATTAGTGAGTGGCCCGCTCCTAATAGCCTAGTCCGCTGAATGACTTCACAACGGGGCGACTATTTGCTGATGGCGGACGTCAAAGGGGAAACCTTAATTGCACATCTGTTAATTGGTTCTAACATCGTTCTAAGATTGCCTCCAGGATGTTGGGGATATATTTACGTAGACTTTTACAAATATTGTGGCCCCAAGGAATGTTGTTCGTGCATTTACATCAACTTAATTATAATGTACAGCTAATCAAATTTACTATACTATATATACATATATATATTTTTTTTTTTATACGCTTTTATTAATTTTACCTTTATGTAACGGTACCTTGTGCATCTTAATTTTCACCAACATATCTGATGAACTTGAAAATTAGCACACGTGTCAAGTACCAATGACAACAATAATTGCACAACTTTGTTTTAATATACTTACTTAGTCCAGTCGAAATACCCCAAAAGAGAGTCTTGCCTTGCAAACGTTAGAGTAGTAGGTTTTATGATTCAGTATGGTCCAGATGGGTCCTGAGAATAAAATATCAAAAATGTGACTACAATTGATGAGGGGGAAATTTTTTTAAGGGGAAGGGGAAACCCCAAAATTTTTGCATTTTTTTTTCAAATTTTTGCCAAAAACATATACAAAAAAACTTTAAATAGAAAAATGTGCTATTTACAAAATTAAAGTTTATTAAATTGATCGTATAAATACATCTCCTAAGCTGAATTTAATTTAGGCGTTTAGCCCTAATAGATTGTCAAAAATCTACCTATTTCACCAACTTTCTCAAAAAGTTAGTTTGGGTCATGTTTAAGAATCTATAACACAAAAAATGCTAATCCAATCAAATCATATTATATACTAATAGTTTTAGATCATTAGATTTTGTCTAAGATAAGTTTAGTTCGTTTTGCTATTAAAACTGTTTTTTTATTTGTTTAAACTATATTTTTTTTTTTAATTTTTAATTTTTTTCAGCTAATTATTAAAATTTTCAATTGTATGAAATAAAAAAAATCATCTCTGACTGAAGAAAAATAATTGATTATGGACAGGTCTATAATCTACTGTTGTTTTTTTTTTTCAATTTACATTTTAGAATTGTAATTATAGAATTTTATATTATAGAATTATAATAAACGGTAGGTCCCAGCGTCAAATGTAATATAACAAAAAATATTCTCTATTATATTCGTAATCAGAAAAATCTTGGGAAATTTTCAAACTGAGCAATACTAACAAAGATGCGGCGTGTCTAAAAGAGGCCCAACACTTAAAAAGTGTAGGGATAACGTTACTTTTTTTCATTCAAACCAATATAGCTTCTAAACGGTTGGTTCTAGTGACAAATGTTACATAGGAAATTTTTTTATTTTCTCTAAGACATGAAGAGATGCTTTTTTTTAAATTAAACTAGATCAAATTTTCTGAAATTAATATTTATATAAATAAGGGCTTTAAAATTCTCGAGTGGTGAAGATTATTTTTTAGCATATCTTTCGCCTGTATGTAAGTCTTCTTTAAAGCTATACAGCTCATTTTAAGTTCAAATTAAAAAAAAAAAGAAAAAAAAAAAAAAAAAAGAAAAAAAAAATTGTAGTCTAGTTTAATCTTTAAGCAACAAGATTTTCTATAGAATTAACCGTTCAGCAAATATTCGAAATTATTGACGGTACACAGCTAAAGCTTGGATTTAATTAATTACTCAAACAACACACTAACGACATATAAAAACAATTGAATGGCTCCGCCGAAAAACGTTCTAAGCGACTAAATTTCCCAAGTGGAGATTTTAAAGTTTTTAAAATGTATAATAGTACGTCATAGTATGACATAGAACTCCATGATGTTATTATACATGTAAATATAACAAATCAAAATCTGAATATAAAATCTAATCCACAAAACTAAAAAAACACTTTAGATTATGATTTTCTTCCATTGATTACTCAAAATTTTATGTTTTTCGCTTAGAACGTTTTTTGGCGGTCCCATTCAATTAAAACTGGTCTGACCTTTTTTAATACGCTTTTATTAACTTTAACTGTATGTAACGGAATTTTTCATCTAAATTTTCATCAATTTCCGGCAATGTAATTGACTTAAACATTTGGACACGTTTCAAGGACCAATGACAATACAATAATTGCACAACTTTGTTCTAATGTTCTCACTTATTCTATTAAAATTACCCCCACAATGAGGGTCTGTTTTGCAAAAGGGGAAGTAGGAGGTATTATGGTTTTTTTTGTTGTTTTTTTTTATGGACCAGAAAAGTCCCAGAGGAGGCCCAGTCTCGGTGACGGGATGTAGAGCCACCGATGTATGTACGTTGAAAAGTCCTGAGAATAAAATAACAAAACTTTTTTTTACAAACCTTTTATTGAGTAATTATTACAATCTGCCACAACTGTGGGCAATAAGTAATATAGATGACATATGATAACATTCACACATTATACACAATGAAAAAAAAAAAAAAAAAAACAATAATAGAGAAATAAAGTAAATAGTGAATGTAAGAAAAAGAAAAAGAGAAAAGAAAAGAACTAGCCCATACATAAACAAAATAAAATATACTATATACAAAATAAAATACTAAAAATTTAAAAAGAAAAGAAAAAAAAAAGTACAAGATAAAACAAAGTTAAAAGTAATATCAAAAATAAAACTAAATTTGATAAGGGTAAAATGTTTGGGGGGCAAAAGAAAACCCAAACTTTTTTCAGATTATAGAAAAAACATATAGAGGAATGTTTTCAATCGAAAAATGTTTTATTTACAAAATTAAAGTTTATTAAATTGTGCGTCTAAAGACATCTCTAAAGCTAAATTTGATTTTTGCTTTCAGCCACAATCGATTGTCGAACATTGAAGAATTTTCCCTACTTTAAAAATTGATGGTCATGTTTAATATTCTATTTCGCAGAAATGGCTAATTCAATCAAAAATTTTTATATAATAAAGGTTGTAGATCATTACATTTTGTGCAAGATAAGATTTTTATAGTCACCACACTTAGGTTTTTAGCTAGGTTTGCTATAAAAGCGTGTTTTTCTAGTTCTTTTGAACTATAATTTTTATTTTAACTGATTTAGTTAAAAATGTAATCCATACAAACCAACTAAAACTTTTAAAATCCATGAGAATTCCTATTTTTTAATCCTAGTAATTAAAATCCTAATTGACCAGTAAATATTTAGCCACTTTTGACCAAATTTAAAAATTGTCTTCAAAAGATCTTCATAACAGATCTAATTTTAAAATGTGAAAACCTCCTCAATTGTGTGAAGTGAGCTTATAAAGTTGAACCGCTGAGGCTCCATTCCATCTAGATCCAGGACTACCTAATTTTCTATTTATATGCAAAAGAAGAAAAATAGCGAAGCAAAGGGGAGGGGGGAAATATGAGCCATAAACAAACCTAGAAGTTACACTCTTTTTATCTTTCGACCTAAAGTTTTTTATTGCAAACGGCATACTTTTGCAGATTAGTTTTTTTTTATATTATTATTAACTATATACTTGAAACTTAAAATGAATGAAATAGTAAATATTTCAATGATGTTTAGAAAATTATTGGTATTGATATCAGATTTTCTTTAGGATAATAGTGATATTTACTAAATTTATTTTTAAGCTTTTACTTATATATAATAAAATAAAAAGATCCCAATTATCATTTCTGAAGGGTATTTTACATCTTCAAAAAAAACACCCCAAATTCCTATGTCAGGGTGAAAACGTACAAAACACACCCAAGTAAAATTTTTTGCATGGATGCTAACATGGTGGATTTAAATTTTAAATATGGCAGCTGATTAATTTCCTAGGATTTGTTACATCAGGCTTGTCGAATTGGGCAGAACAGCTAATGCTACAATTGGAAAGAATCGGCGCAATGGATATATGGAATAAGCAGGATGCGAATGTTGCTAAAGCAAATATCTCAAGCCTAAACATAGCACTTGAGAGTCATTATTTGTCTATGGACATTGAACATGCAGTTAACTCCCACTTCAACTCTCATTACAGACACCTTAGCTCTCTTGGAAGTGATGAAAAGTATTTAGTCGTTAATTCAATCATCCAGTAACTAAGAATGATCTCACAACTCCGTTTAGCTAGCTCCAAGATTTCCAGAATATATTTCAATAGAAGAAGCTACAACTTGAATACAGAAAATCCCTGCCCGATGTGTATTCCACAGAAAATGATGACTTTCAGTTATGTTCATTGCTGATAATAGATAATGAAAAAAAATTAAAGAATTTATTTTTTTTATATGAAATATTGCCTAAAATTAAGAAACATTTTACTTTAACTTATTACTAGTTTGCCATTTACTTTTTTGTTTTTGTAATTAAAGTTTGCCATTTATTTTTTATTTTTATGTATATTTATGTATTAATTAATCATGTGTATAGTTAGATCAAATTTTAGGTAAATATCTCTTGTTTAGTTTAATAATTTTCTTATTTTATTTTCTTATTATTTTTGTTAAAATAATTTTAAATTGTATAGCAACTCACAACTCTTTGCTCTAAAATTGTATTTATAAAGAATAAAATATTCATTCATTCATTCATTCATATAATAAAATAAAAATAAATTCCTTTAATTTACTTGTAAGTTACTTGGTGTTTTTTAATTAATAAAAAGAAATATTGAACGTACTTATACAACGCGTTATGTGTAAATGACAACTTATTGCAATATCTGGCTGGCTGGATATAAATATAATAGAATTTTTTCATAATAGATATATTTATGACTTTAATCCGTATTCCTCGGCAACTTTTCTAAATATGACCTAGACAGCATTTCATTTTTTTTTTTTTTTTTTTAGAACTATGCCTGGCTCCCTACTTTATGGAAAAGTATCTATAATTGGAATTTATCTTGTAGACGTTAATGATCCCAATGATTTGGTGAAATGATTTTAGTTCTCTTGTCACAAAAAGCTGAATGAAGTATATTTATAGCTTATTTTTAGGTTCAGTATTTCCTTGATCCTTCAGTTTATGCTTAGTATTGGGTTGACAAATAATTCAATTTTTTTTTTTGAGGGTGAATTAAAACTCTATGTATAATAGACATAAAATTTATTTTAATCTACAATATATTCAACATCATTTAGTTTAACTAGTTCATGTCTTTCGACCGATTCAGTAATGCAACGTTCATAGAACGTCTGGGGTTTATTGTCAAAAAAACTGATCCAAGTGGTTTTTGATGTCCTGTTCGTTTCGGAATTTCTTTCCATTCATGGAGTTCTGCAGAGACCGGAATAAGTGGTAGTCACTTGGAACTAGGTCTGGTGAATACGGAGGATGGGGCAAAAGGTCCCATCCATAGCTTGATAATTTATTACGAGTGACCAAAGAGGTGTGGGGCCCTGCGTTGTCTTGGTGGAAAAAAATATCCTTTCGATTTGTCAGATCTGGGCGCTTTTTTTTTAATTGATTGATCCAACTTTGTTAATTGCGAACAGTATAGAGTTGAACCAATTGTTTGTCCTGATGGCAATAGCTCGTTTCAATTTCTTGTGGGCGACCAGACCGTGGAGCGTTATTGATTTCCGAAACGAAATATGGCAAACCAATTTTGTCAGCTGCGTTTGGTTAAAGAATCGTCAGATTTTTTTTTTTTTTTACTTTTTAAAAAATAATACAGCAAAATATACCGATAATGATTGATATTTTTTCCATGTTCACAGTGCAATAGCAATCACAATACTAAACTAATGTAAACAGGAATTGGCAGAAATGCTTGTTGATACATGCAAAGTCAACAATCCACCTTATGGATTCATTCATCAGATACGAAATGGATCGTAGCGATATTAAAATAAACGGAAAAAAAAAACCGAAAGGACTTATTTTTAAACCCAGTACAATTTAGTAAATGTATTAAGTTTTCTATTTATAAGTTTAATGTACTATTTATAATAATAAATATTTTTATTTTATACTAGAGCAGCAGACCAAGATGATCGGAGAAGACTTAGAGAGGTCCAAGTTCTATTGCTGTAAATAAAAAATGCGTTAAAAAAAAAAATGAAATTTAGCATTCCTCTATTTCCACCTGAAGCCTATTTACTTATTTTTGTCCAATTCAATTTTATTTCTGAACTATTTCAAGTATATTTCTGTGAAACTTGGTATTAGGAAAAGGGAACGCAGTTCTTGCTTCCTTTGCGCTTGTTGTGGAATTGTTGGTTGTTGAGGAAATGTTTTTGTAAATTTTTGGATACGGGTATAACCGGAAAACTTATTTTTGTCTCTTTATTTGTGAATATATGGCTAAGTGAAGCAGCTCTTGCAAAGATGAAAACTGATCTTTCACCTCAGAAAAATAAGTCAAGTGCACACGTTACACAAACTTTTAGCTTTACCAATTAATGAAATGTGAGCCGAGTATTTTTTTTTTTTTATTCTTGTTTTGTACTTACAATTAGTATGTCTATCATTTTTTTTTATAAAGATAAGTCTAGTTTTTATTTACAGTTATCCCACTCTCGATATAACACGCAACCCATTCTTTTAGTGTTGCTCAGATCGAAAATTTGATAAAAGTTTCCTATAAGAATTTTAATGCAGAAGATTTTTTTGTTGTATAACATTTGTGACTTGGGCCTATCGTTGAGGAGCTACATTGGTCTGAATGAAAAAAGTCACGTTTTGCCTACATTTAGCATGTTGGGTTTTTTATATTCTAAATGAAAAATTTTTAATAGTATTATTTTAAATGTTAAATTTTGTATGATCTCTCAATAGGTATTGAAAGATGCTATTTATTGTTTACTCGCCAGTCCCATATTATTTATGAACAAAAATATAACTTCCTGCTCCCAAATTATGTGTATTGTTGTTCGTTGTTAGTTTAGGGCTTAAAGTCCTTATGAATCCCAATTAGGGAAGGAATGACGCGTTATCCTATAGGTTACCGACGTATTCTGACAAGGTGGGACGATCAAGATTCATTTAAATTTTAACCCACCCAGGTGGGATTCGAAACTAAGACCTTCTTTACTGAGTGTGCTGAGACCCTCGCTCCCCCACTCACTCGACCATCGAATTCTTTATGAGTAGATTAAATAACCACTTAACAGGTTGTGCACATAATAATGTACAATTGATAATGGCTATTGTATTTTCTTGATCAAAAACATTTCATGAATTTCCGCTATTTATTATAGTATCATAAAATGTTCCGAATCTCATAATTACTTCTTTATTTGCAGGTTGCTTCATTTAAAATTTATTGGATTTATTTTTCCATTAGAGCTCTATGAATTTTCATGAGATAAAATAACGGCTTCCGCTATCTCCTAGCTCCGGGGTGACATGGCTGGAAAAATTGCTTCCTAATGACGGCAAATGTCATTAGTAAGCGGGGCTATTTGGATGGGGGCGGAGCTGAATAGCTGCTAAATTGCGCAAATAGGTTAAAAGAGCGCTTAGTGGAAAGACCGAGCATATAGTCGCCTCTAATAGGGCAAATATATACAGCGGAGGGGGAAGAGATAATTCGGTGAGGTCATCTTGGAGACAGGGCGTTGGCTGATTGGATGCTGGACACCGTTTAACGATGTTTCCACAACACTGAGCAGCCTAATGACTTGCCCACACCTCTCTCTCTCCCCCCTCCACCCCTCTTCCCCTTCCACTCCGGATTAACAGCACCCAGTCTTTTTAACATTATAATAACATGCCTGTCTCTATCTTCGCCCGCTCCTCCGGACTCGGACATGCATGAGTGGTCCTTATTCCCGTTATTCTTCCGCATCAATGAAGTTTCCATTCGATGGTTTCCTACTGCCTATAATATCACAGATCTCCATTTCTTTTTACGGTCCAGTAGTGGGCTCAACGTTCTTGAAAACGATATCCACCTGGCTTTATAGTAAATAACTATTTTTTTTTTTCCAGACACGTAAATAAATATAGTTTTATTTAGTTCATTCTTTGACTTTTAGACTAGTGCCTTTAAAAAAATTATAGCTCGATACCGTTATATTTACCTACTGAAAGTTTAAATTATAAACACTTACTTTGAAGATAATGCATATATATTTGGGATGCAGTCAGGTGTAAAAAGAAACACAACGTTTAAAAACTTCAAAATTAAGTATCAATGTTTTGGCAAGCCTTCTTCATAGCAATTAGTGATAATAGCCATATTGTATTTATCATTAGTTTTTATAATCTATAAATACAAAAAAAAAAACCAAAAAAAAAACGGAATTTGACATCAATAAGCAATATAATTTGGAATCAGACTCGATGGTAGAGGAACTCAAAACGCTTGGTATCGAATCCCACCAAGGCAAGTTAAAATTGATTTCGAGGAGGTGCCGCGAAATGAATTCTGATCGATAGATCAACTCGATGTATAGATCAACGGTAGATCTGCTGCTCACGAGGCAGCCCCATCGTCTTTCTGACTGTATTGCTTTGGACTTCGTTACATCACATCATATACCTGTTCTTTATCAGTTAAATGTTTTTTTTTTCCATTACCGGCCCCAAGCAAATATAAATATGTTGAAGCACATTGGGATCTTTATAAAGCGCAGGTCTATCACGAACTGTCTACCGTCCCTGCTCTTCGCACGAAGAAAGAGATAGATGATTACATAGAATTCTTTACATCAACCATCTGGGTAGCCGCTGACATGGCGATACCGAAGTTCTGTCCACTTCCATCAGCTTTACGTCCACCGCCAGAACACATTCTGACACTTATCGCCTTGCGCAATAACTGGAAGAATAAGTGGTATAGAACTGAAAATTTTGAAGTGAAGAGAGTAGTTAACTCACTCACAACTCAAATTCGAAATCTCATGAGGCAATGGTGGACGTCTTAATGGCATGAGAAACTGCGGGCCACCCACAGGGACGATCGAAAATTCTGGAAGTTGCTGAAGACGGCTACGTGAAAGAAGAACTGAACGTTGCTGCATGAAGGTGACGGACTGCTGTCAGCGAAGGAGCAGGCATTACAATTTGCAAACTACTACCGCGAAACGATCAAAAGGAGAACAGAGGACCCAACTGAATTACCAGAAGAACATCATGGAAATAATTATATGTTTGTGACCCCAGCTGAAGGCCATCTTACGTCGTCCAAGAGAGAATAAAGCTCCAGGCCATGACGGAATACAAACAAATAATTCTTAATTTTCTCAAAACGTACTACTCAGAAGTAGCTCTTATCCCACCCGAACAGACCGGTTTCCAGGACGGCCTCTGCTCGGAGCACCATCTAATAAAGTTACAGGCGGAAGTGACACAGAACATGGCTAAGAATGAGGCAACTGGTATGATATCAATCGACTGTACGGAGGCGTTTGACTCTGTGTCACATAGGCTTCTATGTAAGACACTGCAGGAAAACAAATTTCCGGAACAGCTGTATACATTGTTAAAATCATTCCTAGAACAGCGAACAATTAGAGTGCGAGTAGGCGAGGTATTATCCGAAGATTTTTCACTTACATGTGGGGTCCCTCAAGGGTCTGTGCTTTCCACTGTACTATTTTCACTGTATACGGCTGAAACTGTCGGAGCGAGATACAAAAAAAGCGACTGTGGCAGCTTACGCCGATGATATAGCTATCTATAGTAGCTCATTAAACGCCACGAGGGCTCTACGACAGGCGGAGGCAGTGTGTGATCAAATTACAAAGAAATAGGAAGGATTGATTATTACAGTTAATCCCAAGAAGACCGACTGTATCATTTTTCTTTCCAGAAAAAATAAACGCTCACTCCCTAAAACCTATACGGTAGCAAGAAATACGAAAAGGCCAGCGGGCAGTATAGTGTACTTAGGCATCACACTAGATCGACACTTTACACTATCAGGCCACTGCCATCGTAAGCTCAAGACAGTGAGGACAAAGACTTACAGACTAAATCACCTATTGAGGTCGCCGAACCTTTCACTCCGCCTAAAATTAATGATATATAAATCTATATTGAGACCAGCTCTCCTTTATGGAGCTCCAATGCTGACAAATATCTCACACACGACAGCAAAGAGACTCCAACAGTTTCAGAACGGAGTACAGAGAAGGATAGTGCAGAGTACAACATTACAGAGGACAAAAACTGATGTACTGTATTCAACTCTAGACTAACCGAAGGTGACAGACTTTATTTCACGGAGACATGTTAAATTCTTTGACAGCCTTCGACACTCGACAAACCACTTATTTAATACATTGACTCCGACAGGAAAACCACAAAGATGGCAAAAACGTCAACCAACTTAGTTTGACCTAAGTTAAAAGTTTTAATTCCCCTTTACCCAAAAACCCTAGTGAGCCCCATCACTAGATAGTGACTCATACATAATACTATTTTCTCCAAACCATTGCTCTTTCCAGAACCCTCTTAAAATGCACCTTGGTGCAGTAAAAGAAGCAGAATCATCATAATGAAGAATGAATTAAAACTTTTGTTAGCCATAGGGGCTTGGAAAAAAATAAATAAAATAAACAACAAACAGGAACAGGAAGTAGTTTCTATCTTACCTTTCACATTATCTCATATTTACAATTTTTTTTTTTTTTTTTCATAATTTCCATTTACAGGAAAATGATCGAATCAGTTTTTTGGATATTTTTACAATATTTTCTGTTCGATTGCATTCTTTCTGTGATCGCTCTTTTTCGTTCTGCAGACTCTTTAGGTTTACATTTTTTTTATGGTTTGCTTTGATAGTGAATCCTATTCACTGATATTTCTGTAGACATCAAGGTCAAATGTATCGGCGTCCATGATTTCATAGCTAGGGATGGATAGCTAGATAAAAGTAAAAGTTCCATCAGATTAAGGTTTCGGAAAATTACAGAGGAAAAACCTGCCATCAGATTAACCAGCTGTTTTACTTTTTAAGATAAATTTGTTATTAAAATTCAAGAGTTGGATTAAAAATAAGTCTATAACACCGACGAAAAAACTACCACCTCTTGTCTGCTACTGGATAAATGATCTTTTTATAGGAATGAAGATTCACATTCCGGCAAAAAATTATTCAAAATTATCAATTATCAAATGTTTATCTGACTTTCGTGTCATATTAGTCTAAAAGAAAAATCCTCATCATAGTTTATCCAAAAATACAAAAACAAAGATTAGCTGAAATATACCAATTTTTATTAGGTTTAAGAAAACATACAATGTTCCCAAGACTATAACTTCATGAAACGTGGTCGGCTTTCGAAATTATTTTTTTTATTTCGTAGGTACTGGTTCCAGTTACAATTTACTATATAAAGGCATTCTTCAACCCTTCTTTGTCTTGTTATAGATTTAAAAAATCTATTACATGATAAAAACCGCTATCATGAGCGTTTTTTGCGATTTTTGGTATAAAGCCGATGTTATTAGGGTAACGATCAGTGAATGTGTTGAAATTGTAATATTACAGGCCTTATATGCGTGTGGGAAACTAGCACTCAATAGTACCTCCTCCTGGCATGGATTGAAGAGATTTATTTGAGCAAATCTCCATCCAGCTTCTTTTAAGCCTTCTGAGAGTATATCCAGGTATGTCAGTCGTGGCCATGTCATTAATGAGTATGTTGTTATGTCCATGAAGTCTGTCATGAAATCGTCTATAAAGGTCATGTATATGTTCCTTTACTGTGGGTATTTCTAAATCAGTGTGAATTGTGTGGTTTGAAACGTAACAAGGTGATTTCGTGATTAGTCTGAGTAATTTTGATTGGAATATTTGTATTTTTTTAAGGTGTGTATTTTTTACAGTCCATATGAGTTTAAGTAAGTAAGTAAGTGTGTGTGTGACTCTTAGTAACTCTTTACAAGTAATACCAGTGCATTTAATCTTGGATTACAAATAAATATAGGTTAGTTACAGATTTCGCCACTTTAAAAAATTTTGTTCTCTTCAGCGGTAATCGACCTCACAGTGGGCTGGTAGAAGGCAATATTCGAGGGAAGGTTCAAATGTAACCGCTATAAAAGAAGCCACTAATATTAGGAGAAGTGGACGGGTGTAAGGTGCGTCATATAAACGGACCGGGGCCATAACCCTCGGGCACCAGATGGCCGTCCACATTTATTATACTCTGAGGTCATTATCAGTCCCTCATAGCTCTCATTGAATCCGACGATAAAAGTCTGAATAATAAACTACTGCTTATAATAAACTTTTATTTTTCTCTTATATTCACATTAAATCTTCTTTCATGCCGATAATAGACTGTTATGTTTGTACAGGTTATCGTTATCGTGATAAAAATTCATAATTAAGCGGTAACTTCAAAATAGAGAATCTATGCTTACTATTATATAAAAGAACATGCCATTTTTTGTTTGTGATCGCTAACGAAGAAAACTACTTAACCGATCTGTACGAAATTTTAACTACATTATCTTCGTAGTTCAAGGAAGGTTGAACAATAACAGACTACTTCAACATTTACTAGACAAACGTTCAAATCTTCCAAATAATTGCAGAAGGCTTATTTACATGAATGTGATTAGACCTATTCGGAACCACCCGATTCTCCAATAAATCACCTAGTATCCAATCCTTACATTCCAAAATCCTTCGAAAAGTCCTCAATTCTTCTTACCTTGTAACCAATAAACATATCCATAAAGATCTTAATATTCCGTTTGTTGTTGAAATAGCTCAAACCAGATACCTATCCTTTTATACTAAGCTCCATAACCACTCAAATCCACTAGTTTCTCAACTTGCTTCCCACTCCATTCCAAATAATCCTCCGAGGCGTCTGAAAAGAAGATGGCCTAGAGATATTTTATTGTAGAGTTTTTATTGAAGTGCTACTGATGAGTAGTTCTTTTCTAAATGATAAAAGTGTAGTTGATTGTTATGATGAATGAGAGAAGAAGATGATCAGGGATGCAATCAAAGAGGAACATCACGCCTTAGAAGAAATCTTTAATACGAGCCAACGTTTTGACCTGCCTTGCAAGTCTTCTTCAGGGGTACCGAACCACACTTGTGAGGAGACAAACGATGACTCATGCATCTTCTTCTCCGTTCTTTTCAAGTTTTGTAATCGTTATCAAGACCTTTACTGGATGCATATATTTGTGCAGTTGTAAATATTAGTAAATTGAAATTAATAAAACATAATAAAAATAATGACAATTTAAAAAGTATTTTAAATTTATAATCTTGGGTGTCAAAAACGAGTTTTTCCACACTGACGTTTACTTTTATGATTAGAAGTTAAAATCCAACCGGATAAAATTATTTTTGCCGAATCAAAATTATTACTAAACATAAATGTTGATCATTTGCTTTTTGATATTGTGTGTAAAAATATAATTCATGGGCCTGATGTTATAAGGACTGATAAGGCCGTCTATTATCCGTAAGAGTTTCTTAATAGTCTTATAGTGTCCGTCAGGATTACCAACTCAAATTTAAAAATTAAAAATTGGATGCCCAATTATGATTTATGGGTTACCTCATCTATATTATATAAAAGGACAAGCCGTTTTTCGTTTGTGATCACTGACCGCGAAAACTACTGCACCAATCCGTACTAAATTCTAACTACACCATCTTCAGAGTTGTGGCTATAATAAAGTTGAAGCTGTATTGTAAAGATGTAGCTATAATAAAGTTTACATATTTTCTATTAAATTGTGGTTAAAAAAGCAATAACATGTGGTGCGGGATAAAGTTTGATAATCCACCGATAGATGGCGAGCAGCATTCCAGAGCGGTTACAAAGATACGGCGTTATATACAGCTAAAAATTTATGATAACATGTACTTATTTTCCACATAGCGGTTATTAAAAAAACTATAAATATGTAGAGTGAGTGACATGTGGATCCTAGTGCGGTTAAAAAAAAACCCGATATGTGGCTAGAACCTTCTTGCAACATAGTTTGCAATGCTAAAACTATTGAATCCGACTGTACCAAATTTTAATGACAACAACTTCATAAGTCTAGGAAGGTTTACAATCATAATAATTTAAATTTTTAGTCTTGAGTGCCAAGATCAATTCCGTACTTCAATACAAAATTTTTATCGATAAACAAATGAAAATCAATTATAAATTATAATAGTCTAACAAGGGGACGTTTGAAGTTGTAACTCACAGATTTGAATGCCAATTTTTGTGTGGGTAGTGAGGACCTATAATAGTGCAAAACTAGAGTTATAGCCGCCAATGATCATTAGGAGCCGAGAGAAAAAAAATAAAAAATAAAAATCGCGTTTTATTTTTTTTCTCAGCTTTCAGTCAAGAAATGATTTTTTCACTTTTAATTGCAGTTATGTATGCTATTTGATATAAAAATACTTCCGTTGTGCTGAAGACACCACCCGGCTTTAGGATGCTCAAAAACCAGGGAAATCCGCTGTAAACCAGTGGAATTTTTTTTTCATAAGCAACTGACCTCAAATTTCGATTTAACGCAACACAAAACCCTTATATGTTAAATTTTATCAAAATCAAAAAATATTGATTTTTTACCCTTTTGGAGGAGGTTAAAATTTTGAAATTGATTGAAATTTCATCAACGATTTCTCTTCGTCTAACAACTGCTGCGTTCAACCGATTACAATAGTAATAACATCACTAGAATCAGCATACATTCTACTTTTTATCCATGCATATAACATTGGGATTACTCCAGATTTTAGTGGTCAAAAACTGATGTAAATGAAAAAATCCGAGGTCAGCTATAACTTGAGATATCGCAATAATGGGAAATCTTGCAACCTCTGGATTTGGGCTAAACTATGCAGTTTTACGTATATATTTAAATATTTGGTTTTAATCGGTGACGAAATGTGTGAGATAGCACAAATTATTTACATTATTTCAGAAATTGAAAGCATCTTCTTGCATTCTAAAATCATACAAAATTTGAAAGGTAAATAAAATTTATTTTTGATTTCGACAAAATTTAGTGACCGCGAAAACTACTGCACCAATCCGTACTAAATTCTAACTACACCATCTTCAGAGTTGTGGCTATAATAAAGTTGAAGCTGTATTGTAAAGATGTAGCTATAATAAAGTTTACATATTTTCTATTAAATTGTGGTTAAAAAAGCAATAACATGTGGTGCGGGATAAAGTTTGATAATCCACCGATAGATGGCGAGCAGCATTCCAGAGCGGTTACAAAGATACGGCGTTATATACAGCTAAAAATTTATGATAACATGTACTTATTTTCCACATAGCGGTTATTAAAAAAACTATAAATATGTAGAGTGAGTGACATGTGGATCCTAGTGCGGTTAAAAAAAAACCCGATATGTGGCTAGAACCTTCTTGCAACATAGTTTGCAATGCTAAAACTATTGAATCCGACTGTACCAAATTTTAATGACAACAACTTCATAAGTCTAGGAAGGTTTACAATCATAATAATTTAAATTTTAGTCTTGAGTGCCAAGATCAATTCCATACTTTAATACAAAATTTTTATCGATAAACAAATGAAAATCAATTATAAATTATAATAGTCTAACAAGGGGACGTTTGGAGTTGTAACTCACAGATTTGAATGCCGATTTGTGTGCGGGTAGTGAGGACCTATAATAGTGCAAAACTAGAGTTATAGCCGCCAATGATCATTAGGAGCCGAGAGAAAAAATAAAAAAAAAAATCGCGTTTTATTTTTTTTCTCAGCTTTCAGTCAAGAAATGATTTTTTCACTTTTAATTGCAGTTATGTATGCTATTTGATATAAAAATACTTCCGTTGTGCTGAAGACACCACCCGGCTTTAGGATGCTCAAAAACCAGGGAAATCCGCTGTAAACCAGTGGAATTTTTTTTTCATAAGCAACTGACCTCAAATTTCGATTTAACGCAACACAAAACCCTTATATGTTAAATTTTATCAAAATCAAAAAATATTGATTTTTTACCCTTTTGGAGGAGGTTAAAATTTTGAAATTGATTGAAATTTCATCAACGATTTCTCTTCGTCTAACAACTGCTGCGTTCAACCGATTACAATAGTAATAACATCACTAGAATCAGCATACATTCTACTTTTTATCCATGCATATAACATTGGGATTACTCCAGATTTTAGTGGTCAAAAACTGATGTAAATGAAAAAATCCGAGGTCAGCTATAACTTGAGATATCGCAATAATGGGAAATCTTGCAACCTCTGGATTTGGGCTAAACTATGCAGTTTTACGTATATATTTAAATATTTGGTTTTAATCGGTGACGAAATGTGTGAGATAGCACAAATTATTTACATTATTTCAGAAATTGAAAGCATCTTCTTGCATTCTAAAATCATACAAAATTTGAAAGGTAAATAAAATTTATTTTTGATTTCGACAAAATTTAGTTTCTACATGTCTTTTGAGATGAGGAAATCTGAAAATAATATCAGTTTTTAGTTTAAAATTTTTCCTCGCCCATATTTTTATTTCAAATTGCATTGAAACCCTAAGATTGATGAATAATCTAAAATTAATATCAGGTTTTGGTTAAAAATAAAAACTCCCCTTACCTATATTTTTTTAAAAGTGACTTATTTGAAATTGATTGTGTAAAAATTAAAATAATAATAAAAGCATCATTTTAAAACGTCTTATTTATGTAATATAGGTAAGGAAAATTTTTAAACTAAAAACTGAAATTATTTTCAGATTCCTCATCTCAAAAAACCTAATAATTTTTTGTTACCTTTAAAATTTTGTATAATTTTAGAAGGAAGATGTCAATTTCTGAAACAATGTAAATAATTTGTGCTATCTTCCACAATTCGCCACCGATTAAAACCAAATTTTAAGGCCCTCTAGAAGCCGTAAAACTGCATAGTTTAGCTCAAATCCGGCGGTCCCAGGATTTCCCATTATTGAAATATCTCAAGTTATAGCTGACCTCGGATCTCTTCATTTACATCAGTTTTTATCCACTAAAATCTGGAGTAATCCCAATGTTATATACATGGATAAAAAACAAACTGGATTCTGATTCTAGTGATATTATTACTAATGTAATCGATTGAACGCAGCAGTTGTTATAGCCGTTAGAAATCGTTGATGAAATCTCAACTTTTTTTAACCTCCTCGAAAAGAGTAAAAAATCATTATTTTTTTATTTTGATAAAATTTAACATACTAGGGTTTTGTGGTGCGTTAAATCGAGATTTGAGGTCAGTTGTTCATGAAAAAAAATTCCCACTGATTTACAGCGGATTTGCTTGGAATTTTATAATTTTTTTAAGAGTTTTTGAGCCCCCTAAAGCAAGGTGGTGTCTTGAGCATAACGAAAGTATTTTTATATCAAATATCATACATAACTGCAATTAAACGTGAAAGAATCATTTCTCTATCTTGACTCAGAGCTGAGAAAAAAAATAATACGCGATTTTCGTTTGTTTTTTTTTCTCGGCTCCTAATGCTCATTGGTGGCTATAACTCTAGTTTTGCACTATTATAGGTCCCTACTACCCACACACAAATCGGCATTCAAATCTTTGAGTTAAAACTACAAACATCCCCTTGTAAGTTTTTATTTATGACAGCAGGGGAAGCCGCGACAGGGGATGCTAGTTACTGTATAAAGAGAATGCATTAGTGACGAAATTAAAAGATATGTTCCTTTGTTTAATGTATATTTTCTATTTATTATTTTATTCAATCTTACAAAAATGCCACTTAGATCATTCACATTCATTCATTTCTTTTCCGGGAACTTTACCTCCTAATTTTAAATAATCAAACAGACAAACTAAATAGGGCGTTTTGAAACTTCTAATGAAGATAGATTAATTTTATATAAAATGGTTCTTCTAAATCAACAAGGAATTTGAAATGAAAATTATATTCTTAAACCATTTTATCCTAAACTAACATTGGCGAGTGACTTTTGTTTGCATATTCAAGCCAGAGGCTAACTTCTGGAATATTTATCAGATTAAAAACAAACCTGGAACAAAATTCTCAACGGCACCGGGTAAATGGTGCTTTTTTAATTAATATTTAAGTTTTAACAAGTTTAAACTTTTCCTAGTTCCATAACGTCGGGTAAAATATATACTCGTTATAATACAACAATCTTTGTCAAACGATCTGATTACGTTTTTAATGATACTTAATTTTAAAATCACGTTTTATGCAGGAAATCTACTAAAGGTTTTGAAGTTATTGGCTCTTTGTAGTGCAATATAAAAATGTTATCATCTAATACTCTTATGCATTTATAAACAACATAGCCTTATTTGATTAACGTTTAGGATTAATTAAAGCCTAAAGTAACTTAAACTAAATTAAAGTAGTTTTTAGTAAGAACATTTTTTTTATATATTTGTTTGTAAAAAAAAAAAAATTCTAACTTTTCTATGATAAAATGTTAGGTCAAACCAACCCTAGATTCAAGATAACAGATCACAACCTTCGACGAAGGCTCAAAAGGAAATGGGCGAAGGACTTCAATTTTTTTGTTCCTTCATTATCCCTCATTGAAAATGCCTAGTCAAGAAGCATTATCGCTTGGAGGTACTTCTCTGTTATACATTCAACGCCATATTTCATTCATATTTAGCATGCCAGCACATCTGCTGATTTCGTTCATTGGAATGTAGATTCAAAAACTTGAAGAAAAAAAAATTATAAATATTTAAAATAGATACAAACGAACACAGTGAAGTCCTGATTATTCTCGAATTTGATTTGCAATCTTATCAAATTTGAAAGAAATAACATTTTTATAGGAAACAATTAAAATTTAAAAAAAAAAAAATTAAAGCAGTTTTTATTAAGATGGAAAGGTTTTTTTAATTATTATTATTATTTATTTTTATTAACAAAGTCAGTTATATAATACGTTTCATGCAAATTCACGTCATTGTATGTCATGCTGTAGGTTTGGTTTTGGAATTAATTATTTATCCTACTCCACTGCTATGCAACAAAAAAAAAAAAAAATTAAAACATGTAATTTGTTGGTTTCCTTGCTCTTAAAAAAAAAAAACACGGATAATCTGCAAATCGGATAATTTATTCAGGGATAATCGCTAGTTTACCTACTATTAAATTATAGTTTACAGATTACACATTTTAGGCGACTACACTGGCAAAAAAAGAGTCCGGAAACACTTACCAAATTTTGGTAATTCGGGCCTCTGGTTTATTGTTTTCAATAATTTTTTCGCTTTTCACGACACTTTTTGACGGTCATCTAAGGAAAAAATTTTAAATCGACTTTCGTCCGAGAAAATAACAGATTCCCAGAATGATGGAGGCTTATGTACATACTATTTAACAAATTCCAAATGGCGCTAATGAATTGTTTCTTCCAGGCGATTCGACCAAATAAATCACTTTTCCGTAACTTTAAACCATAGCCACGAGATAAGTTAGTAGCAATTTGGAGCGCTAGTGCCCGGTTTGTTATCGATAGATTTAAAATTTTCCGCTTGAGCAATTTATTTATTTTTGGGTGAAGTCGGGACGGATTCCGTGGTCTGCTAGATGCACAGCCAAATTCTTTACATATTTCTATAATTTTAGATACTCTACCCACGTTTTATTAACAGTCCTCCCAATTTCTTTCACAGTATTGCTTTGATTTCGTAAAGAAACTATTACCTTTTTGCTATAACGGTATATTGTTTTTTACTTTACGTTTTCTGTTAACTTCTCTGATATGCATGCAATGATATATTATGTTAAAATTAAAGATTTGTTTGTTGTATAAAATAAGAGCAGTTTCACTCTGGTAGATTGTCTATTTTAGACAGCAGAAGCATAAGCGTACATATATATATATATATAATTATGTAGACTTCAATGGTATTAAAGATATAATAAACAATGTATGATATCTCCTCTCCCAAAAACCCTATAAAAGGCCACCCCCACCTGGCCACATCAGACATTCTATTCGTCGTACGTTGAGACGTATGGTCATACTATGTACGAAGTCTTGCAATAGGTTTTAAACTGTGTACTTGTTCTTGTATAATGTATGTAATTCTCAATAAAGCATCTTTTTAAAAATCTCCACCCGCGATCGTTTTATTTAGCTGGCGCCCGAACGGAAGGACTTTTGGAAGTGTAAACGTAATTTCGCGGCAGTTATATCTTATTTCAGGAACAGAACAGCGAGACCTCTTTCCACCGGCATGAGAAGATTGGGAGCTGAGTATTAGAAGAATACATCAGCAGATCTTCAAGTCTTTGTGAGCACTTGGGTATTCCAATACCTTTACCAAAAGGTCCTACAACCTCTTGCTAAAGAATCAACGGGAATGAGCTGAAGGAAGAAGAAATCGGGAAGACATCGTTATATCAAGAAACAAGTATTATTAATTTAGTTTTATTTTATTTTTTTGTAATTTAAATATAATTTAGTAATAAGTATGATAATTTAAAATATTAATTTAGCATCTATTTTTATGAATAAGTTAGAAGAAAAATTGAGTAATTTAAAAACAACAGGTTCAACGTTAATTAAAAAAGATAATAAGGCATTAAAAATCAAAAACCACGATTTAGCATTAATCCCGGAGTATGACGGAAATCCGTTACAACCAGTAGATTTTATCAGAAATAGTGAATTTTTGTATAACTTATATTGTAAAGAGGATAACACTAATAAAAACACTAATCAGGCTAAATTAGTTTTAACTATATTAAATAAATTAACTGGAAAAGCTAAAGTCGCCGTTTACGATAAAGAATGGAGTACCGTCAGAGAAATAATGAAATTAAATATCAGGACACAAGAACTCGGGAACAACTAATTTCGGAAATTCTAAATACGCGTACTTACCATAACGAGAACCTACTCGATTTCTTAGAACGACTGGGCCAGAAAAGATGTGACTTATACGCACGCATTTATTTAGATAACGAAATACTGGACAAACAAGACGAAATGTACAGATATGATAAACAAATGTTACACCACGCGATTCATAGTCTACACCCGGCATTGACAAATTTTATTTACTATATTAAATTCGATAGCTTGGAAGACCTCTAGGAAATATTAAGAGATAGTGCAGCTCACATCGTACACAGACTTTACGGAGACAAAAAACAATATAAAAATAACCCAGCTCAAAATAATTACAAAACATTTTTTTGAAAATAATTATAAAAATAAAGAATATAGACCGAATTTTAATAACCATCATGACTATCAAAATTACCGACCCCATCAGTATTACCGCGAGCAATATCCGTCTTATAATAATTCTCAACACTACCGACCGCAACAGTATCAGCATGAACAAGGTCCAACCTTTAATACCTTTAATAATAATAATCAGCATATCCAAGGTAAAACCAATTACGTAGCCGATGCACTTCCTAGAGGAATTGACGAAATAAATCATACAAGTGATGAGGAAGATATGGATGTTGAAGAATTGCTGAACCAAGATACTGCGGACGAAAACAATTCGGAATACGAAACAATAATGGAAGATCTACAAGCACCATCAGAGGTTTTAGAGACAATTCACTCGCAAGAATCAAGTAATGAACAGGTACGAATTTGCGAACCAGAAAAATGCATTAACATAGAGAAGAATCAAATAGTCATAAAAAGGGGAAATACTAAAATCAATTTTACCAAACCATTCGGGAAACGTCGATATGAATTAAACATTTACGGAAAGTCGGATATCGGCTCATTATTAGAACAAATACTTGAACCTAATAAAACTTATGTAATAATATGTAAATCACCCAACGAAATTATTTTCCTCTAAGCGGTGTAAACAAAGTAATCAATTCGCAACAATCGTTATGTGGCAAACAAAGTTGTGTCGAATATTATGTGTTGATTCAAAACAAGATAAGGAACAGTTAATATTAATATTTCGAAATTGGGTCAACACCTTTGTGTCAAACAATAAATACTCGAAGATTTTTGTGACTGAAGATTTATATGAAGACTATTTTAAAAACAATACAACAAATAGTAAAAACACATCCATCGGTTAAATTAAAAAGAACAAACAAACAGATAGTAAATGACGTCGAAAACCCAAATGAACAAATAGAAATAATAGATAACTATCATTTAGGCAAGACTAAACGTAGGGGTATAAACGAACCGTTTGAAAAACTTAAAAAATAATATTATTTTCCGGATATGCAAAATAAAATAGCAGAATATATTAATAAATGTGAATCTTGTAAAGTTACAAAATATGACCGCAAACCTATAAAAACTAAATTTCAGATTACACCTACATCAGAAAGACTGTTCCAGGAATTAATGATTGATATTTTTTATTTTAAATAAAAAAAAAAAACTGATTATATATATAGATGATTACTAAAACAAAACAAAATAAACTTCTATATATTTATGTGTATATATAAATATTTTTAAATTATTTTATCATACAAAAGAAATAAAAACATCAAAGGGATAATATAAATGAGTACAAATTCAATTTATTATAAAAATTGAATGATTTTAATATCACAGCAAATATTTAAAACAAACATAAAGTTATATTTAAAAATTACACATTTACTTAATAATTAGAAATTTTTAGAATTATTAGTTCATTATTTAAAAAAAAAAAAATAAATAAATAAAAATATATTTGACAATCTTCAATTTTTTTTTTTCCTGTAAATAATCAGCTAATCACCGTTTTGCTATACATTATAGATTTTCAAATTATAGTTTTCAAATTATTCTTCTCCCTGTTGCCTTGGGTCCATGAGATGTTCTTTGACTGAATCCTCAACTTATTGTGCCTTCTTTCTATAAAAACTCCCTTCTCATTCCCTTCACTGCCTTTCTAATCAGCATCATCATCTCTTTTGTTTAATCACTGTTCATTTTCTGTCAACTAAATAAGCTTTAAAAAAAATATATTTTAAATCTTTACATTACATAGTTAAATAATAACTTATGGAAAAATTAACATAATTATATGAAGGATGTGTACAGTATGTATTATTAAAACGGTTTATCAAAAACATTAAAATATTTTAACTATGCCACTGCCTTTTCAGGAGATGTTTGAATTATAAAATTATTTTCAAAATTAAATGCAAACTTTCTTTTCTTTGACAAAATAAAATATAATTAAACTTTTCACTATGAATTTTTTATAATTATAGTTTTAAAATAAGCTACAGATTCCTATTTTTGGAAACATTTGGTAATCCTGTATCATTAAACTATAGAGAAGATTTAGTATTGATTCAGCACTGAGGGGCCTTCTTTTTTCTTTATCCTTTATGGTGATAATAAAAATCAAATAAGATCAGGAAGAGAAAATTAAATTTATTGCATTCCTCAAAAAGATATATAAAAGTGAGAAGACACCTAAAGGTTTTTGTTATTGATCTGATGAGGAAAATAAGGTTAAATTATTTTATTTTATTTTCTTTTTAAATTCCTATCTTCGTTTTTACGTCTCTTATTGTTTTCAGGTTTCTTTATTTCAGACCCTTCATTGTTTATTAGGTTATTATATTTTTATATCTTATGCAATACATGATACTCAGTTTACGATAGGATTTCGAAAGTTAAAGTTTGAATAGGAGCCATGATAAATTGATTAATGGTATTAAAAGTTTTATTTTTTTTTTTTTTTTTATTGACTTCTTTCAGGGATTCCTTAATCCATTTGTTTCTATTTTTTTTAATGCAGTATTGGTTATGGTTGCTGTTGAGGCTGGTGCGGTTTCTAAATTGAACTTTTGAAAACATTTGACCTCTTAATATCCTGTATTTTTTATTTATTTATGATATTTTTTTAGTCAATCAACACATCAAGTGAGATGGCCAATATAAAAAAAAAAAAAAACAGTAGTGAGAAGGAAATAAGAGAGAATAGCGATAGGCCCCTTTAAATACAGCAAGACGAAGAGAAAGGAGAAGAAAAAAAAAGGCTTTTTACCCTACCTGTCATAAATCTCTTTGATCTCTGAAGCCCATCTGATCTCAGCCATAGCTCTTCCCTCTCCTCCTTTGCCACCATTTCCTTTGTTTCCCACTTCCATTTCACTTGGTATGTGCCATAGGAATGGAACACGTCTGCTTTTTTATATCGGATTATTTACTTTATCTGACTCCCGGCGTATTTGTTTCGTTTGATCAGTATTTGCGTATCATCAATGGGAACTATTGGAATTGGAATAATCGTGGAGACCAAATCACGTCATTAAACCTATAACTGAAGAAGTGTCCTTTAAGTACTATAGTTTGTAATATTCAAGACTTGAACTCAGCAGAACCAATATTTCATAGAACAGGAACATTGACTTAAGTTATCATAAGGAAAATATAGTCATTCATAAATTTAGTAAACTGATGATTGCTGTTATCTATTTTCCATTATTATCGTCAATGAAGACACCTCTAATCGTTTCCTGATCCTTTCGTTCCAAGGCGAGACTGTATTAGGAGCGAAAGGATCAGGGGAGGATTAGAATCCGTCGAAGACAATCAGTGTAAACAGACAACTTAAATTGTTTGGACTTGTCTGTCGGATGGATGAAGTTGGAGAGTCCAGGAGGACAATTAAAGCTAAACCTAACCAGTAAAACATCACGTGGTTGCCTAGGATCTTTTATCAGGAATACATTTAGAGGATTGGATAAAATTGAAAATAAAACCCTGGCTGAGATGAAGCTACAGTGCAGGGACCTAGAGGATTAGCGGCGCTGGATCAAGACCCCCTCTACGCCAATAATGGCTCGAAAAGGAAGAAAAATTAGATATTGATGTGATAGTGAACTCGGAGAAAGGGAAAGTAGAATAAAGTAGCACTTCTATAAGGACTTATTCTACATTAGCAACAATCCGAATCAATGTTCGCAACATTATTTGGCACAATATATATAAAATAATAAAAATAAATTTTTATAGTAAATTATAAAGGTAGCATCTGAAATGCTTTAACATTCAACAAATGAAACTACCGCCTTTATAACTATAGTACAGTTAATAATAGAGTGCATGGAATATGAAATTATTTTTGACTTCATAGCATCGTTAGGAATAGTTAGAAGGTAAACATACAAAAAGTTCCTACCCCTGGGGGATGAGCTAACAGTGGGGAGGGAAAAGTTCATTTTTTGGTTTTTCGATTACATCTTAAAAACGGTGGACTCTAGAAAAATAAGCTACAGATACAAATTAAATTTCCCATAAAATAATTATATACATTTTCATGGAAATTTCGAGATATATGTTATTAATAAAAGATAATTGTAGATATAAAAAAAATGTTTGCCTCACTTTTTGTTAAACATTTGCTTCAAATACCAAAACGTATACATGAAATTAAAGTAAGTTAGCTCACCCCCCAGGGGAGGGTACTTTTAATATGTATACCTCCTAGCTACTCCTAACGAAGCTGTGAAGAAAAAATTATCGCATACTTCATGCACTCTACACCCTCATTTTAGCACTCTTTAACTGGGGGTCGAACTTCTCTACAAAACACGTATTTAGCTATAGTTCCGAAACTAATTGTTCGATCTGAACTTAATATTTTTTATCTGAATGCTCCTTAAATTTACTGTAAGAACTTATATATTAAATTTTAAAGTCCTATTAAAACCCAAACCAGCACGATAAATAAATAAAACGATAAACGATAAACGCTTACTTTTTTTAAATTATATTTGTATAATACAATAAATATATCTTTAAATGATTTTCTTATTTTCAATTATATAATATTTTCAAATATTTTATATACCTAGTTTTGTTAAATATTGACAACAATTTATTTAATTAATTAAAATAGTCTACTTTAGAGGGATATGTAAACCAATCCTAGTAAACAGTTGTTAGATCGTCTAAAGACATAAGCCAATTTAGCTTTATGTGTAACATATTTTTAAAAGAGATAATGTTCTCATAGCCATATAATATAACGAATAAATTCGATTTTATTTTTTAATTTATAAAAATCAGAAAACAGGAAAATTGGTGTGTTAAAATTAATATAATTTATGTTAAAATAGTATTATGTACTGTGTAGCGATGATTAATTGTTGAATTGTTTGTTTTAAGATTCTAACTTAAGATGGAAAAAAAAGTTTTCTCAAAACATTTCGTTGATTTTTATGTAGTGTAATACGTTGAATTTTAAATATTTTTAATTTTTATTTTCTGTTCTTATTATCCTTTCGTTTTTGATATATTTTACATAGATATTTATGATGGCCATCTAAAATATGCCTAAAGCATTGGCAAATTAAAAATATGTTTTGTTAATTTCAACAATGCTAAGAAACATTTCGATTAGACTATTATTTTCATTACTGTATATTATTGCGTATCATCATAATAAATATCTTATTTTATTTCTATACCTTCTTCACTGCCTTCATTTGATGGAAAACGGATAGACGGAGCCTCCTAACTCTAGACAACTTCTCAATTAGTTGCTGCTGAGTTACGAGGCAAGTCAGGGAAAAAGTCTACTTTTGCCTTGAGTTGGTAAAGGAGGAAGGAGGGTCTAGCCCGACCTAAAAACACAACCACTATAAGATCCAGGTCATGATGAAAACCTGGCAAGAAAGAAGGGGGGTTTTCCGGGGGATCGCCCCCCGTGGGCAATCTAAAATGAAACAGGAATTGGCCTTAAACTAGAGCTCAACCAATCTTAGTTTCTTCACGATCTCACTCACACTCCGAAATACATTTTAACAGCTTCTCTTTTATGTTAAACAATTTCCACTTCAACTCCTTATAAAACGAGTAGTTTTCTAAAAATAAATAAATAAAAATGTTGACATTAAACGAAAAATATATTTCTGTCTGCGACAGTAGTTCTCGATAGTATTAAAATACTAAATTCAATTTCAAATAAATTTGATCGGTAATTTTGATTTAAAAAAAAAAGGTTGCTGAATTTGTAAAATAAGGTTGATTAAAAAAAGTTGCTGGTTCTTTAAAAACACAATGAAAAGACATTAATTTATTGTGGTGAAGTTTCAGCTGTCATAGCAAGAATTAGGATGTAGGCATAATCGTTAACACTGTATATTTTTATATAAAATCCCCATAAAAAAAATCGCAACACTTTGAAATATTCCATTGTATAAAAACCTCTGTTTTTTTAATAAGACATAAAGGTTTTGAAGTCTAATAAACATTCCTAAACTAGACATAAACAATTTTATTAAAATAAATTACAAGAAAACTTACTATTTAAAATTTTTAATTTATATTTAATAAAACATATTGCCCCCTCTGGCTTGAACTGCTTCCATTAGTTTTGGTATATATTGTAAATAACGAAAAGAACAATAAACATGGACTGAAGGAATTTTGAAAAAAATAATCCAAAATTCCATCGTTTGTTATTAACAGGGGAAAACATTGATGTGTCTTATCCTATGGATTCAGGTAAAAACCAGGAAAATCTGGAGAACTATGAGTGTTACAATACTTTTGACGGGGAGTTCATCTACTATGGTTTTAAAGGACCAATAACCTTAACCAGCTTCTTTTTTACAAAAATTTTATTTTTAACCGAAAAAAAATAATGGTTCATAAATCAAATTCCATTTTCAGTTGAAAGTACAGATGTTAAACTCTTTAACATATTATTATACTTTATATTAGGAAATAATTAATATTGTATACATTTTCAAATACCGTACATTCTCTTGGCGAGTAATTTTGTGACTTATTTAATAATTATCCTACAAAACGAATCGCTCAATCTTGTTAGTCAAGGAATAAGGCAGATATTTTACTTATGGTATAAAACAGAAGGAGGTATGTAGTTTGAATGCCAGCCAATTTCAACTTCATCGAAACATAAACTTTCTTTCAGATATTAGTACCTATAAGGAGGAAACTGGCAAGTTCCCCGGAAAAAAACCGGACTCATTATGCAAATGTCGTTTGCATTGTATAAATAGTTTTTTTATTTATTTTATTTTATTTTTTTTTAATTTCTTTTTTAATTTTTTTTTTTTTTACGCCCACATTGGAACACTTAAATCAGTCCATAAGCATTTAAATCTTCCTAGTAACTTGAGTTTGGCTTTCAGCTTCCTCTCGTTCTTCCAGAAACGTTTCATTATTTCTGACCTGGGTGTCATTGGTTCGTCGGTTATAGTTTATTGTCTCCGGTCAAATATTTTGAGTTTATGTTTTATGACTCTGCCATTCAGAATCTTCTTCCCACCTCTGTTTTTAATTTGGGGTGTTGTTATGTTTAACTTATCTAAATCATCCTGGACTTCCCTGAACCGATTGTTTTTAGTGTTATTCTTCCAAAAGTAGTCAAATAGTTGTTTCAATAGTCTGGCTTCCCTTAATCTTGATATGTGGCTGAAAAAGCCATTCTCCTTTTCCACCTTGTGTCTACTGTTTAACTCTTCCGATAGACCACTTCATTAGGCAACAGTCTCCATTTTCCATCTACTTGGTATAAATAGTAATATTGTAATATATTTTCCCAGGACCAATATTTTAATCTTCTTATGCCATTTTCCAGCAGGCCAGTAAATCTAAATAATGAATAATCAAAATATTACAAGTTTTTATATCTTTAAACCAATTGAAATATCACTTATAGGTATGTCATAAATAAACAATGAGTGAATGTTATAGTAATAACAAAATTATAGTATTATAGTATCAAACACACGGTAGTTCAGTGGGTACGTGCACTATACTACCAAATTTCCTGTTCCGAGTTCGAGTCCGGATTTCATCGTATATATATATATATATATATATATATATATATATATATATATATATATATATATATATATATATATATTTATAGTTAGTTATATTCATTCACTATTGATTTCTTTTCAATTTTAATTCAATATTTTACATTTATTTTCTTCAGTGCCTTCAGATATTAATTCAGTTATCTTTCCTCAATATCTCATTAACTCTGTATCTACTCATTTTTTATGTTTACCAATTATTTTTTAATTCACTAATCATCTATCTTTTTATTTAATTTTAATTTTTAATTTCTTCTCAGTTCAAGTTAATTCAATAGTCTGTATGCATTGTCTTCATGACCTTTATGTAATAACTCATTAACTTGTCCTCATTATAGCAACAACTTAGTATCTATATTTTTTTATGTTTACCAATTATTTTTTTATTTACTAATTAACTATCTTTTTATTTAATTTTAATTTTTAATTTCTTCTCAGTTCAAGTTAATTCAATAGTCTGTATGCATTGTCTTCATGACCTTTATGTAATAACTCATTAACTTGTCCTCATTATAGCAACAACTTAGTGTCTACATTTTTTATGTTTACCAATTATTTTGTTGAAATTACTCATTAGTTTTAAAGTAACTATCACTCATTTTAATTTATTCTCATTTTAACCTTAATTCAATAATATTTATGTATTGTCTAGATGGCCTTTAGATATTGCCTTTATGTTACTATCCCTACTCTTATACATTTATTTATTTATTTATTATTTTATTTCTATTTTTTTTCACTCATACTTATGTTTTGTGGTGTGTATTTTTTCATATATTTTCTACAATTTGGTCAAACCTTTATGCTTGTTTTCTTTTCTTCTAGTCCTGATGAAGACTTGCAATGCAAGTCGAAACGTTGGCTTTAACTATTAAAATAAAAAACAATTTTATTTTGATCTGCTAAGTATATATGACTGCCTACCCTAACTATCTACATCTCCTATACTTCACAGTCAACTATACCTTATGAATAAAAATAAACATATCCATAATGACCTTAATTTTCTGTCTCCAAATTCTATCAATTTATGCATTATAAATTGCCTATTTATCTATGATTAGCTTTCGATCTGCCCGATTCACTAGCCTCAAAACTTCCTTCCCTGTCTATTCTATTTACCCATGCCAGGAGTCAGGAAAGAAGATGGCTTGGAGTTCTTCTTAAATCAAACTCTTTTTGGTTTATTCTAGAGTAGTTTCTTTACAAATTATTAATATGACATATTCATCACTCTTCTACGCATTTACTTGATATATAAAATACCCATATTCAAGTTACTTATTTGAAATTAATTATGACTTGTCAAGTAAAATCCACCAGGTCGTTGATTAAAAGGCTCTAAAGCCGTTTACCCTCGGAGTATATGAGGAGTGGGGTGACAATAATTTTCAAATTTCGGCCTATGTAAAGAGGGTGCGAAATTCAATTAGTCTTTACAAATAGAGTCGGAGTTTGGAGTGGGGGAAGGGGGGGCAAGTAGACGACGAAGATGATTGGTGGTTCGGGCGGGCCAATAAGGATGCTCTTTGCGGCCTGGCCTATAAGGGAACAGTTCCAGGCAAATATACCTAACCACAGCTCTCTATCCTGCTACTCTCAAAGCTTTCCTTCTCTCTTTTTTTCTTTTTCTTTTTTTTTTCATCAACTCTTCTCTTTCAAACACTCTTTTACTTTACTCAGCTCTCCAATCTCCTTCTGTTCCGGTCTTTTTTTTACTTTACTACTACTGACAAATCCTCAGCCCTGTTTAATAGCTTTACATTATGCTATGCCAGCTATTTAAGAGGTTGATTTTATGATGTAAGAAGGAGTTTGACAACATTTTACAGACATTTTTGTTAGGTTAGTACATTCATTAACATGGTTTGGTGTAAACTGGAATCTGGGTGCCGCATTTGCTTTTACTCAATATATGAGTTGTTAGTATATTTTTATAAGCTATTGACAGCCCTATCTTATCCTAGCTGCTAGAGGTAGGTTGTATATATGTGAATCTATTTCATTTTATTTTTTTAATATGCCTTACTCTTGGCATCTGGGTTAAAATAACTAAAACTTTAGTATTTTTAATGGTATTGTTTTGAAGCATTATTTTTCAAATTCTAATTTTTTTTTTTTTTTTTTTTTTCTTTTTTTTTCATATTGATATATCGTGCCAAACATAAATATAACAACCACAGTACTAAAAAAAAAAAAAATACAATAAAACTTAACTGTATAACACAAAAAATATATTTTTAAGAGGGCGACCACATTTGCCTGCTTCTGCATAGTCATCCAGAAGCATTGTGAATAGTGACTGTTATTGTGTTATACTGCGAAACATTTTGGGTCCAGAGTAACAGGAATTTCAAAGTTTCAACAAGATGGAGCCACTTGTCATACATCAAATCAAGCAATGGAAGCTATTAACGAATTATTCCCCAGTAAGGTCATTTCGCGTAGGGGAACATCAACTGGCCTACCAGAAGCCACGATCTTAGTCTAATTGACTATTTTACATAGGGATACCTTAAAAGTAATGTCTATGAGAATAACCCAACGAACCTGATGCAATTGAAGCAAAACATCAGGTCAGAAATGGCAGCAATATCGAGAGCTATGTGTCAGAACGTGATCGCCAATCTTCGTTCTCGATTAGAAGAGTGCCAGGAGCATAACGGTCACCATTTAGATAACATAATATTTTCCAAATAATTTTCCACTTTGTATTGTAATAATTAACAATAAACTTTTTTTTTATGTTAAATAATTTTTGTTTTACTGAATAACAATGTGTTCATGTCTGCACACCGAACTGCATCCTTCCTAAAATCTTGTTATCCGTGCTTCCTCTTTATGGAATTCACTGCCCATCTAAATTTGAAAACACTCCACTTTAACTTCCTGCAAACATCATATATTTCTTTGTCTCCTGAATTTTTCAATCCTCCGAGCAAATGTAAAATATAAATCTTTATGTAATAGACATAATAATAGTAAACATAAGTTGTATCTTTTTTACAAGATTTCTCGATTATTTCGTCACTTACAATGTAACTATTAATCAATTGTCAAAGCCAGACGATTTTCCTATGTATTGTAGTCATATGTTATTCTTATAGGGTACAAGTTGTCCCAGTTTAAAGTTTATTTTCTTCTGCTTCTTCTTCTATATAATAGAAAATTAAAATTACTTATACATTAAATATTTAAAAAATGCAAATAGAGTCACTATCTTTTGTTACAGGAAAATAAAAGCTAAGGCAACAAATGATAATTTTTTTCGTTTACAAACTTCACGAAAATGCACGACATTGTTCAATTTGAATAAAATGAACAATTGCTTAATGTTGCGAAACCTGGACTAGTGGAAGAATTATTCTCAAAATTGACCTCATTTCATGACATTGGCCAGTTCTTGTGACATTAAGCAGTCCAAATTACAAGTTGTCCCCTGACAGCAAACAAACCGGTACCTCCGCTATCGGAACAACTTCATGAAGAGTCATGCAACTGAGCGGTCAACTTACAGTCGCCTATCGTAATTCATATCATAAAACAATAAAATGTATCTTTTTAAAATAAATATATCTATTCGAATATCATGAAAATTGGTATTAATAATTACGATTCTAAAATTATTATAATTATTCCGATAATGTCTTGTAGGTAAATTTTTGTTCACAAACCTGAGTCTTGGGAAAAAATGAAATTAATTCACAACGAAATATTACGGATTTAATGGATTTGTCAGTTGTAGAGGGGTGTCCGCAGAGTAGAGGGTAAAAATGCTGCATGCTGCAAACGGATATCAAAATTTGTTAATGTTTATTCTATATATCAATATATTGAAATTTACAAATGCACAAATATATACATCAAGCAAATGAGCTAGCGATTACAATAACATGTCAAAACTTGAAAAGAACTACTCATCAGTTGCACCTCTTTAACAATTCTACACTAGAAGATCTTAAGGCCATCTTCTTTTCAAAAGCCTCGAAACATTATCAGGAATGGAGTGGAAAGCAAGTTTCGAAACTAATGGATTTAGGTGGTTATGGAGCTTACTCTGAAAGAATAGGTATCTGGTTTGGGCTAACTCACCAACATGAGGAACAGTAAAGACTTTATGGATAAGATTATTGGTGACAAAGTAAGGGGCATTTAGGATTTTTCGTAAAGGATTTTGGATTGTAAGGATTGAATACGAGATGAATTGGATTGTTTAGTAGAGCCCCAATGCTCAACTCCTTTCGTCAAAATAGGTCTAATGTAAATAAGTCTTTTGTAATGAATTGGGAGCTTTGATCGTTTGTCTAGTAAATGTTGAAGTAGTCTGTAATGACGAGCAGTTTCTTGTCGCTTTAGTCTTGTATGTGGATTCCAAGTAAGACGTTTGTCCAAGTGGAGTCCTAGGTAGCGGATCTGTTCTACAGGAATTTGTGGAATATCATTGAAGTATACTGTAGGACAGGAAGTCGTAGGTTTACGACGAAATTAATGTGAATGTTAATTACCCAATTAACATTTTTGTTAATGTGGATGTTAAATACCCAATCTCTAATAACACTTCAAAATACACTTAGTGCATTCTCCAAGATTTTTCTTTCTTTATTTTTTTGAGTCATTATATAAATATTGTTTTTAAAAATATCTGCGATTTTAGTATTTCTGTCTTGAATTCTTTTTCCTGAATTTCATTTAGAAACTATTATCTTAATCTATGTTTACTGCTTATCCATTTATCTTTTTTATTTGGTTTACATTAAGAACATAATGAGCAGAGGAGAGAATATTGAACTTTATTTTTAAGTGTAGGGGATTTCGGACAAACATTAACTGTGTTAGTGTTATTCGGTTTGAAAATTTGACGATAGTTTTCTTATCAGAAATTAAATGGAAAACATTTCTCACTAGGACCTACGACTTAAGGGCTATTGTGGGTTGAATGAAAAATGTTATGTATGCCAAATTTGTTAAATTAGTGGGGTTGACCGCTTTAGCTCTCTTGTTTGGGCTCTTATCAAAAATTTTACGGTTTTTTTTAATCGAAAATTTAATAGAAAATATTTTTTGCTTTATAACATTTGTCGCTAGGACCAACGGTTCAGGAGCTATATTGGTTTGAATGAAAAAATTCATATTTGAAATTCCTATTTACTTTGAACTTTATTAATTTCTGAATTGTTAATTTAATTCAGTTATCAATGTATGATACTTGACCTTTTAATTTTAAAATTTAGATTGGGAAAACCAGTAGATTGCAGATAGACATATCCATGAACTATATTTTTTCACTCCAAGATCGACAAAACGCCTTATTATTTACATTTATTTATTTATCACAAGTTTTAAATACAACAATAAGTAAATGAGCTGATAATATATATAGTGCCTGGCTGGCCTGATATGGATGTGGGAGATTAGCACTCAATAGTACCTCCTATTATAATGGATATGTGATTAATCGTAACAATATGTTTGCTTGGGTTTAAATTAGCAAATAAATGTACATTAAAGGCATTATGGTTAATTTGTGGCATTTGAGTAGCATTGACGATTTAAAGGATTTCAGATCGTATTGGAAATAAATTGGATGGTTTAGTGGATTTACAAAGCTCAACTCCAATTACACGATTTAAATCAAATATTCTTTGTGTGCTTACTCTCAACGAGCGGCGAATACTTTTCTCTTGGCTAACCTTAAGCTGAGAGTATTCGCTTTCGCTGCCTGACTAGTTGAAGTTATACATTACTTTTCAAGATATACCTACCGGTTTTATGGACGTATTTGACTGGTGTTAGAAAAAAATCTTCCCATTTCTAAGAAAACAAATAACAGTTGTGCTAAAAAAAGACCACTTATATTTAAATTATTTTTTTTGAAAATTACTGTAGGATTTTAAAAATTCATCATAAGTTCTAGATGAGGTGAAATGAAAAGGGTTTCTAATATATTTGAGGACTTTAAGCAGTCTATCAGAAGCATTTATCATTATGCCTAGATCTGAACGTTTTTCTAAAGCAGTTTTCAAATAAAATAATTTAAATAGAAGTGGTTTAAGACAGGCACCTGATGAGTGGTACAGATCATCTTGTTGATTCTGTGAAGCTTGATTATTAGAAAAAAAAATCTATGCATTGCATCCCTCTAAACTAGTCCAGTCAATAAACCTATAGTAGAGTGCATAAAATGTGCTATAATTTTTTTTTACCTCAGGGCTTCGTTAGAAGTGGTTATAATATTGTATTATATATATTAAAAGTTCCCGCCCCTGGGGGGTGAGTTAAGGGTGGGGGAGAGGAGAAGGTCCTCTCGTTGGATTTTTCGATTATATCTCGAAAACGGTGGACTATAGAAAAGTATGTTTCAGATAAAAATTAAAGCTGATTAAATTTTCTATAAAATTAAATCTTTACATATCTGTCAAATTTTCAACGGTTTTCAAGATATACGTTATTAACCATCGATAATTTTCACAAAAAAAAAAAAAAAATGTTTACCTCACGTTTTGTCAAACATTTGCTTCTAGAGCCCTCCAGAATTGTTTCTCAAAACAAATATCGTAATCATAGTAGTAGAGCATTAAATTTTCTTCAATTTCGTATATACGTTTTTGGCACGTTTGACAGAAAGTGAGGTAAACATAATTTTTTTTTTTCAGGAAAATTATCGATTTTGAATAACGTATATCTTAAAAACCGTTGAATGTTCGACATATATGTATATAAAAAATTTCATAGGAAATTTAATTAGGTTTGATTTTGATCGGTTACATATTTTTCTAGAGTCCACCGTTTTCGAGATACAATCGAAAAACCCAAAAATGGGAACTGCTCCCCTTCCCCCCACCATTAGCTCAACCTCCAGGAGCAGGAAGTTTTAGTATGTTTACCTTATAACTACTACCGAAGCCGTGAAGTAAAAAATTGTCGCATATTTCATGCACTCTACACCCCTCATTTCAACACTCATTGACTGAACTAAACTTCGAAACTCTCAAAAGTTTTCTTTTTTGTCAATGTATATCTTAATATATATAAATTACGTGTCGCCGCCTAGGGGCCGGCTAACACCTAAACTACTGAACCGATTTTAATCAAATTTGCATACCGTGTGCAGTTTGATCCAACAAAAAAGATAGGATACCTTATATCTTAATTTATAGTCGCAATATTATTTGTATATTATCTGTAAGTCACAATTATCTGTTAGCTCTATACGATTCTAACATATGGCGGTATAAGGTTATACTATTATATAAAAGGACAAGCAATGTTTCGTTTGTGTTCACTAACCGCCAAAAACTACTGAACCAATCTCTACCAAATTTTGACTACATCATCTTTATAGAATGGTTTAGCAATAGTAAAATCTAATGATTTTCAACTAATTCTTTATTGAAAAATGAATAATAAGTGGATAACAGTGAAGTTCAAAAATGGCGGCAATTGCCATCTACATGAAAGGTTAAAAGGTACAGTGTTACATAGAGGTGAACATTGATAATAAAATTTAGTTATTTTCAATTAAATTGTTATAAAAACAGCTATATGGAGTGAAATATACCAAATTTTAACTACATCATGTTCATAGTTCTAGGTCTAGCAACAATGAAAATTTAAATGTACAATGTTGAGTGTTAGAAACGGGTTTTGCCACACTACCACATACTTTTATGGTTAGAAATTAAAATCCAATAAAATTATTTCTGTCGAATGAAAATTATTAAAAATCAAAATGCCGATCCTCAGCTGTTTAATATTGTGTGTAAAAATATGAATTTTGAACCTTTAGTTGTAAGCACTGATAATGCAGTTTCTTATACCGCAGTTTCTTAATAGTCTCTGTCCATCTGGATTACCAACTCATATATTAAAATTGAAAATTGGATGTCTAATTATGCTTTATGTTATCTTCAAATACCTAATCAATCTAAATTTAACCAAGTTAATAATGGCTGCTATGCGTGAAAATATTATCAAAAATATAATTTTCAATTGTTCACTTTAATACAAGATTTTTATCGATAAACAAAAAATCAATTATTAGTTAAAATTCCTCGACGGGAGATGATGAAGTTATACATAGAAGGACAAGCCATTTCCGTTCGTGATCACTAACCGCGAAAACTATAGAACTATTCTGTACCAAATATAACTACATCATCTTCATAGTTCAAGGAAGGTTTAGCAATAATAAAATTTACTTATTTCCTCTTAAATTACTGTTTATAAAGCGATAAATATGTGGTGGGTAGTAAAGCGAGCGCCATTCAAGAGAGGTTACAATGATCCAGTGTTAATTATAGCTAGAAATTGATAATAAAATTACTAAATTAAATTAATTTGTTATCCAAAAAGCTATAAATATGTGGTGTGACGTGTGGATTCCAGTGAAATTTAAAAATCGAATATGTGGCAAGCGACAATAGCATTTTAGTAAAACTAATGAACCTATCTGAACCAAATTTTAACTACATCATCTTCATAGTTCTTGAAAGATTTACAATTAGAAAATTTACTATAATAATAACTTATACTATTATATAAAAGGACAAGCCATTTTTCGTTTGTGATCACTAACCGCGAATATTACTGAACAAATCTGTACTAAATATTAACGACATCATTTTCATAATTCTGAGAAGGTTTAGCAATATTAAAATCTACTGTTTTTTAATTTATATTTTATTAAAAAAGGTTAATATGTGGACAACAGTGCAGTATGAAAATTGACCGATAGGTGGGAAGTGCCATTCTACACAAGAGATTAGAAAAGAGCTTGAAATCGATGATAAAATTTACTTATTAAACTATCAAGAAAATTATTTAAAAAAAATTTAAATATGGTGTGCGATATGTGGATCTCAATGAAGCTTGAAAATCGACCGATTGTGTATCGTGCTATTCCACAATAGAGTTTACAATGGTAAACTGAACGTATCTGTACCGACATCTAAATAAATAATTTTTATAATCCTAGGAAGGTTTTGCAATAGTAAAATTTAGAATAACTAAAATTTAAATGTACAATTTTGAGAAGCAGGAACGAGGTTTGCCACACTGTCATATACTTTTATAGTTCGAAATCAACATATAACCAGATGAAATCAATAAAGTTATTTCTGCCGAATACAAATTATTACTAACTCAAAATGTAGATCCTTTGCTTTTTTATTCGTGTGTAAAAATATGATTCACGGGCCTTTTGTCGTAAGCACTGATAATGCAGTTTATTTTCCGCAAGAGTTTCTTAATAGTCTTTATCCATCTTGATTACCAATTTATACATTAAAGTTAAAAATTTTATGCCTAATGGTGCTTATATGTAATCGTCAACCACCTGATCAGTGCAATTATAACTAGATTAATAATTACTGCTAAAAAATCATTGAAGAAATAATGCTAAACCACATGCTAAAATACAAGAATCTTATCGATAAACAAATAAAACTTTAATTTTTAGTTGAAATTATCTTTAATTATGAGGGCGGGCGAAGCCGCGACGGGAATGCTAGTGTTTATATATGTTTTATTTTATATGTTTTTTTACTGAATTGCAGTCGTGGTCATAGAAATTGCATCACTAGGTGAAAATTTTGTTTTTCTTAAATGAACATCGTCAACACATTTTTTAAGAAATAGTTTGTAAAAAAATAAGCAATATTATGAATCAAAAAGCATAGCAGAATAAAACACTCACACGATAAAATGAAATATATAGATAAATAAATAAATATAGAAATAACAAAAAAAAAAAAACAAGAAATTACATCATTTTTTAATGAAATTATTTATTAAAAATAAAATAAAAAAAATAAATCAACAGTTTTTGAAAATTTAATTGTGTAAGAATATCGTATCTTTCCATCTGTTTTTCTTTTTTTACTTTAATAAACCACCTTTTCGTAGTTCTAGATATTTCTAATTTTTCCTTTAATATTTTTTTTTACGTATTTTTCAGTATAAACTGTCCCATCCCCATCAATAAGATTCAGTTGGCTAATTCCAATGTAAGAAAAACATCCCTAGTTCATGACACTTGCTGGATGCTGTAATGTACTGTTCTAATGAACAGTTTTCAAGAAATCTTTGGTGTGAAAGAAGTCCAGCACCATCACTACGAAGATGACAAATTTCCTTTCGTACGAAAACATAATTTTTGCCAGTCTTCTGCTGTCCAGTTTTAGTATTGTTTTGCCCAATTTGTGATTGGCATTTTTGGCTATTTTTTTATAAACCCTTTCCTCAGCGTAGACTAACAGTTTCTCTACTTACATTGACCTGATTGCTATCCGCAAGATCACTGAATATTTACATGGAAGTTTAAAAGCATTCTCTAAAGACAAAAGCACCATAAACCAGTCTAATTGGTAGTCAGTTTATCTTTTCCTTCCAGTACCTTTCTTTCGCTCCGTTGTGTCATGAGGAAGATTTTTCGACATTATTCCACAATTTACCCTGACAGAAACTAAAACTGAACTGATGAACATTATTTGAAACTGCTTATACCTCAATAATGTAAACAAAAATAAAAAAGATTCAATAATATCAACGTTATTAACCTAAGGATTAAATAGAAGTAAGTGATGCATTTTCTATGACCACGACTGTATATGCATACAATAATTCTAAGTTTCTATTTCTTTACCACTGGCAACGGTGATATGCAGATAAATATGTACAGCTGCGAATGAGTACCAAAGAATTGGGCTTCTGCTATTACCGGTAGCGGCTTTTTGCTTCCGCAGGCGAAGGGTTGTTTGGTTTGGAGGCACGCTCTTCTGGAAAGAAGTGTCTCTTTTTATGTTAAAATAACATCTGCCTCGCTGACTCGAATCTTTCCGAGGTTAGTTCTGTTCGCTAATGGTTTGTAACAGCTGCGTCCAGTTAGCGGATCAGGAAGTCATGCCTCTGCTCCTCAAAGAGAGTAAACTAGCCTTAAATTTGAAGCTTCTTCTAAGACTTCATGGTCCTAGAGTATGGAAACCTAGAGTATTCAATCGTAGGTCGGATTATCATTGGCTCCAAAAGAAAAGACAGATTCATATAAATGATATTTTAATTCTCATTTTATTTTTTTATCTTATGTTTTTAGCTAAATATATATATTTTGTTATTATATCACTCCTTATTTTATTTATCAAAGGCGTATCATGTATAGACTGATGATTATGTGTGTTCAAATCAGTAACTTCAAAAAAACGATAAAGATCAGCAAGAAGTGTTAATGCCTTTTATATATCGAAAGTTCACGCGGTTATATGTTTCACTGTTTCTTAGTTTTAATGAATGCTTGAATAACAATATTAAGTTTCATAGAAGTCTTCCTTCTTAGCGATCACCACTAACTGTAAATTTTATCGTGACTTTCCTCAATTAATTTAAAGTTTTGAAACATAATTCTTAATTGTTGTTAATTTAGCAACTATCAGGTCAAGCACTCAAATTTTATTTTATAGCCGTTTAAATAATTATTTCAGGTTTTTGTTGAAAGTTCATATTGTAGACATTTTTATAATTTAGTCTGGTGTTAAATGAAACTTCAATTAGGGGTTGACTTAAGAAATGTTTTTGGGTTTTAATTTTTAACTTTATACATGCAACAAATATCACACATATTTCAATACCAGTGGATATTAATTATTTGAAAAGCATTTCCAGCTCTGAGATTTCGTGGTCTTTTCTATGGACCATTGTAATTACTTGAATTTTATGACGGCTCTTCGAAATTCATAGTTCATATTAATTTTTTTAACATATTTCATAATTTTTGTTTTACAAAGAAACGTTTTTTTTTTTTATTGTTTTTTTTTTTTTTTTTTACTATTTACTGATATTTTCAAAAGCATACATTATAAATCTACAACAAGTAAATTTGAGAAAAATTATTACAATAAGATGTAAAGAGCTACTCACTAGTAGCACTTCAATAAAATTTCTACATTAGAAAGTCTCTTGGCCGTCCTATTTTCGAACACTTTGGAGATTCAATTATTTAATTCTGAATGTGACAGTGAATAAGAAAAAAAGTAAATATAATAATATGTGTGATTCGAGTAGGTATGGATAATTGGTAAGGTTTAGTAGAACCCCAAGGCTCAAATCCGTATGTGCAAATAGAACTAGCTAATGCCTATTAGCACTGGTAATCCTTCCATGCCCTTTAATTAAGTAGAGCAGCTAATGCTACAATTGGAAAGAATCGGCGCAATGGATATATGGAATAAGCAGGATGCGGAATATAGCATTTCAGAATCATTATTTTGTCTGGGAACATTGAACATACAGTCAACTCCCACTACAACACTCATTACAGACACCTTAGCTCTCTTGGAAGTGGTGAAAAGTATTTGATCGTGAATCTAAACATCCAGAAACTAAGAATGATCGCACAACTCCGTTTAGCTAGCTCCAAGATCTCCAGAATATATTTCTATAGAAGAAGCTACAACTTTAATACCGAAAATTTCTGCCCGATGTGTAACTCGGGACCAGATTCTCTTCACCATTTAATAATGTACTGTTCCGTTTATGAAATATACAGGAAAAGGTTTCTTAGAAGAATTCATTCCACAGAAAATTATGACTTTCAGTTATTATAAAAACAATAATACAATGACTATACTTCGTGTTTCTCTTTTTTTTTTTTTTTTTTTTTTTTTAAGCAATTTTGTCATAATAAATTATTTATTGAAATTATTTCAGGACTAAATATTAATTGTCATAATTAGTTCGATATACGTTGTTAGATACCTGTATGCCGATTTTATAACACGGCATTGCCCTTGCTCATCCGTCTCTCAAATTTATGGATTATCTAATTTATTACGACAAAGGGCCATCAGACATCCTTTGAGTAAGGTGTTACGAGGTCTTGCCTCTACGTTGAATATTCAAACAGTTTGACCCGATAATTTAACCAGTTCATTGCTCACCCCCCCCCCCCCCCCCCCCCCCGACCTAAAGGTGTTTAGTGTTCCAAACTACTGGCCCATCAAATCCGGTCTGTCCTCTCAGAATGATCCTATTATTGAAATATATATGTTTGCGAATCAACTAATCCTATGTTTGTCAGGTACCCATTTCGTGCTTGTTTAACCTTGGTTCAATATACCATATGATATCCTCTCACTAAGAGTACTTGATCAAAACAAATCAATTATAAAATATATTCTTGACTAACGGCTTACATTTTTCATTCCCGACTCTCCTGGAGTTAAAGAGTAAAAAAAAAATTCAATTTCACCCTGACAAGGAAAAAAAAAAATAGATTATGGATATCTCTATCTATCTTAACCCAATATGCATTTTAGAATTAACATAATCAAATTACTGAAATATATAATTACATTGAATTAACAATTAATGATTAATCGAAATAAACAAAGTTAAGAGAAAATTGTGGTTTGAAACGGCTTTTATTCATTCAAATCAATATTACTTTTATAAACGATAAGTGCAAGTGACAAGGGTTATATAACAACAAATATTTTTTATTAAATTTTTGATGAGGAAACTGCAGTCAAATTTTGGGTCCGAGCAACAACATATGAGGTAGAGTGTGTCAAAATGAATTTGAAAAAACATAACACCAAAAATGTACAGACGCCCTGCCATAAGGAATATCCGTGTAAAAAACATTAAATATTAAAAGAAAGTTAACAGTAAGGTGGCATTCGATTCAGACATGAAACAAGAAAAAGTCAACATTTAAGGAAGTGTTGCTTTTTCGGGAATTATTTCAACTCTCAACAATACTATCTGCAGCAGTATTAAAAATCGATTGGCTGATTTCGTTATCGAGAATTATAACATTTTGGTGTTTACAGTTTTTTCCAAGCTGTCTTTATTAACAGATCGGAAAGGTATTGTCCTTTTCGAAAAACGCAATACCTTACATTTGACAGCTTACTGTGAATTAGGATTCGGAAGGTAAGTTACACTTAATTTAATGCCCAAAATATTTTCTGAATTAATTTCTTCTCAAGGCTTGGGGTTTTTTTTAATGTAGTTATTAAAAAGTTTTGCTTTACGTTGGGACGAATGATTAGTTCATGTTTGGAATATGAAGGTAAATATTTCTAAAAAGATTTCATAGTTATTTAGATTTAAAAGGAAATATTGTAATACATGAAATAAATTAATTTTCAAATCTCCTCTTGTCCTCTCTCTTCCTATGCCTTATATGGGGCATGAAGTTCATTGTGGATTAATTTATTTGTAATATAGGAGAAAGGATTTTGGATTTTAAGGATTGGATAAGCGGAGAATTAGAAGGTTTTGTGCAGTCGCAATGATCAACTCCGTATGTTAGGTCTAAATAATACCATGTAAATAAATCTTATATAATTTATTGAAAGTTTTAAACGTTCGTCCAGTAAATCTCGGAGTGGTCTATTTTAACGATCATTTTCTCGTATTTTTGTCTTGTTTTTGTATCGTATGTGGATTCAAAGTGAGACGTTTGTCCAAATTGACTCCTAGGTAGTGGATCAATTCCCTTAATACAACCGGCGTTGCGGAGTCCCTGGGACTCTAGCTGATATATACAGTTTCATAACTAATGTAATTTTTATTCAAACAAAATGTGATTCCAGGTACCTTCTTAAGGTGAGGGGACCCACCATTTGTTATGTTTACTACAGTCTTACGCGAATCCAAATCGGCGATATAATTGCTTCGGAGTCCGTGGGACTCCGCGACGCAGTTTGTGCTATATTTTCAATTTTGCAACTATGTCTAGGAATCCAGAATACATTAGAATTATAGATGCAAACCATGAGGAGACCCTGCTAAAATGGCTTGAGGAATCTGATACAAAGTTTTCAGATCAAGTAATCACGACGTTCTCTGTTACTCGAGATGTTTTACCTAGAAATCATAGAAAGTATTGTTTTATTTGTAATCGAAAAAACGAATATGCTTGCAATGTTCTAATAAACTGTATGTTCAAAGCATTGAAAATTTAGATGAGTTCTAAAATAATCTTTTTACCAATGTCAATTTTTTCTATATGAAGTTAAGAAGTTAACATGTGCTTATTTTTTATAGTTCAGACCTTAGGCAATAAGTTTTTATATTTTTGGTTCGTTTTAAAAAAGTAATAATCTAAGTGTAACAATGTCAAAAAAGTCAACAAAAATTATTATTTAAATTTATATTTTGATTGCTTTACTTTGTTATTCAGTTGGTAACAAATAAAGTATTTTGTGTCTCTAAATGCCTTTGATTATTTTATCATCGAAAAAAACATTGTTTTTCAGGAAAAATTAAGAAAAAACACCAACATTAATTTTGGAGTCCCAGGGACTCCGCGACGCACCAAGTGTTAAAATTTTGGCCACGCCGGTTAAGGGTTATATAAAAAGAAATTGTGGTAGCTTATTGATTGTTTCACAATATAGCATAAATTAACTTCTAGCATATTGAAACTACTAATGTTAGGAAATACGAAAATACGATTGTAATGTTCAAATTTTGAAACCGTGGGAGTTTCAATTAACGAGTTATTGATCATATGCTACTATGTTTGAAAATAAGAAATTATGAAAGTTCATATTTTTGAACTGAAATACCAATGTTAATAAGTAAAATTATAATTAAAAATTTATTTGATATCCATATCCATTTCAGAAATGTTCACAATTCGAAGCAACAGAGTCAAAGGTGCAATATCTACCTGCCATACTTGGTATAGGATTATTGAAGCTCAATTCTGGTATATTTGAAACTCTCTTATTCTCTCGTATTCTCTCTCTCTCTCTCTCTCTCTCTCTCTCTCTCTCTCTCTCTCTCTCTCTCTCTCTCTCTCTCTCTCTCTCTCTCTCTCTCTCTCTCTCTCTCTCTCTCTCTCTCTCTCTCTCTCTCTCTCTCTCTCTCTCTCTCTCTCTCTCTCTTTCTCTCTCTCTCTCTCTCTCTCTCTCTCTCTCCTCTCTCCTCTCTTTATATTTATTTATACACATAATATGCGCACCTTATTATAGCAAAATACTAAATAATGTTCATTAGCTTTAGTCGATTATCAAAATATTTTTGGACTGGATTGTTTTATTGGCGATTCACTACGATTCGTATTTTTGAAACAGGTATTTCTAATAGAACGGTTAAACCAACTAATATCCAAAGTTAAATGACTTTCTTGCCAAAAATATGGATCAGCTCCGTTCGAAGAAGTTGCGATGACCTGCTAAAAAAAAGGGAAGTTGCTGTGGCCTAGAGGGGACGACACCCACCCATAAGATAGGGCGGAGGAAACAGAGGCTGTAAAAAGCCAACGATACCAATAAAGCTCCCTCTTTTAACTGGCCCACTCCAGATCAGCCGCTGTTATGGAACCATTAGCCGACCAGCTGCGTCAAGCTATTTTTTAGATTTTAACCCTGAGGGCAGTGTACTGAGTCTAGCCTCAGGCAGTCTTCCTGCTAGTCCGTCGAAGAATATGAAGGCAGTATCTCAAACCAACTGTATGTATTGAGTAATATACTGATGATGAAGGTAGAACCTCTCTTATCCGAACCATAAGAGTAGGGCGGAACAGCCAAAAGATCGGATTAACCGGAGAATACATTGAACACATATTTTTAATAATTACAGTACAACCTCGATATAGCGAATTCCTTAATAAATCGAAGTTTTTTTATTCCCTTGAATCTTTCTACAACTCCGATGTTATCTTTACCTCTACATATCAAGGAATTGGTTAGGAAGACCTTTCGAATTTTCGAAGATTCCTTAGCTTACACCGCATCTCTACAGAACTAGGTTTTTATGGGAAAACCTCTATATATCGAAGTAGATTAGTTAAATAAGTAGAGTTTAGATTAATCAAAGACTATACGAAGGATTAACTTTAACCCCCATCCTGAAATTTGTTTCAGTTTTCAGTTTATGATAAAACACTTGTGCGATACGTTTCGTTTTCTGTTGTTCCAAATATGTTCAATATTTCTTTTAATCTCGAAAATGGTAAAGCGCTAAACCCTTTCGTATGAAGAAAATTTGATGATTATCCAAGCCGTAAATGCCAGGGTTGACTGAAAGTGCGATATTGCAAAAATGTTTGGAATGCCAGCGAAAACCTTATTCACAATTTTGAAAAATAGGCTAAATTATGAATATCAAGCTTTTTCATTATTAAAGAGGCTAAAAGGGCCCGAGTCCCAAATTATCGACTTAGACAAAGTGTCGTTTTCAGGTAGACAAACTACTATTTCAGATTTTTTCCGAAGATCCGCTTAATTTTTTCACAAATTTAATACTTATTCTTTCATTGTTATTAATTCATTAATGATAATAATGAAAGAATATGTACATATTTCTGTAGTTTCATTGAGTATTTCATTATAAACCTCTAACCTCTATATATCTAAGTCAGTCAGAAATCACCTCAAGAAATCGGACCTCTGTATATCGAAACCCTCGATAATTCGAAGTTTTCTCGTTCTCCTTGAGGTTCCACTGTCTGTAATAAGTATATTATAATTACAAATGTATCGATTCTCGGTTCCATAAATTCTTGAGATTATAATCAATATCGGGGATCGATGATCAATAGTCGATTCTTGGGAACCAATTGATACCGCTGACGTTGGCAATAGTTTTTTTTATTTCTAACGATTTTATTGTTACACATCATTCTTCTCCTAATGACCAAGCCTTCTTTGTACAGAATTAAAAACAAATCCCATGCAATTGCAAGCTTAACCAAAGTTTGTTAAAGATATTTATTCGTTATTGGAAAATGATATAGCAAAATTATAATCTCTAATCAACGAAGAAATGCCACTCATACAAAAATACCGTTTTAATTGAGCGTATAAAAAAAAAAAAAAAAAAAAAAAAAAAAAAAAAAAAAAAAAAAAAAAAAAAAAAAAAAAAAAAAAAAAAAAAAAAAAAAAAAAAAAAAAAAATGACGGTTTTATCAAATTCCAAAGTTCAAAAGTCTGTAAATATCTTAATGCTATTTATTATTTACTAATACTTAATAATGACTTTAGAGCATTCTCTAAGATTGTTTACTAACCCTGGACTTCTTAAAACAAAAAACTTCAGTTCAGTTATTTATTTCAAAGAAGAAACATGATGTCCTACAAAATTTTCGTAATTTTAAGATATTACTGGAAAAAAAATTACACAGCCGCTGAAGCAACTCGTGAAATTATTAAGTATAAAGGGTTGTCTTTGAAGAGGGCACTGCACTGCGTTGGTTTGAAAAATTTAGAAGTGGAGATACGACGAATTGTCTAGCAGATGGGTAATGACGGTAGATAACAATGGACTATACTTCGAGTGTAAATCGTATTTTATATCAAACAAATAATAATACAAATATTTGTTTAAGAAACGTTTTTTTTTTTTTTTTTTTTTTTTTTTTTTTTTTTTTTTTTTTTTTTTTTTTCTTTCTACACACCCCATTATAATATATTTTTGTTACTCTTAAGGCACGAAATGTCCAAGGATAAAGATTGTTTTCCATTTTTTTACGGGTAAATGCTAGTTTTTGAACTCTAATACTCATTTAAAACAAATCCAACTTCAACGTTTAGTAAAAGAGTTTTGTAAATCAATAAATGGAATATTTATCTTCGTAAAAAGAATTTTTGAATTAAATCATATTATTGAACATTGTCTGAGTTATAATTAATAACATATATTATATGCTACGGATAATAAATGCTACTAGCAGTTTACTTATTTCTAGAACTATTATTCGTTTTTTTGATAGATTTGCTTTGCTCTATTAGATTATTCTTGGATTATGTTTTGAAATAAAAATTTATTTTTAAAACTAGATTTCGATACCAAGAACCGAGAATCGATTACATGGTATTCGTACTTTATGATATATATATTTTTAATATGAACATTCATAAAAATGTTAGTTAACCAATTTAATCACATAGATTAGTCATGATTAATTTTTTCTAACAGTGACATTACCCCTATTAACTACATGATTTTTTTTTTTTTAATTTTGCCTGCATTTAAATATTAAACATACAAGGGAATATTAAATAATAAAATAAACGAAAGGGGTTATGCCGCGGAACAAGCAGAGCAGCTAATCGAAAGCTGAATATAAATAAGAAGGCAGCCGTAGTGCCGGCTCAATTAATTAATTGAGCCGTTTAATCTGACTCCTTTGCCGAGGAACAATTCCTCCTTAATCCATGGATCTTGGAACAGGTAATCGCTATCTAGGCTTAATTTGTACAATTTCTTGGCTATCAGATTTTAGTTGATACCTTAAAAGACATAGTTTAACTAATTCGCATTGTGATTCCAATGATTATCTTTACTCATTTCTCAATCGGTATGTACGAGTTATACGGTAGTCTAACCTAGCAACTTTTGACAAATATATATATATATATATATTTTTTTTTTTTATTCTTTTATTAATAGAAATTTACAACTGTATATAAAAAAACACATCTAATAAATATGCGGTATATATAATATATAATGCCATGAATAAAACTTGAAGAGGAACTACCCATTGGTAGTACTCTAATGAATATTTACAAAAGAAGATCACGAGGCCATCTTCTTTTCAGACGCCTCGGAGGATTGCCAGGAATGGAATGGGAAGCAAGTTGTGCAACAAGTGGATTTAGATGAACAGTGACTTCATTATGAAAGGAAAGGTATCTGGTTCGTGCCAAAACATATGGGATATTAAGGTCATTGTGGATCAATTCATTTGAGACAAAGTAAGGATGATCTAGGATTTTTCGAAGGATTTTGGATTGGAGTGATTGGATGCGGGAAGAATTCAATGGTTTGGTTGATCCCCATAACTCTATTCCGTAAGTCCAAATAGGTCTGGCAATCGTCATATAGATGAGCATTTTGTAGTGTATCGGGAGATTTGAACGTTTGTCAAGTAGGTGTAGTAGTCGAAATCGACGCTTCTTGTCTTTTCAATCTTGTATGAGAGTTCCAGGTAAGTCTCTTGTCCAGATAAAATCCAAGGTATCTTATCTGTTCTACATTATTTAATGGTACTCCATAAAAGGATACAGGAGGACAGGATGAGGTAAGTTTATGACGTAGGGTAAAGGTTATTTGTTGGGATTTGCTGGAATTTATCTTAACTCTCCAGTTATCACACCATTTTTCAATGGAAATGATATGTGACAGGAGTGTCTGGGATGCAGCAAATGGATCATCATTGACTGATAACACTCTTGTATCATCAGCATAGGTTGTGAGGATAGTGTTAGGATGAGTTGGGATATCAGCTGTATATACGGTATAAAGGATGGGACCGAGGATACTACCTTGAGGAATACCAGCAGTCTGAGGAAAGGTAGGTTAGTATGTAGAATTATGGTTAATTTTAAATACTCTATCAGAAAGATAGGATCGGAGGAGCAGGAAATATGTAGAAGGAAGGAATTGGCGAAGTTTATAAAGCAGACCTGGGTGCCATACTCGGTCAAAAGCCTGTTCAACGTCAAGAAAGACACCCGTGCAGTACATCTTGCGCTCCCGTGCAGATGAGGTAACGTCCACCGCACGATGGCATTGTTGGATAGTGGAATGAGACTGGCGAATTTGACAAATATGAAATTAAAAAAAAAAATATATATTTGTATATATATATTTAGCCACAAGGGGAAGTTTTAACTTGTAACTCATAGTTTTGAATGCCAATTTTTGTATAGGTAGTAGGGACCTTTCATAGAGTTATAGCCACCAATGGTCATTGGAAGCCATGAAAATTACATTTTATTTTTTTCCTCAGCTCTTTGTCAAGATAGAGAAATGAGTCTTTCACGTTAAACTGTAGTTTTGTTTCATATTTGAAATAAAAATACTTTTGTTATGATCAAGGCACGACCCGGCTTTCGGGTGCTGAAAAATTCCAAAAATATTTTCCTCTCCTACATTATATAAATAAAACGTTTTAAAATTATATATATATCTATTATTGTTTTAATTATTATTATTATTATTATATATTATTTTAGGATTATCCACCAATCTAAGGGTTTCAATGCTATTTGAAATAAAAAATATAGGTGAGGAAAATTTGTAAACTAAAAACTGATATCATTTTCAGATTCCTCATTTCAAAAACATATTTTTTCCTCTAAAATTTTGTAGGATGAATGATGATTGATGAATGGTCTGTCAATTTCTGAAAAGAACGTAAATAATTAGCGCTATCTCACATATTTCGCCACCGATTGAAACCAAATTTTAAGAAGCCGTAAAACTGTATAGTTTAGTCCAAATCCGGTGGTTGCACGAGTTTTCTTTATTGAAATATCTCAAGTTATAATTGACCTCAGAATTTTGTCCACTAAAATCTGGAGTAAATGTTATATGCATGAATAAAAAGCAGAACGTACGCTGATTTTTGTGATGCTATTACTATTGTAATCGGTTGAACTCAGCAGTTGTTATGGCTCTTAGAAATTGTTAATTGTCAGATAATATTTTACCTCTACACAAAAATTCAAAAAAAAAAACAATGCCCCAGAAAATAAATATGTTTCCCAAATAAATATAAATAAATAAAATTCCCAAAAGTATAAATAAATTTCCAAAAAGTAAAGAAGATAATAAAGAAAATACAATGTAGTCTAGTGATAAATATTTGTGACCAGTAAATCAAAGGGTTATGAGGAGGAACTACTCGTATGATAGTCTTACCTAGCCGGTAAGTGGTAATAACTATATTATTCTTTAGTGGCTTTGAAACCACAACCACGGTTATGTAATGTACCAATTTAATAGATACTCGATAGGTAGAATCGAAAGAAAATAACAGCCTTTACACATACACGCTTTCCTTACGGAAAGTACTTCAAACAGGAACGCGTGAGGTAAACCGTGTATATCTAAAGGTAACATTTCAAATAAGGGATTTCGTTCGCTCTTACCTGCAGAAGAGCGCGACAGTCTTAAGATAGCATGCGCTTACCTCCCCGCTGCCTTTTCTAAAACCTTAATTTTATTGAAACCATAGATAATCGACTTTAGTCTAAGGAGCCTATTGCCAATTTCATTAATTTGTACGAATATTCTACGTGTTTATGGAAAATCCTGTGGAAAATATTAATTAGCCAAAACTGTGAGATAACAATATATTTATTAATAATAATATTAATATTATACCATAGTAAAATATGAAAATAAATAACATTTGTAGAGAGGGCAAGAAAACTGAAAAATGACAATGGAACCAAAAAAATAAATAAATAAAAAAAATATATTTAGACACCATTCTTTCAAATTTCAAGTTATATCAAATCACAATAAAATAAATAAATAATATATATATATATTATTTTTTTTTTTTTAAATTACGTATTGATATTTACAACAAATACAATAAATACATTAAGTAAATGTGTGTAAAGTAATTACAATGGCATGCCAATCACTTTTAAAAAAATACTCATTAGTAGTATTTCAATAAACGTTAAAACCTAAAATTTCACAAAGCCATCTTCTTTTCAGAATGCTCGAAGGGTAATCGTGGATAGAGATGGAAACAAGTTGAAAGACTAGTGGTTTTGGAGTTTACTACGGGACATTAAGATCTAAACGGATAAGTTTGTGACAAAGTAAGCAATTTAAAGGATTTTGTACTGCAAGAATCGGGCATAAATTTAAATAAATATTTTTTAAGAAAACTCGGATTGCAGTACTATAAAAAAAAAAATATCAAAGGCAATTTCTATATCTAACTCAATAAAATAATCTCTTCTAAAAACATTCTAGTCCTACCTAATTAAAGCAACACCTGCCTTGATTTATTAAATGCCTGGAAAAAAAATCCTGAAAGAAAAAGAAGAGACAAGGGCCTAAGCTAGGTGCTCCATTCTGTTTAAAATGCTTCGTCATTAATCAGAGCCCTGTAAGCAATCAGCTGCAGAAATCACCAAGGGCCGGGCCCTTTCCTTCCAATAATGTTTTTGGCACCAACTAATGAGTTGCCTCCGAATGATTAGTCTTTGTAGATTTAGCTCGGGCAACATCATTTACTCGGAATTCCATGTCTCTAGATAAAAATATTGATGGACGTGCTCTGTGTTTATTTCATACTGCTTATTTTCTCCATACATTAAATAATTCACTTATTATTTCGATAGAAATGAGAACCTAAAAATTTAGAGACGACAGTTAAATTGTCCAATTCTATTGAAAAAAGTTATAAAGTAATTTTATATAGTAGTTTTGTGCGACAGATATATGAATTTTGGTTTTGAATTTGTATTAACTATAATTAATTGAAGAAAAAAAATTGCTAGAGATAATTATTAAACTTATCTATAGCAAATATTTAAACAAAATGGAGATATTACAGCTTTTGTGGATAAAAACGTGGTTTCCTGAAAAAAGTTTTTGATTTATCTTATATCTGCAACGGATTGGAATAGAAAGGTGAGATCTGCGGCATTTTTTTACATTTATGATCTAGCTTCACCCAATTTTTTTTTTTTACACTGAGAGATACTCACCCTGTATATAATATAATATAAATACATAAACACACCGGGAGAGACAGAGATAGATAGATAGAACAAGAGAGAGAGAGAGAGAGAGAGAGTGAGAGAGAGAGAGAGAGAGAGAGAGAGAGAGAGAGAGAGAGAGAGAGAGAGAGAGAGAGAGAGAGAGAGAGGAGAGAGAGAGAGAGAGAGAGAGAGAGAGAGAGAGAGAGAGAGAGAGAGAGAGAGAGAGAGAGAGAGAGAGAGAGAGAGAGAGAGAGAGAGAGAGAGAGAGAGAGAGAGAGAGAGAGTGACAGACAGAGAGTGAGTTTCAATCATACCACAATTGTGTTTCAATAATCATATACCGAGTAAGGCAGATGGATATTGCATTTTTGACTCTGTCGCTTCAAATCGAGAACATTTCTTAAACGGATGTTAAAATAATAAAAATTTATTAATGCATTTATACTTTTTATTACATGTTGTATTTTTTTTAAATTTTACTTATATTTTTAATAAGAACATCACTTACTAACATAGCTACTCAGTTCAAAAATAAGTACTTTTACGCATTTGCTAACATAATCGCATATGATCAATAACTCGTTACCTCATAACATAAAGTATTAAATAAAAATAAAAACAATCTTTAGTGGCTTACAAACCGATGATGCTTTGAAAAAGAAAAACGTATTTTCTTTGACGTATTTTCTAGTCTTATTTATTAGGCTACACCTACATTGGATCCATGTCCCGACCGTCGCAGTTTTTCCGAGAACTCCTAATTCGCAAACCGCCGGGCGGTCGAAAACAAGTGCCTACATTGGTTCGGGTTAAGCTGGCGGTCTAGAGAAAATTTTAAATCATTTCAATCGAGTCGAAGCTGTTCCACGACAATAAGAACGCATATAGCATCAAAATTAATAATTACTGCTAATGTTAATAGTAATTATTACGTTCATTATAATTTATTACTTTAATTATTCGTTTTATTGTTGTTTTTTTGTGGTACACGCCATTATTATATATAATATAGTATATATAATATAATATATAATAATATAATAGCTGTTTCATGGCAATATTAAGGAATATAGCACTAACGTTAATAACTAGCATTTCCCGTCGCTGCTTCGCATAATTTAACTAATATATAATATATATATATAATTTTAACTAATTGAGGATTTTAACTTATTTAAACTTATAAATTTAAGTAATTGAAGGTTTTTTGGGTTTTTTTTTTATCGAAAAAAATCTTGGCATTATTTTTTCAATTATATTTTCACGCATAGTAGTAATTTTAACCTGGTTAAAATTGTATTCATTAGGTGTTTGAAGATTGCGTAAAATCGTAAATCGAAATCCAATTATTAATTTTAATGATTTCATCTGGTTAGGTTTTAGTATAATTAAATTATCTATCCATATAAGTTAATTTAATTTTAATTATTGCTAAATCTTCTTATTACCAACAATGTTGGTTAAAATTTAGTATAATTAGTAATTACAGGGGTTACTGATCTCAAACAAAAAATGGCTTGTCCTTTTATATAATAGCATAGACTACTGCTAATGCTATTTGTAATTATTATGATAAAATAATTATTACGTTACTCATTTTTTTTTTTGTAGTTACACGGCACTAGTAAATAAACGTAAATATTCATTATGTAAAAAAGAATAATTATAATCACTTCTTTTATGTTACAATATAAAATAAATATTAACATATATATATATATATATATATATATATATATATATATATATATATATATGTATATAATTTTTTACTTATGACCTCTTTATGAGGTGATAATATCTATAATACGTTTATTGATAACACCTAATATTTCCCAGACAAGGCTAATTTCTCACTAGATCAATTAATATACCATTGTCTATTGCCATTTAAACGCCCTGACGGCCGAAAAACTGGAATAAAACCAAACAGGTTTGGTTCTGAACTGGCAGACGGTCGCTGACTGACTGAGGATTAAGAGACGGTCGCTGACTGACTGGAGATTATCGGGCCCAATGTAGGCACTTCCTATATAAGCCTCGTGTTTGTTTGAATTTCCTCTGCTGGTTTGCGAATTAAGAGTTCTTCGAATATCTGGGACGGTCGGGACATGGATCCAATGTAGGTGTAGCCTTATTTAGGCTACACCTACATTGGATCCATGTCCCGACCGTCCCAGATATTCCGAGAACTCCTAATTCGCAGACCGCCGGATGGTCGCAAAACAAGTGCCTACATTAGTTCGGGTTCAGACTGCCGCAGCCGGCCGTCCAGAGACAATTTTAAATCATTTTAATGGAGTCAAAGCTGTTACATGACAAATGAACGCATACAGCATCAAAATTAATAATAATTACTGCTAATGTTAATAATAGTTATTACGTTCATGATAATTTATTACTTTATTTATAAGTTTTTTTTTTTGTTTTGATAGACGCCACCACAAAATAAATATAAATATTCATTACCATTAAAAAAGAAATTATTATAATCAACAAAAATTAACATTTCTTTTATGTTACAATATGAAATTAATTTAACATATATAATAGCTGTTTCATGGCAATATTAAGGAATATAGCACTAAAGTTAATAACTAGCATCCTCCGTCTCAGCTTCGCATAATTTAATATGTAATATATTATAATATATAATTGTATATATAATAATATATAATATATATAATATAATATATAAATATATATAATATATATGTATATATGTAAATATGTACATATATGTATATATGTATGGTAACGGTTCGGATCGGCGACACCAACCCCTAAACCCGCTCAGAATACCTTTTATCGATTCTAACCTTGTTCCGATTTATTTCGATGTTCTAGTCGCTGCTTTTAAAGGGGGAAGGTTATTCTCCTACATTAACTGAGAAACTCTAAATCCCTGTTCAAAGTAATATTAACTTCTGTTTACCTTCTAATATTAAAATGAGAAATAAGGAAATATTAAAGTGGAAATAAGGAAATATCAAAATATAAGACACTAAATCAATTTTTAATTAATATTAATTTAATCAACAATTAATATACTACTGAACCACCAGTAAAGTTAATTCCTGATGAACTTTCTCTCAGAGAAGTGAAAATAACAAATTATAAATATAAAAAAGACAAAATCCTTAAGTATTTATTTGGCATAACTCCTATTTATTTAACATTTGTAGCTACATGTTTCGGAGATAATGTTTCATCATCAGGCTTCTAATTTTTTTTAAAAACACATTAATCTATAACATTATACCAATAGTTCTACAATTATATAGTGATGTGTCATTTACCTCTTAATCTGTGATTATTTTCACATTATCAATTCTCCATGTTATAAGCCATTATATAATATAAGACAGAATCCTAGTTGAAAGTGAAGATGTTAATTTCTGCTATATTTTCTAATGGGAAGTGGAAATAAGAAAACATAAAAAACGTGTGATATACTTTCTCAAATTCATTTATAAACTGATATGTTTTACTGAATTAATTATACAATCTGTCTAACTTTAGCACAAAAAGTAATATGGATGACAAAGAATCCATTCACAAAATATGTATACTGAAATTTTATCACTGAAATTGAAACAACAAATACAAAATATATAAAACACCAAATCCATGTACAAATAAATCTTGTTAAGTTTCATAACACTTTTACAAGTTGTAAATTTTATCACCTAAATTGATAGAACAAATATAAATATGTAAAACACCAAATCCATGTACAAATTAATCTTCTTAAGTTTTATAACACTTTTACACATAAGATTAGATGAAACAAGAAAACATGAATTCATAAAACACTTAATCCTTTATGAAACTCATGTTGTTAAGTTCTGTTTCACCAATTGACATTTAAGAAGACTAAATATTAATATAACTTACTAAACAACACTATCCAAACTGAAACTGTAGGAGTGATTGTTTACATGTAGGGTTATAGGAATAACCTATCGATAGATATAACCTGGAAATGAAGCGTAAGGATCGAACTGGTCGGTGTAGCGCGGGTCAACCTAGTTTGGTGGTGTCGCCGATCCGAACCGTTACCATATGTATTAATACTAATATATAATATATATAATTTTAACTAATTGATGATTATAACTTTTTTAAAATTATAAATTTAACTAATTGAAGGTTTTTTGTTTATCGAAAAAAATCTTGTATTGAAGTATGCAATTCGGCAAAATTTTTTCAAAGATATTTCCATGCATAGTAGTAATTTTAATATGACGGTCGCTGACTGACTGAGGATTAAGAGACGGTCGCTGACTGACTGGAGATTATAGGGCCCAATGTAGGCACTCCTTATATAAAGCTCGTGTTTGTTTCCATTTCCTCTGCTGGTTTGCGAATTAAGAGTTCTCGGAATAACTGCGACGGTCGGGACATGGATCCAATGTAGGTGTAGCCTTAATCTTTCAAATGAGTCAGGAAAAGGAACTGGTTTAAGACTTCTGAGCCTGAGTGTAAATATTCGAAATTTAAGTATGAATGACTTTTCTTCTTTATTATATTTTTGTGTTTATTTTATGTTTTTATTTACTCTTATTTTAAAGGTATATTCATTTATTTTATTGCCTCTCTTTAAATAGTGATATTACTATACATTGTAATGAAAATTATAAAAAATGAAATGATTTTTTTTTTATATTCTTCGTCTTATAAAAATTATCCTAATAAGATGCGTTATAATATTATTTTAGCAGCATGGGACAATACTTAAAGAATCATATCGGAAAAAAAAAACGTCAGAAAAACCAATTTTCAACTTCTTGAAGCGAAACTATCTGAAAACTGTTTGATTAAGAATATTTTATTGTTAATGTTTTTTTTCTGTCTTTTTTTTTTTCATAATTTTACTTTCTTGCTTTATATTTTTGTTATTTGTATAACCTTAGAACAAATAGCTTAATCCTTATAATAAAGTGTTAAAAACTAATAGTTTACTAATAACACACGAAATATACGTATGAGGGAAATCGGTATATGAATATGTATTTTGTTTATAGAAAATGTCAAGACTTTGTCCGTTTGTAGAGAAAGTTGTTACTAAAATTGGTATGTAAATAAAATGCGGTAGAAGAGAAAGAGAAGAAATACAAATATACTAATAAATAAATAGTGAAATAAACATTTAGTGGAGAAATGTTTTTTCCCCTAAGTGTGTGCGAACATTTCATGAAATAATTAAGAGAGTGTTCATGGGATCAAGGAAATGGATAAATATTAGATAATATTACAAAAACATCAACTGAACCACCTCCCACCACCCTCCTCGCAGTTCATAACTTTTTTTTTTAATCTTAGATTATGAATTAAAAGTAAGTTTTAACCCCAGAGATCTCTGAAGTTCGAAAAATGTTGACTGGCTGTTAAGAAACTTTAAATTGAGGTGGGGGTTAGGTCAAGTAAATCATTTTTTAAAAAATATTAGGTTATAATTAAATTAATGTTGAAAAATTAGAGAAAGAAATTGCCTTCTGAATAAATATAAATATATATATATATATATATATATATATATATATATATATATATATATATGGATAAATTTCTTGACTGTTACTATTAAATGTTTTGGCGAAGTTTCGAGACTATATTGTTCTCATAATCATGCCCTACAGTGAAAAAAGAGGTTACAATAAAATTATATAAGTTATACAAGTTATTTCGAAGCATAAAGTTAGCTACTATACATGTATATATCATCATGTCTTAGAATAATAAAAATATATATAATTACAGAATATAGAGGAGTATGAAACTACTTACAATTTTACTGATGGATATGGTATCGACTAGCTAAATTCTAACAATAATACCATGATTATGTAAAAAATGTTCGACAATTTTTCAACTTCAAAATTAATTTTAAATAAAACGTTGTTTGTAGGATTGTTTTGCCTGGATATTAAAAATGAGAAATGGGACCGCTGAAACAA